>OX401995.1:1463714-2688590 GCA_947859395.1 Eupithecia insigniata | reverse complement strand
CCTACTGTTTTATTTTAAAGTAAGTATACTACAAACTAATCTCTATTTGATTAGCGTAAGGGTGAAAATAATATTTTTTTATGTGTAAAGAGCGCCGCCGCGCCCCGACCGGCGCGTGTCGGCGCGAGCGGCGCGAACTCAAAGCGGGTTGCGGCACCTTTGACCTTATAGCGGCAAATTGTTTGATGTGCCGGTGGCAATTGTCTTAATTTTATTGTCATTCGCCACTTGGACTCGGAAGTAGGAACTAGGAACATCGTAGTGAGTTAAGTTTAAGTGAGTGAATGATGCCTTTGCCGAGAAGAGATGCCGTGCATAGATACTTTGAATACGACGCAGAAAACAGCAATAGCAAATGCAAATTATGCCGAAATTATATTAAAGTAACTGAACTATAAATCTTACCTACATGTATGTATATATATTTATATATATTTCCAGAGTAGGCAGAAGCAGAACTTACAGCCAACCCGATAGGTACCTTACCTACCTAAATGTAAGTAGGTTAGTACTTAGGTTTGAAGACCTCTGTGCCGCGGTGGGCGAAGGTCCGCCTGCGACGCAGGAGGTTGCGGGTTTGATTCCGGCCTCGGGACAAATATTTGTACCATCTGCAGATATTTGTTCAGGGTGTTCTAGTCGTTTTCTATGTAGGTATAATAAAAAATATCTATCTATGTAGGTACTCCTATTGTATTACCTGTATACCTATCAGTTATCTACTACCCATAATACAAACTCTGCTTAGCTTGGGGCTAAATAATGCTGTGTGATTTGTCCGGCATTATTTATTTACTTATCTTGGGGCTAGATAATGCTAATGTGGATTGTCCATTTTTAATTTTTATTTTAGGTAGGTAAGGTGTCTAAGTAGGTATTATTAAGGAAATTTCGTAGTAGTCGGTACCTAGGTGCCTAACTGCCTACCTACTTACTAACTTTTAGTGAGTACCTAGGTAGTCACATAAAGTAGGCAGGTACCTAATCTATGACCGAAGTAGGTAGGTACGTACTTATAATGTAGATAGATATACAAAATATCTAGATAGGTTAGTTGGTACTTTATCTACCTATAATGTATCTACTAAGTTAGGTACCTAGACCACAGATTAGGTAATCTTACTTCGCTTAGACTACCTAGGTAGTGTAGATTGCTGATAGATTGATGCCTACAAGAAACTTAGTAGGTACCTAAGAAAATAGGTAGGTACCTACTTACCTAAATTTAAGCTCAAGTTGCGTTTCAAGAAGTCTCGCGGCTATAGGTACATATGTACATATATATTAATCTTTTCGCGGATCCATTCGGGAATCTGTATCCTTGGTAACGCACTGCCCGCGCCGTCGCCTCCTTGCCAGATTGACTGCAGTTGTTCGGCGACCCGAATTAAGGCTATAATTCAGCGAAATTTGACGTGGAATATTTGTAAACAAACCGCTCATACTTAAAATTACAATTTACTCTGTTATGTTATGATGTATTTTAATACACAATTTAAATTCCTTGTCAATTTGAGATCGTTCCTTCAATAAATATTGCTAACAAATATAAATATCTAAAACTCGACGCCTAGCATGCGTCATGCACTTTTTTGTTATTGTTTGTTTACAAATATTTCATGTGGAGTTTGGCTTGAACAGATCTCAGTATTTTCGGGATCCTCACCCGCGCCGCCGCTGCCGCGGTTTTAAAAATATTTTTTCAAATCATTTGTAATTGTAAGTAGGTATGTATGCATTAGGCGCTCATTAGGGGAGGCCTATGTCCAGCAGTGAACTGATAAAGGCTGATGATGATGATGATGATGTATGCATACCTATCGAACAACGTTAGTCAGTGTTCAGATATTTAACTGAGTAGTCATTTCAACTGCAATAGAAATGATAATCACAGTGTAACACTAAAAACCATTAAAAACCACATACAATGAGGTAACTTCTTCAATCGGAAAGGGTAACCCTATCGTTGCTATAACCCAATGAAAGGGTTACCCTTTCACATGTGTTTTATACGGGTTACCCGAATAAAGGGTAACCCAATCGAAATGCGCAGATCGATGAAAGTGTTACCCATTGCAAGGGGTTAACCCAAACTCGGGGTTGTACAGTCCCACAAAAGTTTTGTCTAATTCACATGGGAGATTTACGGGAATATCCATATTTTTATATCAAAAATTCGTACCTAATTAACGCGGGTCAAACCGCGGGGAACAGCTAGTTATTTATATAAAATTATTTTCTGTTGACGACCGATGTAGCACGGCGGGCGGAAGTCCGCCTGCGACTCAATCGGTTGCGAGTTCGATTCCCGCGTTGGGGCAAATGTTTGTACGATCTGCAAACATTTGTTCCGAGTGTTCTGGGTATTTTCTATATATAATAAAAAATATATCTCTATATAATGTATTGTTTTATGTATATCAGTCATATAGTACCCACTAGTTTTTTAGGAGTGCGCGAGCTGCAAGCAGCTCGCGGCGGTTGTGTAGACTGTTGGTTTATTTATTTAGTTCCCCTTTTCGTAACCTACGTTTAAGATTTTGTAGAAATCGATATCCAAAAGGAAGATTTGCGATTAAAAAATGTCAGCCATCTTGGATTTTGAAATGGACATCTTTTTCGTAATCTACGAGTTTGAGTTAGTCGAAAACGATACCCATATCAGATGTTTTGGTGGGAGAGGGGTTCAAGGGGACTGGGTGGGACTGGGGGGAAGGGTAGGTAATTTTTATTTCCTACAAGAATATACTCTCTATACGTTCCCGCAATCTAAACCCCCTTACGACGACGGCATCCGGGAGCAACCTAAAAAGGGGCTATTTTGGGGGCAACGGGGGCTAAATTTTTTTTGCATTCAAAATTTTTTACATTTCTATACAGTCTTTTAAAAAATTTGAAGCAATATGGCTTCGCTCGGGAGCCCCCCTAGAGGGGGGGAAGAAGGGGGGGTCAGGGGGTCACAGCACGGCTCGCTTCGCTCGCCGTGCTGTTCCCCGTCGTCGCATTGCGGCTCGCTTCGCTCGCCGCAATGCTCCACCCGAAAAAAAAGGTCAAAATTAGGCCAAATTTCGGTTTTTTTATAAAAAGGGGGGTCTAGAGGGGCAGGGGGGTCAAATTTTTTTATGTTTTCAAAATGATTTTTTATCCTCTACATGACTCAAAAAAGAAAATTTTTGCAAGTCCCCCCACTTGGGAGATACAAAAAGGGGGGAGTTTTTTTGGGGAGAAGGGGGGGTTGATTTTTTTTTTCCCTATTTGAGAAGAAACCCTCTTTACGATCCCGCAATCGAAACCCCCCTACGACGACGGCATCCGGGAGCAAACTAAAAAGGGGGGCTATTTTGGGGGCAAGTGGGGCTGAATTTTTTTGCATACAAAATTATTTGACAGTCTCTATACAGCCCCACAAACATTTTTATTCAATATGGCTTCGCTCGGGAGCCCCCTAGAGTGGGGCAAGAAGGGGGGGTCGGGGGGTCACAGCACAGCAGTAGTACGGGAATATCCATATTTTTATATCAAAAATTCGTACCTAATTAACGCGGGTCAAACCGCGGGGAACAGCTAGTTATTTATATAAAATTATTTTCTGTTGACGACCGATGTAGCACGGCGGGCGGAAGTCCGCCTGCGACTCAATCGGTTGCGAGTTCGATTCCCGCGTTGGGGCAAATGTTTGTACGATCTGCAAACATTTGTTCCGAGTGTTCTGGGTATTTTCTATATATAATAAAAAATATATCTCTATATAATGTATTGTTTTATGTATATCAGTCATATAGTACCCACTAGTTTTTTAGGAGTGCGCGAGCTGCAAGCAGCTCGCGGCGGTTGTGTAGACTGTTGGTTTATTTATTTAGTTCCCCTTTTCGTAACCTACGTTTAAGATTTTGTAGAAATCGATATCCAAAAGGAAGATTTGCGATTAAAAAATGTCAGCCATCTTGGATTTTGAAATGGACATCTTTTTCGTAATCTACGAGTTTGAGTTAGTCGAAAACGATACCCATATCAGATGTTTTGGTGGGAGAGGGGTTCAAGGGGACTGGGTGGGACTGGGGGGAAGGGTAGGTAATTTTTATTTCCTACAAGAATATACTCTCTATACGTTCCCGCAATCTAAACCCCCTTACGACGACGGCATCCGGGAGCAACCTAAAAAGGGGCTATTTTGGGGGCAACGGGGGCTAAATTTTTTTTGCATTCAAAATTTTTTACATTTCTATACAGTCTTTTAAAAAATTTGAAGCAATATGGCTTCGCTCGGGAGCCCCCCTAGAGGGGGGGAAGAAGGGGGGGTCAGGGGGTCACAGCACGGCTCGCTTCGCTCGCCGTGCTGTTCCCCGTCGTCGCATTGCGGCTCGCTTCGCTCGCCGCAATGCTCCACCCGAAAAAAAAGGTCAAAATTAGGCCAAATTTCGGTTTTTTTATAAAAAGGGGGGTCTAGAGGGGCAGGGGGGTCAAATTTTTTTATGTTTTCAAAATGATTTTTTATCCTCTACATGACTCAAAAAAGAAAATTTTTGCAAGTCCCCCCACTTGGGAGATACAAAAAGGGGGGAGTTTTTTTGGGGAGAAGGGGGGGTTGATTTTTTTTTTCCCTATTTGAGAAGAAACCCTCTTTACGATCCCGCAATCGAAACCCCCCTACGACGACGGCATCCGGGAGCAAACTAAAAAGGGGGGCTATTTTGGGGGCAAGTGGGGCTGAATTTTTTTGCATACAAAATTATTTGACAGTCTCTATACAGCCCCACAAACATTTTTATTCAATATGGCTTCGCTCGGGAGCCCCCTAGAGTGGGGCAAGAAGGGGGGGTCGGGGGGTCACAGCACGGCTCGCTTCGCTCGCCGTGCTGTTCCCCGTCGTCGCATTGCGGCTCGCTTCGCTCGCCGCAATGCTCCACCCGAAAAAAAAAGGTCAAAATAAGGCCAAATTTTGGTTTTTTATTAAAAAGGGGGATCTAGAGGGGGAGGGGGGCCAAATTTTTTTATGTTTTCAAAATGGTTTTCTATCCTCTACAAGACGCAAAAAAAAAATTTCTTTCAAGTCCCCCCACTTGGGAGATACAAAAAGGGGGGGAGTTTTTTTGGGGGGGAAGGGGGGCAAAATTTTTTTTCCTCATTCGAGAAGAAACCCTCTATACGTTCCCGCAATTAAAACCCCCCTACGACGACGGCATCTGGGAGCAACCAAAAAAGGGGGGGCTATTTTGGGGGCAAGGGGGGCTAAATTTTTTTTGCATTCAAAACTATTTGATATTCTCTATACAGCCCCACAAACATTTTTATTCAATATGGCTTCGTTCGGGAGCCCCCCTAGAGGGGGGGAAAAAGGGGGGGTCGGGGGGTCACAGCACGGCTCGCTTCGCTCGCCGTGCTGTTCCCCATCGTCGCATTGCGGCTCGCTTCGCTCGCCGCAATGCTCCACCCGAAAAAAAAAGGACAAATTTTGGCCAAATTTCGGTTTTTTATGAAAAAGGGGGGTCTAGAGGGGGAGGGGGGCCAAATTTTTTTATGTTTTCAAAATGATTTTTTTTCCTCTACAAGACGCAAAAAAAAAATTCGTTCAAGTCCCCCCACTTGGGAGATACAAAAAGGGGGGGAGTTTTTTTGGGGAGAAGGGGGGGTTGATTTTTTTTTTCCTAATTTGAGAAAAAACCCTCTATACGATCCCGCAATCGAAACCCCCCTACGACGACGGCATCTGGGAGCAACCTAAAAAGGGGGGGCTATTTTGGGGGCAAGGGGGGCTAAATTTTTATTTCATTCAAAATCACCTGACATCCTCTATACAGCCCCACAAAAATAGTAAATCAATATGGCTTTGCTCGCGAGCCCCCCTAGAGGGGGAGGAAGAAGGGGGGGGGGGGGTCGTGGGGGTCACAGCACGGCTCGCTTCGCTCGCCGTGCTGTTCCCCGTCGTCGCATTGCGGCTCGCTTCGCTCGCCACAATGCTCCAACCGAAAAAAAAAGGTCAAAATTATGCCAAAAATCGTTTATTTTATAAAAAGGGGGGTCTAGAGGGGGAGGGGGGCCAAATTTTTTTATGTTTTCAAAATGATTTTTTTTCCTCTACAAGACGCAAAAAAAAAATTCGTTCAAGTCCCCCCACTTGGGAGATACAAAAAGGGGGGGAGTTTTTTTGGGGAGAAGGGGGGGTTGATTTTTTTTTTCCTAATTTGAGAAAAAACCCTCTATACGATCCCGCAATCGAAACCCCCCTACGACGACGGCATCTGGGAGCAACCTAAAAAGGGGGGGCTATTTTGGGGGCAAGGGGGGCTAAATTTTTATTTCATTCAAAATCACCTGACATCCTCTATACAGCCCCACAAAAATAGTAAATCAATATGGCTTTGCTCGCGAGCCCCCCTAGAGGGGGAGGAAGAAGGGGGGGGGGGGTCGTGGGGGTCACAGCACGGCTCGCTTCGCTCGCCGTGCTGTTCCCCGTCGTCGCATTGCGGCTCGCTTCGCTCGCCACAATGCTCCAACCGAAAAAAAAAGGTCAAAATTATGCCAAAAATCGTTTATTTTATAAAAAGGGGGGTCTAGAGGGGGAGGGGGGCCAATTTTTTTTATGAATTCAAAATGATTTTTTATCCTCTACATGACGCAAAAAAAAAATTTCTTTCAAGTCCCCCCACTTTGGAGATACAAAAAGGGGGGGAGTTTTTTTGGGGGGGGAGGGGGGCTAAAATATTTTTTGCCTCATTCGAGAAGAAACCCTCTATACGATCCCGTAATCGAAACCCCCCTACGACGACGGCATCCGGGAGCAACCTAAAAAGGGGGGGCTATTTTGGGGGCAAGGGGGGCTAAATTTTTTTTGCATTCGTAACTATTTGACATCCTCTATACAGCCCCACAAAAATTATCATTCAATATGGCTCCCCTTGCGAGCCCCCCTGGGGGCGGGGGGGAAGGGGGGGGAAATCTCAAAAAGTCGGAATTTTCCCGAGGTCCCCCAAACCCCCCCTACACGTTTCCGTAAAAAAAAACATACCTCCCCATCCACCATCAAGGAGAACAATTATGTCAGTCAGTCAGTGAGTCAGTGGTAATCCAGCTATATATAGTATAACTAGTTTTTTAGGAGTGCGCGAGCTGCAAGCAGCTCGCGGCGGTTGTGTAGACTGTTTGTTTATTTATTTAGTTCCCCTTTTCGTAACCTACGTTTAAGATTTTGTTGAAATCGATATCCAAGAGTGAAAACTGCGATAAAAAAATGTCAGCCATCTTGGATTTAGAAATGGACATTTTTTTCGTAATCTACGAGTTTGAGTTAGTCGAAAACGATACCCATATCAGATGTTTTGGTGGGAGAGGGGTTAAAGGGGACTGGGTGCGTTGGGGGTCACAGCACGGCTCGCTTCGCTCGCCGTGCTGTTCCCCGTCATCGAGTTATTTTGGGGGGAAGGGTAGGTAATTTTTTTTCCCCATACAAGAATATACCCTCTATACGTTCCCGCAATCGAAACCCCCCCAATGACGACGGCATCTGGGAGCAACCTAAAAAGGGGGGCTATTTTGTGGGCAAGGGGGGCTAATTTTTCTATGTTTTCAAAACTATTTGACATTCTCTATACAGTCTTTTAAATTTTTTTAATAAATATGGCTTCGCTCGGGAGCCCCCCCTAGAGGGGGGGAAGAAGGGGGGGTGAGGGGGTCACAGCACGGCTCGCTTCGCTCGCCGTGCTGTTCCCCGTCGTCGCATTGCGGCTCGCTTCGCTCGCCGCAATGCTCCACCAGAAAAAAAAAGGTCAAAATTAGGCCAAATTTCGGTATTTTTATAAAAAAGGGGGTCTAGAGGGAGAGGGGGCCAAATTTTTTTATGTTTTCAAAATGTTTCTTTGTCCTCTACATGACGCAAAACAAATTTTTCTTTCAAGTCTCCCCACTTGGGAGATACAAAAAGGGGGGGGAGTTTTTTGGGGGTGGAGGGGGGCTAATTTTTTTTTTCTTCATTCAACAAGAAACCTTCTATACGATCCCGCAATCGAAACCCCCCTACGACGACGGCATCCGGGAGAAACCTAAAAAGGGGGGGCTATTTTGGGGGCAAGGGGGGCTAAATTTTTTTTGCATTCAAAATTATTTGACGTGTCTATACAGTCTTTTAAAAAATTTGAAGCAATATGGCTTCGCTTGGGAGCCCCCCTAGAGGGGGGGGTCAGGGGGTCACAGCACGGCTCGCTTCGCTCGCCGTGCTGTTCCCCGTCGTCGCATTGCTCCACCCGAAAAAAAAAGGTCAAAATTCGGCCAAATATCGGTTTTTTTATAAAAAGGGGGGTCTAGAGGGGCAGGGGGGTCAAATTTTTTTATGTTTTCAAAATGATTTTTTATCCTCTACATGACCCAAAAAAGAAAATTTTTGCAAGTCCCCCCACTTGGGAAATACAAAAAGGGGGGGAGTTTTTTGGGGGGAAGGGGGGGTTGAATTTTTTTTTCCCCATTTGAGAAGAAACCCTCTATACGATCCCGCAATCGAAACCCCCTACGACGACGGCATCCGGGAGCAACCTAAAAAGGGGGGGTATTTTGGGGGCAAGGGGGGCTAAATTTTTTTGCATTCAAAATAATTTGACATTCTCTATACAGCCCTACAAACATTTTTAATCAATATGGCTTCGCTCGGGAGCCCCCCTAGAGGGGGGGAAGAAGGGGGGGTCAGGGGGTCACAGCACGGCTCGCTTCGCTCGCCGTGCTGTTCCCCATCGTCGCATTGCGGCTCGCTTCGCTCGCCGCAATGCTCCACCCTAAAAAAAAAGGTCAAAATTAGGCCAAATTTCGGTTTTTTTATAAAAAGGGGGGTCTAGAGGGGGAGGGGGGCCAAATTTTTTTATGTTTTCAAAATAATTATTTGTCCTCTACATGACGCAAAAAAAAAATTCTTTCATGTCTCCCCACTTGGGAGATACAAAAGGGGGGGAGTTTTTGGGGGGGGAAGGGGGGGTTGAATTTTTTTTCCCCATTTGAGAAGGAACTCTCTATACGATCCCGCAATCGAAACCCCCCTACGGCGACGGCATCTGAAAGCAACCTAAAAAGAGGGGCTAGTTTGGGGGCAAGGGGGGGCAAAAATTTTATTGCGTTTAAAATCACCTGACATCCTCTATACAGCCCTACAAAAAATTTGAATCAATATGGCTTCGCTCGGGAGCCCCCCTAGAGTGGGGGAAGAAGGGGGGGTCGGGGGGTCCCAGCACGGCTCGCTTCGCTCGCCGTGCTGTTTCCCATCGTCGCATTGCGGCTCGCTTCGCTCGCCGCAATGCTCCACCCGAAAAAAAAGGTCAAAATTAGGCCAAATTTCAGTTTTTTTATAAAAAGGGGGGTCTAGAGGGGAAGGGGGGCCAATTTTTATGAATTCAAAATGATTTTTTATCCTCTACATGACGCAAAAAAAAAATTTCTTTCAAGTCCCCCCACTTGGGAGATACAAAAAGGGGGGGAGTTTTTTTGGGGGGGAAGGGGGGCAAAATTTTTTTTCCTTCATTCGAGAAAAAACCTTCTATACGTTCCCGCAATCGAAACCCCCCTACGACGACGGCATCCAGGAGCAACCTAAAAAGGGGGGGCTATTTTGGGGGCAAGGGGGGCTAAATTTTTTATGTATTCAAAACTATTTGACATTCTCTATACAGTCTTTTAAAAAAATTCTATCAATTTGGCTTCGCTCGGGAGCCCTCCTAGAGGGGGGGAAGAAGGGGGGGTCAGGGGGTCACAGCACGGCTCGCTTCGCTCGCCGTGCTGTTCCCCGTAGTCGCATTGCGGCTCGCTTCGCTCGCCGCAATGCTCCACCCGAAAAAAAAGGTCAAAATTAGGCCAAATTTCGGTTTTTTATTAAAAAGGGGGGTCTAGAGGGGGAGGGGGGCCAAATTTTTTCATGTTTTCAAAATGATTTTTTATCCTCTACAAGACGCAAAAAAAAAATTTCCTTCAAGTCCCCCCACTTGGGAGATACAAAAAGGGGGGGACTTTTTGGGGGGGGAAGGGGGGCTAATTTTTTTTTTCCTTCATTCGAGAAGAAACCCTCTATACGTTCCCGCAATCGAAACCCCCCTACGACGACGGCATCTGGGAGCAACCTAAAAAGGGGGGGCTATTTTGGGGGCAAGGGGGGCAAAATTTATATTTCATTCAAAATCACCTGACATGCTCTATACAGCCCCACAAAATAAGTAAATCAATATGGCTTCGCTCGGGAGCCCCCCTAGAGGGGGGGAAGAAGGGGGGGTCACAGCACGGCTCGCTTCGCTCGCCGTACTGTTCCCCGTCGTCGCATTGCGGCTCGCTTCGCTCGCCGCAATGCTCCACCCGAAAAAAAAAGGTCAAAATTAGGCCAAATTTCGGTTTTTTTATAAAAAGGGGGGTCTAGAGGGGGAGGGGGGCCAAATTTTTTTATGTTTTCAAAATGATTTTTTATCCTCTACATGACGCAAAAAAAAATTTTCTTTCAACTCTCCCCACTTGGGAGATACAAAAAGGGGGGGAGTTTTTTTGGGGGGGAAGGGGGACAAAATTTTTTTTTCCGTCATTTGAGAAGAAACCCTCTATACGTTCCCGCAATCGAAACCCCCCTACGACGACGGCATCCGCGAGCAACCTAAAAAGGGGGGGCTATTTTGGGGGCAAGGGGGGCTAAATTTTTTTTGTATTCGAAACTATTTGACATCCTCTATACAGCCCTACAAAAAATTTGAATCAATATGGCTTCGTTCGGGAGCCCCCCTAGAGGGGGGGAAGAAGGGGGGGTCGGGGGGTCACAGCACGGCTCGCTTCGCTCGCCGTGCTGTTCCCCATCGTCGCATTGCGGCTCGCTTCGCTCGCCGCAATGCTCCACCCGAAAAAAAAGGTCAAAATTAGGCCAAATTTCGGTTTTTTATTAAAAAGGGGGGTCTAGAGGGGGAGGGTGGCCAAATTTTTTTATGTTTTCAAAATGATTTTTTATCCTCTACATGACGCAAAAAAAAAATTTCTTTCAAGTCCCCCCACTTGGGAGATACAAAAAGGGGGGGAGTTTTTTTGGGGGGGAAGGGGGGCTAAATTTTTTTTTCCTTCATTAGAGAAAAAACCCTCTATACGATCCCGCAATCGAAACCCCCCTACGACGACGGCATCCGGGAGCAACCTAAAAAGGGGGGCTATTTTGGGGGCAAAGGGGGCTAATTTTATTTTGCATTCAAAACTTTTTAATATTCTCTATACAGCCCCACAAACATTTTTATTCAATATGGCTTCGTTCGGGAGCCCCCCTAGAGGGGGGGAAGAAGGGGGGGTCGGGGGGTCACAGCACGGCTCGCTTCGCTCGCCGCGCTGTTCCCCATCGTCGCATTGCGGCTCGCTTCGCTCGCCGCAATGCTCCACCCGAAAAACAAGGTCAAAATTAGGCCAAATTTCGGTTTTTTTATCAAAAGGGGGGGCTAGAGGGGGAGGGGGGCCAATTTTTTTTATGTTTTCAAAATGATTTTTTATCCTCTACATGACGCAAAAAAAAATTTCTTTCAAGTCCCCCCACTTGGGAGATACAAAAAGGGGGGGAGTTTTTTTGGGGGGGAAGGGGGGCTAATTTTTTTTTTCCTTCATTTGAGAAGAAACCCTCTATACGTTCCCGCAATCGAAACCCCCCTACGACGACGGCATCCGGGAGCAACCTAAAAAGGGGGGGCTATTTTGGGGGCAAGGGGGGCTAAATTTTTTTTGCATTCGAAACTATTTGACATCCTCTATACAGCCCCACAAAAATTATCATTCAATATGGCTCCCCTTGCGAGCCCCTCTGGGGGCGAGGGGGAAGGGGGGGGAAATCTCAAAAAGTCGGAATTTTCCCCAGGTCCCATAAACCACCCCTATACGATTCCGCAAAAAAAAACATACCTCCCCATCCACCATCAAGGAGAACAATTATGTCAGTGAGTGAGTCAGTCAGTGAGTGGTAATCCAGCTATATATAATAGAACTAGTTTAGATTTTGCGCAAGCTGCGAAGCAGCTTTCGCTGGTAGGACTTTGCCATGGTAGGACTTTGCCTTATTAGGGGGGCAGCCTGGGGGCAAGAGAAACGGCACGGCTCGCTTCGCGAGCCGTGCGGTAGGCGGCTGACGCATCGCGGCTCGCTTCGCGAGCCGCAATGCTACACCACCCGCACTGCGTGGCTCGCTTCGCTCGCCACGCAGTGCGGGGGAGCGTCCTGGGGGCAGAGAAACGGCACTGCACGGCTCGCTTCGCGAGCCGAGCAGTGGTCCGATGACGCATTGCGGCTCGCTTCGCGAGCCGCATTGCTACACAACCCGCACTGCGTGGCTCGCTTCGCTCGCCACGCAGTGCGGGGGAGCGTCCTGGGGGCAGAGAAACGGCACTGCACGGCTCGCTTCGCGAGCCGAGCAGTGGTCCGATGACGCATTGCGGCTCGCTTCGCGAGCCGCATTGCTACACAACCCGCACTGCGTGGCTCGCTTCGCTCGCCACGCAGTGCGGGGGGGGCATCCTGGGGGCAGCGGAACGGCACTGCACGGCTCGCTTCGCGAGCCGTGCAATGGTCCACTGACGCATCGCGGCTCGCTTCGCGAGCCGCAATGCTACACAACCCGCACTGCGTGGCTCGCTTCGCTCGCCACGAAGTGCGAAGGGGCGTCCTGGGGGCATCCTGGGGCAGAGATACAGCACTGCACGGCGTCAGCCGTCTCCCCCCGACCGGACTTTGCCCCCAGGACGCCCCTAGAACGCCTCCCTCGCACTGCGTGGCTCGCTTCGCTCGCCACGCAGTGCGAGGGAGGCGTCCTAGGGGCGTCCTGGGGGCAAAGTCCGGTCGGGGGGAGACACAGCACAGTGTTGTATCCGATTGACGCAACGCGGCTCGCTTCGCGAGCCGCGTTGCTAAACACCCGCTGCGTGGCTCGCTTCGCTCGCCACGCAGAGGGGGGGCAGCCTGGAGGGGGGGAAACAGGGCGGCTCGCTTCGCGAGCCGCCCTGCTTCCCATCCCCGCAAAAATTTTCGCTCCAGCTTACACCCACCCTGAGATAAATCGCTGTTCGCGTTGTCCCCTTTTTGAGGGGGAAGGAGGGGGAAATTCGGAAAAATAGGATTTTTCCCCCAGTTCGTTTCAGCAACCCTTTACGATTCTGCAAAAAAAAACATACCTCCCCATCCACCATCATGGAGAACAACTATGTCAGTGAGTGAGTCAGTCAGTCAATGGTAATTCAGCTATATATAGTATGAACTAGTTTTTTAGGAGTGCGCGAGCTGCAAGCAGCTCGCGGCGGTTGTGTAGACTGTTTGTTTTTTAATTTAGAGCCCCTTGTCGTAACCTACGTTTAAGATTTTGTAGAAATCGATATCCAAAAGGAAGATTTGCGATTAAAAAATGTCAGCCATCTTGGATTTTGAAATGGACATCTTTTTCGTAATCTACGAGTTTGAGTTAGTCGAAAACGATACCCATATCAGATGTTTTGGTGGGAGAGGGGTTCAAGGGGACTGGGTGGGACTGGGGGGAAGGGTAGGTAATTTTTATTTCCTACAAGAATATACCCTCTATACGTTCCCGCAATCTAAACCCCCCTACGACGACGGCATCCGGGAGCAACCTAAAAAGGGGGGCTATTTTGGGGGCAAGGGGGGCTAAATTTTTTTTGCATTCAAAATTATTTGACATTTCTATACAGTCTTTTAAAAAATTTGAAGCAATATGGCTTCGCTCGGGAGCCCCCCTAGAAGGGGGGGAAGAAGGGGGGGTCAGGGGGTCACAGCACGGCTCGCTTCGCTCGCCGTGCTGTTCCCCGTCGTCGCATTGCGGCTCGCTTCGCTCGCCGCAATGCTCCACCCGAAAAAAAAGGTCAAAATTAGGCCAAATTTCGGTTTTTTTATAAAAAGGGGGGTCTAGAGGGACAGGGGGGTCAAATTTCTTTATGTTTTCAAAATGATTTTTTATCCTCTACATGACTCAAAAAAGAAAATTTTTGCAAGTCCCCCCACTTGGGAGATACAAAAAGGGGGGGAGTTTTTTGGGGGAGAAGGGGGGGTTGATTTTTTTTTTCCCTATTTGAGAAGAAACCCTCTTTACGATCCCGCAATCGAAACCCCCCTACGACGACGGCATCCGGGAGCAACCTTAAAAAGGGGGGCTATTTTGGGGGCAAAGGGGGCTAATTTTTTTTTGCATTCAAAACTATTTGATATTCTCTATACAGCCCCACAAACATTTTTATTCAATATGGCTTCGCTCGGGAGCCCCCCTAGAGGGGGGGAAGAAGGGGGGGTCAGGGGGTCACAGCACGGCTCGCTTCGCTCGCCGTGCTGTTCCCCGTAGTCGCATTGCGGCTCGCTTCGCTCGCCGCAATGCTCCACCCGAAAAAAAAGGTCAAAATTAGGCCAAATTTCGGTTTTTTATTAAAAAGGGGGGTCTAGAGGGGGAGGGGGGCCAAATTTTTTTATGTTTTCAAAATGATTTTTTATCCTCTACAAGACGCAAAAAAAAAAATTCTTTCAAGTCCCCCCACTTGGGAGATACAAAAAGGGGGGAGTTTTTTTTTGGGGGGGAGGGGGGCTAAATTTTTTTTACCTTCATTCGAGAAGAAACCCTCTATACGTTCCCGCAATCGAAACCCCCCTACGACGACGGCATCCGGGAGCAACCTAAAAAGGGGGGGCTATTTTGGGGGCAAGGGGGGCTAAATTTTTTTTGCATTCGTAACTATTTGACATCCTCTATACAGCCCCACAAAAATTATCATTCAATATGGCTCCCCTTGCGAGCCCCCCTGGGGGCGGGGGGGAAGTGGGGGGAAATCTCAAAAAGTCGGAATTTTCCCCAGGTCCCATAATCCACCCCTATACGATTCCGCAAAAAAAAACATACCTCCCCATCCACCATCAAGGAGAACAATTATGTCAGTGAGTGAGTCAGTCAGTGAGTGGTAATCCAGCTATATATAATATAACTAGTTTTTTAGGAGTGCGCGAGCTGCAAGCAGCTCGCGGCGGTTGTGTAGACTGTTTGTTTATTTATTTAGTTCCCCTTTTCGTAACCTACGTTTAAGATTTTGTAGAAATCGATATCCAAAAGGAAGATTTGCGATTAAAAAATGTCAGCCATCTTGGATTTAGAAATGGACATCTTTTTCGTAATCTACGAGTTTGAGTTAGTCGAAAACGATACCCATGTCAGATGTTTTGGTGGGAGAGGGGTTCAAGGGGACTGGGTGGGACTGGGGGGAAGGGTAGGTTTTTTTTTCCCCATACAAGAATATACCCTCTATACGTTCCCGCAATCTAAACCCCCCTACGACGACGGCATCTGGGAGCAACCTAAAAAGGGGGGCTAGTTTGGGGGCAAGGGGGGCAAAATTTTTTTTTCACTTAAAATTACCTGACATCCTCTATACAGCCCTACAAAAAATGTTAATAGATATGGATTCGCTCGGGAGCCCCCCTAGAGGGGGGGAAGAAGGGGGGGTCAGGGGGTCAAAGCACGGCTCGCTTCGCTCGCCGTACTGTTCCCCGTCGTCGCATTGCGGCTCGCTTCGCTCGCCGCAATGCTCCAACAAAAAAAAAGGTCAAAATTAGGCCAAATTTCGGTTTTCTTATAAAAAGGGGATTCTAGAGGGAGAGGGGGGCAAAATTTTTTAATGTTTTCACAATGATTTTTTGTCCTCAACATGACGCAAAAAAAAAGTTTCTTTTATGTCTCCCCACTTGGGAGATACAAAGAGGGGGGGAGTTTTTTGGGGGGGAAGGGGGGGTTGAAATTTTTTTCCCCATTTGAGAATAAACCCTCTATACGATCCCTAAATCTAAACCCCCCTACGACGACGGCATCTGGGAGCAACTTAAAAAGGGGGGCTAGTTTGGGGGCAAGGGGGGCAAAAATTTTATTTCACTTAAAATCACCTGATATCCTATATACAGCCCCACAAAAATAGTAAATCAATATGGCTTCGCTGGGGAGCCCCCCTAGAGGGGGGGAAGAAGGTGGTCAGGGGGTCACAGCACGGCTCGCTTCGCTCGCCGTGCTGTTCCCCGTCGTCGCATTGCGGCTCGCTTCGCTCGCCGCAATGCTCCACCCGAAAAAAAAGGTCAAAATTAGGCCAAATTTCGGTTGTTTATTAAAAAGGGGGGTCTAGAGGGGGAGGGGGGCCAAATTTTTTTATGTTTTCAAAATGATTTTTTATCCTCTACATGACGCAAAAAAAAAATTTCTTTCAAGTCCCCCCACTTGGGAGAAACAAAAAGGGGGAGTGTTTTTTTGGGGGGAAGGGGGGCTAAATTTTTTTTCCATCATTTGAGAAAAAACCCTCTATACGATCCCGCAATCGAAACCCCCCTACGACGACGGCATCCGGGAGCAACCTAAAAAGGGGGGCTATTTTGGGGGCAAAGGGGGCTAATTTTTTTTTGCATTCAAAACTATTTGATATTCTCTATACAGCCCCACAAACATTTTTATTCAATATGGCTTCGTTCGGGAGCCCCCCTAGAGGGGGGGAAGAAGGGGGGGTCGGGGGGTCACAGCACGGCTCGCTTCGTTCCCCGTGCTGTTCCCCATCGTCGCATTGCGGCTCGCTTCGCTCGCCGCAATGCTCCACCCGAAAAAAAAAGGTCAAAATTAGGCCAAATTTTGGTTTTTTTTATAAAAAGGGGGGTCTAGAGGGGGACGGGGGCCAAATTTTTTTATGATTTCAAAATGATTTTATATCCTCTACAAGAGGCAAAAAAAAATTTTCTTTCAAGTCCCCCCACTTGGGAGATACAAAAAGAGGGGGTGTTTTTTTGGGGGGGAAGGGGGGCTAAATTTATTTATCCTTCATTTGAGAAGAAACCCTCTATACGTTCCCGCAATCGAAAACCCCCTACGACGACGGCATCTGGGAGCAACCTAAAAAGGGGGGGCTATTTTGGGGGCAAGGGGGGCTAATTTTTTTTTGCATTCGAAACTATTTGACGTTCTCTATATAGCCTTAAAATTTTTTTTATCAATATGGCTTCGCTCGGGAGCCCCCCTAGAGGGGGGGAAGAAGGGGGGGTCGTGGGGGTCACAGCACGGCTCGCTTCGCTCGCCGTCCTGTTCCCCGTCGTCGCATTGCGGCTCGCTTCGCTCGCCGCAATGCTCCACCCGAACAAAAAAGGTCAAAATTAGGCCAAATTTCGGTTTTTTACTAAAAAGGGGGGCCTAGAGGGAGAGGGGGGCCAAATTTTTTTATGTTTTCAAAATGGTTTTCTATCCTCTACAAGACGCAAAAAAAAAATTTCTTTCAAGTCCCCCCACTTGGGAGATACAAAAAGGGGGGGAGTTTTTTTGGGGGGGAAGGGGGGCTAAATTTTTTTTTCCTCATTCGAGAAGAAACCCTCTATACGTTCCCGCAATCAAAACCCCCTACGACGACGGCATCTGGGAGCAACCAAAAAAGGGGGGGCTATTTTGGGGGCAAGGGGGGCTAAATTTATTTTGCATTCAAAACTATTTGATATTCTCTATACAGCCCCACAAACATTTTTATTCAATATGGCTTCGTTCGGGAGCCCCCCTAGAGGGGGGGAAGAAGGGGGGGTCGGGGGGTCACAGCACGGCTCGCTTCGCTCGCCGTGCTGTTCCCCATCGTCGCATTGCGGCTCGCTTCGCTCGCCGCAATGCTCCACCCGAAAAAAAAGGTCAAAATTAGGCCAAATTTCGGTTTTTTATGAAAAGGGGGGGTCTAGAGGGGGAGGGGGGCCAAATTTTTTTATGTTTTCAAAATGATTTTTTATCCTTTACAAGACGCAAAAAAAAAATTCGTTCAAGTCCCCCCACTTGGGAGATACAAAAAGGGGGGGAGTTTTTTTGGGGGGGAAGGGGGGCTAATTTTTTTTCCCTCATTTGAGAAGAAACCCTCTATACGTTCCCGCAATCGAAACCCCCCTACGACGACGGCATCCGGGAGCAACCTAAAAAGGGGGGGCTATTTTGGGGGCAAGGGGGGCTAAATTTTTATTTCATTCAAAACTATTTGATATTCTCTATACAGCCCCACAAACATTTTTATTCAATATGGCTTCGTTCGGGAGCCCCCCTAGAGGGGGGGAAGAAGGGGGGGTCGGGGGGTCACAGCACGGCTCGCTTCGCTCGCCGCGCTGTTCCCCATCGTCGCATTGCGGCTCGCTTCGCTCGCCGCAAAGCTCCACCCGAAAAAAAAAGGTCAAAATTAGGCCAAATTTCGGTTTTTTATTAAAAAGGGGGGTCTAGAGGGGGAGGGGGGCCAAATTTTTTTATGTTTTCAAAATGATTTTTTATCCTCTACAAGACGCAAAAAAAAAATTTCTTTCAAGTCCCCCCACTTGGGAGATACAAAAAGGGGGGAGTTTTTTTGGGGGGGGAGGGGGGCTAAATTTTTTTTACCTTCATTCGAGAAGAAACCCTCTATACGTTCCCGCAATCGAAACTCCCCTTCGACGACGGCATCCGGGAGCAACCTAAAAAGGGGGGGCTATTTTGGGGGCAAGGGGGGCTAAATTTTTTTTGCATTCGAAACTATTTCTCATCCTCTATACAGCCCCACAAAAATTATCATTCAATATGGCTCCCCTTGCGAGCCCCCCTGGAGGCGGGGGGGAAGGGGGGGGAAATCTCAAAAAGTCGGAATTTTCCCGAGGTCCCCCAGACCCCCCCTACACGTTTCCGTAAAAAAAAACATACCTCCCCATCCACCATCAAGGAGAACAATTATGTCAATCAGTCAGTCAGTGGTAATCCAGCTATATATAATAGAACTAGTTTTTTAGGAGTGCGCGAGCTGCAAGCAGCTCGCGGCGGTTGTGTAGACTGTTTGTTTATTTATTTAGTTCCCCTTTTCGTAACCTACGTTTAAGATTTTGTTGAAATCGATATCCAAGAGTGAAAACTGCGATAAAAAAATGTCAGCCATCTTGGATTTAGAAATGGACATCTTTTTCGTAATCTACGAGTGCGAGTTAGTCGAAAACGATACCCATATCAGTTTTTTGGTGAAAGAGGAGGTTCAAGGGGTCTGGGGGCGTAAAGGGAAGGGAAAAATCTTTCAAGTCCCCCCACTTGGGAGATACAAAAAGGGGGAGATATTTTTATTTCCCCCATTTGAGAAGAAACCCTCTATACGATCCCGCAATAAAAACCCCCCTACGGCGACGGCATCTGGAAGGAACCTAAAACGGGGGGCTAGTTTGGGGGAAAGGGGGGCAAAATTTTTATTTCACTTAAAATCACCTGACATCCTCTATACAGCCCTACAAAAAATGTTAATAAATATGGCTTCGCTCGGGAGCCCCCCTACAGGGGGGGAAGAAGGGGGAGTCAAGGGGTCACAGCACGGCTCGCTTCGCTCGCCGTGCTGTTCCCCGTCGTCGCATTGCGGCTCGCTTCGCTCGCCGCAATGCTCCACCCGAAAAAAAAGGTCAAAATTAGGCCAAATTTCGGTTTTTTTATAAAAAGGGGGTCTAGAGGGAGAGGGGTTCAAATTTTTTTTATGTTTTCAAAACGATTTTTTATCTTTTACACAACCCATAAACAAATTTTCTTTCAAGTCTCCTCACTTGGGAGATACAAAAAGGGGGGAGTTTTTTTGGGGGGGAAGGGGGGTTGATTTTTTTTTCCCCATTTGGGAAGAAACCCTCTATACGTTCCCGCAATCGAAACCCCCCTACGACGACGGCATCTGGGAGCAACCTAAAAAGGGGGGCTATTTTGGGGGCAAAGGGGGCTAATTTTTTTTTGCATTCAAAACTATTTGATATTCTCTATACAGCCCCACAAACATTTTTATTCAATATGGCTTCGCTCGGGAGCCCCCCTAGAGGGGGGGAAGAAGGGGGGGTCGGGGGGTCACAGCACGGCTCGCTTCGCTCGCCGTGCTGTTCCCCATCGTCGCATTGCGGCTCGCTTCGCTCGCCGCAATGCTCCACCCGAACAAAAAAGGTCAAAATTAGGCCAAATTTCGGTTTTTTATTAAAAAGGGGGGTCTAGAGGGGGAGGGGGGCCAAATTTTTTTATGTTTTCAAAATGATTTTTTATCCTCTACATGACGCAAAAAAAAAATTTCTTTCAAGTCCCCCCACTTGGGAGATACAAAAAGGGGGGGAGTTTTTTTGGGGGGGAAGGGGGGCTCAATTTTTTCGTTCCTTCATTTGAGAAGAAACCCTCTATACGTTCCCGCAATCGAAACCCCCCTACGACGACGGCATCTGGGAGCAACCTAAAAAGGGGGGCTATTTTGGGGGCAACGGGGGCTAATTTTTTTTGCATTCAAAACTATTTGACATCCTCTATACAGCCCTATAAAAATTATTATTCAATATGGCTCCCCTTGCGAGCCCCCCTAGAGGGGGGGAAGAAGGGGGGGTCGTGGGGGTCACAGCACGGCTCGCTTCGCTCGCCGTGCTGTTCCCCGTCGTCGCATTGCGGCTCGCTTCGCTCGCCGCAATGCTCCACCCGAAAAAAAAAGGTCAAAATTAGGCCAAATTTCGTTTTTTTTATAAAAAGGGGGGTCTAGAGGGGCAGGGGGGTCAAATTTTTTTATGTTTTCAAAATGATTTTTTATCCTCTACATGACCCCAAAACGAAAATTTTTGCAAGTCCCCCCACTTGGGAGATACAAAAAGGGGGGGAGTTTTTTGGGGGGGAAGGGGGGGTCGAATTTTTTTTCCCCATTCGAGAAGAAACCCTCTATACGATCCCGCAATCGAAACCCCCCTACGACGACGGCATCTGGGAGCAACCTAAAAAGGGGGGGCTATTTTGGGGGCAAGGGGGGCTAATTTTTTTTTGCATTCAAAATTATTTGTCATTCTCTAGACAGTCTTTTAAAAAAATTCTATAAATTTGGCTTAACTCGGGAGCCCCCCTAGAGGGGGGGAAGAAGGGGGGGTCGTGGGGGAACAGCACGGCTCGCTTCGCTCGCCGTGCTGTTCCCCGTCGTCGCATTGCGGCTCGCTTCGCTCGCCGCAATGCTCCACCCGAACAAAAAAGGTCAAAATTAAGCCAAATTTCGGTTTTTTTATCAAAAGGGGGGGCTAGAGGGGGAGGGGGGCCAAATTTTTTTAGGTTTTCAAAATGATTTTTTATCCTCTACAAGACACAAAAAAAAAATTTCTTTCAAGTCCCCCCACTTGGGAGATACAAAAAGGGGGGATTTTTTTTTGGGGGGGAGGGGGGCTAAATTTTTTTTACCTTCATTCGAGAAGAAACCCTCTATACGTTCCCGCAATCGAAACTCCCCTACGACGACGGCATCCGGGAGCAACCTAAAAAGGGGGGGCTATTTTGGGGGCAAGGGGGGCTAAATTTTTTTTGCATTCGAAACTATTTGACACCCTCTATACAGCCCCACAAAAATTATTATTCAATATGGCTCCCCTTGCGAGCCCCCCTGGGGGCGGGGGGGAAAGGGGGGGAAATTTCAAAAAGTCGGAATTTTCCCTAGGTCCCATAAACACCCCCTATACGATTCCGCAAAAAAAAACATACCTCCCCATCCACCATCAAGGAGAACAATTATGTCAGTGAGTGAGTCAGTCAGTGAGTGGTAATCCAGCTATATATAATATAACTAGTTTTTTAGGAGTGCGCGAGCTGCAAGCAGCTCGCGGCGGTTGTGTAGACTGTTTGTTTTTTAATTTAGAGCCCCTTGTCGTAACCTACGTTTAAGATTTTGTAGAAATCGATATCCAAAAGGAAGATTTGCGATTAAAAAATGTCAGCCATCTTGGATTTTGAAATGGACATCTTTTTCGTAATCTACGAGTTTTAGTTAGTCGAAAACGATACCCATATCAGATGTTTTGGTGGGAGAGGGGTTCAAGGGGACTGGGTGGGACTGGGGGGAAGGGTAGGTAATTTTTTTTTCCACTTACAAGAATATACTCTCTATACGTTCCCGCAATCTAAACCCCCCTACGACGACGGCATCTTGGAGCAACCTAAAAAGGGGGGCTAGTTTGGGGGCAAGGGGGGCAAAATTTTTATTTCACTTAAAATCACCTGACATCCTCTATACAGCTCTACAATTTTTTTTAATAGATATGAATTCGCTCGGGAGCCCCCCTAGAGGGGGGGAAGAAGGGGGGGTCAAAGGGTCAAAGCACGGCTCGCTTCGCTCGCCGTGCTGTTCCCCGTCGTCGCATTGCGGCTCGCTTCGCTCGCCGCAATGCTCCACCCGAAAAAAAAGGTCAAAATTAGGCCAAATTTCGGTTTTTTTATAAAAAGGGGGGTCTAAAGGGAGAGGGGGGCCGAATTATTTTATGTTTTCAAAATGATTTTTTATCTTCTACATGACGCAAAAGAAAAGTTTCTTTCAAGTCTCCCCACTTGGGAGATACAAAAAGGGGGGGAGTTTTTTGGGGGGGAAGGGGGGGTTGATATTTTTTTTCCCCATTTGAGAAGAAACCCTCTATACGATCCCGCAATCGAAACCCCCCTACGACGACGGCATCCGGGAGCAACCTAAAAAGGGGGGGCTATTTTGGGGGCAAGGGGGGCAAAATTTATATTTCATTCAAAATCACCTGACATGCTCTATACAGCCCCACAAAATTAGTAAATCAATATGGCTTCGCTCGGGAGCCCCCCTAGAGGGGGGGAAGAACGGGGGGTCAGGGGGTCACAGCACGGCTCGCTTCGCTCGCCGTGCTGTTCCCCGTCGTCGCATTGCGGCTCGCTTCGCTCGCCGCAATGCTCCACCCGAAAAAAAAAGGTCAAAATTAGGCCAAATTTCGGTTTCGGGGGAAGGGGGGCTAAATTTTTTTATGTTTTCAAAATGATTTTTTATCTTCTACATGACGCAAAAAAAAAATTTCTTTCAACTCTCCCCACTTGGGAGATACAAAAAGGGGGGGAGTTTTTTGGCGGGGAAAGGGGGGTTGAATTTTTTTTTCCCCATTTGAGAAGAAACCCTCTATACGTTCCCGCAATCGAAACTCCCCTACGACGACGGCATCTGGGAGCAACCTAAAAAGGGGGGGCTATTTTGGGGGCAAGGGGGCTAATTTTTTTTTGCATTCGAAACTATTTGACATTCTCTATACAGCCCTACAAAAAATTTGAATCAATATGGCTCCCCTTGCGAGCCCCCCTAGAGGGGGGGAAGAAGGGGGGGTCAGGGGGTCACAGCACGGCTCGCTTCGCTCGCCGTGCTGTTTCCCGCAGTCGCAATGCGGCTCGCTTCCCTCGCCGCAATGCTCCACCCGAAAAAAAAGGCCAAAATTAGGCCAAATTTCGGTTTTTTATTAAAAAGGGGGTCTAGAGGGGGAGGGGGGCCAAATTTTTTTATGTTTTCAAAATGATTTTTTATCCTCTACATGACGCAAAAAAAAAAATCTTTCAAGTCCCCTCACTTGGGAGATACAATAGGGGGGGAGTTTTTTTGGGGGGGAAGGGGGGCTAAATTTTTTTTCCTTCATTCGAGAAGAAACCCTCTATACGATCCCGCAATCGAAACCCCCCTACAACGACGGCATCCGGGAGCAACCTAAAAAGGGGGGGCCATTTTGCGGGCAAGGGGGGCTAAATTTTTTTTGCATTCAAAATCACCTGACATCCTCTATACAGCCCTACAAAAAATTTGAATCAATATGGCTTCGTTCGGGAGCCCCCCTAGAGGGGGGGAAGAAGGGGGGGTCAGGGGGTCACAGCACGGCTCGCTTCGCTCGCCGTGCTGTTCCCCATCGTCGCATTGCGGCTCGCTTCGCTCGCCGCAATGCTCCACCCGAAAAAAAAGGTCAAAATTAGGCCAAATTTCAGTTTTTTTATAAAAAGGGGGGTCTAGAGGGGGAGGGGGGCCAATTTTTTTTATGAATTCAAAATGATTTTTTATCTTCTACATTACGCAAAAAAAAAATTTCTTTAAAGTCCCCCCACTTGGAAGATACAAAAAGGGGGGGAGTTTTTTGGGGGGGAAGGGGGGGGTCGAATTTTTTTTTCCCCATTCGAGAAGAAACCCTCTATACGATCCCGCAATCGAAACCCCCCTACGACGACGGCATCCGGGAGCAACCTAAAAAGGGGGGGCTATTTTGGGGGCAAGGGGGGCTAAATTTTTTTTGCATTCGAAACTACTTGACACCCTCTATACAGCCCCACAAAAATTATCATTCAGTATGGCTCCCCTTGCGAGCCCCCCTGGGGGCGGGGGGGAAGGGGGGGGAAATCTCAAAAAGTCGGAATTTTCCCCAGGTCCCATAAACCACCCCTATACGATTCCGCAAAAAAAAACATACCTCCCCATCCACCATCAAGGAGAACAATTATGTCAGTGAGTGAGTCAGTCAGTGAGTGGTAATCCAGCTTTATATAATATAACTAGTTTTTTAGGAGTGCGCGAGCTGCAAGCAGCTCGCGGCGGTTGTGTAGACTGTTTGTTTATTTATTTAGTTCCCCTTTTCGTAACCTACGTTTAAGATTTTGTAGAAATCGATATCCAAAAGGAAGATTTGCGATTAAAAAATGTCAGCCATCTTGGATTTTGAAATGGACATCTTTTTCGTAATCTACGAGTTTTAGTTAGTCGAAAACGATACCCATATCAGATGTTTTGGTGGGAGAGGGGTTCAAGGGGACTGGGTGGGACTGGGGGGAAGGGTAGGTAATTTTTTTTTCCACATACAAGAATATACTCTCTATACGTTCCCGCAATCTAAACCCCCCTACGACGACGGCATCTTGGAGCAACCTAAAAAGGGGGGCTAGTTTGGGGGCAAGGGGGGCAAAATTTTTATTTCACTTAAAATCACCTGACATCCTCTATACAGCTCTACAAAATTTTTTAATAGATATGGATTCGCTCGGGAGCCCCCCTAGAGGGGGGGAAGAAGGGGGGGTCAAGGGGTCAAAGCACGGCTCGCTTCGCTCGCCGTGCTGTTCCCCGTCGTGGCATTGCGGCTCGCTTCGCTCGCCGCAATGCTCCGACCGAAAAAAAGGTCAAAATTAGGCCAAATTTCGGTTTTTTTATAAAAAGGGGGGTCTAGAGGGAGAGGGGGGCCGAATTTTTTTATGTTTTCAAAATGTTTCTTTGTCCTCTAAATGAAGCAAAAAAAAAATATCTTTCATGTCTCCCCACTTGGGAGATACAAAAAGGGGGGGAGTTTTTTGGGGGGGAAGGGCGTTGAATTTTTTTTTCCTCATTTGAGAAGAAACCCTCTATACGATCCCGTAATCGAAACCCCCCTACGGCGATGGCATCTGGAAGCAACCTAAAAAGGGGGGCTAGTTTGTGGGCAAGGGGGGCAAAAATTTTATTGCATTCGAAACCACTTGACATTCTCTATACAGCCCTACAAAAAATGTTAATCAATATGTCTTCGCTCGGGAGCCCCCCCCCTAGAGGGGGGGAAGAAGGGGGGGGCAGGGGGTAACAGCACGGCTCGCTTCGCTCGCCGTGCTGTTCCTCGTCGTCGCATTGCGGCTCGCTTCGCTCGCCGCAATGATCCACCCGAAAAAAAAAAGTCAAAATTAGGCCAAATTTCGGTTTTTTTATAAAAAGGGGGATGTAGAGGAGGAGGGGCGCCAAATTTTTTTATGTTTTCAAAATGATTTTTTATCTTCTACATGACGCAAAAGAAAAGTTTCTTTCAAGTCTCCCCACTTGGGAGATACAAAAAGGGGGGGAGTTTTTTGGGGGGGAAGGGGGGGTTGATTTTTTTTTTCCCCATTTGAGAAGAAACCCTCTATACGATCCCGCAATCGAAACCCCCCTACGACGACGGCATCCGGGAGCAACCTAAAAAGGGGGGCTATTTTGGGGGCAAGGGGGGCTAAATTTTTTATGTATTCGAAACTATTTGACATTCTCTATACAGTCTTTTAAAAAAATTCTATCAATTTGGCTTCGCTCGGGAGCCCCCCTAGAGGGGGGGAAGAAGGGGGGGTCAGGGGGGCTGTTCCCCGTCGTCGAATTGCGGCTCGCTTCGCTCGCCGCAATGCTCCACCCGAAAAAAAAAGGTCAAAATTAGGCCAAATTTCGGTTTTTGTATAAAAAAGGGGGTCTAGAGGGGGAGGGGGGCCAAATTTTTTTATGTTTTCAAAATGATTTTTTATCCTCTACAAGACGTAAAAAAAATTTTTCTTTCAAGTCTCCCCACTTGGGAGATACAAAAAGGGGGGGGGGGAGTTTTTTGGGGGGGAAGGGGGGGTTGAATTTTTTTTTCCCCATTTGAGAAGAAACCCTCTATACGTTCCCGCAATCGAAACCCCCCTACGACGACGGCATCTGGAAGCAACCTAAAAAGGGGGGGCTATTTTGGGGGCAAGGGGGGCAAAATTTATATTTCATTCAAAATCACCTGACATGCTCTATACAGCCCCACAAAATAAGTAAATCAATATGGCTTCGCTCGGGAGCCCCCCTAGAGGGGGGGAAGAAGGGGGGGTCAGGGGGTCACAGCACGGCTCGCTTCGCTCGCCGTGCTGTTCCCCGTCGTCGCATTGCGGCTCGCTTCGCTCGCCGCAATGCTCCACCCGAAAAAAAAAGGTCAAAATTAGGCCAAATTTCGGTTTTTTTATAAAAAGGGGGGTCTAGAGCGGGAGGGGGGCCAAATTTTTTTATGTTTTCAAAATGATTTTTTATCCTCTACATGACGCAAAAAAAATTTTTCTTTCAACTCTCCCCACTTGGGAGATACAAAAAGGGGGGGAGTTTTTTTGGGGGGGAAGGGGGACAAAATTTTTTTTTCCGTCATTTCAGAAGAAACCCTCTATACGTTCCCGCAATCGAAACCCCCCTACGACGACGGCATCTGGGAGCAACCTAAAAAGGGGGGGCTATTTTGGGTGCAAGGGGGGCAAAATTTTTTTTGCATTCGAAACTATTTGACATCCTCTATACAGCCCCATAAAAATTATCATTCAATATGGCTCCCCTTGTGAGCTCCCCTAGAGGGGGGGAAGAAGGGGGGGTCAGGGGGTCACAGCACGGCTCGCTTCGCTCGCCGTGCTGTTCCCCGTCGTCGAATTGCGGCTCGCTTCGCTCGCCGCAATGCTCCACCCGAAAAAAAAAGGTCAAAATTAGGCCAAATTTCGGTTTTTGTATAAAAAAGGGGGTCTAGAGGGGGAGGGGGGCCAAATTTTTTTATGTTTTCAAAATGATTTTTTATCCTCTACAAGACGCAAAAAAAATTTTTCTTTCAAGTCTCCCCACTTGGGAGATACAAAAAGGGGGGGAGTTTTTTTGGGGGGGAAGGGGGGCTAAATTTTTTTTTCCTTCATTTGAGCAGAAACCCTCTATACGTTCCCACAATCGAAACCCCCCTACGACGACGGCATCTGGGAGCAACCTAAAAAGGGGGGGCTATTTTGGGGGCAAGGGGGGCTAATTTTTTTTTGCATTCGAAACTATAGAAGATGTCAAAATCTTCTATACAGCCCCATAAAAATTATTATTCAATATGGCTCCCCTTGCGAGCCCCCCTAGAGGGGGGGAAGAAGGGGGGGTCAGGGGGTCACAGCACGGCTCGCTTCGCTCGCCGTGCTGTTCCCCATTGTCGCATTGCGGCTCGCTTCGCTCGCCGCAATGCTCCACCCGAAAAAAAAAGGTCGAAATTAGGCCAAATTTCGGTTTTTTATTAAAAAGGGGGGTCTAGAGGGGGAGGGGGGCCAAATTTTTTAATGTTTTCAAAATGATTTTTTATCCTCTACAAGACGCAAAAAAAATTTTTCTTTCAAGTCTCCCCACTTGGGAGATACAAAAAGGGGGGGAGTTTTTTTGGGGGGGAAGGGGGGCTAAATTTTTTTTCCTTCATTCGAGAAGAAACCCTCTATACATTCCCGCAATCGAAAACCCCCTACGACGACGGCATCCGGGAGCAACCTAAAAAGGGGGGGCTATTTTGGGGGCAAGGGGGGCTAAATTTTTTTTGCATTCGAAACTATTTGACATCCTCTATACAGCCCCACAAAAATTATCATTCAATATGGCTCCCCTTGCGAGCCCCCCTGGGGGCGGGGGGGAAGGGGGGGGAAATCTGAAAAAGTCGGAATTTTCCCCAGGTCCCATAAACCACCCCTATACGATTCCGCAAAAAAAAACATACCTCCCCATCCACCATCAAGGAGAACAATTATGTCAGTGAGTGAGTCAGTCAGTGAGTGGTAATCCAGCTATATATAATAGAAATCCAGCTATATATAATAGAATAACACAAGCCCTACATAGCTTAGCATGGGGCTAAATTATGCTGTGTGGAATGTCCAGCATTATTTATTTATTATTTCAACAACACTCAAAGTGACATCGTCGGTACAACCCAATAGATAACCATCATAAGAGCAGTGCCAGTGACAGGGGACTGAAGCCCTAATCACCGCAATGATAACAAAGGTCAATATGTGGAACTTGGGTCAAGCGATGGGACGATACGGACTTTGATACTGTGTCAAAGACTCTGAAAAGAGATATCTTCTAGAAAGGGGACAATTGTTTAAATCATACGCACTGAAGGTTTGTGATAACCGCTTACTTTGGTTTTTAATATTCTTCGGCAGCTTTAGGTAAGCGATTAAAGATATAAAAAAACAGATCTTACTTTTTACAAGACTTTGTATTGTCCAAGGGCTGACCACGTGGTTAGCCTATTTCAACAAATTTAATATTATATTGATACCAATATTAAATTAATTTTATTCATAGAGAAAAAAATACGAAATAAAATAATATTTATTTCTGTAACCAGTATACAATAAGTTATTCCATAGTTGAGACCCTCATTTAAGTATAAAAACTTGTGTTAGAGGATTTGATTTGATGTATAGAGAAGAGTCGTTAGGGCGCCATACATCTTGAGAGGTATGTTAAGAGGCACAAATTAGAAAGAGAAATCAGAAAAGTTATGATACTTAAATGAATAATATGATGTCAACCTGATGTCAACAGCGACTGTTATTATGTCAACTCTAGGAGCGAACGAGCACCATCCTGCCAGCTAGGGAATCGATTTCAGACTCCTAACTTAATGTACCAACATTGTCAATGTGACATGTCTGTCCTAACGAGACCCAAACCAGCGAATGAACGGCTGTCTCATGAATACACCGGAAATACTAGAGGCATGCTGAATACGTAGGTGGTACCTTTTGTGTGTCGGCTAGTGTCAAGCAACTTTTTTTTAGTTTTGAAAATAGTTTCACATGTTTTTTTTAAACTGCCTTTGTCGTTATTTGAAGATCTGTCAGGATCTAGTTACAGGTTGGTTATTGAAGGTTGAGATTAAAAATATTTGCAAACTTGTTAAATGGATATATGTATATTTAAATTACAACAATAACGCTATAAAACAAATTGTTGATTATTAAGTTTTTTGGTGATTTTGTTTAGTTAATAGCGCTTTTTTTCTATCAGTAGCCAGATTCTATATTGCTAAATTTCCCCGCTCTCAGACAGATCAGGATATTCCGAACCGATTTTATTCTAGACTAGCTGCTCCCGCGCCTTCACCCGCGTATTATCGGGATAAAATATATATATATATATATATATGCCTAGTTATTCCAAGTCCCAAACTATACCCATAACCAAATTTCAGCTCAGTAGTTTTTGCGTGAAAGAGTGACAAATATCTATACACCCATCCTTACAAACTTGGACATTTATAATATTAGTAGGGTTTTTATCTGTTTTTTGCTACAATTTAAGTTATTTTGAAGTTTTTCAAGGTTCGCTTTTTTCATAGAGATAAATTCGGGGTTAAAATTAAAACTTACCGCATTTCGCAGTTTGCATGAAAATTTTGTTCCCTGTTTTGGTGTATTTTTAACAGCATATTTTTAACACATTTATAAAAAATAACTGCTTAGTGAATGAAATATTTTTAATGAGGAAGCGGGCGTGGGTTAAACTTTTATCCAAGCAAGACGTGCTGCGGGCTTCTGGGGATTTTATTAAGAGTTATGAGAACACATTTCACCTTGAAAATTAAAAAAAGTACATACTACCTATTTGCATATTTTGTTTGCATAGTTGTAATGGCGCAGCACATTAGCATTGCCATACAGCGCGGCAATGCAGCCAGCGTCTTGGGAACGCTTCCGACTGGTATTGATATGGATCAGTTGAGCTATCTGTAGATTGTTTGCAACAGTCTGCAGTTAGCTCAATTGTTTCAATTGTAAATACTAGTTTAATTTGTTTATATTTGATTGTTATTTTCTTTGTCAATAAAGATATTTTATTAGGTCTGAATACATAATTCATATCTGGTACATGCTTCTAGAAGTCTAGAAACTGCCATCTAGTAATTTTAATATTCTAAAGCTTTATGAAATACTGAAGTGCCTATGTTAACTGTACCTGCTAATAATATACCTAATAATATACCTAATAATACCTAATACATTTTGGGATATTATTAACTTCTTTAAGATTACCCCCCATAATAACAAAAACCTAAAGAGATTAGCAACAGCGATACCTCTCGTCAAACGATCTAAATGTAACTTTAGACTTTGAGCAGGTTTGGATAACTTCAATGTTTCCCCTGTAGGTGGAGCTAACGGCGCTATAGTCCGTAAGTCACAAAGATTTTCGACAAATTGGGTACTTGCCTCCGTGTCGCAGTTGGTTAGCGCATCCCCGTATTCAGGGGAGGGTCGCGGGTTCAAGTCCCGCCGGAGTCGTAAATTTTTGGGATATTATTGAATTCTTTACCTAATAATATTTTAGACGTATAATAGTATTGGTACCTAAGTAGGTTTAATTACCGCATGGAGTGTGTACTTACTCCATGCGGTAATAAAATAATTATAACCGACTTTCTATCCATCCTCCTCCTTTTTCAAAGTCGGTTAAAAATAATTTAATTACAGCATGGAGTAGGTACCTAAAGTACTATTATGCAAAGATACATGAAACATCAAAGTGGCCCGCCCACACGTGTCGGAGAAATCGGTGAACATAATATTATGTAGGTACGAGTACATTATATATCATCATCATCAGCCCATACACGTCCACTGCTGGACATAGGCCTCCCCCGTACGACGCCACAAATAGCGGTCCTGAGCCGCCTCCATCCATCGACTCCCTGCGACCGCTACGATGTCGTCGGTCCATCGAGTGGATGGTCTCCCATGTAGGGGGGGGGGATTTGCCATAATCACCACGCTTGGCAGGCGGATCGGATTCATTATATATACATATATATATTAAAAAATATACTCACAGCGAAACATATATGGAGTGTGGGCCGCTTTGATGTTCGTTTTTGTTTTCTATGTATTTTATTCAGAACGATAACTACATATTTGTCTCGCAAAATTTATAAATTCGTCGTCTGGTTTTTTTTTTGTAAAAAATATCAACATTTTATAGGAAAGGTTCAAAAACTTGTACTTTTTTAATAAATCAGCGAGGAATTTTAAAATAACCCGCTACGAAGCACTCCCACTCAAACCCTTGGTTAATTCGTTGAACTCGGGTGAACTTGAATTATTCAACAAATTAGACAGATGCGGGACCAAATTGAAACAGTTGCAAGAATAATAGTTGAATTAGCTCAGACTTATGAATAAAGCGATACGTACGAGGTATCTTAGTCCATATTTAGGTACTTCATTTCCAAAAATATGAACAATTACTAAAATCAACAAATAGCGAGAAAGTTACAGAAAATATTGAATCAATTTCTTTGAGATTGTGGTTGTATAAAATTTAGATCTTAAATATAGTTTTAGATCGCAAAATTTACTCTTTCCAGTAAACAAAAATATTAAATGTGTTTGGAGTTCAATCAGAATCAATAACTTTATTTCTTTGGGCTTACAAATTATGCACTTAGACAAGTCAAATTTTATACTATAAACAGTAGACAGAGAACATGCAGTAACGAAGATACTCGTAATTAAATTATCATGATGTATAAAAACATTCATATTTACATCAAAATTAACAGAGCATCATGTAATCTATAGATTGTTTGCAACAGTCTGCAGTTAGCTCAATTGTTTCAATTGTAAATACTTGTTTAATTTGTTTGATTGTTATTTTCTTTTTCAATAAAGAAATATAATTTTTATTTTATAATTTTAAGACAAGAGTGAACAGGTGTCTTCTACTTCGACCTTCGTGATACAACATCGGCCACATCATCATTTTTGTGTGATTGTGGTCAAACGAAGGTCCATATACTATAAAAAAAATCTTATATAATGTATAAGAAGTTAAGCTTGGTCCGGAACCGCGGGCAGAAGCTAGTTCGGTATAACTAAATATAATGTATATATATAATAATATATATTAATTTAAGTTATTCTGTAATAATAACTTTTTATTTATAGGGTTTTAAAGATTTAAGATTAATTAATAGGGATTTATAGTGTTATAGGTATTTTATAGGGTTGGTTTCTAACTATAATTCGTCTAGGTTAGGAATGAAATCACCCCCATAGAGTAAAAACTCCCTGCCGCCAACCCTATTATGAAGCGATTGGTGTAGTAAGTAGAATGGTGGGCTTCAGTGTTCTGCAAAACTTTACGATTTTTTACATGTATAAATTATGTATCCGTCGTTGTCTTGACTCTAGCATCTCCATTCAAGTAGATACTCAATTTTTTATTACGAAGATGTGTGTAACAGGGTCTTAAAATTATCGATGTTCAACATAGGGCATAGCAATATAATAAACTAGCTGCTGCCTGCGTTCACCCGCGAGTTATAGGGATAAAAACTATATATTATTATATAGCCTATATATTATTCCAGGTTCCAAACTATACCCATACCAAATTTCAGCCTAATCGGTTCAGTAGCTTTTGCGTGAAAGAGTAACAAATATCCATACATATATACATCCATCCATACAAACTTTGACATTTATAAAATAAGTAGGAAGTTTTAAAATCATTTTTGATATACCGCATCTCAAATTCAGATCTCTGTGCGTTAATTAATCAAGTGTACAAATAGTGTTTGCCGACTGCAAGTTTCATTAGGACTTGTTTGCAGAGGTCAGGGAGAGGTTCAACGGAATAATGGCTGGGTAAGATACTGAAGTCGAGTCTTGAGGGAAAAATAACAAACTGAGATGTTCTGAAAATATTCGCAGCGCAGTGAATTTTTTCCAACAAATGCTTGCATGGTCTGCAGATTCTAGGTTTAAATATATTTATTCTCAAAAAACACACAAGATTCTCAAAAAAGACAAATTCATCACATGAGAATAGTAGTTTAGCTTAGTGTAAACAATTAACGAAAGTAAAGAGAAGTTGTTTTGACTTGCTGTCGATTCGGACAAAATATATTGGGACACAATGTCCCAATTGACACTTTTGATTTGAATATTTTAGTTACTGTCGATTCGGACACTATTAACAATAGCTGCAGTGAAACAGATTTTTACCGAGGCACGGCGCGCGACGGCGGCACGGCAACATTACGAAGATCGAAGACGAAATAAATGCATAGCAAGGTCACTCTCTATCTCTGTATTTTATAGCTCTGTTCAATCTGTAGGTAGTTATTACAGTTTTGAATAGATTAAAGGATAGGTACAAAAAAGGTCAAAGTTTTAAACACGGATCTTTAGTCAACTGATCCCGCTCTGAACTCACCTTACAGGATACATTACAAATTAGTTAAATTATAAATTAACAATTTTATGCAATTGGCCAATTTTCCTTAACAAAACTAGCAAGGTCGGTTTTGAAAGTATGATTAAGCTAACATTTTTCAAAGTTCCGGGTAGTTTATTACAAAGTTGTGCTCCTTCAAAAGTATTTTTTTTGTTATATTTCGTTCTGACTTTGGTCAAAACAAGATAACTAGATCAGCGAGTGTTACGTTTTGTCACTTGCTTTGATTTTAAGAATAATGTGTTAGTATGAATGGAATTTTTGGTGATTTTACAGACTAGATTCTGCAATCAGTCTCTGGATGTTTTTGAATGTAAAGTACATATAATGTACACATATAGTAAAGTTTTTGAATGTATACAAAAAGTGGAAAGGAAGAAACGCTAAAGAGCCAAGTAGCATTTGGCGTTTTAGCATTTCTTCCTTTCATCTGACGATATGTATAAAATACCTACAATAGTATTACTTAAGCTTCGTTTATTTTTAGTTCAGATGTAATGTTACAGTAAACTTTGTATCTGTTACAATTTTTATTTTTATTTTGTATATTTCCTACAAGTGGTAAGAGCTACGCTCGTAGATGCAAAGCTACGATTTCGTAGACGTAATGCTACGCCGTAGATACACTACTCCTTTCGTAGACTTTAGCTACGTAGACTACATGCAACGTTTTCGACATTTTCGTTATCGACTTTACAGTTTTCAGTGAATAAAATAAGCTTTTTGGAGGGGAATGAAATAAAACTATTTATACATGAAAATTTTCAGCCCGGTCTCCTTATTAGTTTTGGCTTGAAGAGACATCAAACAACGGAGTGTGCTTCGTTCCTGTTATTATTACAAACTTCGCGCTAGATAGTGCTCGGTGAAAACGTCCAGCATTAATATTCTCAACCTTAGATGCAGAACTTATTAAAATATCACTATGAAGAAAATAAAAGTTTGTTCGCTATCTTACCGCTCGTGTGAGCAAGTTAATAAGAAATGAGAAGCCTCTGAAGGTTTCCCAGTAAGTTTAACACACGACTTCTCGCATAATAAAATCTGAACTTGACAAAACAAGCTATCTCAACAAAGTTGTGGTGATGTGAATGACAAAAGAGAGTTTTGACGTCTTTAACGAATTTTTCCCAGAGACTTCCTGGAAAAAGTTAGATATGTACCAGACCACGACATTTTTGTAAGTAGGTCTAAAATTATACAAAATCGTAGCTGCAAGAGAAAAGCTTCGCCATAGCACCCTGTCTTTCCGCATCCAGCATCTATACTAGCTCCTTTCTTAAACAGTCATCTCCCCTGGGGCCGAATTCCACTGAATTAATCACTTCACCATAACAATGGTACTGTATCAGAATTACACATTATTGAATTTTTGGTTACTACTATTATAGTAATCTGTGATTTTACCGGTGATGAAAGAAACTACAGATGAAAGCATGCGCTTCAAAAGTATCAAGGATTGAAACCATCCTATCAATATCTTTGTGAAAGTAGCATCGCACGCACTTCCTAGACTTTCTTTCTATGGACTATACCACTGTCAGAGTGAAGCAATTGGTTAGCAGAATTCGGTCCCTGGCCGGAGGGCGTCCTACCCTACGTTTGTCGAGCTTCAATCAATTTAGCGTAATTGAAAAACGACCTCAACTAATTTAATATTACCTTCATTACGTTGGTAGACGGTAAGAACTCCTCTATTAAAACTCAAGTATTTCCATTGTCAAAGTTTCGGACGAATTGTTTCAAATGAGAAGATTGCTGAAACTTCCCGCGTTTCCACCATAATTGTTTATTCATTTAAGTGTTTATTTCTAAATGTCCCAGTTTTGCATACCTAACTAAAGCTAGACAATACAACTAACATACCTACACAAATGACCTACACTACACACAATCAACTTGAGGCAGATGCCCATCACAATATACCAGGGAACGCGTGAGCGCCCTACTCGATTGCGTCTTTAAGACGACATAAACAACCAACTGACAACGGTGTAACCAAAGACTATGGACCATGATGCGCTCCGCACCGTGACCTTGGTTCGCTCCGGACTATATTCGATCGTGTGGCGAACGGTGCGCCGCACATTATTATTATTAATTTGTAGTAATATTATTTACTTCATTGATTGCATGGCGGTAGATAAAATGTATTTTGTACTAGCTCCTGCCCCCGCCTTCGCCCGCATTTCATCGGGATAAAAATAGCCTATAATGTTATTTCAGGTCCCAAACTATACCCATTACCTTTCACCCCAATCAGTTCATTAGATTTTGCGTGAAAGAGGAACAAACATCCATACATCCATTCTCACAAACTTTGACATTTATAATATTAGTAGGAAGTATGTATGTATTATATAAGTGACTGTTTTAACAACCCAAATATTAGTATGTGTTAACTTACAATACAACAACATTTTCTTAAGGTACAAGTATCACGTGCTTTACTTTATACCAAACACAATAATAGACTATTCACGGCCCTCCGATTAACCCGAGATGCTCTCATGCCATGTGGTTGTATCATGTTAACTTATTTATTTTTCTATGTCATCATCATATCAGCCCTTACATGTCTGCTGGACATAGACCTCCCCCATACGACGCCACAAATAGCGGTCCCGAGCGGTCCAATTTTTACGAAGCAAGTACTACATGTACTTTGTGGCGTCGTATGGGGGAGGCTTATGTCCAGCAGTGGACGTGTATGGGCTGAAATGATGATGATGATGAAGTACTACATTAAATTCATCCCTTCCAAACCTTAGTTCTAGCAGTAAGTAAAATTCACGGTTCTATAATTATTTATCAAAAAATCTCTGTTAATATGAAACGAGTAGCATTATCGTTATCATTTCATGGTATTAGGTAGCGCACGAGAGATCGGATTAGGTTGTACCTATTTTTATAATAATCAAATGAAAAAGAACTTGGTTATAAAAATCAAATGATATCGAATTTTTCACTGACTAATTCAACTTTCAAAAGATTGAACGTGAAAGTATGTTACTTTCTAAGGATGGGAGTTATTGGATATTTTGGCTACCGGTTATTAGTTGGGTATTTTATTTCAGTACCGCTAGTACCAACTGGTACCCAATAACGTTACAAATACTTGTTGCAGCTACATAACTTTACGGGTGAACGGTCCGCTAGTACCTATGCGTAGATGATAGTTAGGTAAGTATTGAAGCGTTGGGATTGAAGCGTTGGGTAGTTATGGCTCACGGTCGGTTAGGTGCGATGCTCGCTATGGATAGTTATTCCCTAGCGGTGTGCGGATTTTGCAATAGCGTTAGATATTTTAGGACCATGCTAACAGGTACTGAGTTAGTAATTGAATACCGGACTCATCTCTATTACTTTCACGTTCAATCTTTCTCGATCTCTCGTGCGCTATACCTATTACCAAAGTAACATACTTTCACGTTCGATCTTTTGAAAGTGGAATTAGTCAGTAAAAATTCAATATAATTTGATTCGAATTGATGGTTTGGGCAACGCAAATACTACTGAACGGATCAAGATCAAGTTTCGCAGAGATGTAGTTCTGGGTCTGGATTAAGATTAAAGGCGTTTCATCGTGTTAAAATTAAAACGCATGCTAAGCCACGGGCAGGAGCTAGTAGTTAATAACTTTTACCTATATTTCAACCGAAGAAAAACAAAAGGAGGCTGTATATGCTTTTTATGTATGATGTACTTACATAATATGTACATAAATATTAAAAAAATACATATTTATGTTACTCGATATCTTTGCCGATTTTTGTCAGACTTTGATGATTCTTTTGCTTTTGTATAGATAGAGAATAATTCCGTTGTGGTCCCATAAATTTTTTATCCCCCAGGGTTGACTATTTATCCCGTAAAACTTAAAAAAAAACATTATTAATATTCCCATATTTGAAGCCAGTTTGAAATTTTTGTGAGAACATCGAATTATTCGCATTCCTCCCGGAACCTTCAAGCATTTTTATTTTATATCACAAAATATTCTCATGTAGAAATAGGAGAATATTTTCTGATTATAAAAGTGTTTTATTTTCTTTCCGCTTTGGAGATACGGAGCTAAGGAGAACCGCAATCTCATTAAATGTAATATTTGAAACATTGGATTTTCTATTTTAATTTGATATTTAGTTCTTGGCATGCATTGCACATGGTACAATGTTCTGTGCTATGAATCTCAGTTATTCTGTTCTGAATACTTAAGTCTCTCTCAACTCAACTATCAATTTTATATTTACCTATATAAGTTGTATGTAAAGAAACACCCAAAAGGCTAAAGCAAGTTACAAGTCGAAAATTCGAGGTTGAAAGTTGTCCCAGTACGAAGAACTGCACAAAACAACTGGGAATAAGCGGTGTTTCTAAATACCAAATAACACAAAATCAACTGTAAAGCTATGGGCATATTTATCCAACGACAATACCGCGTAGGACAATTTTTTTTAAATTTTTTCTCTTCCCTCTAGCTTCAAGCGATTGGCCGAGAGCTTTCTGTCATCAAAATAAGGCAGGTGCCATTTTTATTCCTGCACATTTTTGTGCTGTGCGGTAGCAATGTGCCTCTGATCTGCGACAACTTTAACACTTCGTTACCAACGCGTACTGCTAGCAGAATCGATATTGGTCAATAACCGAGTGCCCAAGTGCATTTGAAATAAGGAATCATTTGCTACGCCCAACGGCCTATCGAAAGCTGAAATAACCGAACCGGTAATTACGTGGCTATACTTCCATAACAGCAAAGTTATAGATTTAGTTATTAAACAGATAATGTAACCTTCTATGTTATTATTAAGACCTCTTTGGCACAGTCGGAGAAAGTCCTCCGAATGAAAATTTGGCTGCAAAATAACAATACACCAAAGTTGCGAGTAAAATTTTCCCCGCGGATGTAAAAGTTGGCTAGAGCCCACTCTAAAAGAAACCTCCGATTGGGTAAAGTGCCTGTGTAGACGTCGGTCGGTACACATCCTTTATTTGTCACCTTTTTGTTTTTTGTAATAAAGAATTTAAGATTTTTATTCGACCTAATCCCAGTAGTTTTTCAGAGTAGGCTGTAGATTGAATTTTCTTCCCAACAGACTTACCTACTGATAGTAAGACTTCGCTGGTGTTATTTTTTCCCATTAGTTACTTTATCAAAATTTATAAAACATAGACCTCGCAATTGATTGACAGTAGCTTTATTTTTATTCGTTGTACCTACACCACAAGAAACACATTGTATGTATATTCCAGCAAGCATGTTCAATTTACTTGGAATTGAGATCGCACGCAGCGACACAGCCCTACGATTTATTTGTTCAGCTATCGCACTAGCCGACGGCGGCGGCGGCGGCGGCTTGCAACCGTGGGAACTGTGAACGATGCGAGGGTGTACGTGTATTGTGTATTTGTGTATTGTATAGGGAATCAATCAACACTTCGACATAGTTAAAGATACCGGTGGGTGTTGATGGGAGTATTTAGGTTCAGTTTATTGAAAGCGACGACCAATGTGGCGCGGCGGGCGAAGGTCCGCCTGCGACGCAGAAGGTTGCGGGTTCGATTCCCGCCTTAGAACAAATGTTTGTACGATCTGCAAATATTTGTTTCGGGTATTCTGGGTATTTTCTATGTATAATAAAAAAAACTATCTATGTAATATATTGTATTAAGTATGTATATCAGTCATCTCTAGTACCCATAACACAAGCTCTTCTTAGCTTGGGGCTAGGCGATGTTGTGTGCATTGTACAACATTATTTACATTCTCGGTTCTCTAGAAAAGAAGAATGTTCCGGGGCATAAAGTCTTACTTTGTAAGCCTAAAGAAATAAAGTTATTGAAATCTGAAATGTAACGTGTCATACAGCGAGCATTCGTGAAGTCAGTACAGGGAAAAAGGTGCTCGCAACGCGGCGTATTTTTGCACAAGGCGGAACGTTTCATGCTCGCTGCAAATTGTACAAGTACATTAAAATACAAATATTCTTTATTACACACCAGATATAAATATAATAAAAAAAGAAAACAAATACAGATAATGGGCGGCCTTATCGCTAAGAGCGATCTCTTCTAGGCAACCTTAGGATGGACAAGAAGTGATCGAAAACTATAGAAGGTGGCGTGTAAACGGTATATAATATATAAATAAAAAATAACAAAATTGTCTTTAGCACTTCAGGACCGCTATTTCTGGCGACGACGGTGGGGGAGGCATGTCTCCAGCAGTGGATGAGTATGGGCTGATATGGTAATGAATGATAATGAATCTTTAGTCTACACGTCAACGACAGCGGATTACCGACAAGTCAACAAAACTGTCGGCTGCTTACCATATTCATACAATGAAACGTTGTTCTGGTCGTTTTTCTATGTATACGGAAAAATATCTATACATGTAATATATTGTATTATGTATATCAGTTATCTAGTACCCATAACACAAGCTCTGCTTAGCTTGGGGCTAGATAATGCTGTTTCGAATTATCCAGCATTATTATTATTATTAAATAAATGATTATGTCTATAATGCGTCGCGTACGTGTTGTGGGGTGACAGTTATTATAATTGTCTTATAAAAGTAGGCACGTGTCCTATTGTTGGAAGTGTTGGAAATAGTCAAGCCGCCACCGGGAGATTTCATCGCAAACGTTGCCTAATCCCTTTAAGATATACATATGCTTAGCTCTACTACCCGTGCGAAGCCAGGGCGGGTTGCTAGTAGTTATTATTCGAACCAAAGTATATCTTAGACAGTATTTTCATCTTTATTTTTATTATATTCTAGATTTTTCCAGATGTTATCAAATAAATAGTGCCTACATAAGCAGTGAGCACACGTACCAAATAAATGGTAAGCAGTAAGCTCAGAGATATACTCAAGTTCAACTTATTTTGTATGCGTGACTCGTGGAGGATACGTATAAGCTCTTTGGTAAAATGAAAATAGAAAATGTGGCAATATAATACGTAGAAGAGATATATTCAATTCCAAGTTTAAATCACAATTACTATCTCTACATTTCTATGTAGGTAGAGCCAGTGAAATATTATAGTTGTTGGCAACACTTGAAGCTCGATCTACTACTATGTCTTGAATAGAATGTCTTTTTAACCGACTTTGAAATATAAGTATGTATATGTTTTTCAAATATCCATTGATGGATCTTTTGGACCTTTTTATTTTATCCATAACTTTTTTAAAGTGGATTTAGAGGAACAAATGTCTTAAAATCCATTATTGTGAAGCGTAGTAACTCTCACTCACGAAAATTAGATACATTCTGAATTCACTGCTAAACATGCATTAGAGTGGTTTAATGAATTATGTATTTACTAGCTGCCCGCGCCTTCGCCCGCGTTTTATCGGGATAAAAAGTAGCCTATATGTTATTCCAGGTCCCAAACTATACCCATACCAAATTTAAGCCTAATCGGTACAGTAATTTTTGCGTGAAAGAGTAACATCCATCCATACAAACTTTCATATTTATAATACTAGTAGGAAGTAAGATTGTGCCAGCGAGAAAATTCGTTTCTATGATGAAATTAATTTAAAAAATAGACAAAAATTTCGGAAAACTAATATTTTAGCTCGAAGTCATAAATCAATCAATCTTTTATCGGCACCGACCACGCAAGAAAAACATTTTTCTTGGTAAACTGAATTATGTAAATCAGAAGGACGGACTTCGAAAACACTTCGCAGAGTAGAGGAGGTCTGAGGAGGAGGACCAAATCATGAAAGCTTGCTCAGTCATACATCTATTCTTGAGTGATGTTTTTGCCATAGATAGACAATCACAGTTACTCAAGCATGAACGTAGATTGCTTGATCTTACTCAAGCAATAGCATAGATTGATGACTGAGCAACCGTTCATAGTCAGCACAAGGCACAGATTAGGTAACGTGGTACGGGCCTAAGGCAACTTTCGAAGCATTTTTTTATTCATATCAGCCCATACACGTCCACTGCAGGACATAGGCCTCCCCATACGACGCCAGAAAAACAATATTATAAAGAGTTATTACATAAGATACGCACAATGGGCTGCCTTACCGCTTAGAAGCGATCAGACACCTAGTACGTTATTTAAAGCATTATGCTATAACTCGCTATATTGTAACTCATATTATAACTCGAAACAATTCTTATAGGTTTTAAATAGTTTTGTCTAGCTAGATCAAGGAATGATGTCATTGTGTTAAGTATGTAATTAAATTATCGATAAGGCCGTTTTAAATATAATAATAAGCCAAAAATACCAAAAAACACTATCACTACATAGTATAAAACAAAGCAGCTTCCCGATGTCTGTCCTTATGTATGCATAGATCTTTAAAACTACGCAATCTATTTTGATGCGGTTTTTTTTTATAAATAGAGGGATTCAAGAGCACGATTTATATGTAATGTATAATTTGCACCCGTTCGAATTCGGGGCGGGGCGCTATTATCTTATATTTTAGAAACACAATAAACATAGAGCGACTATGAGAAAGCACTTATGATGCAAATAATGTTATCAATACTTTCATTGCTCCTGACGCACATGGATGTGTTAAAACTGCTGTACATGCGGCTGGGCGTGGCAACCTCTTTAGCGCACCGTAGACTGGACAGTGAAGGCATTAATAATCAATCAAAAAAGCAAGATTCATCATTTAAAACAAGACTGCTCTGGCATTAATCTTTAAAAAGACCATTCCAACAAAACAAAGCTCTCTCATACCAACGGAAACCAACCATTATAACAAGCAAAACAAAAATGTCCCTACTCTGCATATTCAATGTCCTATGTATGTATGCTCTTGTATAGGTAGGTAGGTTATATTTGTCAGTAGCTATATGTACTGGTGTAGGGACTACTATTCTGTGGTGGAGTGCCTGCTACCTTTAGAGATGTCAGAACTCAGAACAGAAGCCGGACAGACGTTGTACTCGATTGAATGGCAACTATGGCAACACTGCTTCGAGCATTTGTGCAACGAAAAGTCCTAAATTAAACTATAAGCTGTTTTCTCTCTCTCTTATTCTTTAAAAATTCAAGTGAAAAGTACTAACCAAAATATTTAGGAAGAACTAACTCACTACTACGAACTAACACTATTTTAGCCTAAAATTGTTATTCAGTTAGGTACTAGATAAGTATTATTTTAAAATAGAGTAAGGCCGTTCACAGTTATTTTACCTCTTTAGTACAGAGTTTCATACAACTCTTTACAGTTTGACAGCTAGGGGTAAAAAAACTGTGAACGGACGTAGACCACTCTATTTTAAATCCACAGATTGAATCCTACGCTAAAATTCGTACTTTCTAAATAGAGCAGTAGGTACCGCAAACGGAACTTTTTAACTAGGCACGAATTCAAAAAAATAGGGGGTTTAATTTCCATGCAGGATGAATTTTCCAGGAAAACCTCAGTAGAAGTAGAACTAAATATGCACAATTTTTGGATGCTTTAAACTTAAATCAACGGTACTAACATTACTACCAACTAAAAAAAATATAATACAAAAATCATTAAAATGAAGTTTTTGAGATTTATTGTTAGCCGGACAGGTGGTAAAACACTAACATCAGCTTTTTCAGTATTGGAGTAGGACACAAAAACAGTATAATAAAAAGTAACAATACGAGTAAAAAGCCTTTTCAAATAGCAGATTTTTCATTAAAATTGTGGAACTTTCGCAGTCTATTTGCCTAGTAAAACGGATACGGGAAGTACAGTCAGCAACGAAATTGTATGATAAGATCCAACATTATAAAACAATTGAGTGACAGACAAAACAACGAAATTTTCTTGTCGTTGTAGGAATTTCGTTGTTGACTGTACCTACGTACGTAGTAGCAGTAGCAGGTACGAATTGCGGATTCAGTGGTTAGGCTAAGGTTAGGAATCGGCTGAACACAGGTTCCTAACTAAAGGCAACGAAGCCGAAGAATTTTAATTGAAATAAGTAAATTCTCGATGAATCGATGACATACCTACGCAAAACCGTAGGCTACACCTGGCCCAGATTAGCACTGGACCGAGGCTAATGGCATAAACACAGAGAGGCAGTAGAGTGTCGACAAGGCCTGATTATGATGATGATGAAGTAAATTCTGATGATTTGTCTGACTCGGTGCGGAAAAGCATGAAGTTTTTCCAGAATTCAAATAAATTATTGCAGAATTTCATTATCTACATTATTTTGGCTCAGAGCGGAGTGAGGGGATACTTGAGGGCAGGCCATTTACCTAGTGGAAATCCATGTCACGTACAATCATTGGCTCAGACCATGATTCTTATGAAGCTGCGTACTTACACATAGTTCGTGGTACACCAGACTAAGAAAAGCTCAAAGAAATAAAGCTAACTTTTACTTTATTAGAACGACGAGATTAAACGTCAGTCAAACAAGGACTTGCTGCTTGTTCCGCGTCGGGCTAACGGAAAACCGCGGAAAATCTCACCTCGGACATTTGTTACTTCTTTTTGATGAAGTTAAAATGAAATAAAAACCACCGGGTATCTATGTAGTTACGGAGGGCAGCCTCATTTGGTAACCTCTTTAACGTTTACACTTCTACCGCTAGAGGGTTACCAATTGATGATGCTCTCTGTACATATAGAGGAAAACTCTCTGACAGCAGTCTCCAATGCTAGGCAGCCTTAGAGAGCAAAAGCCTTCGTAAAGATAAATGATACGTACTAAAGCTAGTAGTAAAAGCAAACTAAACGTGACCTTGCTCTTTTAGTCCGGGCCATTAGCCTAGTCAATATTAATGAGAAAGAAAAAGCAACAGTTGGCAACAATAAATAAATAATGCTGGACAATATCACACATACAGCCGCATCTAGCCTAAAAGTAAAATAAGCTTATTTTATATTTGGATTATTTTTGAAGGTAAGTATTTACCTCGTGTATTTATTTTCCTATGTTTAACAAATCGTTAGTTAACAAATCGTTAGTTTAAAAAGTTGTTACTACAGTCAATAGAAAAAAATTACCTGTAGTGGAAGCACTTTCTGTCGTGAAATTCGGAATATCCAATCTCTCCCAGTGCTAACAAGCCCTCGGCTTATTCATTAGGGTACGAGGTCCGCCCCGCCAGTCGAGCTAGCGTGAAATTCAGTCCATCCAGTCATTTCCGCATAGCGTACTTATTCATTAGGTCTACTAATAGTGCACGACCTCTGTGAATCCTCAAATTAGTCAGCATGTCAATTCAGATGTATCTAGTCGTGGGGTTACTTTCGTTTGTTTTTTATATCAAACATTCTGTGACCTTCGTTTTTATAGCAATCAAACCAAAAAAATTGTGATTGTATCACCTTTAGTATGCACTATTAGTCCACTAGTACTCTGTGAAGTTGTTTGAGAATAATCACGATTGAAAAACACTGGGCGATATTGTCAGAAAAGGAAATAGCTATTTGCTGATTAGAATTAGTAACATAAATTGGAAATTATAGTCAAACGTTTTAATTTTACAAAACCAGCAATGTGTCGCGGCGTGCTCGCTGCGTCGTCGTCGCGGCGTACTCGCTACGCAATCGCATCACTTTAAAAAGGCTGGTACCGGCAACCAGCACTTATTTTTTTGTTAACTGAGCGTTTTATTTTTCTTTTAATCTGTTGAATCGTGAGTAATACACAAGTGTATATCTCGGGTATTTCTCACTTGTCAACGACTGAAAATAATATATCTGAGAAAACTTTTGATAATAACAATAAGTAAACCACAGAGAAAGAAAATGTAAAGGAGTGTTATTATCGAGCCAGCCGAGTAACTATCAGAGTACGTGGTCATTATATTACTATAAAGATTATAGAGATTCAAAACCTAAGCCACCTTGTATAGGCATAGGAATGCCTGGCTTTATAGACAAAACAAAATAAGCTATTTCACAACACAAAATGTACATACCTGAAAACCTCTGCAAAGCTTTGCGGGATGTTAGAATAATAATCAAGTACATACATAATGTCTGTATGTTCGCATTAGGTATACCAATTTTGTGTGTTGCCTCTGCATTAGTAAACTCTGTAACACAGAGCAGGATTTCAGCTGAAATAACAGTTAACAAGGTTTTAAACTAGATGCTCGCGAACGTCATTTGCATTTGCTTTGTGAAAATGTTTCTGAAAATAAATAAAGCTTGAATTTTCACATATTTAGCTCAAAACTTAGTAGAGCTTGTAAGAGAAACCAATGGTTACCGCCAACAGCTTTCGATTGGTATTGGTAGGTATGGATGAGTTGAGCTACCTATAGATTGTTAGCAACAGTCTGCAGTTAGCTCAACTGTTACCTAACCCATTTACTAAAAACGCATATAAGGGACAATTCACACGTCAACGATCTCACCTCAACCGACCACGTGTTGTCGTTGTCGTGTGGGGACACGACAACGACAACACGTGGTCGGTTGTTAATATGTACCTATGTAAATAATTTAATTCAAACAGACCACATTGCCATCTAATTCAATTCCGGTGGTCCGATTGTCGGTACCACCCACATCGCACACTATCAACCGGTCATATCGCAACTCCTAGCCCCAAAATTTTATACTTCCCACAACGCAACTGCAAAAAGTTGTTGCGACACTATTCGCAACCACTGCTTAACCACTTTTTGTAGCTGCAATGTGGTGTGGTTGTGGTACAAGTGAATTGTCCCTGACTCTGATAGGTACCGTAGCTAAACCGGTATGGTATACCCAAAATAACTGTCAGTCAATAACAGTTTCAGCCTCACAATCGACATTTCAAATGCCTTGTATCCGTGGAACAAAGGTATCGATCGGTCCACCCCCACCCCCGCCCCCGGTATTTAGTTGCACATTCGCTCCCCCCTGGAAACTCAAATCACGTTAACTATTTGCAAAGCTTTACATTTTTCATGAAAGTTCAGTATGATCATGAAACTATTCTACTGTTTCGCTCGAAAAAATAATCAGTTTCGTTCGACTGCAGGCATTTTCACTTTTGGACATCGAAAATAGCAGGCCAATTTTTACCCGACTAACGAAGGACGAGGGTTATGAGTTTGATACCCTATGTATGTACGTATGTATGCATGTAGCCGATTTGAATCGATTTGTTCCCACGTAGCGTTGAAACTACTGGTCCGATTTCAACAAATGAGGTGTCATATGATTCGTCTTAATAGCCCGAAGGTTAAAGGCTATGTGACGTCAGATAAAAATGAGGGTCTAACGAGATAGCGGGGATTTAAGTAAGGGTCGATAATATCAATGTTAGTAAATATGCTCGTATGTGGTGCTCGTTGCAAAAGTCTTTGTTTGTACTTTCCGAAACCGCTTTTAAAACTTTTCTGAGGTTAACGATTCTCAAGCTATCAGCAAAAAGGTGTAAAAAAACATAGTTAAAAACTAAAACCCGAAAACATAAAAGTCTTAAACAAGCGTTCACTTATTGTCCTTATCATTTTCTTTTGATTATGGGGTGGGTGCCTCCAACTACCTAAGTATCAAAAGAAAATGATAAGGACAATAGGTGAACGCTTGTCAATACTTTTATGTTGTCGGGTTTTAGTTTTTAACTATGTATATTATGACTGATTTGCGTCGCGAACATCGTGATGGTTTGACTTATTCCACTAATACTTAGTGAACTTTTTGATCATTATTCCCCGTTAACGCCGATGCGAACTCGTAATGGGGATTAGTCAACTAAAAAGTTCATTGATCCCCATTGCGTCAAAAATAAAATACTTATACCTATAAGAATTATGTTTACATTTATTTATAAGTTAAGGACTCGCTTATTGATAATTTTTAATGGACGTAACATGATTATGCTACGACAAGGACAATATTTAGATATTAGGTACTCACTAGTTTGTAGTTAACCTGCGACTTCGCACGCACTGTTTTTTGGAAAGTTTTAAAGGTTATTTCTATCCTATGGGAGCTGGTTAATGGAATAAAAGTGTTATTCCAGACTTGCGTTTTCCCCTTCAACAAATTTTCTCAAGGGGAAAAACTGGAACAAGAAATAGCGGTGAGGATATTCTGGGCTATTTAAGATTAAAGTTTTCCCCCTAGGGGGGATTTGTCAAAGGGGGAAAACTGGAATAGCCCCATCTCAGAACAATTTCAGCGCGGTCCCTTTAGTAGTTTTGGCGTGAAGAAATAAGAATATTATGTACTTACATCCATACAAATGTCGCATTTATAATTTTAGTGTGACTAGCTTCTGTCAGTGGCTTCGCATGCATTGCAAAATTATAGGTCGATCCCTCGATCCATACAGAACGTTTGATGGAGTAGATAGACTCTACATTAAGATTCAGATCACCAGTCTTCACAAAACAGGTTTTGCCAATACCTACCTACTAAATTCTTAACCTAATATATCCATTGTTATATTGTCAATACCTTTGTGAATAGAATAAAGAAACATTTATTCAAGATTCCCAACATTTTTTTGTTCATATCCTAATGTACTTACCTTATGTTAAATCCAATAATATACCTACTTATAAATATATGTACATATATGTAATATTGTTGCTTTGATTTCACCTTGGAATCGATCTTATCTTTGTAGAAACAAGATAGGTTATTCTACAAATCGGAGACGCCTATTTATTTATTCGTTTACAAATGGATATACAGTTGAAATCAATGTTAGTATAGATGTAAACTCTTAGCTTAGTTTTAAAACATAATACTACCTTTAATAATACTACATATATGATTAAAGGTAGTATTACTTAATAACTTAATCTACTTTCATATTTCAATTGTCATGGAAGAGCGAGATTCCCTAACACAGGTATTTATTTTACTTAAAAGGGAATCTCAAACACTGTATATAATCAAAACGTCCAGGAGTCAGGTAGGTAGGTACAAAATAGGCTTAAGTTAGTCAAATCTTGAACAAAGTCAAAGTTTCTTTATTTCCGTAAATACAATAAATGTACACTTAGAAAAGGTCAAATTCTTAAAATTAAACACTGATATGGAAATAAAGTGATATTTTGATTACGGTCGCTTCGGTATGTAGACTAAAGTAAAGAAGCGACGAAGAAACCTTTAGCCTGTTAGGTGTTATTTTTAGAGTTATTTTTCGAGTTGGAGCAAAATCCGTCCCAAGCTTTTTTATCTTCTAGATAGATAGTCTGAAATTTTGTAATATGTAATGTAGCCTTTTTACAAAGGATATGTTTGACAATTTGTTTGAATTTATTCATTGAACATAAACCTTATAAGACAATTGCTATGAAATCTCGATGAAGGAGTACATAATGTACATTCGATTATGATAATAAGGTGCTCCATCAAATTATGATAATTTTGAAGATTGAAGGGGCCTTGGTTTTCAGGTAAACAAACAGAACTGAAGGGAAAGGTACTTATAAACTTGAAAAGGACTTTAATACTTTCATTGCCCATTACATGGTGTAGGTAAGGTACTACGCGCGACACGACCATAGAGCTGCGTCGCGATGACGACGATCCTGGGCAGCAAATGCGATACACGAGTATGTACTAATAAATTGAGCGTCTTTTATAAGATAATGGAGGAGGCTATATAGTATCTACTATCTACTTGTTACCTACAAAATACCCTCTCTCTACTTCTTTTGTAATTTAACCCTCAGTAACCCTAAACAGTTTTCTCTTGGCTGTCAGGAATCCTGTTTTTAACCGACTTCAAAAGAGGTTATCAATTCGTCTGTATATTTTTTTTTTTGTATGTGTGTTACGCGATATCTCCGCCAATTATGGACCGATTTTGCAAATTGTTTCACTATTGTATAGAAAACAATCCCGACCCCAATTTTTTATCCCCAGGGAATTAGTATTTATCCAGCAAAACTTAAAATAAGTGTAAAAGTAAGGGAATTTGAAGTCGATTTATCGTTTTTAAACACTCAAATCTACCTTGTGACTAATAATTTTTTTTGCATGCCAACATTAACATGCTAGAACATAATGAATTATGTACTATATCTAGCTAGATTAAGACTTTAATTTCTACGCACATTATTTTTCTTACAAATAAATACTTATATGACTGACTATCTGCTGCCTGCGCCTTCGCCCGCGTTTTATCGGGATAAAAATTTATGTTATTCCAGGTCCCAAACTATACCCATACCAAATTTCAGCCTAATCGGTTCAGTAGTTTTTGCGTGACAAATATCCATACATCCATCCATACAAGCTTTGCAATTTATAATATTAGTAGGAAGTAGGATTTCATCGACAGGTTCTTGACTCAGGAGCCTTCGATGAGTGACATCTCCATCGACCTTACTTAATTAGGATGTCTCGATAAATTTATAAAAGGATTTTTTTCAAGTTATAGGTAAATATTTAATGCCTATACCTTCTCGGGTAGATTATGTTATATATATGTGTAGTAAGTATATCACTACATAGTATAAAGTCGCTTCCCGCTGTCTATCTGTCTGTCCCTTTATATATGCTTAGATATTTAAAACAACGCAACGGATTTTGATGCGAATTATTAGATAGCGTGATTCAAGAGGAAGGTTTTTATGTATAATTTGCACCCGTGCGAAGCCGGGGCGGGTCGCTAGTGTAGGTATAATCAGTAATGGAATGAAGTATTAAAATTCCCGTGAAATTAAAAAGCGTGGGTTCACTGACAATTAGTACAAAAAGCATTCAGTTTCACTTCCACTACCGCTCCAGTACTATAGATCCTCCAAGCTTCAGATGCTAGCGACCGACGACGCGACGGATGATTTCCTCCAGAAAAATAAAAAAAATCATCTTTATTCCTTTAAGCATAAAGATCATTTATCGCAGCAGAAAGAAATCACATTTTCAACGTTCTTAGTCTCTGGTAATAAGGTCGATAATAAACGTAAAGTTGCAATGCAACTGATACCGTACTAAGCACCGTAATATTGTAAGTTCTATGTCGATAAGATAAGGTTGGTTATTAGTGGTTCGTAAGGGCCTGTCCACACGTGCGAAGCTGCAGTGCACGTGTTAGAACATCTGCCTGAGTTCAGTGCACTTATCTTTCTTTAGGGGCAGTTGGAACTGGTTTGTAAGTTAAATTTTTTTTCCTCTAAAGCTAAGGACCTACAATTAGTATTCTGCCATGGGCGAAAATACATAACTAAGGTCTTGAAACATCCACACAAAAATTGTTAGTTAGCTACTAACTCGAACGAAACCACCTTATTTTCATGAAAGCAGTTACAGGGAAAAAAATGATGGCAGAAAATATAAATAGGCGTAGGAAAAAATCTGTAGACAGCTTGCTATATAAACCGTCAAGTGCTAGTCGGAATCGCGCACCGAGGGTTCCGTACAGTGAAAAGATTTTTGTTTCGTGTCATATATTATGATTTAAGGTCATCGGACAGTACTCTATAGGATTTAGGCCCTTTCGAAAAGCAAAAATATTTTTTTTTACGAAGTGCCTACCTCTGAATCGACCAGCTTGTACTTACAAAAAACTACTTTGGATCGTGAGTTATGATTATGACAAAGACGACCGAAGTAGCGCGGTAGTCGATGGTCCGCCCGCGACGCAAGAGGTTGCGGATTCGATTCCTGCCTTGGGACAAATGTTTGTATTGTACGATCGGCAAATATTTGTTCCCGGTGTTCTGGGTATCTTCTATGTATAGTAAAAAATATCTATCTATATAATGTATTGTATTAAGTACACAAGCTCTGCTTATCTTGGGGCTAGATGATGCTGTGTGGACTGTCGAATGTCCAGCATTATTTATAAAAAAAAAACCTTTAAGGCTTACCAAAGTCGTTAAGCAACCATCTTGCCTTGGTACTAAGTAGGTAGGTTCAATTAAGAATATGTAATTTTATACAACATAATTATCATACCTAAATAAATATTTAATAGTTCCTAGGTTCCTAGAATAATCTTCGTAGAGATCAAAACCAGAACAGCTGTTAGTGCCCCAGAACAAGTTTTACATTTATGGAGCTGACCGCTTGGAATACTTACTTTTTTCATGGGTAGATATTTATTATTGGACTTTGACTTTGACTTTACAAAGTCGTATCATTCCCTCAATTTGAAATACTAACTTAGTACGCACTTTACTTACACATGTTGCAGCAAATAAATTATCTTAGGATAGATATTTGCAAGTAGGTAGTTACATAAGATTTAAAATCTCGTTTATTTCTATTCTTTTTTTTTGGACTTTGATCCAATGATAATTTTTTAAGGGGTGCCCTACTGCAACTATCTTTGATTAGAATTAGCAAGTTGAAGTAGCAGTGGGCCGGCCATATCTCGCGAAGAACCCACATCCGTTGGGGTAATCGTGTTCTTGAGTGGAGACCGCGCCTCAGCATACGTAGTGTAGGATGCCCGCCCTCCGGCCAGGAGGATGACTGCGAAAGACTACAGATAGATTCTGGATGCGGCGAGTTGGAAGGCTGTATGCCGCATTAGGGGAGGCCTATGCCCTGCAGTGGACTCATATGGCCCAATGATGATAACGATACATTTGAGGTCTAGGCATTTAGTTATACTAATTATTTCTTTGTTTCCATAGGTCAACAGTCTACGACAAAAATTGCTAAATAGGGTGTTAATATAATATAACATACCCTAACTTTCAAAAGTGTCGATAAAAAGGAGTGCCCAGCAATAACCTCTTTAGTCGTTCACCTCACTTATAAATAGAAATAGCTTAGGTACGTTTTCGAAACTTTTTGTGACGGCGGCAAGAGGTGATACCTCTTTTGGCCAGCATATTATCTGCGTTCCATTTTTAAATCATACGTTCTGTCTTTGAGACGAGCCATAACCGTGCTCTAGAAAAACGACACCCTCATTTTCAAAGCCACCTGCAATGAAATCTCACCCCACATTTTTTCAAACTTTCGACACGGCCGAGTCAAATTGGCTCCAGGTAGTTAAGAATTTCTATTATTATATCAGGTAGTGTTTGCCGTCGGCTTTGTTGATTACAATAATGAAAACATTGTTACGTCCAAAAAGTTATGGCATCTTTTGTTGAATTGCGACATATTTCTTAAAAGCTGGGTGAAAGGATGAATTACAGTGTAGTGTTTGCAGAAAAACCGTTTCAGTTCAACGAATGCATTTTAACTTTTTCGCTAAGGCAATGTGGGCGGTATACAATGTTTTGTTATGGACAACTGTCGTTTTATTTCATTAGATCTTTAGTAATTATAAGTATATTAACCCAATACTTACATAAACTTACCTACCAATCAGCTTTTAATTTACATAGTTAGATGGTGGCGAATATTCAGACAACATAAAATGTACTAAGTCTTATAATAACTTCTGTTCACAATTTACAAATTCATGTAAAAGGGTAAAGTTTTACGTTACCTACTGTAATTTTCCCAATATTGGTAATATTTTTGCGAACCGTACCACCAGGCAGGTGTTTGCTTACCAGGAAATTGTCTCGGGTTTTGTTACGGTAAGAAGGTACCTACGGTACCTACTTACATTCCTCGATTCATCAGATCATCAGACTGTGAAGGCGTAACTTTACTTTCTCCAAGTACCTAACCAAAAAGTTTATCAAAGGAGGTTTGCTAACTCATTTACTTTTCTGCTTTCGTAAGGAGGTTAGAAGACTCCTTGCCTTTCTGCTTATTAGATGCGCGATAATCACATAAGTTAGGTAGATGCGTGGGTAAGTTAGAAAGCAGTGTGTAGGCAGTACAAATTTTCATTAAGCTCCGTCCACACAATCCGTTCGGTTATTCGGTTTACCTGGGTGAAATCGCATCGCAGTTCCGGCGCCTTAGTGGTCGCGCAATCTATTTACCAAAACAGATCAAGAAGAAGGATAGTGATTGGTAAGTAGGTATGTGGAACTACTCTATGTGGGTCGTTTCATTATTTTATACCAATAGTAAGTAAACATGTGTAAGTACCTGTAAGTGGTAGGTAGGTATAATATTGTGTGGGTAGTTCATAATGCAGAGAGGATTACCAAACCTCCATCTAATTTATAAAAAAATTGTAGTTTGAATATAAGTAGGCACCTAAACATCGAGCCTAGAGGATTACTTCAAAGCTGTTTTTGATTGACAGTTTTCAATTGAGAAGTGTATTTTGTGGGGGATCCTGTAGTTCTCAGAACCATAAATATAATGACTCTCGTAAATATTTCGTATAAATCGGTACCACTATCAATTTGTGTTTGTTTTTCGATCTCTACTTATCAAACAAATACGTCTTATCTAACGGTACAGTATCTCTCAATGAATATTTACTTAAATCTCCAGAGAAGTCAAATATAAAGTTTCACATAAAATGCTCCAGTGATAAGCTATCTAAAATCCTAATATTTTCAGCTAACCTAATCAAACACAACGTTTTAAACTCTACCGGTAGAATTCTAGATTTTATCCACTTCAGCTATTATTAGGGTATATTTAGAATTGGGGAAAAATCAATGATAAAGACTAATTCAGGATAACCGCACAAGTACTTGGTTAATTGTACATTTCAGGAAACAGAGAGTGGCATAAACAAGAGGGGAATTATTCCCAGCAGTGGATGACTCCAAGCTCATGATGATGACAAATTAATCTTTAGGCTTACCCATAGATAGCGGCGGCGCCAGCGATGCCCCCTCCACACTGTGCAGCGATATAGAGTGCGGTGCGAAGCGGCGACACACGGCGTCGCATGCACAAAGCCATCGTCACTGATGGGTTTATATGGGCACCTGTAGAAAAGTCTATTCAATTATTTGTAATAATCAGCATCAACCTACCTATTATTGGCTGTGGGGTAGCAGCGTAAGAATATCGACCCCTTGAACTCAGCCCCTAGATATCGGAAGAGCCGACTCAGGGCTCATTCTCAAAGCATCCGTTTCACAGGATCCGTTTTATAGGATCCGTTTATTTTCCCGTGATGGCGTATATGTTGCTGTAGGAGCGAGTTCACACACCAGACAGTATGCCGGATCCAGTAAACGATTGTTACCGGACCGTTTTTTACGTATTTTTAGCTACTGGATGCTGTGTGAATGAGCCCTAAGGGAATTTTCCATAGCAGAGAGCAGCTTCCGAGTACTTTTAACACCTACACTGCGATCACCGATCCGCCTGCCAATCGTGGTTATTAGGGCAAAACCCCCTTGTTAGAGGGAGTCACGTTCGGTAGTGGATAGATAAATTTCTAAAAGCAGGCGCGATTGTCTTTTGTTTTTCATAAAATCATCCACGCGATGACGTCACAAACCCAGACGTTCAGTATACGAAAAACAAATTAGGATCGCACAACTTTTAAAAATGTACCTATACGTATGTAATTATGTACCTATGAGGAACCTAAAGCTGGGCCAAACTTAAGCCTATTCCAGAATAAAATAAATAAATAATGCTGGACAATTCACACAGCATTATCTAGCCCCAAGCTAAGCAGAGCTTGTGTTATGGGTACTAGAAAACTGATATACTTAATATAATAGACCGATAAATAGATAGATATTTTTTATTATACATAGAAAACATCCAGAACACCCTGAACAGATATTTGCAGATCGTATACGTTTGTACGATCGTAACATTTGTCCCGAGGCGGGAATCGAATCCGCAACCTCCTGCGTTGCAGGCGGACCTTTTCCCGCCGCGCCACAGAGGTCGTCAAAGAAAAAAGGCACAGAAAGAAAGAATAAAGATTGGCTCAGGCTCCAAATCGACAAAACGTAAGTATTTTCGGTATTTTATTTTAATTTACTCCAGTTTTCATCAAAAGATAACTCGAATCGATCCCAAAATATGAGTACCTACATACACGTAATGTTATTCTTATTTTTAAAGAGATGTTAAGTTACTACCAGATATTCCTGAACACGAGACTGCAGCTCAATACTCAATACGGTATTGGTATTGGTTTGCGGTTTTACCCATGTTTGTGGTACAGATGCATAGAATGGGACCTATCAAAAGGAAACCACCACATAGATTGCTTTAGAACGCCACAAGCATAGTCTGTACGTTCCTTTCACTTCAAAATATCAGGAGGTAGAGTAGTAAGAATTATATAAAAAAAATTGAAGAAGTGATTTAAAAAAATCCTTATGGATATGTTTCACGTAAAAACTGCATATTCGCGAATTTGCACGTCTTTAATAAAATAAAAGCTTTCATATTCGAGCATTGGATTATCCGTCCACTTTGTTGGCAACAATTGACGAACTCTAAATTACGTCTGAAAATTTTCTGGGTATTTACTGTGTATTTTATTTTTTTTTGTGTTTGTTCTTTCATGAATTTTTGTGTAGTTAATCTTGTATAAAATTTGTGCCTAAAATAAACTTTATAAGTATTAACTTTAATTACTTATTTATTTGTTAACTAACTTGGAACATTAACTGACATTGGCAGGCTTGTAAGCGTATTTCAGTTTGAGTTTCCTTCAGCAAACGATTCTTTTGTCCAAGGAATTTATATACTAAGTTACGTTATTATATAAATTCCTTGCTTTTATCACAATGTATTCGGCATTTCTCTACTCTACATTTGTTATCCACACTACCCAAAGGTTAGCAGGTAGAGAATATTATCTAGCATTATGCTCGCCTATGTACATACCACTTTTGTACAATAAAGTATATTCTATCTATCTATCTACATTTCCGAAGTTCGTACCTGTCTGCTACAGTCACTGTCCTCGCAAGATTGTCACCAGGTGTCGGGACAGTCCTTAAGATTACACCAATTTATTGGCCCCTTGAACTCCTAGAAACCAATCTCGTAACCTTTGCGCTATAAAAAACTCGGACTCCATCCGGCATATCAGAATCGATACAACACGTGTCGTGTCACCCTTCACCCTTTGTCCCTTTACAACTTAGTTCAAGGGACAATAACATTTTAAATTATATCATAGCAAAATGAGTTATGGATAAGTTTTATACAATTGAGCTTAATTCGCGTCTTCGGACATTAGCCGGAATAGCCGTGATGAAATTAGAGTTAAAATCGCGTCGCGCCCCCGTTTCGTAAATGGACGTGAGGGGACTATTCTGAGCTGGGTCAGAGACTCGATGCGCTATTTAAGGACATTCACAAAATGCAGTTGGATGAAAGCCTCCTCGTTTAAATCAAGACCGCTTTCAGGTTTGCGAGGTATTTGCAGCTGGTTTTATAGAGAAGCTTTACCCGCAGGTGTGCGTGGATTACCTACTCTTTACACTTTATCCATGCATGTTAGGGAGGCATACAAGAGCTTAAGGTAAAACCTTCTTATTTTCTCTGTAATGTAATTCCAAACTTATGAAGAAAAAGGGGAAAAGTAGATACAGTACCGAAGCCACATGTCTGTTTGTTCGCCTATAGGCTTAGAATAATAACGCTCCTACTCTACCTTCGATCATCGAAGTAGTTCGTCAACAATGACGATGCGACAACGATTATGTAGAGTTTTAAGTTCTTTTCTTTTGTTTTCATGTTACCCTTCCATCCCTTGCTAAACTGCAGTGTCATCAAAATCAGGGCAAATCCGAGTATTCATTTGGACATAATGAGTTAGGTAAATTGTCTGATTTTAAATTATTACATCGGTAATTTACACAAATCCTAATCCTAACTTATATTATAAATGCGAAAGTGAGTTTGTTTGTTTGTCCTTCCTTCACGCCCTAACTAAGCAACTAATCGACTTGATTTTTGGCATAGAATTAGTTGAAAGGATGGAGGGTAACATATGTAACAATACTTTTCGTCTTGGTAATACAACAAATTCCCATGGGAAAAAAGACCTTTTTATCCCCCTAGACTAGAAATATCAAATTCGATTTTAACGCGGGTGAAACCGCGGGGAACAGCTAGTCTCTATATAAATTTACGTTCAGGCACAGATTAGGTAATGTTACTACGTTCAGGCCTTTGTTCAGTAATTGATAATTAACGGCTTTCAGTCGGGACCTGCTTGGTTTTGTAAAAAGGATATTCATTTTACAAGGAGGTTGAAAATTAGGCAGAGCATTGCTCTACCAAAGAGAGTTTTTCGAAAAAGGATATTCATTCTACAAGGAGGTTGAATATTAGGCAGAGCATTGCTCTACCAAGGAGAGTTTTTCGAAAAAGGATACTCATTCTACAAGGAGGTTGAATATTAGGCAGAGCTCTGCTCTACCAAGGTGGAAAACCCACATCTACGATGTCTGTGGAGAAACTACTAACATCTTACCTCTAACAGTCAATCAATATTTGATCCAGCCAGTATCATAATTTTAATGAATAGTTAAATAGATCTTAAGCTGAAAACCTTTTTTTGAAGATTAGACCTTCAAATATTGAATTAAGATACAAAAGGAAATGACCCTCGCGTTCCTGAATCCTGTTAAATATTAACCGTGGAGTCCCGGACAATAATGGCAGAACAAGATATTGAAATGCTCAATGGTGGAGACATCCGGCCCCTTGTGCCCACAGTATAATTTATCGCAGGTTCGTATCCGCTACCCGTTCTTTTGGGGTAATGTTATGAAGCCTTGGTAAAGCATTCGCAGTTTTTAGTAATTTATATTGGGTTTCCGAGTTTTTAAAAGATTCCGAGTATCAATATATTACTTTATGTATATTATTGTATAAATGTATTTTATGTATACATCCTTGCCTTTCTTAAATTGTACATTTTCTATCCATCCAAAGGTAACCTGGAAGAAATCGCTTTAAGCGATATGGCCGCCCATTGTATTTTTTTATGTTAAGGTCTATGTTTTTTAATTAACTTTGTGGTAATATAATATAAAGATTTTTGTATTGTATTGTAAGTTTAATATAGATAACTGAAAAAAAGCATAGTAGCCGCAGAGAGAACTTATTTTCAAGTCCTCTCGACTGGCCACAGAAAAGCTGCAATTACAGCGATAGTGAAAGTCTGATCGAAGTTCCAATAATTATGCTTTTATATATTACTGAAAATTGTGCAAACGACGAATCCCACTCAAAATAGTCAAAAACCGGGAGACCTGACGAGAACGTGACTACCTTCAAATTATTTTTAATTGTTACAGTCAACTAGAAAATATCGTTAAAATTCTGTCAGCTTTAACCCTTTGACCGCCACAGTCACCTATACATGACAAATCACCTGAGGATCCCTCAGTGCCAATGACGTTCAGAATATCTTTTGTTCACTTTGTGCTTTGGGGTAGAGAACACGGGAATGCGTTTTTGGCGTGGCGGTCAAAGGGTTAACAAGAGACAAGAAATAAAAAAAAACAATGTGATTATTTTTTTATTTTTAATCTAGCTTCTACTTGTGGCTTCTGCATGATCTATAGTCTTACATTAGATCTATCTCTAGTCTGGTAAGGTTTCAAAACCCGCTCCCGCCCCGCACCCCCAGAGTAACGTGTTAAATGCGTCCCTGTGGCCCAGTTACCGCGCCCTATGAACATTTAACCCCACAAAGCCCCAGTACCTATCAATAAGTGTGGTATTATATTGAATTTGATACCAAATCGAGAAACATAAACAATTGACTCTTGTTTAAAGAAACATCCGATAAAGTTTTAATAAACTGGTCAGGTCATTCATTCATTCATGAGTCATGCATGACAGATCAAATGAATTCGACTATTTCACCAGCTCATTGACAATTTAGATTGCTAGAGTTGTTACCCGAGTTTATAAAGTAAACTAGATTACATATACTGCTGTATACTTCTAATTGGAAAGTCACATGTGTTGACGCCTTATATGCTGTTTATATGTATTGTGTATTTTCTGTTGGTATTCTAGATAAACTGTTATATTCTAAATCTAAATAAACTGTTACCTGTTTACTGGCTTTATTGTTTGGAAGGATTACTGAATATTGGTATCCTAGTGAATAGAATCGAGTATATACCTTTTATACTACACCTGCTCGGAAAGTTGCCTATTCCTTTTCCAAATATAATAAAGAAAGTAAGTCATTGCAGGCGTATAGGAATCCGGGAGGAAAAACTCTATAGAATTTCATTTCTCACTCGTTTTAGCGGGAGGGAAAAAAGTATGGAAATCCATTTCTAACGTGTTATTTTTTTTAATTTCCTAAAAGATCGGCCGGTAGCTATGGTTATTTTCATTATAGGTCAAACGACAAAAAGTTTTTACTCAAAGTCCGCTTGCCTCTTCCGATTTCCGAACAATATTTTGAAAGAGAATCCAAGTGATAAAGGCTGGCGCGGGAAGTTCTTCTAATTTTGAATTTGGTGTAGGCAATTTCAGAATGTCGTGGAGTGATAGTGAAAGTTTTATGACACCGCCAGAAATAAAATATTTATTCTGCTTTTTATTTTCCTCTAAGGTGTAGTATAAAGCACTATGTATAACTATGCAGAAAGTGCGATTCCTACATCGTGTATTTAAAGGCGAGGCGCAGCCGAGGGCCTCAAATGACACACTCGATAGGAATTGGGCACGTTCTCGCCTAGGTGTACAATGTACTATTGTTTCACCTTTTATCTGGTTATTTTCTATGTATAATAAAAAATATTTCCATCCATGTAGGTAATATGTAAATTGTACTAAGTAGGTATATCAGTAATCTAGTAGGTAGGTACCCATAACACAAGCTCTGCTTAGCTTGGGGCTAGATGGATGATGATGTGTGAATTATCCAGCATTATTTATGAGTATTTATTTTATTAAAGAAATATGGTTCGGATAGCTGCTATTTTCGTACAATATTGGTACATATTGCAAATAATATCAGAGCTTCTCATGTACGTAGGTGTTATTTATATTTACTTAGCTTTCTTACAAGCTTTATTCACCCAGTAAGGGATTCTTATCATGGCGCTAGTAGATACCAAATTCTGCCCGATGCTATCTCCGGGCAACATTGTTATTCCGCCAGCGTTTAGCGCACGTGGTCCCAACACGATTTTCGGCGGTCTGAACCCGAAACACGATGCTGTGATGCATTTTTAATACAAATTATACATTGGACATTACTAAAATTAATTATATAAATATAAATTTGATCAAAAGCCCTGGAAGGTAGAAAGAAGGTCGGAAGAAAGGCATTATATAGTGGACGCGATACGAAATTCGTAATGATATTGTTTATTTGCATTTCGATGTTATCGTATCGATTTTAAGCGATATGGGTACCGACCGATAGAACATTAAATACAAATAAATAATGTTGGACAATCCACACTGCATCATCTGGCCCCAAGCTAAAGCCGCTGTGCATCATCCATCAGTCATCACAAAGAAATAAATACACGCAACTGATGCTCTGCTGCATAATTTGAGGTCTGATTACTCTGGCCCCAGCGTTTAGAGCGTTACTTTGACAACATCCGACCCGAATCTAACCTGCAAACTGCGTTCGATCGGGCGGACCTACCGTCGTGCCACAGAAGTCGTAAATAACATAAAAAGTTGCGTAACATTATGAGAGATAAAAAATAAATTATTTATCTCTAGGTTACCTTATTAGATTTGATTTAGTGAATAGAAATGGACGAAATGCTAGAGCAAGACATTACCTGGCTGGTAGCAGTGGAAGTACCTACCTATTCTTAGTCCGTGACTGTTCACCTCCTGTGTCAGTGGATCTGATCTCTGCAAAAGGATGTTTTGCTCCAGTATTCCGTCCATTTTTATTCACCCTGAAGTCTATTTTCCCCGTTTTACGGTAACTATTATAATAAAACAACTGAGAAGTTAATATTTTGCTTGTAATATAAGCCGCACATTACAAGCAAAATATTAACTTCTCGGAACATCTGGATAAGGGTTCCGTCGGGTAAATAATTTCATAACATTCAACGAAACATTACGTAAATGAAATCGAGCTAAAAGGTCTGGAAATAAATAAAATATTTTGCAATAATAATGTAAGTACATACGTGGAGGCACCTGTTAATTATGTCAATTCTGAGCTCTCGAGGTCGGAGAACCTCCAATCATGAAAGAAAGTTGTTATTTAGTAAAATATTTTCTTATAGTTTAACTCGGTTCGCTTGTATTTTTGAATGTTCTATGCTTTCAATCGAAAAATCGAGCTAGTGTGTTTTACAGCCGCGAATGAATAAAATGTTTTTCACTTCTCTTGCTCAAAAAGTGTATCATAATAGTGTAACTTAGCGGGCCTAAAATTCGAGTTTAATACCTCGGGCTAAAGAGTATTTTTTCTTTTAATTTTTGTCTAAAATCATCAGCCCGTACAAAGCATTCGTTATTTACCTTAAACTCTCAGCACATAATTTACGAAAATAACACAGCCACACAAAAAAAAATTTGATTGTGCGACGAATCGGTCTATACTTTTCCGACGTATTAAGAACTGCTCAATCGATATACGAAGTCAAAATAATTAAGATCGAGAATTATAAAAATAAGGGCAAAATACTTGCGCAGTTTTCTCTAAAATGATTATCTTATAAGAGCGAATATAAAACGGATCTGCTGCGGACGGTGTATAGACACCGTCAAAGCAGTAGATCCGTTAATTAAGAATTAAAACAGTAAAGTACTTCCCACCAAATTAAATGGCATTATTGTCACTTAATGGATGTTCAAACAAAAGTTAACAAATAATTAATGTAATGAGTTTGCAGAGGAGGTAATCTACCGTGAATGAGTCTTATTGCTCCGCGCCAGCTATGTTTGCTCAGGCGCCTTTAACGTGTCGTGTGTTTGTTCAATAAATAGCTCTACGAAAAATTGCTCTACACTAAGAAAAGCTCTACAAAAGGATATATTTTTAGCCTTTTTTACTGCCGTAGTACGTATACTACTACGGCCTTACCTTTATAAAATGATGAAGTTTCTTTACTAGAAAAATACTTTTTACCAAAACTTTTTACCATGGTGCTAACAGAAAACTGAGATCTTCGGTCGGTAATAAAATAAATTCCTACTTATCGTGATTTATCTTATTAATATTCTAGGTGTAACAAGAGTACCTACTTACCAAGATCATCCCTACTAATATTATAAACGCGAAACTTTATATGTATGCTTAGAATAATAACGCTAAATATGGATGTTTGTTACTCTTTTACACAAAAACTAGGTACTGAATGGATTTTAATGTAACTTAACAATAATATAGCTTATACACCAGAATAACACATAGGTAGGCTACAATTTATAAAGATACTAGCTGGTACCCGCAACTTCGTCTACGCAGGATTAGTTCTTCGAGTTTATTTTCTACTATTATTTTTATATTTATTTGGTACTAGCTAATTTTCTTGGGCGGGAGTAACCACGGGCGGGTCAGCTTGTGTTTTATATTCCATCCATATCAAGTTAATCCACATGAAATAGGTTCGTAGGCTCTACTCTCGGCAGCTATGTAGGTACTGAAATATCCATTACCTACAGATTGCCAAAACAATTTTTATTGGTGCTACATCTAACCCATGTCACCTACACGTTTAAATTAATCGATCATGTACCTAATCAAACCAATAATCCCTAATCTATACCTACCTACTCATAATAATTATCCCATTAAAAAACCGTAGCGTTAAAAACCGCGAGAAAAAAGACAGCCTGCCTCTCATTCGAACAAAAACGGGATGCACATAAACATCTGCACACCGCTCTCGCAACAGCTATCAACCGAGAATAAATTACTAGCCACAGAATAAAAGATACTATACTATGCTATGGGGTTAATTGGCCCCTTGGAACTAGCTTGTAATTCCACCAAATTCACCCCTCGGGTCATTTCGGCACCATGAAATAAAAACAAATGAAGATTTTAGTTATGCCGTCGAAATGCCTCTTTCTTGTTCAAAGTTAAAAGGTTTTTTTTATAAGAAGTCTAGGTACCTATGCTAATGTAAAACCTACTGAGAGTTTTCCTCATTTATCTATTTATGGTTTTTCTTTCAATAAGCCAAGATCAAAAGACAGTAGAGTCCCGCGAAATATCTGTGAAATGGCAAAAAATTGTATTTCACCCATCTCTCCCCTCAGCTGCCTTGGAAAATCCATCAACTTGTATGTACCTATTATATTTCTGTCATCATGAAGCACCCGCGCGGTAAAATGAAATAAGTTAATGCAAAAAAAAAACTGTCTTGTTGCATTGCACCCGTCTCGGAAGAATGGGCGGTCACATTCTGCCAACACAAAAAACAGGTCAGATGCTTGCACGTGGATGCACTGTTGCATTGTTTTTATTCGAGGCATTGCGCATTCCTTTCATACTGTTTACATTAATGTTGTTGATTCATTTAGTAAATAAATAATTAGGGTAGGTAGAATTTTTTAATTATATTAAGTGCTATTTATAGGTACCTACATCGAAAGGAAGCAGGTGTTAGGAAGAGTTTTGGTTTATTTTAGGGGAACTTTTCATGCGAGGTGGTTTCCTTGAATAGGTTTAAGTTTTTAAGTATTTAGTACTGGTGTCATAATCTCATGTTCGACAAAGCCCATAGAGGAAAATACGTAGGTTACTTCAAAACTTACCAGAAATTTTAGCAAAGCACATGGTGAGGGTAGCTATTGCGCAGCCGGATGCGATAGCCGTGGTAAGCAGCACAGCAGAAGCGGAGGCACCAACCCCCGCCCCGCCTGCCGCTCCACACACTATGAACACATAGAGGAAGGACGCAGCACACTCGGCCACCACCGCCTTCCACAGCCCCAAGGTCCGCAGCTCCAGCCGAGCTGGCACTCTACCACTCAAGTCACTGTTGTTCGCTTTCGCATCCTTCCTCAAAACCTCAAGCTTTTCAAACAATGTCACAATATGCTGCTCTAAGTAATCGTCCGAGATGTTGAACGTTTGCTCGCCCATTTTTGGGATTTAAAAAAATCAAACTGTACACATCTCGCGCGTAAATTCCGTGAATGGCGGGTAGTGTATTCCTCCTACGCACTCGCAGACGACCGACTGGCGCGGGGTGCCGACGGCTGAATGGAATGAGGGCTGCTCGCAGCCTCTCGCTCCGTGTGGGTGAATGGCGGGGGCGCGCGCCCGGCAGGCACTTGTTACTCCGCCCTTGCAGGACCTGCACGATAGGGTGTTATCAAATCTGCAACTTGGCACTACAATGAATATCAATAGCAATTAATTGGATAGCGGCCCAAGTTGCTTTTTGTGAATATTAGAGGCTTAATCACATCTAATTGCAAGCAATCCAAACGTCTAAAAAAATAAGCTTTTCAAAACTTATCTAAAGGGGTGGATGCAAAGCTCTCCTTTCGGTTTGCCACAGCTACCAAAGTTTTTATGAAGCTTTTAAACTTCTATACTTGCGTGTTACCAACGTTGTTATCATCATCATCAACAAACTTTAGCTATGGGTTGATGATGCCGTTCGATAACGCAGGGCACCTACCCTGCCCACTGCCTGCTGGCTATTTCAGTACCTAGGTAATTAAAAATATAACAGGGATTTTTAAGTATTCATGCACTCTGTCGGATCGGAGGGTATGGCAATAGATCACAATCTATTACATAAGAATCTTAGATCTATTGCCTAGATCTTATGTCCTAGATTAAGATTTTTTTGTTCTTTCTTATGTTATGAAAAGAACTTAGTAAACTAGATTATGTTGTTGTGAAAACACCGCGTAATATCTGTCATCCCGTCCATCAATCATATATTTTTACCTACAACCGGTTATGAAATGGAACATCTGCATGTTTTAGTCTATGATTATAATAGCGTGCATATTTACGAAGAATTATTTCTATATTTCTATCTGTTATGGTATTCCTATATTTTTACCTATCTATTTATTCACTTATTGTTAGTACAACAACGAATTTTACCTACTCGGATATAGCCGAAGTAGTTTTGCAACTGCGATTCAGATGTGAAGTTAGGAAACAAAACGACACACCGTAAATGCCGTATAACCGAAATTTTTGTTACTTTTTCGTTTTTCCGTTACCTACTTTTTGCATGATCAGCAAGACAAGGAAGCTAAGTTAATGAGTTGAGAACAATATTTTTTTGTCCATTATCAACAAAATTTAAAGACAACACTCTAACTACCTATAATTTTCATGAGTCCTCGGTTCGGATCGCCAAATTTAGTGCGTAGTGCAAGTGTATACCTATATCAATGGTATAGCTATTTCGCGTTCTATTATTTACAAAATGCAAACCAGAAAATATCTGAATTTCCCGCTCGACCGTTCGGATCCGAAAAGGTAGTCTAATCGTAAGTAGAATGATCGAGCATGAATCCAGCTTTCACGATTAAAAAAAAAGACAAACCAGAAAATATTTGAATTGCCCGCCCGAGGTACGGATCCGGAAAGGTACCAAAGCTCTATGTGTGTCTACCGAGGTGTCTAATGTAGTCTCGTAAGTAGAATGACCGAGCGAACTCAACGAGGTTTCTTGATTTTAAAAAAAACTAGACAGTGACTGTAGTGTAATTTGACACTGACATACAACAAATACTACACGCGCGACATCTTTCTTTCCTTCGATTTCTCTGCAAAATCTAGAATAATTACCTCTTTCAATGGTGGTTGTTATAATTTAATACTGAATAATTGATTTTTGTACATATACAAATGTGTTACATCTTGTGATCACTGTAAATTTGTTGTGGCTGTTGCCCTAGCATGCTTTCATATGTCGGGTATAGCTAAAACTTCAGTTTCCGCCGCGGAGGTCGGTAATCAAAACAGAAAACGATCTCTGCTACCCAACCAGCAAAGCTGCAAAAAAACAAAATCTGACGATATGAGTGCCAATGAGAAGAAGTCTAACTTCTCCTTGATCAGCCCTAGTTCAAATGGGGCCATCAAGACTACGTCGTCGGCAATGAATAAGCCAGGCGCGACGACGAAAAAACTGGTCATCAAGAATTTCAAGAGTATGTTTACGTCTTACGATTCGTCATTATCATAACCTCTGACATTACCTGTACGGTATGTTTGTTTGTAGGTAAGCCTAATCTACCGGAGAACTACCAGGAGACAACATGGACCAAACTGCGGGAGGCTGTGATCGCCATCCAGACGTCGAAAGCCATCGACTACTCTCTGGAGGAGTTGTATCAGGCCGTCGAAAACATGTGCAGTCACAAGGTAAACAATAATAAAAACTCTAAACATTATTGAAACTAGATCATTGACTAAAAACAGTTATAAATAATTAAATAATGCTGGACAATCCACACAGCATCATCTAGCCCCAAGCTAAGTGGAGTAGTCTACAGATCAGCCTTTATTCTACAGATGATTTGATTTGTCTGTTTGTTTGTCCAAAGCAGAAATAAAAACCTGTAACCTCCTACATCGCAGGTAGACCTTTGCCTGCCACTCCACATCAGTTGTCAAAAGCTGTTTCAGTGAACCTGTACATGAGGATTGTAACTAATTTCTTGTTGAATAAAAATATGCCTAGAAAATGTAATAGATTTTATTTTATAATTTTTGCTTAATTTATATTTCTAGGAAGTAACAATCTTTATTTGACTTGTCTAAGTGCTTATTTTGTAAGCCTAAAGAAATAAATTTATTGATTCTGATTGTTTTAGATGGCTTCACAACTCTATGTAAACCTTACAAACCTAGTAGAAGCCCATGTGAAAGCAAACATAAAGCAGTTCCTAACAGAGAGTATGGATCGGAAGCTCTTCCTCAAACGCATAGACGACTGCTGGCGAGCCCACTGTCGACAGATGATCATGATTAGGAGCATATTCTTGTACCTTGACCGGACTTATGTCTTGCAGAATCCTAGTATACATTCAATTTGGTGAGTACTTCATGGGAGCACAATCCTGCCTTTATAATACACTAGCTGTTCCCCGCAGTTAATTTCACAGTTCTAGGGGGATAAAACAGGTATTTTTCTGGAAATCTCCAATGGGGTTTGATGTTTTACCAGAACAAAAAGTTGTCTATGTTACTCTCCATCCTTTCAACTAATCTTATGCTAAATATCAAGTTGATTAGTTGCTTACTAAGGGCAGACAAACAAACAAACACACTTTCGCGTTTATAATATTAGGATAATATATTACATTACTAGCTTCTGCCTGTGGCTTCGCTTGCATTGCAATGTATTTCTTTGGTCTCTTCAATTTTATGATCTGATTTTTAATTGAAGAATGTTACAATTCCTCAATTATTATGTCATTGATTTTGAAAAGTAGCCATCAACACATCCCAGTAAATGCCTCCTCCATACAAGGTGGATTTGTTATAATCATGCTTGGCAGGCAAACCGGACCCTAATTCCAATAAATGAATCGCTTCACCATAACAATCATATTGTCTCGAAATTAAACATTCTGGCATTTTACCTTATATGAAAGAAACTACAGATCATATTATAAGAAAACAAGGTATGCAGCTAGTATCTAATAAAGATATAATGCCTCCAGGGACATGGGCCTCGACCTGTTCCGGCACCACATAGCAATGAACACACTGGTACAGACGCGCACAGTCGACGGCCTGCTGGCGCTGATCGAGACGGAGCGAGGGGGGTACACGGTGGACATCTCGCTGCTCAAGAGCCTGCTACGGATGCTGTCCGATCTGCAGATATATCAGGATGCTTTTGAAAATAAGTAAGAGTAAAGCTAAAGTCACCCTGGAATGTCAGCGGCCGCAGCGACGCGGCGAGTATATTCAGTGTCAAACTGTTGTTAGTTTTTCAGAGGCTACGGCAGTGGTCCTGCCAAGTCGAGTAGACGGCTGGCACCGGGAACCCTTTTCTCGAACCATCTCGAGCCACTTTGAGCTGTCGATATTTTTGTTATAAATACAACTTAGAGCTTACCTGTACCTTTAGATAAATAAGAACCTAATACTTAGAGCTTGATAATGATATCAGGTACTCTTTCTAACGTAGTTAAACAACTCCTAAAATTAATAGTTTCTAATCAATTTGGTTTACAAAATATCTACTCCCAAAGTATCGCTAATTCGTAATCACTCACTCACTGACCGATCATATAAATGTTTAGGTACTTCCAGCAGGTCTATCAGCATTAAATTTGCAATATCGGTAGACTTCAGTGCCAAAATAAAGGGAAAATTCTAAAATCATGATTTTATGGTATCGTCGTCGTTAAAAAAACAAAGCTTCTTCCTCGTTTTTACTTCTAGCATACCTAGATACTTGAAATTTGAAATACATTGTTCTAATACGGGTATATGGGTATATGCGTGTGACTTTAAAAAGGCTAATTATATTTATTGGTATTCTCTATTGATATTTATTTGTATATTTTTAAAAAAAAATTCGGTTTAAACTTTGTCTGAATAATTATAAGACTAGTATCGCTTTATAAATGCTCGAAAAAATTGCGCGGCCCCGCGCTTCTTGTCAGCGGTCCAGCCCGCGGCGTGGCGGCGGCGGCGGCGCCTCGCTGCCGACTATTCCCTATCATGCATGTGATCATATTTTTTCCTTCTAGTATTGAGCTTTGCTCGCGTATTTTAACGTTTTTAAAGATTGGTAATGTATGAACACTAAGTTTTTTTTTTCAAGAAATATAATCGAAAAACTATCTTATTTGGTTGGTAATATAGTATTTGGGGAAAAAATTATACCCATTAGAATACCCAACGACATTATTAGTATGTGAATGATAAACATTCTGTATCTAAGAAATTAAATGATATCCCAAAAATTTACAAGTCCTCATACGGGACTGTGCTAACCAACTACGCCACGAAATCAAGTACCCGATGACGACGACGGGTCGAAAATCTTTGGGACTTCCACCAGCTCTAGCGCCGTTAGCTCCACCTACAGGGGAAACATTGAAGTTTATCCAATTCTGTATCTATCCATCAGATTCCTGGAAGCCACAGAGCGGTTGTACGCGGCAGAAGGTCAACTCCTGATGCGTTCTCTGGGCGTGCCGGAGTACCTGGCGCATGTGGAGAAACGACTGCGCGAGGAGACTGAAAGACTCAATAACTACCTCGACCCCAACACCAAGTAAGAACATAGAATATTCTAGAATAGTCTTAGTTATACTAGCAATGTATGCACGTATACATCAGTACATCAATAGGTAGGTCCAAATGCTGCATGCGGATAAAAACGTCTATAAACACAACTATGGTGACATGCTCCTGTGAATGTCATGATTATTTCATAATAAAAAAAATATAAAATTCTGGAAAATTCACAAAGCGTTATCTAGCGCCAAGCTACGCTGAGCTTGTGTTATGGGTATATGACTGTTATATTTAATACAATCAGGGACAGATTTAGAGGAATGCAAAATTAAGGTAGAATGACCAAATATTTTCTTGTTCCCAAGTCAGATTTTTCGCAATGTTAAACGATACCGACAGAGTAGAGGATATATCAGGCGTACAGAACAGGCTCGTAAAAGACTAAGAACGGAGAGGGACGGCAGATTTATTGTGAGTAGTTTTCGCTTCGACTTGTTCCGAGTTACGAAAAAAGCTACTGGAAGTTCGACAAGTGTAGCTACGTAACATAAAGAGACCCTTAAACTGGAGAGATTTGCCTTCATTTTTTGCGTTACGCTAAATTTGTCCGTGAGTGTAGATATATATTTTTAGTATACATAGACCGGGAACATATATCTAAAGATCGTCACATATTTGTCCCGAGGCGGGCATCGAACCCGCAACCTCCTGCGTTTCCCGCTGCCCTACAGAGGTCGTCTAAATACAATTATTTTCTTTCGCCGTTCCCTGTAAGCGTGAGCACATTTATAAAGGAAGCCTCTGTGATGGATGACAAATACTGCCAAAATTCGTGTTTCTTAAACCATGAGTTTTTCAAAGGATACAACAACCTTAATGCTTTGTGAATAAAGATATTTTTCTTTTCCCCAGGTGGCAGCTAATTCACACAGTCGAGAAGCAGTTACTAAGCGAGCACCTGACAGGCATCCTTAGCAAAGGGCTCGAGGCCCTCATGGACGGACCGCGGCTCAGCGACCTCTCAGTCCTCTATAGTCTATTCAGTCGAGTGAAGGATGGACTCACAGAGCTTTGTACTCACTTCAATAGTTATATCAAGGTTGAAAAAAGAAAGAAATCTTTATTAATAGCATATAAAATACTTAATTTAACCTACTCCATAAAAACTACCTAAAAATTAGCAAATTTGAAAAGTTAATGCTACGAAATGGCGTCCGACTCAGCATTATTTTGAAATAGCCCTTGTGCATAGCTTTCACAACGCCAAGGTTGGTTAACTTCTGTAGTGTGTGATAAGATCGCCATTCTACTTATAATTACTTAATCGGCTATAATAATAAAAACTTTTTCTATTATTTTATTTCATTGTTCTTTGCAGAAAAAAGGGCGCACGATAGTAATAGAGCCGGAACGCGACAAGACGATGGTCGGCGAACTGCTGGAGTTTAAAGAACAACTGGACCACGTGCTGGTCACGTGTTTCAACAAGAACGACAAGTTCTTGTACTCCATGCGGGAGGCGTTCGAGTACTTTATCAATCAACGGCAGAATAAACCGGCTGAGCTTATCGGTAAGTGGTGATTTCATATTGGCCAAGTATCGATGTGAATGTATTAACGAGTCCAGAAACTTACTGGGGCATGATTCTGTATGGACAATCCAAACGCGTTACACAGATACGACAAGACAGCGGCGTGGAATCGGACAAAATCGTATTCCCTATGTCATACTTGCTATTCCTTACCGCGACACGGTGCGATTAGAGCACGATTTCAACTGTCAAATAAACGCGCTCGCTCCTTGCGTGTTATGGCACAGATTAGCGTGTTCCTGCAATAGTTACTACGGCTCGTTTCTTTTTAGTTTCTGTGTATGTGATTTTTTGTTTACATTGTGTATTTGTACTATTATGAAAAAATTAATAAGCTAGATGCATTATACATAGAGAAGATCAAAGAGATTTATCAGGCACCCACGAATTGAGAATATACGGACGATTCTAAGACAGCTAAGACGGCTACGGGAGCGGATTCACTCAATGGACCTCAATATCAATGTACCTACCTATCAATGCAAAAAAGGGATACCTATAGACAACCAATGCGTGCGCATCCTGGCTACTGCTGGCCTTCGCAGGGAATAGCTGCAACTCCAAGCTCGTGCACTAACGTCATTTGGCACTTCAGAGGATCTCCTCTAGTATACATCGGATAGGTAACGACGTCGCCGCCGACGAAATGGAACGGAAAGACTCCGACACGCCGACAATTGGCCCATCACCAAGACTAACTAAGCGTCTACTGAACCTGACCAGCACGCGTCCTAGTGGGGACACTCACAGGGCACTGTCCACTGAACAAACACCTCTTCACCGTCGGAGCAACAGACAGCCCTTTCTGGGTGCCTCAGCGACGAAGAATCAGCTGCTCATGTAGTCATGGAACTCAAGAGTAACAGCGCAACGACACAAAATCCTCGAAGCCTGTGAAGATTCCAGAAAGATTCTACGCTTTTGAACAAAGGCTGGTTACACTAGCAAAAAAAACCATGCACAATGGACCAGAGTCTCAGTGCGGATAAAAGAGTACACATACCAGATCCATAGCTAGATATACTTTTTTCAGGTTGGTGGGTGGGCAGTGCACCCACCAAACTGAAAAAATTAACAGAATATATGAAATAAACTTGATAAATAAATTTGCCAAATAACAATCTTTCTTTTATTTCGTTTTTATAAACAAGAGATGCACCTACAACAGAGATGCTTACACAGACAATAAGACATAATTTATAGATTTATTACAAACAAGAGATAAAATTTTACACATTACAATCACATTAATTTCTTGTGTAATAGTAATAACATGCATTAATTATTTTTGCACACTTTGTGGGGTAAACATTTCAGGAGTTCTATGCACTGTTCAACACAGATCAGATGTATAAATGTGCATATTAATGTAGTGGGCTTCTGAGGTATGATCAGCTCTAATTGGTTTTGGGGATAGCCAGAGTCCCATAGAAGCCACTCAATTTTCCACTGTTGTGCTATCTTCAATGAACCGGCTTATAGACCATGATTGCCGAACATAACTATCATGAGCGGCCCTCCAAATTTTGCACATATGCCAATTATTTTCAAACCGCTGCTCTATCACATATCTGAAACAAGGCAGATATAATTTTCATTGTGTCAAATAGATAAAAATAGGTGCCATCCTCCTCCCTTGGACAATCTTGCAGATCATCAGTTAAATGCAACTCTGCACAACCATCAAGAAATACGGGCATGATGAACTAAAATGTAATGTACACTTACAATGGCACCATTGATGGCATGGTATCTTTGATACTTACAACAATTAGTGGAAATTAAGTGTTATATCTAAAAAAAATAACAATTATGGGTGCCTACATATAGCTAAGCTAAAATCACTTTACTAGTCAGTTATAAGGATTAAAAAATAGGTACAATATAAAGGTACTAGGTATAACTGCGTAGGTGTATTACTAATTTTATTGATGCACTTACTTATGTCTGGTGTTATGCTTGTACACTTTGGAGTCATCTTGCTTGCAAGGATCCCGCATAAAAAAGAATATAATTCTTTTTGTAGCGCACAAACAAATTAAGGTCCATTGATAGAGGGTCCGCAGAATCCCTGAGTCCTCCTGTTATTTCTAGTGCTTTGTTGGCGCCAGCATCTTACGCGTCTTCGTAGAAGAATATCCATTATTCTTACTGCTTCTCTCATGGATATTGTTTAGAATACCTTAGTAGTTTGTGGTTTAAAAATGATAGATATTTTTAGGTTATTCAAAACAAACAATGAAATGAAAACTATTCGTTCCGAAACTAGTCATGCCTGTTTGAATGATACAAATCATATTTTTTTGACCTCTAAACTTTCTAATCACACTAAATTATTGTATATTACGGTTAAGCAAGCTTATAATTGAAGATATTTCTATCTTGAGTAAAAAATTGGAAACAAAAAATAATTTATAATAAAACCGATAATTTCCGAGTGGACCAGTAGTAAAATTTTGAACGAATCATATGAAATGATAGAAAAACAAAACACGGGGCATAGACAACTAGTCTTGTGGCATACAGAATACAATTTAATAGATTCCACACCAAGGCACGATTAGGAATCGTGTTTGTGTTTAAAACACGTTGTGACGTCACACGGTTTGGGCAAGGAATCTCCTATGTCATACAGAATCATGCCCCAGATTGTGGTTCTTTAAACATTTCTTCTCCAATTATTGACGCAGAATCTGTAACAGTCTCGCAGCTGGAGACATATTCTGCTACCTTCTTTGGTTGCCTGCTTCTATTTTTCCGCCAATTACAACCTGGGTCTCTCAAGACAAGATTGAATAGTGTCTTCTAGACCTTCGTGATACATCGTCACTTACCGGTACCGGTCAGTTGGGATTGTGGTCAAATGATGGTCTATTAATGATAAAAAAGTAACGGTTCGACACATTGCATAGCTTTGCTATATCTCTGGTGGAAAAACTCCCTTAGTTGTATGCCATGGTCTTAGCCAAGTGCAAAGTAAAACCCTTTCCTTGTCAGTATTCTGACCGATACGCCCACATCGCATATTCTTTACCCTATTCAAAAGAAATGTTGTCTGCGTCTACAAACTTTAAATAACAGCACAGTTGCCAGCAATACTTTTTAAACATGAAACATATTGTATTGTCCAGCATTATATCACTTTTACTCATAACACAAGCTCTGCTTAGCTTGGGGCTGTGTGAATTGTGCAGCATTATTTATTTATTTTCTTTATATTTCCAGCCAAGTTTGTGGACGTGAAACTGCGAGCTGGCAACAAGGAAGCGACGGAAGAAGAGTTGGAGCGGTTGCTGGACAAGATCATGGTTCTCTTCCGGTTTATTCACGGCAAGGACGTGTTCGAAGCTTTCTACAAGAAGGTAATAATTTTTTCATAAGCCTATATTATTCCAGTTCCCACTATTGAACAAAAGCATTATATGACTTTGTTTTCTGAACAGGTCATTCATTTCTGTTTCCTGTATGGTCCTATGAAAATAAAAAAAATATTAAATTGTGATGTGCATTGACTCCTCTTAAGTAAGTTAATAGAACCCAAATGAACCAGGTTCTCGGTGACCTTAAAGCCTAGCACCTTAGCTGAACTTAATGTCGAAAAACATAAGCAAGATATTTATTTTCATTGTAGGATCTGGCTAAACGACTCCTAGTTGGCAAGTCAGCTTCCGTCGACGCGGAAAAGTCAATGCTGTCCAAATTGAAGCAAGAGTGCGGCGGCGGCTTCACGTGCAAACTGGAGGGCATGTTCAAAGATATGGAGCTCTCTAAGGACATCAATATCACTTACAAACAGGTATGTTTCACCAGAAAATATCATATAATATCATTCAGATAGAAAACCCATTCTTTGCCCCTCGCCAGTCGGAACTTTCCCAATCTGCTATTCCCTGGATCGAGGACGTGTAACTATGAAAATTATCTAACGACGTTAATGATGATATGATCGACCGCAATACAAAAAGACCATCAACCGGCCTCACGAATGAATGTAGAATCAGAATCAGAATCAATAACTTTATTTAGGCTTACAAAATAAGCACTTAGACAAGTCAAGTTGTATACTATAAACATAGTTATTATTATCAAATAAGAAATAAGGTGTTATTGATATTCTCTTCACTTCAATTTTTTGTACTCTCTAAGAACGGAACGGATAGCCTTATTCCCCATACAAACGTACTTTCCGGTTCATATGGACACTATGTCCCCGATCTTATTGAAATTTTCGATACGTAATCGGATGCTTTGATTGTAGCGGATTAGTTTTTCAAAAAACAATGATATTTAAATGGGAGCGAAACTAATTTTGACCACCAAATCGAGTCATCTTCAAGCGATTTTATATGCATGATAGACACCTTTATTCGAAAATCTGTCGTGCTGCAAACGTCCTAAATATATTCAACATTAAAAATAACCAAAATTATTTTTGAAATCAATCGTTTACTCAAAATGAATCGAAAGGATGAAAAAATATCAAAAAATTGTGCCAACACCAAGCACATGCACACAGCCACATGAAAGCTTCGTATTAGATGGTTAGACACGCTTTCTCACCCAAAGCGCGCCCCATTTCATTCTACGTGAAACAACGACAAATCCGAATGGGAAAATAAGTTTTTGTTTGGGAGAGGTTCGTAGCCTTCTTAAGACGCCTCCATCATCCGCCGTTTAGGACGAATCATCATCGAATTTTAACTTGAAATGTAAATAAACGAATCAATGTTTGTTTGCAGCACCTGACCGGCAGCGGCGAGAGTCCATGCCTAGAGCTGTCCGTGTACATCCTCACAGCAGGCTTCTGGCCGAGCTACCCCGCGGTGGACGTGCGTCTGCCGCCAGAGTTGACGCGGCATCACCACCACTTCGCCAAGTTCTATCTCGCCAAGCACGCCGGCCGCAAGCTGCAGTGGCAGCCCACACTGGGACACTGCGTGCTGCGAGCTGTGTTCACTCAGGTGACATTTTATACAGCCCAAGCTGGATTAAGAAATACATAAAAAATATACAACGACTAGCTGCTGCCTGCGCCTTGGCCGCGTTTTCTCGGTAAAAAAAGTAGCCTATATGTTATTCCAGGTCCCAAACTATACCTATACCAAATTTCAACCCAATCACTTCAGTAATTTTTGCATGAAAGAGATTAGTTGTCTCATCATCATCATCATCAGCCCGTACACGTCCACTGCTGAACATAGGCCTCCCCCAAACGACGCCACGAATGTTGCCATCATATTGCCCCCCCAATATGATGGAAACATCCGGGGGGGTTTGCCATAATCACCACGCTTAGCAGGCGGATTGGTGATCGCAGTAAGGTGTTGGTAATACACAGTAGGAAGCTGCTGCCCTCCCTCTGGTAGGTTCCCTTAGTCGGCTCTTACGACATCCACGGGTTGAGTTGGAGGGGTCGATATTCTATGCGGCAGCCCCAGGGCGATTAGTTGTCTACCTACTCCATATTCTTATATTATATCATTTTTGTTTTTAACTATATAATTCGTAATTTTGACACACGGAATAAATACTTTGTACTTTACATTGCGTTATATTTCAGGGTAACAAAGAACTGCAGGTGTCGCTGTTTCAAGCACTCGTGCTTTTACTATTCAATGACGGAGACAACCTCTCCTTTGAAGAAATCAAGACATCCACCAACATAGAGGTATGTATAGAACTGTTTATTATTCTAATGTATTATTTACCGTCTACTCCAGTAAATAAGCCCTCACAAGGGGGGTAATCGAAAGCAGAAAGTTTGACTTCGCTACAAACATTCCCCATCATATTTATTACTTCCCTATCCCTCTTGAGGCGAGTCCGAGGGGGAGCACAAAGAAGGTCCAGTCTTTTGGTTATATCTTGTAAACGATGCGTCATGGGAAATTGTGTTATACTAAACAATGAAAGCTGATAAAATTCTCTACAACTTTGATTCTCTACAATTTTTACCTACTACCAATCGTTTACTAGATATGGGCACCGAAAACTGTCCACCTACCCTCCTATGTAGCCCTCCTTATGAAAAAACCGCACTAGATACACGCATGAGTGGCAAGGCAACGCCATACAAACTGGTGATATGACAATTAATTCTGTTATTTGTAGGAAGGTGAACTCCGTCGCACACTACAATCTCTGGCGTGTGGCAAGGCGCGCGTGCTGGGCAAGGCGCCGCGCGGCCGAGAGGTGGCGGACACAGACCGGTTCACGTTCCACAAGGACTTTACCAACAAACTGTTCCGGATCAAGATCAACCAGATACAGATGAAGGAGACTGTGCGTATCTATCGTATATCTATCTTAACACCTTGGTTATATTTTCATAATAATAACTATTTTGTATAACTGTTTATAGTATAAAATTTTACTTGTCTAACCCCCGAATACTCAATCGCAACTCATATTTAAGTACGTCTAAAGTGGCGAATTTTTGACAGATTTTCATTAAAAACTCAAAAAATTGCGACTTGAGACGCGCTTATATCTTCAGTTGCGTTTGAGTATTCGGGCGTAAGTGCTTATTTTGTAAGCAAATAAATAAAGTTGTTGATTCTGATTCGTACTAGCTGGTGCGAAGAAGCTCCAGCAGTGAATGTTACCAGCTAGTACGAATCAGAATAATGTATGCCACTTTATTATGAGACGTGGTGATGTTTCGCTTGTCGGATCTACTGAATTGTGTCGCATGGTCGTTGCCGACGCGCATGATAGCGTCGACAATGAATACAATATTACTTTTGCCCACGACGACATGCGCATCTATAGAGCCGGGTTATCCTAACTAATATTATAAATGCGAAAGTATGTTTGTTTGTTTGTCCTTCCTTCATGCTCTAACTAAGCAACCAATCACCTTGATTTTTGGCATAGAGTTAGTTGAAAAGATGGAGAGTAACATAGGCTTTTAGTCCTGGTAAAACATAAAATTCCTATAAGTGATTTACGGGAAAAAATACCATTTTATCCCCCTAGTAATATGAAATTCGAATTTAATGCGGGTGAAACCGCTGGGGAAATCTAGTCTTCTATAAAATCTTCTAACATCCATTGTAATAGAACACTGTTCGGTTTCGACCTCAGTACCTCTACACCAGTGTTTTTGAGACACTAAAACTCGACTATCTAGCACCTGAAGTCCTACGGTCCTTCAAGAAGTTGGTTAAAAGTCATCGCAGATCTAAACCGCACTGCTGCCGCACAGCGCAACAATGTGTACTCGAATATAGGCTTTAACTCGCAATAATTAGTTGCATTTTATATTGACGTCAGTTATCAGACAGTTCAGTATGAGACAAAAGCCATTTTGTCACTATAAAATGTATCGAGCTAATGTTATAAATTATATTTGAATGCTTATTTTTGTGCTGTGCGGTAACCTATACATCCATATATATAAATAGCATAGCATATACATACATCCATCACGGATATACATACATACGAGCTATGTCCCTAATATAGGCTTAGGCAGGGAAACACGCTCCCATGCAAGATGACAGTGCAAATCGCATTCTCCCCAACATAGAATTAGGCATATCAACTAAATAAGCTGTTAGTTTGTGACAAGACCTTAAGAATAATGTTGCGATTATTTTTCTAATTTGTTTACTGATAATTTTTGCAACTTGGGATTTTGTTGTAGGAGGTAAGTTATGAGAAGTAATCTTACTTAACTACTATAGTCCACGTAGGAACTAGGAACCGTTTCATGAAGGGTTACTTTCTTTCTTCGGCGTCATGAATTGACTCGGTACTAAAATATTTTGGAACCATAAAATATTAGTACTTGAATACAAATTTATATGGCGTAAGCATCGAATTAAGTAAAATTTGTGTACGTTGTCCTAGCGCTTACTAAACAAATGGCCTGTGTTGTGTTACAACTAAACGCAAAGACACGCTATTTCCAATATTGAGCAATATACCAATATCCAATAAAAATGGAAATTCAAAGATGGAAAGACGTACCTACACCGAAGTGCGACCGAGACAACAATACGCTACCCATGCACGGCGGCGATTCGCCACAAAACGCGTATTGCTAACTCTTTACGCAGGAATATATCGTATACTTATTTCTATCCATGTCTGCAAATGGCCAAATGAGACGGTAGAATAATCAGAAAATTTATCTTTTGTTGTACTTACGAGTGAAAAGTGAAGCCTTGGGCATTGTTTTTTGTCCTGGATCTATTTGTACATCTAGTGAACGAAAACGAGGGCATTGCTGTATACTTTTAGTCAATAAAGTAAATCGTAGCTAGCTGGTGTGACAGAAACGCTGGTCTGACTATGACTGAGATGGGTGGACCTAATTGGACCTAATTTAAGCCTTCCACATTCGAAAAGTTAGTATCTCATCCCCTTTTTTACTCAGATAGATGGGCGTAAGATTATGATATCCATCATTACATGAGTCAGTTATCATTGCGTGAAATGAAGCAAAAGCGAACTTTCCTGGAACGGTTCCTATGTGTATGACTATACTAACTGAATAAGAATCCTAATAATAATTAATTTGACGACCTCTATGGCGCGGTGGGTGAAGGTCAGTCTGCGGCGCAGGAGGTGGCGGGTTCGATTCCCGTCTCGGGACAAATGTTTGTACGATCTGCAAATATTTGTCCAGGGTGTTCTGGACGTTTTCTATGTATTATAAAAATATATATCTATGTAGTCTATTATATTGTGTATATCAGTTATCTAGTACCCATAACACAAGCTCTGCTTAGCTTGGGGCTAGAATTGTCCAGCATTATTTATTTATTATTTAATTAATGGCGGTTATCATATCATCTTCTTTCATATTGTGCATCCGAGGATGATGCCCGCTATATGTATCCCTCGCTTTGAGATACTCTCATAAAGGGCCTCTGTGCTGTTGCTTCGGCCCCACGCATGCCTCTCAAAATACCGGGTTACTAAGTTTAATGCCAGAGATCATGGAAAATGAGATACATAATTTATGAAATAATAAATAACGCTGGATAATTGACACAGCATCATCTAGCCGCAAGCCACAGATAATATAATACTATACACTTATATACTATCTTTACTATAAACTAAGCAGAGCTTGTGTTATAGTTTGGGTACCAGATTATTGATTTTCAATACATAACATAGGTAGATATATTTTGTCATACACAGAAAACAGCCAGAACACCTGGAAGAAATATCTGCAGAACGTATAACATTTCTCCCGAGGCAGGAATCGAACTAGCAACTTCCTGCGTCGCAAGCGGATCTTCGCCCATTGCGACACAAATGTCGTTAAAATATTATCTAACTCCTCGCATATTCTCCATCCCAAGGTTGCTCGGAGAAAGCCATAAGGCCGCCTTTCATGCTGTTGATATTTTTTATTTCGATTTTTTGTACAATCGTTTTAATTCCTTATTTCAGAGCGAGGAGCAAAAGGCGACCGAGGAGAGAGTGTTCCAAGACCGGCAGTATCAGATCGACGCGGCCATCGTGCGCGTCATGAAGATGCGCAAGCAGCTCTCACATAACCTACTCATCTCGGAGCTTTACAATCAACTCAAGTTCCCTGTCAAGGTACTTACTCCTGTAGGGTTTTTGTTATTATAGTTCGTAAGCCCTCGCACTAGGGGTGATCTCAAAGAAATTAATTGGACCGATTTATGCAAAAATGATCCAACCCACAACCTCGTCCATTTCGCGTTTTAGTAACCTTTGTAATCAGTATAAGGTATTTTTCGAACACATCAAAGAAATAGAGTTGATCCTTTTTGCATAAATCTGTCCAAATGATATCCCAAAAATTTACTATTTCGGCGGGACTTGAACCAGCGACATTCCCCTCAGTACAGGACTGCGCTAACCAACTACGTCACGAAATGAAGTACCCGAGGAGTCGAAAATCTTTGGGACTTCCTTACGGACTCTAGCGCCGTTAGCTCCACCTACGGGGGAAACATTTAAGTTAGACAGGAAATACCGGTTATTTATTTATTGATCAAAAACAAAAATTAAAATAAGTGGTATGGCAGCTAAAAATAAGATTCAAGTTATGAACTAACATATCCAAAATCGTTTATTAATTAAAATATCGTAATAATTTTTGAGATATCATTTAATTTATTTTGAGAACCCCGAGCGCGCGGGCTTTCGCACTATAATAACAAAAATCTTAGAATCAAACAACGGCGATACCTGTCGTCAAACGATCTAAATGTAACTTTAGACTTTGAGCAGGATTTGATAACTTCAATGGTACTCCTGTAGCTCAAGCGGACCTTGACCTCCGACAAAAAACCTCTCCAGACGTCTCGGTTCTGAGCTGTTTCTCGCCAGCTATTGGCGTCGAGTTAGTAAAGATCTGCTTCAACTTCGTCGATCCAGCGATACCTCGGGCGGCCGACTGGTCCTAGCCCTGATGGTTTTCTCTCAAACGCCTTCTTGACAGCTCGATCGTCCATTCTCTCCGTGTCCTAGCTAGAGACGAGCGCTCTTGAGCTCACCTATATGAGAGAGAAGAACGAAGTAATATGTACATCACGAGATCACTACATATTATAAAACAAACTCATCCGCCGTCCGTCTGCCTGTCTATCTGTCTGTCCGCGAGAAACTCAAAAACTATTGAATGGATTTTCATGAGGTTTTCACCTGTAATCGATACCTACAGTGATTCATGAGGAAGGTTTAGCTTTATAATTTGACAAGGTTTTGTGTAAACTGGTTAAAATATGATGATAATGCTGTGCTCTACTACGCGAGCGAAGCCGGGACAGATTGCTTGTATTACAATAATTCATCATCAGGGCCCGTACTCGTAAAAACAAAATCGATGTTTCTGATTATTTTTCGTGCAAACGCTAATCTTAAACAAGCGACATAAGAGTTGGTTTTGCACGAAAACGAAAAAAAAACTTCGATTTTCCTTTTCCGAGTAGGCCCCCAGGCCTCCCAAAAAGATCGCCACATTGACCGATCTTGCGCTATCTGCATCCAGCTGTTTTCCGCGACCTTCAGGTTGTCGGTTCACCTCGTAAGCAATTACAATAAACTAAAGTGGCCTGTAGGTTATATTATTGGAAAAAAACTATGAAGAATTTGATATTTAACAATCTGATAAGATTTCAAGCATGTCGAGAACCCGCACTTTACAATAAATAAATTATTCTGGACAATATACACAGCTCTCTCTCCTATTTATTTATTTTAGTTCTAGCCCCAAGCTAAGCAGAGTTATGGGTACTAGAAGACAGATATACTTAATACTATGTATTAAATGGATAGTTTTATTTTATTATACATAAAAAAAAACCAGAACATCCAGAACAAATATCTGCAGATCGTACAAACATTTGTCCCGAGGCGAAAATCGAACCTGCAATCTCCTACGTGGCTGGTGGACCTTCTCCTGTCGCGCCACTGAGGTCGTTGAAAAAAATCTATACCTTCCCATAGCAGCAAATAATTGGACCGATTTATGCAAAAATGATCCAACCCACAACCTCGTCCATTTCGCGTTTTGTAACCTATGTAATCAGTATAAGGTAAATATATTTAATCCAATGGTCCAATTATAACATTTTGACATATAATTTCTGTCCACAGCCCGCCGACCTAAAGAAGCGCATAGAGTCTCTCATCGACCGTGATTACATGGAGCGTGACAAGGATAATCCCAACCAATACAACTACGTCGCCTAAATGTAAACGCATTCTATGTTACGTAACATATAATTTCACCGAGGCATCTGTGAAGCGAACAGTCGAGTATCACTCCGGTCATATGAAACATGACAGCAGCCAATATGAGAAGAGAGGTAGAACGTAACCAAAAATTTCGGTTTTGTAATTTATTCTTTCTACAAGTTATTTACCCAGCAATAAGTAGTTTTGCGACCAATGTAAACCATTTTCTGTGAACCCATGCTAAAAGAAACTTCAAATGAATTGTTGTTTTGGAGCTTTCACTGTTTTGGGGTTTATTGACATGTAAGAGATTTATTTCTAAACTCAAATAACTTCTACACTCAATTTGTTTAAAAAAAATTTATTTAAAAAAAAAAATTTTCTTTTTGTTTTATAACATGGGTTCTCAGAAAACGACTTACAATATGCGCTAAATTTCGTATCTCCTTTAATTACTTGTAGAACCTTAAATATTTAAAAAACTCGGATGTCTTTTCACTGATGACGTACCACCTTAAAGTGTATCACTTCAGCCATACAAACCTAGTGACGGACTTGAGAACAACCAATACTGAGAGTTGATTTTTTGGACACACATCAGACATCACAAATATGTCCATTCCATGACTATGAAACCATGAACTAGACTCTGGCAGAAAAGTGGCAAACCTGACATTGTCAATAACAAAGAAGTCGCAGACATCTTGGTAGAAATGTACTTACGTTGCGTTGCTGTGTCCATAATTACAACGAGACGAAAACTGTTGTCTAATTTTTGTGTGAAACAAATGTGCAAATATAGGCCAATGTTTTGTGTGACTTAATTTACTTTCATTTGTGTGGGTTGACAGTTAATTTACTTACAAGACCATAATTATGTTTACCATGCACCAAATCTAAAATGATGACATAACTGAAGGAAATCATAGTATACTCAGAATAGTGTGATAATAATAAGATAACTTAGCAATTTCTTCCAATACTTTGACAAATGAAATAATTTAAGATCAAACTGTTCTTCGGGTATAGCATTACAGGGTTTTTACCCGCAGTTGTCTATTACTAATGCTCGGAGTGTTGCCAACATAAAACATTGATATGGCGATTTTATATATTAAAATAAAATTAGTAAGGTAAATGTTTAGTTAGGGACTGAAAATTCTATACAATAATAATTACAAGATGCTGCCAACTTAATTATGCCTTCAGATATCGAACTTTAATCGTGATTTTAACGCCCAAGGCCGGGTTTTCTCTTGATTTGCCTCGATACGAAGCCTGTCGTGATTTGAGTCAAATGAGTGGCTTGGTAACGGGTCATATAAATTAGATACTTGATCTTTTCTCAATCTTTCAGTTATCTTGCCTTGTAATGTAACACTAGACCAGCCGTAATAGCAGAACATGTGCTCAAGAATGAAGTCTTCACTAAACACTAGCTGTATGGTGTGTAACTAGAAAGCGAAATACATTGCTTTACTAATTATTGTACATAGTCTATGATAGTTTGTATGTGAATAAATTGGTTTATTTCCTACCTCGTGCTTTTAGTTTCTACCATATGAGTAGACAAGATCATACGTAGACAGTCGGGCTGTCGGTGACGCCCGTGAGCCCGACTGAGATAGACTGAGTATTTTGTCGCGACCTTGAGCCGGTCCGGGGCGAAAGTTTCCGCTCTACGTATGTTCTTGTTTACTCATGTTTCTACTTTTATCTTTAGGGTTCACTTATGATTTTTGGACCGCATTAAAACCTTTTTTGGTCGGCAACATTTTTAGTCTGTCAAATTCGCTTAGACTTTTTAACAGCAGAATTGACACCACTCCTACATAATCAAGCCACCATACAATTCAAGGTTCATCTCCACTGCCAAGTGCATCGCTAAAGTAGTGTCTTCAAGCCTATTATGTGTCCTAAATAGAATCCGACCTAAACCGAATACGAGATTACCCATACAGCCATTTTAGTCGCAGCTAAGACACAAGTCACAATAAGTGTCGACTTGTGTGCTGAATTTAGGAGTGGTGTCTATTCTGCTGTTAAAAAGACTAAGCTAATTTGACAGACCAAAAATATTGCTGATATCTTGGTTTTCATAGAGCCAGTTACTGACCACCCTGTAGGCAGCAACTGTACATTCTGCCGTCTTCACAGTAAGTTCACATTTCCGTCGTATTCTCAGTACTGGTCTGCATTGGAGACATAGTTACTGTGTTACGAGTTCTGCCTTTGGTGTTTCTGATCCATTGCACGCGGCCTACACAGTCACGCGAGCGAAATGTCTTCAACGCAATATAGCGTGCGCCCACCTTCCTTTGGCTTGGCACTGTCTAGTTGCGTTCGTATTAAGCTAGTAATGGCCCAGTAGCTGACCTTGTGGGATTGGCCACGGTCAATGGACGGTAGAATAAAAAAAAACAAGTAGCTGATCGTCAGTAACTGACCGGATGGAGCTGACTCAACTTTGTTTTTACGGACCCAGTAACTGTCCTGTTCGGCAGCCACTGGCTCCGTGAAAACCAGGCTTATTTTCCAACTCTCCTATCTTCTAAAATGTAGATGGGAAGCTGTTTTTTATAAAAACAATAATACAATTACGGGACTTGGAACCCGTTATGAACCCCACCTTCCTTATCGTATCCATAAGGTTGAAAATAAAAATACTGAAATATTCATTGGAAACTATTTTATTCAGGAAATGAACGCCCTTGCTAAGCATAAGAATCCAATAAGCTGATTAATTTTAATTAAATGCCTTTTTTGACAAATCGCTTGTTACATAAGAGGTTTCCTGTTGTCTTTCTAAAATGTAAATAGTGGAATTCATACAACTACGTTCACTATTTAACTACCATTAGGTTCATAAGCTTTGCAAAAAAAATATTACAATATTTACAGAAAAAACTTCAAAGATCTAAAATGCACTAAATCACCATCGCTGATAGACTACTGGTTTCAAGAGTATTTCAAACCAACAGCCAAACTGGCATTAGGTACCTAGAGGTCGGTCCTGTCGCGTAATATTTGTATCATGGTATAAGAAAACAAGGTTGCTCTTCCGGGAGTGTCGCCAGGTGACGTCACTGTCCAGTTGCCACTTCATTTCAACAAAATGTAGAAGTTGGGAAACAAATGTGATAAGAGTCAATTGAAAAATCAATAAAAAAAATCTATCGTCAATTATATTTGTCAGATCAGTCAAAACAGCGTTAGTTAAACACGAGTCAATGTGATAAATAATTGGTAAATACAAAACCACATAGTTTTACAGATTCATACAGGAGTTCGGGGAGTTACATTGTACGCTACTGGTAACACCAGGAAACAGAGTCGTCTTCTCATTCGCCGATGGTGACGATGACGTAGCCTGGCGACACCCACGTGACCATCGTGTCTCAGAAGAGCATACCTGTTAACTACGAATCTTGCTTGTGTTGAAAGAACAACAACGTGGTTCAGTGTAGGCAGGAACGCGCGCAACTAGAACAGCACTCACCCTGACAAAGTCCCTCGTTATGGGATAAAAAATGAAACGTTCTTCCAACACAAACAAGGTTCTTAGTAAACCCGCTTACTTATATAATGAATTCATCAAACTACGATAGTTTTTACAGTAAAATAGCATTTATCACATTAAAGATTCATTAGGACTCTCTGTTTAAGAAATTACAAATCCTTGCCTTGATCGAAGCTTAGTAATTGCATCTATTTAAAAACCATTTCTCTTCGGAGATAGCTCCATAGTTTGTACAAGGTTTCTACAGTGAAATACAGGCTTTACTTTTTGGCAGCTATAGTCAAAACCCTGTCGATATGGTCCTTGTGGTAGTCTAGTTCGTCAGCCAGCGCGTTGGCCAGCGACAGCGGAGTCACTGCTTCACCAAGATATGAGCGGAGCAATCTCTGTGGACAATAACGTAAATATACACATGGAGCTAGATGAATTTATATACTGCTGCTCAAAATAATGAACAAATACATTAATGTTAATATTTCACGTAACACTTCCGTCGTTCTGTCGACTGAAAGAAGCAAAGAAACTGCAAGAAACGGATAAGGACTATTAGAACAAGGGGCTTAACACATTAACTGTCCAATCTAACTCGCAGGTACACGTCTCGTCACGGTTTAATAGCGCTCGGCGAAAGTGGAGGGGGGTTCTGCGCAGGTGTAAAAATCTAAAACTCGACTTCTGCGCATCAAGGTCAGCACTATTAAACCATGACCGCGACCTGTATAGCAACGATAACAATAGTGTTAGTTGAAATAACTATCGATAGGTACCCTAGGTGGCGTAGCGCCGCCGTGGCTCAGCAGTCCCTCGCGCAGTCTCTGTCCCGCCTGTCGAGACAGCGGATTCTCCTCGAAGTCTTTCTTCCACGCGCTCCAAGCGACGCCGCGGGATATCAGGTACGAGTAGTACTTGGCGCCGTAGCCAATTAAGTGGCTGAAGCGGTGCTGCCATGCCTGGGAGAAATAAAATTATCAACATTTTATTTTATATTATGAAGATTGAGGTTTAAACGGAAACTTTCCACTAGATGTACAGGCCGCGTCACGTTTTAATAGCGCGGACCTTGATGCGCAGAAATCGATTTTTAGATTTTCACACCGTTTTACAGCGCAGAACACCCCTCCACTTTCGCCGAGCGCTATTAAACCGTGACAAGATGTGTAGCTGATTCCGATCTCTTCCCTAGAACACAGATTTGTGAGAGCAATCTCTTAGAAATCTCTTTTTTTCTAATAATGTTTCCATTAAAGGAGGAAACTTTGCTGGTTTCTGTGTATAAATATGTTTCTTTGGTTTAAGCACCGCATTCAGTGTAAACATTTGTTTATAAACATGTTGCCAACTTGTGTTGCAAAGTTGATCACGCCATGTATATATATACATATATAATAACAAATAAATATTATAATAATTGTATATTTCCCGAATAATTAAAAAAACTGATTCCTAGTTTAAAGAAGCCAGCATTTTTATTCAGTGTAAAAGTTTACCGTGTTCTCGACGTAAGGCAGCCCGTAATACTGTTTCTGTACTTGGCGCAGCACCGCCGTCGTCTCGCCGTTGTGAGATGCCTTCTCACCGTGGTAATGTTGGTCTAACGCCGAGTAGAATACCTGATAACAAGATACTAGTTTAAGGTGCATAGTGATGAGACACTAGCGCCACTCTTTATTTTTGCTTATATTATCGTTATAGAAAAGAATTACCAAAAGTTCTCACCGCCAATTGATAATACTCAGTATAAACTATTTTTCGATACCTGCAGCAGACAATGCGTGCAAGAGCATTTAACAGAAAATGGTTTATTGCGTTTGGTGGCCACCAAAAGCAATAAACCATTTTCTGCTAGCACTAAAGGAAACAAAACTATTACAGAGGTGTCGAAAAATTGTTTATACTGGGTATTATCAATTGGCGGTGAGAAATTTTGGTAATTCTTTTCCATAATGATAATAAAAGAAAAAATAAAGAACGGCGCTAGTGTCGCACTACTATGCGCCTTAAAGCCATTCATCGTTGTATACTCGTTTATACCTCTACAGTTCCTTCTATAAGACAAAGGGTTCAGATTTCGCCAAAATTAAAATAATTTGATAAAACAAAAAATGATGTCATCCTTTTTATTTCGTTATGAATGGGACGGCGCCATTTTTAAGGCTGTAAATTAGTTTAGTTTCGGCGAAATTTGAATTGACACCATCATATATAAACCGACAGAAAAGACGCAAAGCAAAATGTAAGGCAGCAATGTTACCTGCAGTTGCATCTCGCTAGCTCCAAACATGTACTTTGAGGCACACAGCCTATGCAACATGTCTTCGGGCATCGGCTGACGCGTTTGGAAGTGCTTCGCGAAACGACTCAGTACCTGCGAACAAACTACATAGAGAAATTGAAGATTTTTAACGGGTATTTTTCGCGTACCTATTGTTTTAATTTCCCTAAGTTTCCATCGCGTTGGAGCGATCGTCACGGGTGGTCCCGGGGCGACTGAGGACGACATAGATTAGCGAGTACAAACATCACACAAATATTACCTAAAATACATAATCCTCACAAATATACTTTTAGTACGCACATTAATTACATTCTAACATAAACCTCACCAAAATTACGCAAATTTGTTGCTATGGGCTTGATATTACTTTTAACTTATTTTGTATTAGTTTTACTTTTCCTTTTTTCTGTTTGATAATTATTGTCTATGTACCAACTAGGTATACTATAATATACTTAACCCGCACTCTCTGGGTCTGCCGAGGCAGAGTAGCCCTCGCGTCTTATCATTTAACAAGTTTTTAACTTAGCTAGTGCGAGGAGACGATACATTGTCAGTCTAGGTTTTCGGTCAGAGTTTTATTGTGCTTACTGGTAATCTTATCGACGACAGTATAAAACTTAATGAGATATTTAAGTACCTACTCTGTTAACCATGAACCTTTATTTAGGAAATAAATATTTTTTGATTTATATTTATTTAAGTAAAGTATAGTAGGCCGTGGGGACGCGGCGTACGAATATCGACCCCTCCAGCTCAACCCGTGGATGTCGTAAGAGCCGACTAAGGGAACCTACCAGAGGGAGGGCAGCAGCTTCCTTCTGAGTATTTTTAAACACCAACACTGCGATCCCCAATCCGCCTGCCAAGCGTGGTGATTATGGCAAATCCCCCCCTACATGGGAGACCATCCACTCGATGGACCGACGACATCGTAGCGGTCGCAGGGAGTTGATGGATGGAGGCGGGTCAGGACCGCTATTTGTGGCGTCGTACGGGGGAGGCCTATGTCCAGTAGTGGACGTGTATGGGCTGATGATGATGATGATGATAGTATCGAGTTCAGAACCGGAAGATTGGGAGACGTTATTTTTAACGGAGGTTGGGGGGAGCCAGCTAAAGATAGGAATTGAGGAAGGCCTTATCAATCACCCTTTTTTACATTCTGTAATTTTTTTGAAGGGTTTAGAAAATAGCAGCGTTTTACCAATCCCTGGTAAAATTAACGAGATTGTACGATTCCTAGGCCATCTCTGACGTCTCCCATATTATTTACGCAACTATTAAAGCAACCCAACTTCGTGAAACACATCGGTCATCCAAAGGTTACCTTATCGCTTCTAAGCGATAATGCCGCCCATTGTACTTGTTCATGGTAATGTCTATATTTTTTATTTAACATGTTCAACATAAAGAGTTTTGTACTGTATTGTATGTAGATACCTTATGACTAGATGCGAAGTACTCGTGCAGCACGCTAGGGACCTCAGCCAAATCAGTGGCACACCGCGTTCCGGCCACGTGTTGGTGCCGCGCGCGGCCCAGCATGGAGTGCAATGCGTGGCCTATTTCGTGAAACAGGTTGTCGACGGAGCCTGCGCCTAGGAGCGCCGGCCCGCCGCGGTGCCCGCCGCTGAGTGATAGCATTACTACTACGATTGGGTTCTGGAAACAACAACATTATTGTTATACTAGCTGCTGCCCACGCCTTCGCCCGCGTTTTACCGAGATAATAATATGGCGGGGTTTAAGGTTTAAAAACGATACACACTTCTTTTAAGTTTTGCGGGATAAATACTAATCACCTGGGGATAAAAATTATGGCACCCCTTCGGAATCGATTTCTATACAATAGTGAAAGAATTTTCAAAATCGGCCCATAATTGGCGGAGATATCGCGTAACATATCTACAAAAAAAACACAGACGAACTGAGAACCTCCTCCTTTTGAAGTCTGTTAAAAAATATACCCATACCAAACAGCCCAATCAGTTCAGTAGTTTTTGCGTGAAAGAGGAACAAACATCCATACTCACAAACTTTGACATTTATAATATTAGTAGGATTAGCATAGAAATTGATCTAAGAGACCTCCTCCTCCGGCCACACTTCAGGTGGGATGAAGATCTACGACAGACTGGAGGAAGACGCGGAAACCTGAAGACAGGGCAGGAAATACCCAGAACACCCAAGACAAATATTTGAAGATCATACTCATCTATTCGCCGTAGGAGCACAGGGCACACTACGTCAATTTACAAAAATATACTTTACAATAAATGGTACTTATATTATATATCCAGGTTGTCTGGCAGAGATCGCTCTTGAGCGATAAGACCGCCCATTGTCACTTATATCGTTTTTGTCTCATTTGTAAACTAGTTTTAAGTGTGCAATAAAGTATTATCTATCTATCTATATTATAAAGTATTATCTATCTATCTATATTATAAAGTATTATCTATCTATCTATATTATAAAGTATTATCTATCTATCTATATTATAAAGTATTATCTATCTATCTATATTATAAAGTATTATCTATCTATCTATATTATAAAGTATTATCTATCTATCTATATTATAAAGTATTATCTATCTATCTATATTATAAAGTATTATCTATCTATCTATATTATAAAGTATTATCTATCTATCTATATTATAAAGTATTATCTATCTATCTATATTATTCAAGGCCATAAAACCGACATGACAGGAAAACAATCAAGAACTTAAGATTTTTTAAAATGGTAAATTATTAATAAATAGATCAGCTGTAAATATGTATCGTTATAGTCATGTAAGTAAAAATAACAAGTAATTATTATAAGTTCATAGTGCTGCTGTACAAGGGCATTGTCCGTCATAATTAATTCCTTATGAAAAATAAATAAGTATCACAGTGATGCAGTTACTTTACCTAGGTAAAATATAGCTGCTAAAAAGTGCATCGTGCAAACATATGTCCAAAGGCGGGAATCGAACCCGCAATCTCCTACGCCCGCACCATATCGGTCGTCAAACATAATAGAGAAGGTCAACTGTTAAAAGCAATTGTACCCAAGACACAGTTTCTTGCGAATTAGCTAAGTTGCCAATCACACAGTTTTACCTGGTAAGTCCCATCAGGTAACAACTTGCCGCCGCGGATGGTAAAATGACAATCCTGGTGCGGCTTGCCCGCCCGCTCATAAAGGTCGCAGTATATGTGGCCGAGCAGGCCTTCCGACTCGTGCATCACAGCCAATTTGTACACGTCCGGGCACCATGATTCACCTGGAACGACACATAAGTGAGAAAGGGTAACCTGGGAAACTATGTATTTGTTATGTATTTGCTTAATCGTGAGAAAGACTCTTCTGGAGAATGAAGCATTATTTTCTACAAGCGGCCCGTCCCGGCTTCGCACGGGTGGACATTTATTTTTTAAACATTTTGGCATAAACGCACAGTATATGCAGGATATAGCCTATATTAATCAGTGATAATGTAGCATTCATATGAAGAAATAATTTTTAAAATCGGTCCAGTACTTTTTGAGCCAATTCGTTACAAACATACATACCTACATACAAATCTTTCCTCTTTATAATATTAGTATAGATGAACAATTAAATGATCTATGTATTGTATTAAGTATCATCATCATTACAGCCCATACAGTTTGTTTAGTTTCCTTACGAAATATCTTAAGTGCTACGAATAAATAAGAAGTCTTAAGTGACATAATAGTAGATTGTTTTACAAGGGACTAAACCATCCCATTATATACGAGGTTGTTATACTCCCGAGCGTAGCGAGGGAGGATGACAAGACCGAGTTATGTGGGTGGTATTGGCCTGAGTAAAACACTCTACTTTTCACTTCGACTACGAGAAAATAAAAAAGTTCAAAATTAGACAATTTTCAGAAATTTTATTAAAAATTAAATGCCGCAACGAAACAGTTCGCATTCTACCGTGAAGGGAAGAATCAACCTTCATAAAACATCATCAAGACGGTTCTATTTTCAAAATAAAAGATTGACGGAGCACCAAGAAGTCGAGTTTTTATGTAAGAGAACGAATGCTTTGTACGGGCTGATGATTTTAGACAAAAATTAAAAAGAAAAAATACTTTTTAGCCCGAGGTATTAAACTCGAGTTTTAGGCCTGCTAAGCTATACTATTATGATACACTTTTTGAGCAAGAGAAGTGAAAAAACCAAGTGCAAGTCGGCGCTATTGTCTTTTGTTTTTTCATACAACGATCCACGGTGACGAGCGACGACGTCATAAATCCAGGCTTCCAGTATACGAAAAACAAAAGGGGATCGCGCCAGCTTTTAATAATTAACCTATAAGGTTGGAGGTAGGAGCAATCGTGAGAAAGACACACATGATCCACGAAAACAAGGTCTGCTCTTCCGGGAGTGACGTCACTGTCCAGTTGCCACTTTATTTTAGCAAAAATATTTGATATATTTTTTATATATTTTATATTTTAGAACTCGGGAAACAAATGTGATAAGAATCAATTGAAAATCAATAAAAAAAATGTCAATCGTCAATTATGTTTGTTAATCAGTCAAAACAGCGTTAGTTAAACACGAGTCAAGGTGATATAAAAAATGACAAAATTGGCCTGCTATTTTGATAAATAAATTGGTAAATGCAAAACCACATACATACGTAGTTTTATCAGATTCATGCAGGAGCTCGGGGAGTTACGATTTTACGCTACTTGTAACACCAGAAAACCAGATTAGTGTTCTCATTCGCCGATGGCGTCGATGACGTAGCCTCGAGTCACCCACGTGACCATCGTGGCTCGGAAGAGCATACCTTGTTTTCTTATCAGAATCAGAATCAATAACTTTATTTCTTTAGGCTTACAAAATAAGCACTTAGACAAGTCAAATTTTAGACTATAAACATAGTTATTATTATCAAATAAGAAATAAGGTGTTATTGATATTCTCTACACTTCAATTTTTGTCCACAAGTGGAAGAAGTGAAAAAGAGACCACTAGTACAATTATATACAGGGACTTCAGTACAGCTAAATAACGGCTACACTACAAATTCTGTATGACGTCTAACAGTTTTATAACGATACCGTCGCCCTTATACCGCCAGAAAGTTTGCGGTACCGGTGCACATTACGGTACAAGCATTATATAATATCTGTAGCCGCCCGCGGGCGGGGCAGCGCGGCGCGCGGCGCTCGAGGCTCTCTTTCGCACACTAGCACCCTTGCCCCGCGCGCCTCACATCCCGCAACGCGCTCGTCCGATTTCTGTACCGAAATACAAAACCGGTTATATAACTGTAGAAAGTTTTCGTTAAATTAACCTGTACCGAAATCCATTTGCGCTGATTAACCGTTACAACGGTAGCCGAAAAGAGTCCTTTTTCTATATCACTCATGTGTCTAATACATGTATTCACATTGGGAAGTCCAGTGGTCCAGTTCCATGCCGGATCGCCTACATTAACTTTAATAATTGAGTTTAGATCTCACCTGGGTACATAGGTACAGATACGAGCGAGATACCGAACAGTTCTTGACAGAGCAAATTGAGTCCCTCCATGCAGCCTCCGAGCGAGAAGTAAGGACTGAAGTCAGAGTTGTTCACCTTTAGAAGTTCAGACTTAGCCTGGAATAGATAAATATATTTTTTATGAAATTTTAATAAGATCCCAAGAAATTTCTGACTTCGACGGGACTTGAACCCGCAACCCTCTCCCAGTACGGAATGCGCTACCAATTGCGCCACGAGGACATGTGACGTAGAAGTCGAAAAACTCTGGGACTTCCTTCGGACTCAAGCGCCGTTAGCTTAGAAATTATCCCCAGTGTGAGGCTTATGCACTATAATAGCAAAATTTAATATTTTTTTATATATTTGGTTACATATTTACATTGCCATTACAGTGCGTCACTAACGCGACAAAGAAATATAAAAAACATATACAAAAAACACAACTAAAATTACACAAACAATCTAATATAACTTAAAACTATCTATTATCCAAAAAATTTAGAATCTCATCCCTGATATATGCTGGACAATCCACACAGCATCATCTAGCCCCAAGCTAAGCAGATGGGTACTAGATAACTGATATACATAATACAATGTATAGATATATTTTTTATTATAAATAGAAAATACCCAAAACACCTGGCAAAAATATTCACAGATTGTACAAACATTTGTCTGAAGGCGGGAATCGAACCCGAAAATGCCGAACCTCCGCCCGCCACGCCACATCGGTCGTCAGATCAATATATAAAATAAAAGAATAATAATAATGTTGGACAATCCACACAACATCATCTAGCCCCAAGCTAAGCAGAGCTTGTGTTATGGGTACTAGATAACTGATATACATAATACAATATATTAAATAGATAGATATATATGAATATACGTAGAAAATACCCAGAGCACCCGGACAAATAATTACAGATGGTGCAAACATTTGTTCCAAGGCGGGAATCGAATCCGTAACCTCCTGCGTCGCAGGCGGACCTTCGGCCGCCCCGCCACATCGGTCGTCTATGTATTTATTTAATCATCATCATCATCATCATCAGCCCGTACACGTCCACTGCTGAACATAGGCCTCCCCCAAACGACGACACGAATAGCGGTCCTGAGCCGCTAAGTATTTATTTACTATTCAAAAATGTTTTAGTAGTACTAGTATATCAATTAACGACAAAATAACATAGTTTAGAAAACTGTGTAATTGGTGCCGTATCCTTTAGCGGTAGATATTGTTACCATTTGTTTAAACCGCTCACATAGGTACCTAGACTAAGTATGTTTACTGTATAATATTGTTCGATAACTTCATGTCAAATGTGTGGCAACTCGTTGTAACCGCAGACACTAAACAAACCTTCTCTGGTTTAGAGTGTCTGAATAATTATAAGATTAGATTAAGCTTGATTAATAAAGAAATACAAATACAATCAGTTATTTACTATCCATAACACAAGTTCTGTATAACTTTGAGGATAGTTGAAGCTGTGTGAAATATCTAGGATGATTTTTTTCTGCACTACTATACCTTGTGAGTGAAAAATGGCGTATCCCAGCAGTTAAGCGTGGTCGAAAAGGGGTAAATTTTAGGCTGGGCTTTGCTCTTCATATCCTGCATTGCTATAAAGTCGTTCCTAGCGCGGTCGCGGAGCTTTTCCGAGAGCAAGTCGAGGAATTGCCGGACGTTCGTTGAGTTTTCCATTGTGCTGGAATTTATAGCTCTGGAAATGTGGAAATGTTTATAAAACAGTGTTTGGGGATAGCCTTTTTCCAGCAGCGAGATCCAATAGGCTCTGTTTTTAATTATTATTAATGTTATTCTTATTTCCATGATTTTGGGTTCCTATCCAGCAGTACAGTGGACTATTAATACTAACTGAATGAATAATGTAGAACAATCCACACAGCATCATCTAGCCCCAAGCTAAGCAGAGCTTGTGTTATGGGTACTAGATGACTGATATACTTAATACAATACATGCATAGATATATATTTTTCAGGAAAATACCCAGAACAAATATCTGCAGGTCGTACAAACATTAGTCCTAAAACAGGAATCGAACCTGGAACCTCACCCGCCAAATAACAACAAATCGCTAAACATGTTGATTAGCGCCAAACTCGAAAACGACTAGACTAATTTAGCTGATTTAGTTTTAAAATTCCTTGAAAGTTTCCCGGAAAAACGTAAAAACCACCCAATCACACTTTTCGCGAACAACGGCACGGGGCACTGTTAGTAAAGAAATAAAATCATTAATATTTAAATGAGGTTTACCCTACCTATCCGCATAGCATGAAAACCCAGTAACAGTCGCCATATCCTTCCTGGCATCAAGTGTGGCGTTCAACAATCTGTCTTGCAGAGGGTCTGGAGACAGGTACAGCTTGTAGGCAGCCTCGCGCGCCGCCGCGTCCGGGCACTCCGCGTACACACCGTTTACTATCACGTGATCGCCGTCTACACTGAAACTGAACAGGGCATGGCTAAAATCAAATAAATTGTTCATATGGCTGATAAAATAAGTTCATAGACGGGTTAAATTTAAACTAAGTTATTATCCCATAAGAAATATAGTGTTACTGATTCTCTTCATTTAAAATTTTTTGTCCTATTAAACTGGCTAAAGATCAGGGACTATTTAAACAGCACCATTATGGCCTGGATCAACAGTTTGCAGACACGCGACGACGTCTAGCAGAAAACTTGTTGCTTACGTAGAGTTGGCAGAAGGGCGCACGCATGCTCGTGCAACTTGCGTTAAGCGAGAGCGTCTATGCGGCTGCAGCGCGCTCACTTGAACCTTGCGGTAAGTAAGACGTAAAGTGGTTAAGATTGGGGTACGTTTGCTAACCACGCGCTATCTGCTGCCACTGTATCTAAAGATTATGAGTTTAAGCTCAATTTAGTGCAACAAAGAATTGGTACTGTATGAATGTGCTTTGACCTTTATGGTGTCATCACATGACTGTACTCATGAGGATTACCTAATCTCAGCCTGTAGAAAGGCTTTATTTGTTACATATGAGTGAAAATTATGCCACACATAATGCCTGCTTTGGCTCAAGTACTGCGAAAGTTTTATGATCATGATCCATAACACTGACATCGACTCACATGGCATGTTATAGACATAAAGCATTTAAAGTGAGACTTGGAGAAGCATTGTGTTAATTAAAACCTCTAGGTTAGGGCCTTTAAGTACTCCCTTCCTTGCATAATTCATGGTACCCAAGCACAGTTTTGTTTTTAATTAACAGTAAAAACACTTACTATTGCCTGACAGCCGGCGGCAGTAAGTCTCTATCCACCTTTCTCGGCTTTGAAGCCCCTGCCATAAATCGCTGTCCAGTTTGCAGTATGACATCATTCAATGCCACCACTTTATTCCTAGGTTCCTCATCTAAGTGGATGCCACTTTGTTCAAAGTCAAAGAGAAAGAGTTGAGCTAAATGCTCATCACCTGAAGTGCCCCTTTTAACTGAGTTTTTGAGTGCATCATAAAGGCCTCTGTGTGTGTTTAATCTGAAAGTAAAAAATTACTTATGTATAAAGCTAGCAGTTCTATTCTATTCATTACATCATACAAAAGATGTCAGGCACATAAGACAAAAAAAGCAAATAAATTTACAACAACAAATAATAGCCGTTTATTAGTAACTAGCGGCCCGTCCTGACTTCGCAAGGGTGGACATTTATTAAACATTTTGGCATAACATACAGTAAATGCAGGACATAGTCTATATTAATCAGTGATAATGGAGCATTCAAATAATGAAAGAATTTTCAGATGGAATAAAATCAGTCCAGTACTTTTTAACCCAATTCGTTACAAACATACTTACATACAAATCTTTCCTCTTTATAATATTAGTATAGATAATAATTCTTAGATGTCAAGGATTTTTATACCTAATCTTTTACACAAATAATAAAATCCATGGCACATTGACCTGGTGCGGTGTGATCATATTTTCTCTAATCATTACAAACTTACCTACAAGGGAAGGAGAGCCAATAACAAATAGCTATTCATAGATGTTGTAAATAAAATGATTAACTCACTTCTCTACTACTCCACTGACAGAGATACAGGCTTCTTCAGCAGCAGCTGAATAATGTGAGTGTGGGTGAGCGATCCTGACAAACTCAGCCAAATCTGCAACCTTACACAGTGTGTCGGATAGCTCATCAAATATGTCCACCATAGGCCTAGTGGGGTTGGACGTAGCTTCCTCTATCAGTCTATCAGTAGCTGATATAGCCTGATCTTTTAGTATGTGAAATCCTTCGAAAGTGGTTAGTTCTGGTATGTTGAAGAGGCCCTAAAATTTTAAATAAACATATTTATTAGTATCTGATCATCTTCTAAGAGAAAATACTGACTCAATTATATGATAATTTTGTGTCAGACAAAAGTTTACACATGGATTCTGTCATTCTGCTGAAACAAAACTTACAGCATTTCCGCTAAAATTATCAAACTGGGGTCTCGTGGACGTGGGCCTCGTGTTGAACGCAGTGGCCAAAGGTGACCAAGTACTGACTGAACGGACCGATTTCTTCTTGCCTCGACGTAGCACGAATAGAGGATTAGGTAGCTTCATGATAATATTATACCTGGAGAGATAAACAATACAGCATATGCATGAAGACTGGCAAAATGAAAAAAAAATATTCGATAATTGGTACCTGTGAAGTATTTATAGAATATGGGTGAACTGTACACGTTATTTGATCTGTCTGTAATCTGAAGAAAATAGTATACCCGATCAATATAATTGCATTTTCATTTCAAAATTCATTAGGATACATTTAGGATATATCAGTGTTGCCGGCAGTCAAACGCAAAAAGGTCCGATCCGAACGCAAATATGGTCCGAAATATGACAAAAAGGTCCGTTTTTGCATTTTGTACAAAAATATTAAATAGCGGGGATATTAAGTATTTCTTATGAATTTTACTGTATGCTGGTTTATCTATGAGAACTTCAATAAATTTCGCTTATTTTTCTTATTTTTGAATACATTTTACTACAAAGATATCGGATAATCTGAAAATCGAAAGACAAGGTATATTTAAAGGACTGAGATAAAAAAAGTATTTTATTGTGACTTAGGTATTAGAAATATCATTGAATTGTACCTCCCCGCAGAATTTCATATTTTTTTTCATATTTGCTCAATATGTCAATCGTCATAATCATAATTAAATTCATCCATCATTGATACCTATAAAATAATGGGCAAATATTTTCTATTTTTACGTTGTACGTAAGTACTGTACGTTGTACGCAAGTACTGTACGTTGTACGTTGTCCTTATGTACTATACGTTGTACTGTAAGTTTTATTAGGTAAGGTAGGTTCCTACTTAGTTAAATAGAAAGGTAGTAAACTCTGACACTTATGCTAAGTATTACTACTAACAAACTTTCGAGAGACATTAAGGTACCTACCTCAATTTCAACAATTTAGGTATTTGATAGTTTCAATGATAATTGATAATCCCCGACCTACCTTCAAATACATACTACCTACTCTTATTCTTAAAAACGGTTTCAAAAAGTTTGACGTTAAACTGACAGTTCACAAAACTTGCAGCTAGATTTTGATGCAAAAAGTCATCCTCTATTATTATAAATATATAAGTACCCAGTATAATGTATGAATTAAGGTAAGTTGAGGTTGGTTCGTATGTGCACATGCTGTTAAAACTGGTTTTATAAATGCTGAAAGCAACAATAAATAAAACACTAGGATCTATCCAATGATATTCTTTATATATAAACTGGATCTATCCACTTACCTATAATATCTCCCTACGTCACGCAATAACATTCAACCACGTATGTATGCCTTTAGTCAGTATTGCCTATAGTACTATAGTACATCTATGTTCTTTGCTAGCTAGTAGGTAGCATAAAATTTATTCAAATTTCAAACATAAGTGAAACGTGAATTTGCAAAATCTCATAGTCCACCATTCCATTCATTCACCGCAAAAAGATGAAGAGACCAAGGAACCGAAAAAGTAACCTCCATAAAAAATTTGTGGTCCTTGATGTGTCCTACTGGACATACTATAGCCTATTGGGCCATGCTTCCTGGCCTTTTTCATAAGTACTGGGTGATGTTTTTTCAAAATTAAGGTATGCTCTGGGATGTACTGAGGCCCATTGGATAGGCGTTTTGGTCCGAAACGGTCCGCAAATACTCATAGTCCGCAAAAGATCCGCAGAGGCAGAAAAAAGTCCGAAACGGACCAAAATGGTCCGCACCGGCAACGCTGGGATATACATAAATACGTGTGTGAGCGACATTCATGACATTGACATAACCACAGGATGTCACTGTCACGTAGGTGATGGAGGGGGGTATTGTCTTCGTTCTTGCCATATGTCATTGCCTTCGTCCGAGTACGCATGCATGACTGATGACAGATGTGTAGAATGACAATGAAAACTAGCACTTGCCAAGTGCGAGCAATGAAAACAGGGATAGTCCCGTACTCAAAAAACGACAGTTAAACATTCATAAAATCAGCAAACAACATTCTTCGATTTCTACGCATATTACAGCACAAGTCTCTGACTTAATGTAGATATCCTAGAAAAAATTACCTACTGGTACTTATGACTTTAAAACCAAGCAAGTTTATCATTAATCGTAATTTTCTTAGTGTCAGTAACTCCTGAACATCCGAATCTAACTTAGACCTCGCTATCTCGTTCGATTCTCAATTTGTTCTGATGACACATTTACCCGACTACGACGAGGGTTATGATTTTGACACCCTATGTATGTATGTAGCCGATTTTTATGTTCCCTCGTAGCGCTGAAACTACTGGTCCTATTTCAACAATGATTCGTCTTAATAGGCCGATTATTATAGGCTATGTGGCGTCAGATAAAAATAGGAGTCTACCGAGATAGCGGGGGTTTAAGTAAGGGTCGAAAATCTCAATGTTAGTTAGTAAATATGCTCGTGTGTAGTATCGTTGCAAAGGTCTTTGTTTGTACTTTCCGAAACTGTTTCTCATACTTTTGTGAGGTTAACGATTCTCAAACTATTAGCAAAAAGGTGTAAAAAAATATATGGTTAAAAACTAAAACCCGACTACTTAAAAATCTTAACAAGCGTTCACCTATTGTCCTTATCATTTTCTTTTGATACTTAGGTAGTCGGAGGCACCCACCCCATATAACTACGGTGCAATTAGTAACAAAGGCCTCCGACTACCCAAGTATCAAAAGAAAATGATAAAGACAATAGGTAAACGCTTGTTTAAGACTTTTATGTAGTCGGGTTTTAGTTTTTAACTATATATTTTTGCAATGCACGAACGAAACCATTCACAATGATACCCCACACGAGCAACGTTACTAAATTTATTAAATTTAGTAACGTTGGAATTTCTGAACCTTTCTTAGACCCCGCCCACTATTGCGTTAGACCCCCAATTTTGTTTGACGACACATTTTTTGTGATGCATGAATGAAACCCCTCACAAATTCAACACACGAACATATTTACAAACTTTTGAACTTTCGAAGTTAAGTTAGAGCCCGCTTACTCGTGAAACACCCAATTTCGTTCGACTTCACATAACCACTATTAAGACGAATCAATCGATACCTCATTTATTACCCGACTACCGAAGAACAAGGGTTATGTATAATGGTCGGTACTCTCCCTTACTTATAATATACTAAACGAATGTAGTCGATTTCTATGTTCCCACGTAGTGCTGTAACGACTTGTCCGATTTAAACAAATGAGGTGTCATATGATTCGTCTTTAGAGCTCTATGGTTATAGGCTCGGTTATAGGGTCAGATAAAAATGGAGGCCTCCGACTACGTAAGCATCAAAAGAAAATGATAAGGACATAGGTTGTTTAAGCTTGTTTAAGACTTATATTGCGTAGACGGGTTTTAATTTAAACTTTTTTTTTAAATTTGTAGTTGGATTGGAACAAATCGGCTACATACGAACATATAAACACAGATACCTACATAGAATGCCAACCTCATAACTCTCCTCCTCCGCCGCCCGTTGTTACATAACTTCAACTTTTTGGTTAATGCTCTGCATCTGGACGTTGGCGTAGGTAGGTCGAACCCTAAAAACCGTGACCGACAGCGACATTTACATTATGTCAAATTGATAGTGACATTCAGTGACTCGCGCACATTGTGGATTTTATTTTGCATTGGATTTGCATATTGTAGGGATTTTTTCTGAAAATATCTGCGTGCATTTTGCATGTGCAATATTGCATTGCATGGCAATTGCTTAAAAAATTTAATAATAATGAGTCTCTAATATTTAGTTTAGCCATCACCGTGGAAATTCCGACCAAATTGTGTATAACATTGAAATGGTAAGCAGATCTAAAGAGGTTTGGCTGTGGTTGGCGCTACTGCACCGCATGAGGAGGTTCACTGCAGATTCTGACCTTGTTACAGTCTACTCCGCCGCCACAACAGGTGCGACGCTCAGCAGGGGAAGGGAAGAAAGCGACTCCACCTGCTTCCAGCATTATGACAAGGAATGGAGCCCGCAAAGCGAAGATCCAGACTCGCGCTATGTCAGCTGGCACCAAAGTAAATAACTTACCATGGTGATGTCATGTCTAAGTTCCTTTTAAGAAATTGCAAAGATTTATAAATCGGTCCTGGCAGCTTCAAAAATGGATTTCTGCAAAGTCATTTACACAGCAAATAATTAGCTAAAATCAGTTAGAACATTCATTAGCCAAAGCCATATGCTAAATTGATAATAAGTAAGATTACTAATAATGGAATTCATAAGTAGCACCCACACCTTAAACACATAAGGCAAGGAATACATACATAATGTAGACATACTTAACCTTATCTTTATGTTCTAACTGCTTAATTACTTTCTTATCTGGTTCTTATCATATCACCATGTTAAACCGGGTTAGGCTACCATTTGTTCAATATGTTGAGATTTACTTGGTACCTAATGTTAAAATATTATTCCATTGCCCTGGCATTACCAGAAAGAACCCCACCTATAAAGAAATAATGATCATTCACCTCTCTAAAACACTTTAAAATTAAAAAATGTCAAAGCTAATTATATTGCCTCTAGGATTAGTTGAATGTACAGAATGTTAATAAAGCTATGTTATAAAGCATTACTTATCTATATATTGTTTATCAGAATAATTTAAGGGAAAGTAAGTATTCAGTATACAAATATGGAAAGCTGTAAATATCAGTGTTTACTCATATCCAAACAGTTCATCATCTCTGCCATACCATAAAGTCCTATTATCTTTATAAATATTGACATAATTTTACAATTTCATTTCAGCCTTCAGCCTCCTTGATGGCTGCTAAGAAGAAGGCACAAATGAAAAAGAAGACCTCAATTAATTCAGAAATGAAAGACCCTTATCAAATTGTAAGTTGCTATTACTATACCTATTTACCTGCAATATAGCCATTTTTAGGGTTCTGTACCCAATGGGTGAAAACAGAACCCTATATCAAAGCCTCTGTCTGTCCATCCACCCATCATCAGGTTGTATCTCATGAATCATAAAAGGTGAAAGGTAAGCAACGGCAGACACTGCCTCTACTCTGATGGGTGTCCGGGCCATGCTGCCTTTTGCATATATAAATTTTTCTAAAATAATATGAGATCTTTAGGGTTCCTTTTGCGAAATAGTTATGTATGATGGTTACGGAACCATGTGCAAGCACTTAGCCAGTTATATTACACTTGTATTAACAAGCTACCGAGACCGATCTGGGTAAGGACCGATCCTTAAGCGAGCTGAGAAAGGGAGCTATGATTAAACCCTTTACTAAAATGCTTCAAAGACAAGACCTTTAATATTTACTGAAAACTGCAGATTACCACAGCATATCTGGTGAATATCTAGGCTACATTTGGCTAAGTAAATTGCATCTTGCTCATTAGAAATTAATTCTGAGGCTCTTTGTGAGCACAAAGAGTTGTTTGGGAGTACAAAAGATCTAGAAATATCCTTGTGCAGTCAAGTAAAAAAGAGTAGATACTTACAAACTCTGTTTCAGGCAATAGATTCAAAGAAGAAAGTAAAAGGGCCAACAGGCTTCGTAACAGAGCCACGAATGGCAGAGCATAGATGTTTATGGGATGAGAACTACCCTGAATGTCCTGAGAGGCTCATCAAAATTATTGACAGGTAAGACATAATGTTTATTGTTTTTTAGGTTGTCAACGGCTATAGTTACCTCTGCCATTGGCACTTTGCCGCTTGTGTATTGTGCATATGAGTATGGGTAGTTCTAGGCCTGGTTGTAGTTAAGGCTACTTTTTATCGACAACCGATGTGGCGCGGCGGGCGAAGGTCCGCCTGCGGCGCAGGAGGTTGCGGGTTCGATTCCCGCCCTTGGACAAATGTTTTTATCTGCAAATATTTGTTCCGGGAGTACTGGGTATTTTTCTATGTATAATAAAAAAAATATCTATCTATGTAGTGTATTATATTAAGTATATCAGTTATCTAGTACCCATAACACAAGCTCAGCTTAGCTTGGGGCTAGATGATATGTCGTGTGAATTGTCCAGCATTTTTTCAAACTGGAACAACGCATGCCGAGGCCCGAAAGGGGGTAAAGGTTTTTTTTACCCTTGAACGCTGATCAATGCGTTTTGCACTGCAGTTTTGCTTGTGTGTAATGAAAGCAGCATTTGGAAATAACTACCCAGTCAACCCCTTTAATAATAAAAAAAATAAAACTGTGGCAAAGTTCAAATCATATCAAGCAAAGATGTTAATTTTAAGCATTCTCTCCAGATGCAAATATATACTTTATTAAGGGCTACCCCGACCCAAATCACGCCACCACCTATTTTATCGTATTATTACGTTAAACAAAAGAATTTTCAAAAATCCCATGGCCCGTTTGTGATACACGTCATCATCATCATCATCAGCCCATACACGTCCACTGCTGGACATAGGCCTCCCCCGTACGACGCCACAAATAGCGGTCCTGAGCCGCCTCCAATCGAGTCCCTGCGACCGCTACGATGTCGTCGGTCCGTCGAGTGGATGGTCTCCCATGTAGGGGGGGATTTGCCATAATCACCACGCTTGGCAGGCGGATTGGTGATCGCAGTGTTTAAAAATACTCGGAAGGAAGCTGCTGCCCATCCTCCGGTAGGTTCCCTTCGTCGACATCCACGGGTTGAGTTGGAGTGGTCGATATTCGTACGCCGCGGCCCCACGGCCACTACCTATCATAAGCTTATTTTTGATGCCTCTGTAATAGTTTTATATTGTATAGCTTACGAGAAGATGCGAAAACCGAGTTTAGTGGCCAAAAAGTGCAACTTCGCATCTCTTCCTAAACTGTACAAAATAAAACTATTGCATTAAAAAAAAGCTTATGATAGGTATCTCAAACGAGCCAAGGGATTTTTAAAAATTCCTTTGTTTAGCGTAATCATACGATGAAATATGTAGGTGCCGGCGCTAGTTTGGGTCAGGGAACCGAATCTCCTGTACAAGTTCTTTTGTATTTATCTACAGGTGTCAAGAACTAAACCTAATAGAAGAATGTAAGAGCTTTAAGCCGCGGGCTGCGACTAGAGAAGAGCTGAATATGCTACACTCTCCATCTGTCTTCGAGATGATGGAAACGACGCACCAGAATCAGGACCTTGCGTATTTGGAGGAGCTTTCTTCCAAATATGACGCGGTTTATATACATCCTGTAAGTTTAGTTGTAAATTCCTTATGGAGTAAAATATATCCTGCTAAAATATAATTAAATGACATAACTCCATACAAAAACATGCAGGTTTGGAAGGTTCTCTTAGAAACGCGGAGCGCAGAAAAATCGACTAACCAGTAACCAGCGTGAGTAGCCTATGTGTATTTCGACACAATGTGATTGGTTGATTTCCTACTGTGTCAGTGAGAAGAGAACGCACAGGTAGGCTGGATTTCTGTGGAGGAGTGGCAGTGGAAAACGCAGCGGATTTTCTACCGCGCGCAAAATTTCGTTTGATAATGGTAAGTGGTGCTAATGCCCAGCTGTGGTCAACATACGGTAGATAAAATAGAACGTTAAGTCAAGTGAGAGTCGGACTTGCCCACTCAGGGTTCCGTATAAGACCTTGTTTCTTGCCAAATATGATTCTAGGTCGACGGGAAGTACCCAATAGTATGGGCCCAGAGCGAGAGTCAATTTTTGAATTGCCTATTTTACAGTTTTCGGATTATTTCCTTTACTTGTGCTATAAGACCTTACTTCTTGCCAAATTTTATGTTTCTACGTAACCGAGAAGTACCTGCCCTATAATCGATGTATAATTATTTACTGTTCATCTATGCAGTTATTTTTCACTCTTCAAACTTAAATAATAATCCATGTTTTCAGAGTACCCACGAGCTATCCCTCATCTCAGCGGGCTCCACCATAGACATGGTAGACCGCATCATTACCGGGGAGGTCCAGAACGGATGTGCCTTCGTGCGGCCGCCGGGACACCACGCGATGCACGCGGAGCCCTGCGGATATTGTGTTTATAACAACGTGGCGCTGGCGGCTAAACATGCTATCGATAATAGAGGGTTGAATAGGTAATATTTCATGTTTGTAAGTTTATTTGTGACAGGTTATTCTGGAACTTCTGTCACCATTTTGAAAATTATTTTACTGCACGGCAGCTACATTGTTCCTGAGGCTATGTTGTATACAAGTACCACTTGAGCCGCCGCGGGTGGCGGTAACTGGTAGCCATAAAAAATCAATTTTTCATCCCATACGTCTGCGCCAGTATTTTTATTGTATGTTATGTTTTGCTTCCAGGGTACTAATAGTGGATTGGGACGTTCATCACGGACAAGCGACGCAACAGATGTTTTATGATGATCCAAGGTAAGATATTAATTATTCGAATAAGTGTCATATAACTAACCTAACTAACGGGTAATCTCTAGATAAATGGTCGTAGCCCCAGAAATATAACGAGTTAGAAGCTAAACGTGTATGTACCTCGCGTGCCGAAATTGGGGTTAAGTGACCCCAGTTTCTCACCGCGAACTTCAGTCCGCTGACCGCTTCCCGCGAGCGACGTTGCGTCGGGTTATAAAAACAAATGCGTAGTTTTTCAATAATTAACTGTTGAAACAAGGCTTGTGTTTTACATCGCTGATAGGACCCTTGACGACACGAGGACGTGACGTCCGTCCGGAGGATGTGAAGAATTAACTACGCAAAATTTTACACGCTCGGTTTCAAGACAAATCGACTGTCTTTGGTTCCATCTCGATATACGTATTTCTGTGACCCTAGCTTCATTATTCATGAGTGCTATATTCCATGTTATATTCACGTACCGCGTCAAAGTCAAAGTCAAAGTTTCTTTATTTCCGTAAATACAATAAATGTACACTTAGAACAGGTCAAATTCTTAAAATTAAACACTGATTTGGAAATAAAGTGATATTTTGATTTCGGTCGCTTCGGTATGTAGACTAAAGTAAAGAAGCGACGAAGAAACCTTTAGCCTGTTAGGTGTTATTTTTCGAGTTGGAGCAAAATCCGTCCCAAGCTTTTTTATCTTCTAGATAGTCTGAAATTTTGTAATAAGCCTTTTTACAAAGGATGTGTTTGACAATTTGTTTGAATTTATTTATAGAAAGTTTTTGCAACTCGCTAGGGGTTTTGTTGTAGAAGCGTATACATTGCCCTCTAAAAGATACATTAACCTTGTGTAACCTAGTTTTGGGCACAGCGAGTTTATTCTTATTTCTAGTATTTACATTATGTATGTCGCAATTTTTAGGGAAACGATCGATATTTTTATGAGTGTACAATAAGTTTTCATAAATATATTGACATGGTACTGTCATTATATTTATTTCTTTGAATTTATCACGTAGGGATTCTCTAGGACCCATGTTATAGATTGCACGAACAGCCCTCTTCTGCAGCACAAATACGGTGTTCATATCTGCAGCGTTCCCCCACAGCAATATACCATACGACATAATACTATGGAAGTAGCTGAAATAGACCAGTCTGGAAGTATCAACGTCTGTAAGATGACGGATTTTTTTTACTGCATACGCTGCAGAACTAAGTCTCTTCGATAGCTTATCTATGTGTGGGCCCCATTGAAGTTTACTATCTAAGGTTATTCCTAAGAATACGGTAGTGTCTACAATTTCTAACGTTTCTCCTTTTACGTTTACTTCAGCCTTAACTTGTTTTACATTTGGTAGAATAAATCTAAGACATTTAGTTTTAGTTTCGTTAAGCAAAAGATTATTAACACCAAACCAGTGGACTACTTTTGATATTGCATTGTTTACTTCGTCAAAATTTGTGTTTTGTCTAATCATCTTAAAAATTAAAGAAGTATCATCAGCAAACAATACAATCTCGTGATTATTTTTAACGAGATGAGGCAGGTCGTTAATATAAACCAAAAATAGGAAAGGACCGAGGATTGATCCCTGCGGTACACCCATTGTAACTACAGATCCCGAAGACCGTTTCCCATTTACGTCAACTCTTTGTATCCTGTCACTCAAGTAAGAAGTAAGAAGATCCAAAGAGTTGTCCTTTATTCCATAGTGATGTAATTTCCTGATTAATGTTCCATGGTGTACACAATCAAATGCTTTTGACAAGTCACAAAAAACGCCTAAAGCATCTTGCGACTTCTCCCAAGCATCGAAAATATGCGATACCAACTCTACACCGGCATCAGTAGTTGACCTGCCGCGAGTAAACCCGAATTGCTTACAATGTAGCAGGTCATTGCCATTGAAATGCCTAAGCAATTGATGTAATATAAGTTTTTCAAAAACTTTGCTGAATGTAGGCAGTACTGATATCGGTCTAAAGTTAGTGGGGTCAGACCTACTACCCGATTTAAACAGTGGTATTATTTTACTATGTCAGATCAGGAAAAACGCCACAATCAATAGATTCATTAAATATAAAAGCTAGATCTGGTGCAATAGTATCAATCAATGGTTTAATGATTCTAACGGAAATGCCCCAGAGATCTGCAGTTTTCTTTATATTTAAAAGTTTAAAGGCTTTTTTAATATCGTTTTCATCGACATGGTGGAAATTAAATTTATTTTCGCATGCAGGTACATTTTCTTTCAGTAATGACTCAGCGATTAATTGAGAAGAGTTCAGACACTTTGTAGTAGAGATTGGAATGTCAGTAAAAAAGTTTTCAAATGCTTGGGCTACTTCAACATCAATTTTAACTGAGCAATCGTTAATCTTTAAATTGTAATCATTAATGTAGGTACTGACCTTTCCAGTCTCGCTGTTTATTATTTTCCATGTTGATTTTATTACATTTTCACTGTTTCTAATTTTAGAGCTAATATAATTTGATTTTGCTATTTGACAAACTTTTCTAAATATTTTTGAATAATTTTTTACTTTGTCTTTGAACTCCGGGCTAAAATTGTATTGTTTTTCACTATACAGTTCATACAATTTATTTCTACTCTTTTGTATACCCACTGTTGCCCATTCACTAAAGTTAAGTTTATCTGAGACCATGGTCGATTTGGGTGTGAATATAGAATTAAATGCATTGGTGAATTTGTTAAAAAAACTGCAATAGGACTCATTTGGGTTGTTAAGAGAGTAATTAGGTGGAGGTTTACAATCCCAATCCAATTTCAACCGTTCAAATCGACTTGTGGTCACAGGTATGTATGTTATTCTCTTTTTACAGTTATTATTTTTTACTTGAATTTCTAATTTTATTAGTTGACCTAAGTGGTCTGATTTTAAATTGCTTATTACATTTTTATTAATAATTTTATTATTTAGGCAAACAAATATATTATCTATACATTTTGCTGTGGTTTCCGTTATTCTAGTAGGTTCAATAAAAAGTGGCTTTAAATTGTAAGAATTAAATAAATTAGTTAATCTACTACTAAGGGAGTAGACTTCTAAAAGATCAATATTAAAGTCTCCACATACCATGAGGTTTTTATTTGATTTTGATATTTTGAATAAGATATCATCCATATTTTTTTCAAATATTTCAAAAGAAGCTGATGGTGGGCTGTATACGCTTACTACAATACTTTGCTCCAACTCAACACATGCTACTTCAATGTGGCCTTCAACGGATAAGCATATTATGTCCTTACGTTCTTTGAATTTTATGAATTTATTTAATAGTATTAATGAGCCTCCACGAATAGCATGTGATCTGCAATAGGAGCTACCAACTTGGTGGTTACTGAAATTGAACATGAGCTCATAGCTTTTCAGCCAGTGTTCTGTTAAGCAGATGATGTTAATATTGAAAGAGTTCATGTACAATTCCAACTCTAATAATTTACTTTTTAATCCTTGAATATTTTGATGCACCAAGTTAGTAAACTTTGCATTTGTTTTACACTTTTGGTTTATTTGACTTTTTATGTGACTAATATTATTTGACTTTTTAGGGCTAGAGACGTCCTCTATTGTCTTTTTAAGTAATTTAAATGGCTTGGAAGAACTTCCAAGGTCTGCGTTGTAAGTTTATTACAATGCTCAAAAGAAGCATCTTGTTTAGCCAAATTTTTGGCTGTAATATTAAAATAATAAGATAGCGAAACAGCTATTTGTTTTTTGTAATAATTAGAAAGGTAGTAATTACCTTTTTTAGTCAAGTAATATTTTTTACTAACAATACTGTTAGTGTCAATCACATGTACATTGTTATTGCATGAAATAGTATGCAATGCCATATTTAGCTTATATCTAATATTATTTTCTATATTTGGCAAGCTGTCGCTGTAGGGGAATGTGAACATTACAATTTGGTTTAATTTCAGCGAAGATAATTTGTCCATATATTTAATTAAGTCTGATTTGTTCACATTACCCCTATTTCCAAGTAATATTATCAAATTTGAGTTATTGTGAAATCTTTCAGTATCAATTTTATGCATAATGTCATGGAGATTGCAGTTAGGTAAGCAATTATTTAATGTGTGCTCCATATTCATGTTTAAAAACTGGCCCATATTTATTCCAATTTCATCGCAGTACATTACGGTTTTTTTACTTGAGCATGAAGGACTAAGATCCAGATGGGATGCAACTGAGACAGTACTGTCCGGACTACAGTTGTCACCAACCAAGTCAGGACCACAGCAGCAGCAGCCCTCCAGAATCCTGCCCTCCAGACTCACCTGGCTTGTGAGAAGTGCATCCATGGCCAGATTGAGTTCCCTTGTCTGTTCAGTTGTACGTTCATAAAGGCTGATGTAGTGCCCCAGGGAGTGCTCCGCCTGGCCAAGTTTGCACCTCAGCTCCTTCATTTCAGTCTCATACTGGATCTGATTGTAATTAAACTTTACATTACAGAGCTCTTGTTTATCTAAAACTACTCTTTTGCTTTTTACCTTGGCAACTAAATGTTTTTGATCTTTTAAAAAAGTTTTCTTATTTTGTATGAATTTGTTGATTTTTACAATTTTTTTCATTTTATTTTTGCTTATTCCTTTTAGTTTGTGTTTACTGTTTTTGCTGCTAGCTGCCACATTACACACAGAGTCATCTTTTTCCAAGTCAATAGTATGCATAGTGTGCATGCTGCAGCCTGCAACAGAAACATGGCCCGATGGTAAGTTAGCCGTTACTAGTTCATCGAATAAACTTTGAGATGTCGCGGTGGCAGAGCTCAGGGCCGCTTCTTCTAGCTGGGTGATGTGGTGTTGTGCATCACATAATTCCTTCTCCAAGATTGAAGTTCTGTGTAGAGCGGATTCAAACTCAATGCCACATTGTTCATCGAACCTATCTATTATTGTCTGAAGCCTATCCCGTTCTTCAATGACTGAATTGTTTTGGCAGTATAGCGTGGACATCTCATGCTTTAATTTCTTGTTTTTGTCTAGCGCTTCTAAGAGAATAATTTCATTGTCATCTCGTTCTAATTCTAATTGTGCAATCTGTCTCTTTGCTGACTTGAGTTCTAGTAAAACTTGGTTTAATTTGTTGGCTTCTGCCTGGCGCAATGAGGCGCTTCTTGTATTCATTTCAAATGAATGAACTGTTTTACCGCAACGAGCTCAAGACAGACGGTACAATGTCAAGGTTAGGTGTCCAAAAATATGCTGAGTACTTACGTGACACTAAAAGATGTAAACTTTGTTGGAAATTGTATTCCTACGTATAAGACTGCACTCACATAAGCTCAAGATTCTTCAGAACACACAAACCCGCCAAATTTCTCATGAAAGATAACCGTTAGAAAGCCGATTTTCCGAGGGCCAAACACATTAGTTACACAACTTTTTACGCTTATTACTATTTGTACACTTATTTTACGTTATAATTATACGATGAAATCGGAAAGGCACTAGAAAACTATGATAAAACAATTATTTTGTGAATAAAATGATAGGGAGCACTAAAGCGAACCAAGCGTGAGCGTACTTAAATAGTTAAGTATGCGGATTATGTTTGAAACATTGTATCAAGAGTTTGACGCAGTATAGACGCTTTTTAGGGTTCCGTACAAGGGTGCCAACGGTACTAGAGGTTCTCTTGTTTCTTTTGAGAAGCTTTGAACGATGGTACGTAATCCTTCAGGTGCGAGTCGACAGTCAACTCGCACATAGCTGGATTTATATACAGGATGGCTTTTTGAGATGGGAGTGATGGCTCTCAGATAAAAGTCGTAAAAGGAGTCGTGGGCTCAAATTATGAAAAAACAAAACTGCCTATTTAGATTTTTTCTCTACTGTAGTAAATGGAACGGATTTATTGAAAAACAAAATGTTTCTCTTGACTCTCATGGTTTCTGATTTGGCCATCCACTCCATCTCTATAAGACACTCTGTATATTATCTATACTTCAAGACGCTGGGCTGGTTAGGGCCTAGTTAGGCAGGGGGAAATTGCACAATACACTCCTATGCGAGATGTCTGTGCAGAGCCCAGTTCCCCACTTAGAATTAAGAAATCATCCATAGCTTTATTTTCCCTCCCAGAGTTGTCTACTTCTCGATCCACCGCTACGAGCACGGCTCGTTCTGGCCGAACCTGCGCCAGTCCAACTTCCAGTACGTGGGCGCGGACCGCGCGCGTGGTTTCACCTGCAACGTCCCGCTCAACAGAACCGGCATGCGGGACGGGGATTATATCGCGATATGGCATCAGCTGTTGTTGCCAATGGCTCTGGAGGTATGGATTTAGACCTTATTCAGGTAGTCCTAAAGTCCCATTCATGTTATTCTTAAATTTTACTATAAAGGTAAAGTCAACGGGGACTATGTGTTTGTTATCCTAACGACTAATAAATAATTTTATGCCAAAAGTCAAGTCGATTGGTTGCTTAGTTAGGGCGTGAAGGAAGGACAAACAAACACAATTTTATACACTTGCGAGCTATAAACTGGAATCACTTCATCGCTGGTTTTTGCAGACCATATTTTACAGTTTCCATGCAATAAACTGTAGGTTGTGGTATATTATTTTTTTTATTAGCTTTCAAACTCTTTCGATATCATAGCGAAAAAAATTTTCATCATATGTCATGGAACGTGAAAACAAAAGACATAAATTTTTGGAACGAAACATCAATTTTTTCAAACTCCTGAATCCCTATAAAAACTGGGAATTTATGCAATTTTGTCATCAGTCCAATATATCACGTCACTCAAAATACTGGAATTACAAGAAAATGGAAACCACACCAATATAAGCCGCTCAAATCGTCACCCTAATCCAGCAAGGGTTCTCTCAGCGTACTATCGCTCGACAGCTTCATCTGAGCCAGTCCTGTGTCTCCAAAGTATACAAGAGGTTTAGAGAGACTGGAAACTTAGTCCGAAGACCAGGATCTGGACGACAGCGATGCACTTCGGCGACAGATAACCGATTTATTGTCAGCACTTCTCTCCGAAATCGACATCTAACCGGCGTTAACGTCCAGCGGGAGCTCGGAGAAGTTCGAGGGAGAACTGTAAGCGAGTGGACAGTGAGGCGAAGACTCAAAGAAGCTAACTTGACCCCAAAAAGGCCAGCAACGGGACCCAAATTGTCTACAGCCCACCGACAAGCCCGACTTCAGTTTGCTCGTGATCACTTAGATTGGGATATACAGCAATGGAGCCGAGTTTTGTTCGCGGACGAGACTAGGATGTGCCTGCATGGCAGCGACCGTCGACGGAGAGTCTATAGGAGACCGGGAGAGCGATACGCACAATGCTTTATAGCGGAAACAGTGGGATATGGGGGTCGGTCTTGTATGATGTGGGCGGGGATTTCAATTGAAGCTAAAGCGGAGCTGGTATTCGTACCCGGTGGAGGTCGGGGAGGAGGACTAACCGCAGAAAGGTATATCAACGACATTCTGCTGGGCCATGTACTCCCTTACGCCGGGTTTATTGGTGAAAATTTCCTGATAATGCACGACAATGCCCGCTGCCACACCGCTCGTGCGACTAGACAGTATCTGGAAGAAGTCGGGATTCCCACAATAGACTGGCCAGCCGTCAGCCCTGACATGAACCCTATCGAAAACCTGTGGGACGAGCTGAAAAGGCGGGTACGTGGAAGATCTCCAGCTCCGGCGTCAATAGAAGACCTAAAAACTGCTCTTATCGAAGAGTGGCAGGAAATTCCACAGGATTCCATCAGGAAACTCATTAGGTCAATGAAAAACCGTTTACAAGCAGTCATTAGGGCCAGGGGGGCAATACAAAATATTAAGCGGGAAATAACAAAGATTTTAAATGAAATTTGATATTTTCATATTACTTCTTATTAATTTAAACATCCACAACTTCGACCTATTGTAATAATTCACTAAATGAAGGTAGGCAACTTAATTAAATTTAAATAATTTTTATACCATTCGAAAGCTAACATAATTTCTTTTCTATTGGTATACACCAATCAGCAGTTTATTCCATGGAAACTGTAAAATATGGTCTGCAGAAACCAGCGATGAAGTGATTCCAGTTTATAGCTCGCAAGTGTATATTAGTTAGGAATTTATAATATTAGTTAGGATTTTATTTTACCTCTATATGGCATCAGCTGCTGATGCCGATTGCTATGGAGGTATGGTTTGGATAACTAAGGCAATAACTAAAGAGTCGTTTGTAAACGACGCAAATTTGTTGCTATGGGCTTGATCTTTCTTATAACTTATTTTGTATTAGTTTTATTTACTTTTCCTTTATTCTGTTTGATAATTATTTTCTATGTACCAACTATACTATAATATATTTAACCCGCTCTCTCTGAGCCCTCGCGTCTTATCACAAGTTTTTAACTTAGCTAGAGCGAGGAGACGATACATTGTCAGTCCAGGTTTTCGGTCAGAAATTCTGTAAATGTCAGAAGATAGAGTTTATAACATGCTTGAGATACAGTACCAACTAGTTCGGGGGATGGTGAACAACCACTGCTATCCGACTCACAGACAGTGGCCTAACCTAACTTCTACACACAGCTAGCTACAACAAGCTAGCTCATAGGTAGCCTTAAATAATAAGGTGCCATGAATTATGGTTGTCTGGTAGAAATCTCTGCAAGGGATAAGACCGCCAATTGCAGGATACGGTAATTAGATTTGACCTAACTAACCCTAAATGCTTAAACCCAAAGGTGGATGCAAACGAAATGATATAATTTCCTATGATAGTTTAAATGATGTAGAGATAAAGCCGCTCTTTGTCTACTACCACGTTTTTTACATTTCTAATTTATTATGAACCTAGCTGCTACCCGCGCCTTCGCCCGCATTTTATCGGTATAAAAATAGCCTATATGTTATTTTTATCGGGATAAAAATAGCCTATATGTTATCCCAGATCCCAAACTCTATACCCATACCAAATTCAACCCAATGAGTTCAGTAGTTTTTTCGTGAAAGGAACAAACATCAATACATCCATACTCACAATCTAAAGAGGAACAAACATCCATACGTCCGTACTCACCTTTAACATTTATAATATTAGTAGGATTTTTGTTGTTATGTCTATACTTCATTACTGAAAATTATAGTTTATTTGTTTCACGCAGTACCAACCGGAACTCATCATAATATCGGCCGGATACGACGCTGCGTTCGGATGTCCCGAGGTATTATCTCTCTCCCTCTATCTTGCACGTTGACGTATGTCTGTCTCTTTCAGTTCTCGCCCGAGCTCGTGCTGGTTTCGGCCGGATTCGACTCGGCGTTAGGGGATGAAAAGGTTCGACTACTGAAAACTAACGAATGCTTTTGTGTACTAACTTAAATTTTAAGGTGCTTTATTGTGTAATAACTGCTGCCCGCGCCTTCGCCCGCGCTTTCACGGGATAAAAAATAGCCTATATATTATTCCAGATCCCAAACTATACCCATACCAAATTCCAGCCCAAACAGTTCAGTAGTTTTTGCGTGAAAGAGGAACAAATATCCGTACGTCCATTCCATACTCACAAACTTTAACTATTATATGTCAAAGTTTAATAAATTCAAATCTAATATTATAATCTAATATATAATATTATATATTATTATCTAATATATAATATTATATATTATTATCTAATATCGTCCACTTGCGACGACAGTGTGACATCTCGAATTATGATCACATTAGAGATGTCACACTGTCGTCGCAAGAGGGCGATATATATAATATTATATATTATTAGTAGGATTGTGCATTTTTTTAAATCGATGATTGTAAATCGTTTGACCACCATCACACTTGAGAAAGTGAATGTGACCTAAGATGGAGCACGCTTTCCCAGAAGGAACTTATTCACTCGGGATTTGAAGACTCCTAAATTATACTCTACCGGAAAAACAGACGCAGACGCTTTTTGTTTGTCAGCTAAACCGTTATATGGATTTATGCATCTTAGCATGGTGTTTAGATCTTCTATGCACAACTGTGCCCAGCTGTTGGACATATCAGGCAAATTTGTTGTGTAATTGTAATCTTCTTGCACAGACATGATACTAGCTGCTTCCCTATTAGATTTCTGTGTCCTTTTGTCTGTCTGACAGTCTTGATTATAATGATTTATGGTAACATTACAGTATAATTACACTTGTTTATATTTCGCAGGCTAGATTAAAGGGTGAATATAACGATTTTTAAAACATAGAACCGATTTTTAACCCACTTCAAAAGGAGCAGGTTATGATACCTAAACACTAGGGAAACTCGATATAGATTGTTTGTAAACAAACCACCCATACTTAACCTAAAATTCATTCTGCTGTTGCGTCTTTTTATACGCCATTTACATTACTTGTCGATTTAAGATCCTTCAGTAAATTTTACTTACATTTTTATCAGAAACTCCACGCCAAGCAAGTAAGTTTTAGTTGAGTTTCGTGGTTTACAAATATTTTACATCGAGTTCTGTAGGCTGCTGTAGGTTCCGAGGCTAGTGTATAACTATCTCAGTCATAAGTACCAAAATTATCTTCCAAAGTTTTTCTACCCCACAAAGATGATAGAAAAGCCATTTATTATGTTTGTTTATACAGGTATTTTTTATGTTAGTCTAGTTTTATTAGTTGGAGAGTACGGTAGGCCTATTTACTAGGCCTATCGTAATCGCCAACTAATTAAACGAACAACCGTAACAATAGGCATGACGACTGATTTTGAGAAACTACACCGTGATATTTTTAGATATCTACTGAATGCAAAATTAATCATAAATCTGCAAAAAAAATTCAGATGCTCGAAGGAAAAATACAGGTTTTTATAATGCGTTCTCAATTTCGTTCAAAAACGCTACAATACTCGTGGCGGCTGTCTATGACGTCATAGATGCACGAACATCAGATGATACAGAATGATCATAATATTTTCAAGAGAAGCTTTACCAGCTATTCTGTGCCTTTACATTACATATTGTGACGGCATGACGTCACAGTTATGTATTCTCTGATTGGTGTTTAACGTGTCATGGCGGATTGCTGTATTTTGTAGTTTTATTTTTACCCGACTACCGGAGGGTTATGATTTTAGCACCCTATGTATGTATGTATGTAGCCGATTTCTTTGTTCCCACGTAGCGCTGAAACTACTACTTCGATTTCAACAAGTGAGGTATCGATTGATTCGTCTCATTACCCCGATGGTTATAGGCTATATGGTGTCCGACAAAATTGAGGGTCTTAAGAGATAGCTGGGTCTAAATTACACATGGAACACTTCGATAGCGCGATAAAATTTTGCAAGAGACGTCATCTAGTTACAGTTCGAGTCTAATTTAGTTTGATGTGATGAGTGAAGGATGACACACCCGTTGCCATGGAAACCTCTTGTTTACAGCTGTTGGCATGGAAACTATTTATTTGTTACCATGGCAACGGGTCATCTAGGGATGGGCAAATGAAAAAATGTATCGATATATGTACATAAATTGTATCGATATATGTATGGTAAAAAAAATATAGTTAAAAACTAAAACCCGACTACATAAAAGTCTTAAACAAGCGTCCATAGCATTTTCTTTTGATACTAAGGTAGTCGGAGGCACTCACCACATATATCTATCTATGTAATATATTGTATTATGTATATCAGTTATCTAGTACCCATAACACAAGCTCTGCTTAGCTTGGGGCTAGATGATGCTGTGTGGATTGTCCAACATTATATTATATATATTATTTTATATTATATACCTAGGGTACAATTAGTAACAAAGGCCTCCGACTACCTAAGTATCAAGATAAAATGCTATGGACAATAGGTGAACGCTCGTTTAAGACTTTTATGTAGTCGGGTTTCAGTTTTTAACTATATTTTTTATTAAATAATATTTAATCTCGATCAAAACATAAAATATAATATGTGTTTTGTAATCTATGGCTCTGGTAAAATTCGCTAAATACATTTTTTTTGTGATTTTTAGTTACTGTCGTCATCCCTATTCTCCGACCTTACAGGGTGAAATGGAGTTAACCCCTGCATGCTACGCCACTCTCCTACACATGTTAATGTGCGTGCAATCGCAAACCTGCGTGGTCTTAGAAGGAGGATACTGCATACCGTCCCTGGCCGAGGCCGCAGCCTTAACGCTGAGGACGCTGTTACAACACGCACCGCCTGTCTTAGAGTATACAGAGCCAAGTGACGAGTGAGTATAACTAGGGATAATTTGGCGTGATTTAAAAACGATATACCGATTTTGTTTTTCAAATTAGACCTCTTGTTTACGCCCGTTGCCATGGAAACTATTTGTTACTAGTCATTGTGATAATGACTTCGAATCCCTTACTTTTACGCACGCTGTTTTTAAGTTTTGCGGTATCCCGCAAGACAAGAAGTCCCCTGAGGATAACATTTTTATGGTACTACCTCGGGATCTTTTTTACTATACAATATAAAAGAATAGTCAAAATCGGTCCATAAACAAAAAAAAACATACTGTCGAATTATGAACCTCCTCTTTGAAGTAGGTTGAAAAGTAGACTTAAAGATATCGCGGGTAAGGTTCAAACTGTGTTGTATGTCTGTGGTGTTAGGAAGAGGGTCCTAACGCTGAGTAAATTGTTACACTACGCACCGCGTGGTATACAGAGCTGAGTGGCGATTGAGTATACCATATCTAAAGACAAGCTAAAACTAGATCTAAGACATTGTGTACAAGACTCAAATTAGCATTATAATATATCACGAGAATCCAACCGGGTATGAAGTGACAGACAAAACAAATGATTGGGAGATCCGAAACTTTGCTAGGAGATAATTATATTATGCATAGATATTTTTATTATACATAGAAAACGATCAGAACACCCTGAACAAATATCGGCAGATCTTACAAATATTTGTCCCGAGGCGGTAATCGAACCCGCAACCTCTTGCATCGCAAGCGGATCTTCGCCCACCGCGCCACAGAGGTCGTCTAACGTTTATACGTTATAACTTATAATATAACGTTGCTGTTATCCAACAAAATTTAGGTTAGTAGTTAACATTTTTACATTCATAATAAAATATCCTTGTTTCAGAATACGAGAAACAATACTTAACTGTATTTATGCACAAAAGAAATACTGGAGTTGTTTCAACTACCAGCAAACATACTCAACCACCGGCCCACCCAACGTGTGCGATAGAGAGAAACAGAAGCATACAGTGACTGTGAAGTGGGAGGGAGACGAGACTAGGGCTGACAGTTTCGCCACGAGGGACTGCTATCCGCTGCAGGATGATGAGACGAGGAGGAGGATTACGAATAGATTGAATCATTTGAGAATAGGTGATTATATTATTTGACAAAAAACACACTACAAGGCTTAAAAAAATGTTGCAGGTTTTGTATAAAACTTAGAAGTCGGAGAGATTGATAGAAATCTAAATTTTGTTGGTAATCTTTTGTCAAGTTAACAAAGTATCTGGCCTACTCACTCTCGTCCGTAGAAAAGGGAACCCTTCCAGAAATTTTGATAAATATTTATTACCGTTGCTGACAAAATTCGTGTTAATACCCAGTAACGAGCATTGTAATACATTTTAGGCTGATTTCCATCATCGATGATTTACGATTTAAAGTGATCACATGATTTCTTAGTTTTACCATAGACTAATTACCTCTAGTGTTTTGTTAGTCTATGGTTTTACTTGTTTGTTATTTGGAATTTCTGACGTGTCCAAGAGTCCTATGAGGTCTTTAGGAAATATAACATTTTAAAGGCGCGTCTTTTAGACTGCGACCATGCGTTAAATATGGTTCTGTTAAGGCGGTTCCCAGACCCAAACTAGCGCTGCCACCTATTTTATCGTATTATTACGTAGTTTGTTTGTTTAGGAAGAGATGCGAAGTTGCACTTTTGGCCAATGGTTTTCGCATCACCTCCTAAGCAGTACAATATAAAACTATTACAGAAGCATTAAAAATAAGCTTATGATAGGTATCACAAACGGACCAAGGGATTTTTGAAAATTCCTTTGATATCGTAATAATACGATAAAATAGGTGGTGGCTCTGATTGGGTCAGGGTAGCGCCTTAACTTTAGGTCAAAACAATTTTGGTTCTCCTATACCATGTGAAACAACTAGAACAGTACACATGAAATCCACTTACCATGTTAGTCTAGACTAGAGCGTGTAAATGTGTCGAACCGCAATAATTGTAGCGCAGTGCGTGTGTGTTCCAGTGACCGACCTGACGATACCGAAGAGCAAGGTGTCCTACGTTTACGATACCGCTATGCTGAAGCACAGGAATATTTGCGAGCCGTGAGTACTTTATAAAACGTTATTATGTATTCATCATCATCAGCCTATACACGTCCACTGCTGGACATAGGCCTCCGCCGTACGACGCCACAAATAGCGGTCGCGAGCCGCCTCCATCCATCGACTCCCTGCGACCGCTACGATTTCGTCGGTCCATCGAGTGGATGGTCTCCCATGTAGGGGGGGATTTGCCATAATCACCACGCTTGGCAGGCGGATTGGTGATCACAGTGTTGGTGTTTTTATTACGTATAATTACGTATTTTTTAGTAACTGATCTGAGGCCTCATTTACAGTTGTGGTTAAAGATATTTATTTCTCAAAGAACATTGTTCACTTAAAGAGAAAAGTTTAGCATTTGTGCTTAGACTATATCTAAAAAAAATATTTTTTTTTTTATAATTAAATACGTATATACCAGTTTTATAGCAGCAACAATATTAAAAATTTTACTCTAATTACTAAGTTTAATTTAACATTCCTTAAAAAGTTGTAGAGGTATTTAGTAACACATATTTCCTTAACTTTTTCTACAAAACAAGAAGACTTGTGGATTCTTTAATATCATTTGGAAGTTTGTTATGTAATTGTGCTCCCTCAAAACTTATGTTCCTCTTTCCATAGTTAGTTCATGATTGATGCAAAGAAAGATGACAGTTACAGTTTGTTTACAAATACGAATAATAACAATAATTCTAACTGTTTTAGATTGGTGATCTGCTGGACCCTTTCCTATAAAGAGACAATCAATTTTACATAAATAAAAAGAATAGATTCAGGCGTTACTTTGCGGAAATCCATTGCACACAATATTAGAATGAAAAAATATTTAGTAACAATTCCGCGTATAACCTGCTCTGATACTCGTAGTATTCATCAAAGTAAAGTTGTCTACTAGTTTAGTCTCTCCACGAGACATCTTCAGAACACCACCTTGACATTGAGATTGGTCAGCACAGCAACACCGACAGAGTCCCGCCAGTGATATTGCCTCTCCGAGCTCCTCGCGCCAAGTGAAGCATTGCCCGCAAAACCCCTCTTTATATAGTCACAGATCAAACAGTGCGCACACAGAGTCAAGTTGTCAATTTTACATTTTTAAATTAAGGCCTTATTTTGCGGAAGTCCATTGCAAAATATTAGAATGAAAAAATATTTAGAAACAATTCCGCGTATAATCTCTGGTAGTAAACATCCAAATAAGTCGTCAAATAGTTTCGTCTCTCCACGACCAACTTCAAGACACCACACTTTAATGGATAAATCATAGATCAGAGAAGTTTCTAGGCGGAATTGTTACTAAATATTTTATCTTTCTAATATTTTACATATTTTTTTTATATTTAGATGTTTTTGTTTCATAAAACATAATACTAGCAGTAAAAACACGAGCAATCTGAAAAGTAGGCGAATTTATTCCCTACGAATTTTTTTGTCTCGGAATCCATTTGGTTTTCATAAATATATCTACTTTCTCTTTCAGCGGACACCCAGAAAGCCCTGAGAGGATAATGCGAATCCACGAGCGGCACCTAGAATTTGGTCTGCTAGACCGAGTGACTCTACTGGCGTGCAGACCTGCCACTGACAGCGAGATACTGGCTGTGCACACGCAGAAACACTTAGATAGGTAAGATACAAAGTCCTATGGTACATAAAATCTGTGGTACAGGTAAGATTTTATGATTCTGTCATTAGTTAGTTTTATTCATGATAGCTGCTGCCCGCGGCTTCGCACGCGCTTTTCATGTACTATCGGCGTAAGATCTGCCTTACCAGTTTTGGGTTACAGATCACACCTTTTCTTTGTTGTCTAGTTTGACCAATAAAGAGTCCGGGCAGTCAACATCTGCTGAACATATTTTTTGTAATGGCTCTTTTTAATGACTTTTTCCGTTGCAGTCATCTGGTCAACCAGTCAGTCAGTTGTGTGCAGTTGCAGTTAAGGTAGTCAAAATCGAATATTGAATTAGCCGCAATTATCGCACCATGAACGCTCCCAAATTGTAGTGTGTGCAATACACTAGTATAGTCATCAAACGACAATAAAATAAAACAAAATACCTAATTATTCAAATTTTCATAATCCGAATCTTAAATAGTTTGTAGCAAAATAATAATTACCTATTTACAATAGCACTGACTAAAGTACCTGACGAGACCCACGAAATACGACGGTCCTATTGGTCTTTCAAAACAAAACAAATCGAGCAAGCCCGGGGTAGCAACCGGTCACTTCACAGAAAAATCACCCTTGTGGTGGGAAGGCAGATCTTGTGCTGATTTATTTATTTATTTAGTATACAAAATCCACAGCCCTTAGAAACTAAGATTGACAAACTTATTTATAGATCCTATGGCCAATACAGGATTTACATTTTTTAAATTTAACAATATGACTATCACCAAAAATATTCAACTATTTACTAAGTTAACGAATGATAAAACAATTTTGAATAAGATAAACTTAGTAAATTAACATAAGCTACAAGTATACCTTAAAATTAGATAATAAAAACTAAGAACGAAGCTCATAACTTAAAATGTCCCAATTATGTAAACTATAGTAAACTATAGTATAGTAACTATACTATAGTAAAAGATTCTGAGCAACTTAATTAAACTGCAGAATAACTTGAGAAAAGAACAAAACTAAAACTAAAGTACTAGAAATAAATTTTATAATTTTAAGTGTCTCAATCTAGGTAAACTATCATAAACTTAACAATAACCAACCGTAGACTATAAACATACTGACAATTATAAACTTAAGAATTCAAAATGTACCTTTAGAAGTAGGTAAGTGTGAGTAAACAATTTTATTATTCTAGGGTACAATTTTATAAGGTTAACTGTGTACTGAATATAAATGTGAATACATGTACATATGTGCAATATAAATCTATAAATAAAATTATTACTTTATGAATCCTCACCACTAATCCTGTCACTCATTATGTGGGTTTGACTCTACCCCGCCTACCCGCTCGTACTTACCCGGGTCTAGTTCATTCAATACTAGTAGAACATCACGTTTCAATGCCGGTTTACTAATGTTGAATATGTCAATATCATTGAATATTATGTTATAGCTTCTTTGAAGCCGCCTAATAAGTGAATGTTGAACATAGTTAGAGGTAGCATTGGACACTGCAAAAAGTTTAGTTTTGGTATGTCTAGTGCGCTTTTTGGGTACGTTTAAACGTAAAACTTTTGAAAGTAACTCCGAACAATCTATGTAGCCATTGCATAGGCCATGGAGAAGAGACATGTCCGCTAACTTACGTCGACTTTCGAGACTAGTCAAATCATGATATTGGCGCGATTCCTGGTAGTCAACAGTCTCATAACCACGGAAACATCGATAGTTGAGGTGTTTTATGAATTTATTTTGAATGCCTTCCAAATTTTGCGTATATACGAGGTATTGTGGGTTCCATACTGAGATACAGTATTCCAGGATGCTTCGCACGTACGAGTAGTAAAGATGATACCCTATGTCCGTCCCCGGGATACCATCTACCTCTCTGCCAAATTTCATTAAGATCCGTTCAGCCGTTTATGCGTGAAAAGGTAACAGACAGACAGATTTACTTTCAAATTTATAATTAGTAGGATGAGATGAATCGTCATCGACTTCATTTCCAATACATACATATATATTCCTCGACCATTTTCCCATTTATTTGGGGTCGGCTTCCTTGTCCCTTTTCTCCATAACGCACTGTTTTGGGCGGTTTCTTTGTCGAGCTGAGTTTCTTTTAGGTCTTTTTCAAACGTAGTCACAAGCCCAAGTCCAAGTGGAGGGTGGTGTTCCGTGTCCTCGTCTTGTTGTTGACAAATTTAGGGCAAGATTCACCATATGTTCCTCCAAGCACATGTTCAATTTAGGGCTATGCGACACAAAATCCTGCAGATTCTGTGAGGAGGCAGATGAAACGCCCCTCCATCTGCTAGGAGAGTGTGGAGCACTGATGCAAAAACGTAGCACTCATCTGGGCAAGCACCTGCTCAGCCCCGACGAGCTACGAGACACCACCCCGAAGAAAATCCTACAGTTCCTCGCAGCTGCAAGGGTAAGTGGCGAACTATAAACGCCGCAGCTTCCAAGGGTGAACACTCGAAGTGGCGATCACAATAGGCCTACCATAGCCGCTGTGACACTAAAGCCATCCTAAGCAAATAAAAAAAAATGTGGGCCTCCGGGCGACTCAGTATGTGCCCGTCCCGCCGAAGACGTCTCTCTTTGACTTTATCGGCTATCGGTGCGACCTTGAAACTTACTCTTATGTAGTTATTTCGGATTTTGTCCAGAAGTGTGACACCCCCTGACCAGCGTAAGAAGAAATGATTTCTAAGGCATGATTATTGACTCGACCTTCTGTATCTGCGTTTATTTCAGCTAGTCCATCAAGGGTTGTATTGATGACCGTGCTTGAAAGCCGAGACCATAGATGGCTAACTTGAGGCCATCATAGAGTGGCCAGCAGTGCAGTCTTTGCCAGCCAAGGATCGTATTGTGATTTACTCAAATAATGCGAGTTATTTAAATAATAAAGAAATAAAATATATTATATAGTTTATTTCAGACCCGTAGTCCATTATAATACAAGCACAAAAATACATAAAACCAGCCTATTGCATAATTATAATAACCAGAAACAAAACATCAATAATGGAAGTTGCTGGTAGCTAAAACTCACCACCACCGCCTTTTCGAGTAAGCCGGAAAGGCCGACTTTGCTTAGGAAGGTTGTCAATATAATGATCACATTACGAGTATTTTTAGTAAATGATATTACTAAAAATATACTCCCTACGGTCGCAGAGAGTCGATGGATGGAGGCGGCTCAGGACCGCTATTTGTGGCGTCGTACGGGGGAGGCCTATGTCCAGCAGTGGACGTGTATGGGCTGATGATGATGATGATGATATTACTGTTGCTTTGGTCACGTAAACAAATGATCGGTTTTATGTATTTAATTTATTACGTTTGATTTAGGTTAAAAGAACTGGCATCAACGAAGCTTCGAGATCTGAACAATCAGAAGAACTCATACGACTCAGTTTACTTCCACCCCGACACGTTAGAGAGCGCTGCTATGTCAGCAGGCTGTGTGCTACAGGTATTGTGACCTTTATTTCTATTGGCGGTGGGGTCAATTTACTGCGATATTCGGTCCACTTTTTAAATTACCGTAAATTTGTTGCAATATTAATGAGACCCAATCCAAGCATGTTATTCATTCACTAGTTAGCCAGGATGTTTCCTCAATTGCAAACAAAAATGAGCCATATCTTAAGTGGTGAAGATTCAGTTAATTTTCACTTTCAATTGTCGAGACTTTTCCAGCTAAATTAAGCCTTATCCCGGTTAGTTTTGGATTTCATTTTACTGCGCCATTCAAACTCTTCCAAATTCATCGTCTAGTCTTATCCCCACACACAGGAGAATCAGTTCTCCATTTAACACGTCAGTTCTCACAAACTTACCAAGCTAGTATAATGTATAACACAGCGTGTTGAATGTTGGCTCAACCTGCCAAGCTAATATTATCTTTATTCCTACAGGCAGTAGATTCAGTTCTCCTGCGTCAAACCAACTCCTCAATCTGCGTAATCCGACCTCCAGGCCACCATGCAGACGACGAAACTCCCAGCGGATTCTGTCTCCTAAACAACGCGGGCATAGCCGCTAAATACGCCATAGACAACTATAGCGCAAAGAGGATATTGATCTTGGACTGGGATGTACACCATGGGAACGGAACGCAGAGAATCACGTATGAGGATGATAGGGTAATTAAATAATTAAACTACCAGCGGATTCTGTTTCCTACACTACGCGGGCATAGCGGCTAGATACGCCATAGACAAATATAGCGCAAAGAGGGTATTGATCTTGGACTGAGATGTTGTGTTCAAGTGTTAGAATCCAGGGTGCCAATTCTGCGTATCCCGTGATATTTTATCGAGTGATACTCATTATCATGGGATAAAAATCATCAACATCAGCCCGTACACGTCCACTGCTGAACATAGGTCTCCCCCAAACGACGCCACGAATAGCGGTCTCCCGCCGCAGCGGTAAGCCGCCTCCATCCAACGACTCCCTAATAAAAGGGATAAAAATATAACTTTAGAAGATTATAATATACCTTTAGATTCAGGAACGTGGGTTTACAACTATAATGGCGACGCGGATACTGCTAATGTAGTGTTCTCTGGTGTGCTGATAGACATCCTTAGTTCAGAATCAGAAGATCAAGCAAGTGTACTTAAAAATAATACCAAAAAAACCCCCGCTTCACGGCGGCCGGTGGCCGGCGGTAATTCTACGAATTGTCGGTGTTACAACTCCGTTCCTCGGAAAGCACGTTAAGCCATTTGAGGACCAACGGTCCTGCGCCTGACCTCCTAGGTCGTGTCGGTTTGGCATCGGATTATCAAGTGTGCGCAAACACAGGTGCTCAGTGAGGGAATACACTGCGCATACAATTGTGCACTATAAATATCTACTGTCTCCTACGCACATACATGTGCGCCGAAGACAGTAGATATTAGTTAGAGACAGGAGAGAGAGAGTATGAGGAGAAGTCTCCTTTGAAGGAGGACATCGTCAATAGTACTGTCGTTTTAATTAAATTTTTCCGATATTAGCACGTTTCCCATGACCAATTAGAATTCAATTTACGTTTCATTTCAGATACTGTACATGTCAATTCACCGATACGAGAACGGTTCGTTCTTCCCGCACTCGAAAGACGCCAACCATACCGCGGTTGGCAGCGGTCGTGGAGAGGGGTTCAATGTCAATATACCATGGAATAAGGTACCTACTGGAGTTTATACTTAGATGTATCTACAGAATACAGGTACTGTAAAACGGGGTGAATAGAGACTCCAGGGTGAATAGAAATGGACGAAATACTGGAGAAAATATCCTTTTGCAGAGGTCTGATCCACTGACACAGGAGGTGAACAGTCACGGGCTAAGGATACTTCCACTGCTACCAGCTAGATAATGTTTTGGACCATATTCGTTCACTATTTCGTCCATTTCTATTTACCCTGGAGTCTCTATTCAACCCGTTTTATTCGGTACTTAGCATGTGCCCATGCCTTAAAAGCCAATATGATGACAACGATAAATATATTCAGTACTAGCTGCTGCCCGCGACTTTGCACGCGCTTTTCATGTACAGTAGAACGCCGATTATCCGAACCCCGATTAACTGAGTCGCCAATTATCCGAATCGGTCCTTGCTCGGAATTTTTACCTTCTATAAGTCGAAATAATTAGTGAGTCCCTACTAGCTATTTCTGTACATATTTTTCCTCCATAACTCGAACACATAAAGTTGGACCCCTGTATCTAGAATATAAAATGATTACCGTACGTAAGTATCATATACATAAAGGATTACCAATTCTATGAAATGGTTATGGCACCGTCAGGTTTTCTGTTGGCGATTATAAAATTATCAGACTTAGTTAGGATTTACTGCAACTCATCAATTTCAACTCAATAACATTGAATGTCCGATTATCCGAATATTTAATTATCCGAATCGACCCCGGTCCCAATTAATTTGGATAATCGGCGTTTTACTGTATCCTCTGTCCGTCCCCGGGATACCATTTACCTCCCTGCAAAATTTCATTCAGATCCGTTCAGCCGTTTAGGCGTGAAAAGGTAACAGATAGACAGATTTACTTTCAAATTTATAATATTAGTAGGATTGAGGACTCGGTGGAATAGACAATAAGGATATAAAATACTCAGTTTGAAATTAATTTCGTCACTTCAATAATTTAGCTACGCAATAATTTAAGACGCATGAGCCCATGTACAAATACAGAAAAGTGATCATGAACAGAAGATATAGAAAATACCAGAAGACTCATAAAAATATTTCAGTATTAGAGTCTGTCAGTAAAAACAATACTTGACGTCATTTTAAGATAAGCCGCACCGCAAAATGTGATCCCTTGGGAGCTATCCAGCATAGAAAGTAATGTCTCCTTTAGACCAAATAGTTATGTTTCATTAAACTTCTCTCTATCTATCTCACTTCAACTTATCGTCCCTTCGTTGCACAAAGAAGGATAGGTGACGTTGAATACCTAGCAGCGTTCGCACAGATCGTCTACCGATCGCATACGAGTATAAACCGGAGTTTTTCAATGTCTCCCATTTCACTCTAACTTACTGTTACTTCGTTGCACAGAGAGGGACGGGCGAAGTGCAGTACCTAGCAACGTTCACGCAGGTCGTTTTGCTAATCGCGTACAAGTATAACCCGGAGCTTGTCATATGTCTTCTATCTCACTCTAACGCATCGCGTTTCGTTGCACAGAAAGGGATGGGCGACGAGGAATACCTAGCAGCGTTCACGCAGATCGTTCTACCAATCGCGTACGAGTATAACCCGGAGCTTGTCATCGTGTCGGCGGGATTCGATGCGTGCGTCGGAGATCCTCTTGGAGGTAAGATCTATAAGTACTTCAAATACAAAGGTTTTTCAGAAATAGCCCGCATCAGTTAAGCTTAAGGCATAAAAAAAATTCATGATAGAGGTGAAAACTATCAACTTTAAAAATTACTGACTGGTGCCGAATCTACCCGATTCAGCGTAAACGACCCGAGTATGACAGCTAACAAGAAAGAGATTTTCCAAAAACATTAAAATTAAAATAGTTCTGAGACTCTTCTTGCAATTAGGTTACAGCTAGTTTAGTTTATTTCAGTTACTTTCATAGTATTATGTCTTATGGTATGTTGCTTTGGGGACAGGCAGCTGACATACAGACTATCTTTGTTCCCTAAAAAAAGGCGGGACGTGTTATTTATAAATTAAAGCTGCGCTCTTTGAGGGAATTATTTGAAGAAATAAATATTTTGACAGTATTATCGAAATACATCTATGAAAATCTAATGTATATGCACAAAAATAGCTTTTTGAAAAAACTGTGATATTCACAATAGAAATACAAGAACAAGATGCTTAAGAGGAGATGCGAAAACAGAGTTTGGTGGCCAAAAAGTGCAACTATGCATCTCTTCCAAAACTATACAAAATAAAACTATTACAGAGACATTAAAAATGATATGGTATATGATGAATGATATGATTAGGTATCACAAACGGGCCAATTGATTTTTGAAAGTTCCTTTGTTTAACGTAATAATACGATAAAATAGGTGGCGGCGCTAACTTGAGTCAGGGAACCGCCTTAAACAAAATCTTATCGTGTACAAAAAAATTAAGTGAAGAGAAAATCAATAACACCTTATTTATTATTTGATAACTTATGCTGTGTATAGTAGATATAAAATTTGACATGTCTCAGCGCTTATTTTGGCTTATCAATTCAAATCTAAAGATTAAAATCTCTTGTCTGAACTAAATTCGTCGCACAATTTGACAGCCATCTTGTTCCAGGTTGCAAAGTGACCCCAGAATGCTACGGCCTCATGACTAACTTCCTCCGCGGACTGGCGGCCGGGCGGGTGATCCTCTGTCTGGAAGGCGGATACAACGTCACCAGCATCGCCTACGCCATGACCATGTGCACTAAAGCACTGCTGGGCGACCCCATCACACACATTCAGAAAAACAAACCCTGCCACCCTTCAGCAGTCGAATCCATCAATGACGTCATCAGAACACACAAGAAGTACTGGAAATCGCTGAAATTTCAACTCGCTTTACCCGCGGAGGACGTTCTCGACCCGCCGTTACCTTCCCGAGGGTTGATGGATGATAATACTTGCGATGCAGAGAAATCACGGTCTTTAGACGATACGAATAAGAGCGTTACTAGCGTAGCGAGCACTCTAGAAAGTTCTCTAGAACTGAATATGGCTAATCTGAGCTTAGAGAATCAGTGCTCCGATGGTATTCATTGTGGAACTGACGATGAAGACGAAAGTCCGAAGAGAACTAAATCCGCTGAGGGTAGTTCGAAAAAGGTTTGCGTCGATGCGGAAAAAAACAGTAGTTCTGCTGCCCCTAGCGTTCCAATTTCAAGCGTAACTAGTCCAACGACCGAAGCTGAAGTTCGAAATTTGAAAGATGGAGAAGGAGGTTCTTCGACAGAAGCAGTAAAAGCTACTTTAGTTGATTACTTAGCTGAGAACATGCAAGCCATAGTGGACGGAGAAATGTTTGCAGTAATTCCTTTACCATGGTGTCCGCATTTGGACTCGTTGTTTGCGATTCCGAGCGACGTGAAGTTTCAGCAGGGGACGAAGTGTATCAACTGTGAAGAGACTGTCGAAAACTGGGTGTGCCTTCACTGCTATGTCGTAAGTTTCTTACTTACACTACTATACTTCGTTTTGAAACAAATTTTAGCACAGAGATCATCAGGCATGGGGCGGACATTTCTTACCCAGTTCTATTTAATTCCAGTAGCTTTCTAAGACACAAAATTAAATATTTAATCTGGTCTAGTCTAGTGCCATTAGGATATTTAGGTACTACTGTTTAAATGCCCAGTTGAATATCAAACTCAACTTGAATATTTCCAAAAGAACCTTCTAAGGCAATTTTGGTGGCCCAAAAGACACAAGTTTCTTCCTATACGTTCGTCAAAAAATTTACGATAGCATTTTAGTTTGTAATCTCTTTAGAATGCATCATTAGTCTGTTTAAGAATAATCATGATTGAAAAACACTGGGCGATATTGTCAGAAAAGAAAATAGCAATTTGCCGATTAGAATGTAGTTAATATAAATTCAAAATTATAATCAGATGTTTCGATCGTTACAAAACCAGCAATGTATCGTGGAAGTCTTCGTCAATGGGCGAAACGAGGCTAGTAATTTTTTAAGTAGCGTTCCGCCCATTAATATGCGGCTATAATGGGCGATTCGAGGCTACCGACCGACTTTTGACACCTTGACGTTATATAAATAAAACGGTGGGACCATAAGTCAGTAATCAATCTGTGACTTATAAGAATCGAAATAACAGTGCCTAACAGGATGTGCGTATGTACTTCATCATCAGCCCATACACGTCCACTGCTGGACATAGGCCTCCCCCGTACGACGCCACAAATAGCGGTCCTGAGCCTCCATCCATCGACTCCCTGCGACCGCTACGGTTTCGTCGGTCCGAGTGGATGGTCTGCCATGTAGGGGGGGATTTGCCATAATCACCACGCTTGGCAGGCGGATTGGTGATCGCAGTGTTGGTGTTTAAAAATACTCAGAAGAAAGCTGCTGCCCTTCCTCTGGTAGGTTCCCTTAGTCGGCTTTTACGACATCCACGGGTTGAGTTGGAGGGGTCGATATTCGTACGCCGCGGCCCCACGGCTCGGCGTATGTACTTACTTTAGCTGTGATTAGAACCAAAGCCACCTATGTACATAATTCTTTTTCATTTTCATCTACATGACCTGTTTACGTCAGTAAGCAGCATACATTTACGAGGTCTATGTACATATTTGCTATAAATAAATGATATAATCTTATCCACAGACAGCCTGCGCGCGCGGCATCAACGGTCACATGCAAGAACACTACACCACCTCCGACCATCCTCTATCCCTCTCTCTTCTCGACCTGTCCGTTTGGTGCAGCGAGTGCGACGCGTACGTAGATAATGCGCTCCTGTACGACGCGAAGAACAACGCGCATAAACACAAGTTCCACCAGGACATGCCCTGGTGTTATGCAAATGATACCGTGCGTATGGAGTAGGGGTTTTGTTGGTTTTATAAGAAACGCCTATTTATCTTGGAGCTCAATAGATGGCGTGTGACAGAAGCACCGCCGCGCTCACACCTCTTCATTCTGGTCGAACTATTTGCTATAGAAAACACCTCATAGTGGTGTCAATTAATTTCTCGCCTAAACTAATTTGAGAGCACTAAAATTATGTCACCATTTTTATTTCGATTGTTGTGTACATAACCGACTTTGGCAGTATTGTGTCGACCAGACGCAGAGCCATTAACCAAGAAAGTTATTTCGATGTTATCAATGGGACGGCAATAGTTTTAGTTCTGACAACTAAGTTTAGCTTTGGCGATATCTGTATTGTTTCCAAGGAATTTTTATACTAACGTAACTGGAAGGCTCACTGATACAAAACCCGCGGTCTGAAAGAGACTGAATACTAAGGGGTGTGTCTCTTTCTATAAGGACGACCACAATTTATGAATGAAACAGGACAAGACGGAATAATCATGATTATTTTTTATTGCTTATATTCATTCTTTTTAAGTACCTATCCTTTTAAACAAGATTTTTTTTAAATAGCATACCTACCTTTATTATTATAAAGTTAGATATTGAAAATTCGTTTAGTCAGAAACAATTAAAAACGTCCCCATATTGGAACCATCAAGTGTGACGTAAACAGGCTGTTTCTTTTGTATGAGAAAAGAGCTCTGAGATATAAAACTTTTTTTGAAATGACAAAAAATGTTCGGCGGGGCAACCGGCTGAAGTTACACTCCACTGTCATGCTTTTTGAAATTGCGTTTCTTTTGCGACTAAAAATACTGAAGTGGCAGTTCAAACAACACATAGCAAAACCATTTTTTTATAAACAATCAATCATATTACTATTTATTCAGTTAATTACAATCATAGTAGGTATAGAAACAAAATAAAACTAATATTTACAATTTAAACAATTGAGCTACCTACCTGCAGACTGTTGGAAACAATCTAGAGTTATCTAGCATAACTGATTCATATGGCAATGCTGATGCATTCATGCAATCAATCATACATGACTAAGCAATATAGCTTTGTGCAATTTGTGGCCTAATGTTGCACGAGGTCCCATAATTTTTACCCGACTACCGAAGGACTGACACTATGTATGTAACCGATTTTTATGTTCCCACTTAGCGCTGAAACTACTGGTCCAATTTCATCAAATGAGGTGTTGTATGATTCGTCTTAATAGCCCGTTGGTTAGGTTAGGTTATGTCAAAGTCAAAATTTCTTTATTTCCGTAAATACAATAAATGTACACTTAGAAAAGGTCAAATTCTTAAAATTAAACACTGATATGGAAATAAAGTGATATTTTGATTTCGGTCGCTTCGGTATGTAGACTAAAGTAAAGAAGCGACGAAGAAACCTTTAGCCTGTTAGGTGTTATTTTTCGAGTTGGAGCAAAATCCGTCCCAAGCTTTTTTATCTTCTAGATAGTCTGAAATTTTGTAATAAGCCTTTTTACAAAGGATATGTTTGACAATTTGTTTGAATTTATTTATAGAAAGTTTTTGCAACTCGCTAGGGGTTTTGTTGTGGAAGCGCATACATTGCCCTCTAAAAGATACATTAAGGCGTATACAAAGGCAAATGACCTTGGGCATTGGGCAGCCTAGCGGGGATACCACGCGCCATCTATGGAGCAAGCAAAACGCGCGCGCGGTGTCCTCCACTGCAGTTAGATGGCGCGCACTAGTGTAGTACATACGTACACAGTACACACAGTACACAGAGTAATGATGATCAGAGATACCCCTTGACAGAAACTGTCCAAAGGAATAATAATTGTCACAAAATATTATATATTGGTAGGCTTAGGATTAAAACATTACTGCACAAAATATCTTGTTTTTATCTGAAGGACAGCGTGTGATGATACCTAAACTGCAGGCGGCTAATCGTTTTTTAGTAAAACAAATATTATTAAATTTATTATTGTTGAATCTTTTATTAATATTGATGAAAACACTCGGCATGATAATATAAATTCACTATCTTGTGTAAAAAATAATATTCGTCCTTGTTTTCAGTGCTAGGTAAGTGGTTGGTATGGTAACTAGTTATGATGTGGTAAGTTGATCTGGAAAGAAGTAATTTAACGGAACCCTTTATCTTCTTTTACTGAAAAATAAAGAAATTAATATATTTAATGGCCCGCAAGAAAAAATATTCTCTAAGTGAAAGGTAGTCGGTAGGCAATTGATACCATTTGATAGAATATGGTTGGTAAACTATGTAATAATAAGAAAAATACATAACATAGTATCGAAATATAGGAAAAAAGGTATATAGGAAAAAAAAAGGTCAAAATTAGACCAACTTTCAGTTTTTTATTAAAAAGGGCCAGGGGGGAAACATTTTGTTTTCAAAATTATTTTGATCTCTCTACAAGACCCAACAAATTATTTTCTTTCAAGTCACTTCGCTTGGGAGATACAAAAAGAGGGGAGTTTTTTTGGGGAAAGTGGGGTATTTTTTTCCAATTTGAGTAGAAACCCTCTATACGGGCCCGCAATCCATACTCCTCTATCACATCGGCACCTGGGAGCAATCTCAAAAGGAGGGATTTTTTGTTGGCAAGGGGGCAAAAATGTTATCGCATTCCATATTACGCGTCCTCTTCTATTAAATCCCCATAAAAAAATTATAATATGGCTCTGCTCGGGAGCCGCACTAGAGGGGGGAAGAAAGGGGGGCAAATCTCGAAAATTCGGAATATTCCCTAGGTCCCATAAAATCCCTCTATACATTTTCGCAAAAAAAAAACATACTTACCTACCCCTCCACCATCAAATATCAAAGTGCTTTATTTCCTTTAGACCTTATAGGACAGTTGGACACGTCACAAAATTAAAATTACGTAAGTAAAACAGGGAAATAAAGTGATCACTTTGATTTTTCAGTTTCAGTTTAAAGAATTTTATTTTCTCAAAAGAAAAAAGTTCACTTAACTTCTTAAGCTACTATCTTATTTTTTGTTCACTTCAATCTTTTTAAGGTAAAGTAAAGAAGGGCACAAGAAACCTTTACCTTGTTAGGTTGTTAGATTTCGAGTTGGAGCAAAAGTCGTCCCATGCTTTTGTATCCTCAAGATAATCTGATATTTTGTAATAAGCCTTTTTACAAACTTTTTACGATATGTTTGATAGTTTGTTTGAATTTATTTATTGATAATTATTGCCTAGTTTTGGGCAAAGCGAGTTTATTCTTATTTCTAGTATTTACATTACATATGTATGTCGCAATTTTTAGGGAATCGATCGATATTTCTATGAGTGTACAATAAGTTTTCATAAATATATTGACATGGTACAGTCATTATATTTATTTATTTGAATTTATCACGCAGGGATTCTCTAGTTCCCCCACATATGCCATAAGACATAATACTATGGAAGTAGCAGAAAAAGACAAGTCTAGAAGTATCAACGTCTGTAAGATGGCGGATTTTTTGACTGCATATGCTGCAGAACTAAGTCTCTTCGATAGTTTATCTATGTGTGGGCCCCATTGAAGTTTACTGTCTAAAGTTATTCCTAAGAATATGGTAGTGTCTACAATTTTTAACGCTTCTCCTTTTACGTTTACATCAGCCTTAACTTGTTTTACGTTTGGGAGAATAAATCTAAGACATTTAGTTTTAGTTTCGTTAAGCAAAAGATTATTAACACCAAACTAGTGGACTACTTTTGATATTGCATAGTTAACCTCGTCAAAATTTGTGTTTTGTCTAATCATCTTAAAAATTAAAGAAGTATCACCAGCAAACAATACAATCTCGTGATTATTTTTAACGAGATGAGGCAGGTCGTTAATATAAACCAAAAATAGGAAAGGACCGAGGATTGATCCCTGCGGTACACCCATTGTAACTACAAATAAGGGTTTTTGCTGATGCGTGTTTTTGACACATCAGCGGATGCTGATTTTGGCTAAGTGCGTGTCGGACTCCCAAACCGAGTATTCTGCACTAATTGAATATAGATGATTCTACCAATCGAAATCGAGTCTTGAAAAACTATGTATTTTTACCCGACTACCAACGGAGGAAGGTTATCAGTTTGGCACCCTATGTATGTATGTAGCCGATTTCTATGCCACCTAGCGCTGAAACTACTTGTCCGATTTCAACAAATGAGGTATCAATTGATTCGTCTCAATACCCCTATGGTTATAAACTAGACGTCAGACGATATTGAGGGTCTAAGTAAGGAGTGAAAATTCTAATGTTAGTAAATATCGTGTGGGGCATAATTGCAAACATTCTCAAGCAATCAGCAAAAGAGTTTGAAAAAATATATAGTAAAATAAAAATAATAATAAGCGTTTACCTATTGTCCTTATCATATTTTTTATACTTAGGTAGTTGGAGGCACCCACCACCACCCATATACCTAGGGTACAAGTAGGAATAAAGGCCTCCGACTACCTAAGTATCAAAAGAAAATGATAAGGACAATAGGTAAACGCAGTAACGTAAAATACAGTAGAATAATAAGACAATTTAAAGTTTTGGTGTATTCACGTGTGAAAAGTGATCAAGGTATCACTTTTTTTGTTTTGTTTTTTATTTTGGACACAAAGTGAACGCACACGAAGGCATTGCTGTAGTCTTTTAGTCAATAAATCACACAAAAGTACGTCGTAGCAAGCACGCGCAACACAAACGTTGATGCGATCGTGACTGAGGTGGGTGAACCTAGTTTTAGCCTTCCACTTTCAAAAAGTTAGTGCCCAATCTTTCCTTTTTAGTTTCATCAGTGTATCATGCTAGTGAATGTGTGAAAGGGACACAGCGACTGAAAAGTGAGTCTCTCTCGAGACCGTATTTCCTTAAATCTAAATTGAATTAAAAAATAACCTTTTCTAGTTGTGATAAGGTTCAAAATCCTTTTTGCATTAAATGTAGAGTGAACTTTCCAGTTACGTTAGTATAAAAATTCCTTGATTGTCACCAATGTCTACTTGGCTGGTTTGGCTAGATAGCTAGCCAATCCAGCAATAGACTTTCTTTACAGCAAAATAAGCAGCTTAGAACTGCAAATCGTTTTCGTTATCGTTTTCAACATTCAGACAGAAATTATAAAACTACCTGATCGTTTAAATTTTACTGTTACTATTATGTACTTTAACATAACTGAAAAGTACAATTGAGATAAATATAATACATTTCGCATTTTTTTTTCTTTTTGTACTGATTTAAGTATAATGTTATTTTAATTTTAATGTTTATTTATGGGTGTACACTAAGGTAAATTATTGTTTGATTTGAGTAATTGTCATTTTTATTTAATTTCGATTGATTTATGGCACACAATTCAGCTTGTACAATTTTATTGTGATGTTAAGGATGTATGTCAAGGAAGACCAAAATATACAGACAAACTTTAGATTGGTATCTTGATGTAATAAGGTATATAAAACTATGCATACAAATCCATGTGAACTAAGAGCGCGTTCCCACCGGGTACGACCGAAAGTGAATGAAACGGGATGTCGTACACGAAATTATTTTGTCGATAGTTTTTCAAGGCAATTTCATCAGTCGGAATAGTTAGAGACGATAGTCGTCTACGATAATTTACGGTCACGACACTGGTGGGAACGCGCCCTAACTCTCTGCTTATAAACATACTTATAAAAACGGATTCTTTGTTTGTCAATCCTGTAAGTTAAAAATTATAAGCTGCATTCCTACCTAAATATTTGACTAAGTTAAAAACTACGAACTTCTGTAGGCCTTTTATTCTCGGTAATACATCTGCATTTAATCATAGGTCGAAATCTCTTAAATGTGGTATAAACTATAATATGTGCCTTAAGATTTTAGTATCCTTATCACCATAATTATACACTATCGCTATTCACAATAATTAAAATTAAATATGGGTAAATTTTAATGAAGTCTAAACTCGCTAGTTTAGATTAAATTTCAATTTCAGTGCATTTTTTTGTCTCAATTTCACGGGTCCAGTGCTGATACTAAATTATACATAAAAACCTTACTCCTGAATCACTCTATAAAAAACAGCATCAAAATCCGTTGCGTAGTTTTAACGATCTAAGCATATATAGGGACAGACAGCGGGAAGCGACTGTTTTATACTGTAGTGATATCTTGACTATTCGGACAGGAGGCCTGTACATAATTATGTATTTAACATTTTTACTTACTTGTATGTTTAGTTTACATTGACATTCTTAAAACGCTAACAGTATTTGGTATAGAAATGCTAAATTAACGCTCCTTGTATTGTAATATTTATTCTAAAAAATAACATCAACTGAATAATTTATATGTTTAGTTTTATTTGAGAAATTATCCAATCTTCATTTATCTACTAATATTATTATAAAACAAAAATAATATAAATGGGGGTCTCCCAACAGTGGGATGTTACAGGCTAATTGTAAATAATATAAATAAAGGCCTCAGCATATACATCCAAAACGGCTATAGCACAACACAAAAATAAGCATTCAAATATGGGCTTAAACTCAACCCGTTAACATAATATTTAGATACATTTACAGTGACAAGATGGATTCCTACAAGCTTTAAATGAGTGGCCCGCGAGCTGTTTGTCATCTGAAGCTAAAAAGCCCATATTTGATTGCTCGTTATTGTGTCGTGCGGTAGAGGTGTTGAACGTGTGAGCGCCAACCTTAAAGCTACCGATGAAATACAGGTACAAAAAATATAGAATCTACTTAGGTCATAATAATTTACCTGGAAATAAAAGAGTATACAGAAATAGTAAAATTAAAATGCTTCATTAACACAATAAAACTAACCAGACTAGATAAAAACATAAACCAACAATATAAAACAAGGTATGCTCCTCCGGGAGCGTCTCTTGCTTACGTCACCGTCCAGTTGCCACTTATTTCAACAAAACGTTGAAGTTGGGAAACAAATTTGATATGGGTCAATTGAAAAAAATTACAATCGTCAATTATGTTTGTTAGATCAGTCAAAACAGCGTTGGTGAAACACTAAATAATCAGATTTATGGAGGTAATACAAGGAGTTCGGGGAGTTACGATTTTACGCTGCTGTCAGGAAACATTCGTCTTAGCATTCGCCGATGGCGATGATGACGTAAGCAGGAGACACCCACGTGACTATTGTCTCGGAAGACCATACCTTGTTTTCTTATACCATGATAAAAACATTGTAAGTCTAGAGAGCATATTTATCAAAAGTTATATGACTAGTGATAAAGCATAGTTGCTTATAGTGGTTATATACTGCACGTTAGCTATTTTTCTGGGTCCGTCTCGCCCTGTTGCTTCTAGAATCCAAAATATTTTTTTTCCAGGCCCAGTAAAACATGAGATAAAGATGCTGGACCAAGATATTTGGAGGCGCCGCCGCGACAGTTGTATTCATAGCTACGGGTCTAACATACCCGTAGACTTGGTTATAGGCACAGAACTCGTAATAATAAGTAACTTATTATTCCCAATTCTGTGGTCAGCTAGCACTATATAAGTACCTACCTAATAGCGGCAATGCCGGCCATTGTACTTTTCATGTTAATGTATATTTTTTTTATTTTGAACTTTTGGGGTGTACATTAATAAGTATTATATTGTGTATAAGCTTTTTTTTTATGGATCTATCAGTACCAATTTCAACATCTAGTTTCATTGCATAGACAAGATGCATTATCTCTACCTCTAATGTTTCATATTGAATGAAACATTAGAGGTAAATATGTAAATATACTGTACCTATTGTTAAGACTACCTATTGATTCGCTATTACTTTTCATACAATATGTTTGATTTCACGCTTTCTGCGATAGGTTGAAAATACATCGATAAAGCTAAGCATTATTGTTTAAATGTCGTAAAATGCTTACAGAGGTTTCTACAGATGTAAAATGTTTACACTCAAGTCTTAATGTTACCCAAAGCTTTAACTTTATAAATCCTAAGACAAAATCGTTTCAAAAAACATGAGATTCGCTGTAACATATTCAGATCTACAATTTGAGATTCGTTTTTAGGCGTTAAGTTGTTTTCCACACAAAACTGGTCCCTATTATTCGGGAAATTAGGGAACGCTTCAGTACAGAAATGAGGGTAGTACGAGTATTCTTCAATCAGTTCGAAATATTTATATTTGCTAGCCGCCTTGCGGATATTTTCTTCCAGAGAACATGGGGATGCTAGGTATAGTCTATACTTTTTCTTATGTTTATGCAGTAGCTCTTCTGCGTTAGACAATTCATCGTCAATCTTAGTAAAAAGTTCTGCCATTGGTAGAGATCCAAATCTTTGAATGAACGTGGACGGAGCGAGTTTGTATTTGTGACCCGTCTTCTTATCCCTGTAAACTCTCGCTGTGCTATCTAGCTGCAGTAGAAATGTGGGGATGCTGTAACTATGTGTTGTTAATACATGAATGTGAGTTCCATACATTCGGGTGCTCTTAATCTCGCGATGTAGACTATTCGCGAAAGGATAGATACCTCCTTGGTGGACGAAACCGAAGAACAAAGTAAGCAGAATATTTATTGTGTACCAGAGGAAGCGGAACGTGTTTTTCATCTTTCTTACGTTTGGTTTATCGCCTTCGTTTGCATGGAAGCGATTCCCGTAGAGATAGACCAAGGGGATGAGAACTGGGATGATGAATCGGGCCTCTTGATGGGGGAAGAGTGAGAGTACCGTGACGGGGATGACTAGAGAGAATAGCATGAGACCGGTGATGCTTTGGATCCGCGGTAGTTGGCTGTATTGGCCTCTGATGAATCTGAAATATCGACCATATTAGCATGTTCTACGTAAGTATTATCAACCGACTTCAAGGAGGAGGTTCTCAATTCGACTATGTTTTTGTTTACTTAGGCGAAGATACAAGTGAAAGTAACGCCGCTATTTATTTCTTACTATTACGATACCGTGCAGTGGGCGCTTAATAGCCCGGCTACACACTCAAACATGCATGCGCAAACAATGAGTCCGGCCACACGTTCCATCTTGCTTGTGCAAACTGGTTTGAACCCGACCACACGCTCCAGCTTGCTTGCGCAAACTGTGTTTGTGCATGCATGTTTGCACAAATGTTTGAGCGTGTAGCCGGGCTATAAGGCGCAAAGTAATGAGACACTAGCGCCACTCTTTATTTCAGAAATTGGTTTATTGCGTTTGGTGGCCACCAAGGGCAATAAATCATTTTCTGCTAATACTAAATGAAATAAAACTGTTACATTACAGAGGTATCGAAAAATAGTTTTTACTGTGTATTATCCATTGGCGGTGAGAACTTTTGGTAATTCTTTTCCATAACGATAATACAAGAAAAAAATAAAAGTGGTGTTAGTGTCGCATTACTATGCGCCTTATCTAAACAAATCTATTACTGCATTTAAAAAGCTTATAAAGCTACGTTTGTACTTTCGCCTTGAGTGGTTTGGTTAATACACCGACTTGTTTAACATATCAAGGAAAACTGTTAGGATGTGCCACAGGATGTGTTAATTCTTTCCGACAGCAAAATTTGCACTTAAACTCTCAAATTGATAACTGTAGAACAAAACCTTATTATACCTATCTAATGAAATAACGAAGGCGCGCGATTTGCCGTTTCATCCGACGCAAGCCCCACCACTGAACACTCCGAGTCGCCGTACAAACAATATGGAAATCTGTGACGCTGTGCATAAAACCAGACGTCGTCGTAAGAAAGTGTTATAGACATAAGATGTGAATCACACCGTCTTAAATGCGAAAGTTGGGATGTTGAGATGGATGGATGTTTGTTACTTCTTCTCGCCAAAATTAATGAATGGATCGGGCTGAAATTTTGCATAGATGTTGTTCTAGGCTTGGAATAAAACATAGGCTACACTAAACATTTCCGTAGAAATAACACGAGCAATGCCGCGGGCAGAAACTAGTTTACTATAATGCAAGCTATTTGAATTCATTTGTGCTTTTATAGGTCTTATTTAGAATCTAAAGTATAGATAACTCTTTAAGAGTTGGCGCGATCCCTTTTTCTTTTCTGCAAACCACCTGGAGGCATGGATTTGTAACATCAGTGTCAATAATTGAATGAAAAACAATAGACAATTGAAACAGCTTTTAAAAATGTTTACTCTATGTAAAGGGGAATGACTAAATCAAGTTATTTACCTGTACAGGTGCAATGAAAGTGAAGCCACTGCAGAGATCCCCAAAACGTTGAACAGTAGCGGCACATTCACCACCAGGTGGAGCCACCATGGATGCAGCCCGTGCTGGCTGAGGTTCCGGCTGTCCAAGTTGTATCTCAGGAAGTTTAGAGGAGTCACCACCCAATTATCCCAACCCACTTTGAAGACATTCACCTCAGCCATAGTCAGATAACCATAGTACATTGAATCACTCAAAATAAGAATTAAGGTTGGAGGAATGCCACAAAGGATGAACACCAATATTCTGTAGTGGAAATGGTGAAACCCTATTACTTTGGAACCTATTCCTCGGTGAAGCCAGAAGAAAACTGGAGGGAAAGCAAACCCTACAAAGGTCGGACGGTTGAATATACCAATAACTACTATTGCAGAGATTGCTGCAACATCTGACACAGAATGTTTTGGCAGGTGCCTCGCTAATTTGAACAGTTGCACTTTCTCAACAGCTGTTCTAGCATTTTCATATTTATCTTTTAGAAATTCTTCATGATAAATAATTTTGTCTGATCTCAACATGCACTTGGCCACTAAGTTTAGAAGCATAGAGAAGAACATCATCTCGAAGGCATTCGAGAAACTTCTACAGCAGTACACGAGGACCACATAGGAGCTAGCAAATACTGTTAAACGGTTACGGAAATTCTGCCCATACAGAATGCACATTCTATACAAATTATAGTCATTAACCAGAGACAATAGACAGATGAATACTCTGGGAATAACTAGCAGGTAATAGGGTGTTTTTAAATCAATATTGAGATAGAGTTTTGTGTAAGGGTTAATACTATTGATAAAATGCAAAGGTGGCCCAAGTATCATTTTTGGTACCAATATATTCCTAATGGCTGATTTTGGGTGAAACTCCCAAGTTCTAGCAACGTCGATGTTATGAATATCACCTGCAAAATAATATTAAAGACGTTTAACAATAAAGGTACATATTATTTTTATCAAACAAGTGGCCTTTACATAAAAACCGGTCCACGACGGTAATCCTAACATTTATGTGTACTTATTATATTACCTGCAATGACCTCAACATTTTGGAAGAACTCGTCTGGGTGTATGTAGCCCTGTTGTGGTAAAATAGTAAACAAAAATCTTAGAAATACGAGAACCCAATAAGTAAGCGGCAATTTCACTGGATTTCTATGTACAATAGCCTTAAATATTCCTCTGTTCAAAAACATTTCGGCAGATAAACTGCTGTGCTTTAGCAATTAATCACGGAACTACACATCGATCGACTATTAATTGTAATAAAATTGCAAGAAAATGCGTTCAGCCTCCTTTCTCATGGATAAAAAACTGAGCACTAGAAATGTTGCTGGCAGTCAAAATGAAAAAGCTCCAGACCGAACGCAAAAGTCCGCAATATGACAAAAATATCCGTTTTGTAAAATATCTGAAAAACAGCAAAGCTGAAAATATAAAGAGTAAGCAAAAGTATAAAATGTATTTCTGTTTATTTCGCCTTCACGCTCAAAAAGATGAACAGATTTTAATTAAATTCGTTATCAGGTCCTAGCTTATCATATCACATACAATACGTATGTTAGGTTGCTTGTCACTCCGGAAAAGTATTTCTGTAGGGTGATCAAAGTAAGCACGACGCATTTCAAATTATTGGAATTCTGAGATAATATTCTCTTCTTTGACAGTGAGTGTACACTATACCTATGGTAATATGCTGTTTCAGTGTTTCGATAGGCGTTTCGGCCCGAAAAGATCTATGACTATTCTAACTCGTTGGAAAAGTTTCCGTGACTCGAAATCTGACACAAATCCGCAAATCGAAATCAGCCGAAATACAAATAAACCGCGTGAAATTCTAATATTTTAGCGGTTTTTCATATTTTCTGCGTTCTACAAGGAATAAAACTACCTAAAAAGTCGTTTTTCATAAATCGCTGACCATTTTCTATGAATCCATGTTCCAATGAAGTACGATTAATGGGGTTTTTGGTAATGTAATGATGTTGATTTTCAGTAATACATCTCATAAATTATTAATTTCTACAAAAGTCGAGTTGAATCTAAATTAGTTAAAAAATGGGTGTATAGAAAATGTTTTACAATTTAAGTTAAACTACACGAACGCAGAAAATTTTAAATACCGCTAAAATATTTGAATATCGCGCGGATTATTTGAATTTCGCCAGATTTCGAGTCACGGAACTTTTCGATCGAGTTAGAATAGCAGCACGGTCCAATATAGATCCACAGAGGTATAAAAAAGTCCGAAAAGGACCAAAAAGGATCCGAAAAGGACTTGACTTGACTTCTTTGTTATTGGCAATATGTGTCTGGGTTGCCACTTTTCTGCCAGTGTCCAGTTCATGGAAATTTTATAGTCATGGAATGGAGGGTCCGAAAAGGATCCGCACCGGCAAGTTTAGTTTGTTTTATTCACAGACATCGTAGTTTTATTGGCAATTTATGTCTGGTTTGCAACTTTTCTGCCAGTGTCCAGTTCATGGAAACAATCATGGTTGAGTCATATAGACCCACCTTTTGTCTATGCTGCTATGGTTTGGTCATAGAGTAGTAGATCATCCAAGGCACGAGGTGACACTGACTACCTCTGAAAACTGACATAAAACGCGTGTCGAATGACGTCATTATAGTGGTCTGTGGGAACATGGGTAATATGGACATTGACATTCTAATATGAGCTATAGATCGCGGATGATGGAGGTTTTCGGTGATTTTTCAGGAGAATTAGGGCTCCACTGATCTTGGGAGTCTTCATACTCATTGCACATGCACAGCGCAATACATACTATTACCTACTAGCTTTGTTCTTGCTCGGTCAGTAAAGAGATCGCTCTGTCCTAGTACAATCTCAATAATGTACTAGTTCGGACTTCTATTAGTACCCCACTCGGTAAAACTTTCGGGTCATTTTAATCACAAAAGGGCTCCTATTTTAATGCTTCAAAATACGCAATCGATTGTTTTGTGTCAAAAACTAGATTGGATACTATTTACATTTATTGAATATTAATTATAATATTATTTCAACAAAACATACACGAAAACGGACGAAATATCCATTTACCGACGAAATATCGAAATGCAATGCTCCTTCCTTGCTCGCAACAAAAATAATACAAGTAGGTACATACATATTACACTTACAAAAGTTGCAAACATAAAATATTAACAGGGCAATTTGATCTCTATCTTCAAACCAATAAAGTTTCTCATTCATTACCCCTCCGTCTCTTTTACTACCGGGGATTATGCGCTGTCTATCTCTGTTCTACCTTATTCGTTCCTTTGAGACAAGTTACTACTGAACTAGAGAACTAGATGCATATCTCCGTCTCTCTTACTACCGCGGAAATGCGCTCTCTCTATCTCTGTTCCCCCTTAAATATTCCCTTGTCTTCTAGTTCCGTCTGACACGGAATCACGGAATGTAACAGTGAACTAAAAAAAACATTGTACTAGGGAACGAGTAATCGAAATGCATTCTCAAACAGTTCTTTTTATTCTTGTTATTGGATTATGCCATAGAAAATAGTGATTCAGACGCCACCTTTTTTAGTGGTTTCGAGATTTCGTGACTGCAGAGCAAGTGAACTACAAGGAACTAGTTGAGCTGAATCGTTCTTACTAGTTCACTGGTCGGAACTAATTCATTTTAGTTCATTATTCCTGAACTACACAAGACTATTACCTACTGACTGATTACTATACAGCTCGTCAGTATTGTATTCTCTTTGGGCCAATTATATTCTATGGTTCGGCTCGGCAGATTCCATTCTAATAACAAATGTCTACCCAAGAGAAAAATATTCGATCTTCCATTGATAATTCACTAAAAGTTATACGAATGTTTGACTGGTTGCTTGATCTTTATGTTTTGGTAAGTTATTTTTGATAATTTCGTCTTTCTTGATTGACCTCTATAGTTATGCATTCCATTGTTTTTTACTTGTTCTTTCTATAAATTTTGTTCTTTTTTTTAGGATTTCTTTGTAGATGATCACTGGAACAAGTTACCTACAAGCTGGAGAAATACTTTACAAGACACTGACCCACAACACCTGGGTCAAATTTTGAGCGGAAAACCTCCAAATCAAGTATATCCTCTATCATTTCTAGCTCTTTTAAGCTCTGTCAGAGCCCTGAGCATTCCCAGAGAAAGCAGTTACTATGAAGAATCGGAAACCAATAAAGAAAGTTCAATGGATAACTGCAGAAGTCATCCCAACTTGAAAAACCTGTTTTTAAAACATGTGAAAATTAAAAAGAGACATGAAATTTCACTAATGGCTAAAGTAGTTGATGATGTGGCAGCACAAAGTGGTTGTCAAGCTGTTATTGACTTTGGATCAGGCTTGGGACACTTAGTAAGGATGCTGGCATACAAATATGAGCTCTACACAGCAGGGATTGAGTGTCAAATACAACTTACAGCAGAGGCTAGGTGTGTACTTTTGGTATGTATGGATTTGTTGTAAAAAGTTTACAAAATTGTTACACTATTCCTTAATTACTCATGTTCATTCAAAATTTTCAGAAAACTTGACATGGAACTAGAGTACACAGTTAACAAATATCTCACACCAAAAGCCATGTCTAGGCTAAGACAGCCAATACACATCAATACCACATTGGAGTCTGACCAACAGCTCCTGAATCTGGACCTTCCTGAAACTATGAGATGTTATGGACTAATCGGCCTCCATCCTTGTGGAGATTTGGGACCTCTACTCCTCAAGCATTTTGTAAACAACACTGCAGTAAAGTTCATTTGTGTAGTAGGGTGTTGCTTCATGAAGATTAGCTGTGGGAAAGCTAGGAAGGGCTACCCAATGAGCAAATATGTGAATGGATTAGGAAGTAAAGGAAATCTGTCTTATACTAGTAGAGAGATAGCTTGCCATGCTATAGAGACTTACAGTGAAAGACTGTTGAAAGGGAATTATGAGGATTTGAAGGTGAGAACTTAATGAATAAATAAACAATGCATTTTATGCAGTATTCTCTATCTAGCCCAAAGTAAGCAGAGCTGGTTTGGTACTAATTGACCTAAACAGAATGCAATTACTTTTTTATGTGAAATATAGTATCATAATGGATCAAAACGAGCCTACATGTGCCTATTTTATTAAGTTGAAATAAACATATTGAATTGAATTAGTCCCAGCAGTGGGAAAAGGCTGATGATGAAAATCATAATAAACCAAGTATAAAAAAATGAGTCCTGGTTTTATGTTTATAAAAAATAAATAATTATATGATTTTCTCACCATCTGGGCTTGTATATAAACTTCTCAATTTCATTAGCTATAATCTTCTCAATTTTATTAGCTCTGGTCATTCCACTGCTGGGCAAAAGACTGACCTGACTCGATTCCCTCCAGACATCACAATCTTGAGCTATGTCTGTCCTATTGGCCAGGAATTTGTCCAATAGGTTAATTCTAGTTTTGGTGCTGATTTCAGGTCCATGCTTACAGAGCAGCCCTGGAGAAGATGCTAGTGGACTACAATCCTCAGCTGAAGCATGCTAAAGTCAGGAGCATCAAACATTCTAACAGTTTGACTTTTGAGAGGTAAATAAAATAATGATGGGCAGGACTTTTTCAACAGCATCAAAGTACTAAAGCGACTGTATCCTTATAACGCTAATAAATAAATAATTCTGGACAATCCACACAGCATCATATAGCCCTAGCTAAGCAGAGCTTGTGTTATGGGTACTCATCATCATCAGCCCATACACGTCCCTGCTGGACATAGGCCTCCCACGTACGACGCCACAAATAGCGGTCCTGAGCCGCCTCCATCCATCGACTCCCACCGACCGCTAGGTACTTAACTAAAATTCACTAGAGATATGTAGATATGTCTTTTTTTATACAGGATGGCTTCCACTTACATCTCATAGATGTAAGTGGATGGCCAAATCGGAAACCATGGAGAAAAATCATGAAGGAGTTATGACCTCGATTTACGATAAAACAAAAACTATATATTTGAATATATTTTTTTGATTTCCTATACTGGAAATTGAAACAATTGATTTTTCAAAAAAATATGACTTATATTTTTGCCCTAACGGTTTCTGGTAAAGATCGATCTTTGCAAATGCATTATTAAAGATTCAAGGAAATTGCAATTTTTTACATAAATATTTTGTACACTCCCCTAAGCATCAATGTGAAAATATTACATAATCTTTTTGAACAACTGGTGTCCTTGACACTAGCCAGGATACTTAGCCTGTATTATAATGGGGTTTATCCTCAATAAAACATCTATTTGTTATGTTATGAATTTTGTAAACTAATGAAAAATTCCGTAAAAAAATAAGTAGGTAACCTATGCAGTTTTTATTTTCTCATGATCTGAGTGCACAACTCCTTTCACGACTTTTCTCTAACTCTCATGGTTTTGGATTTGGCTGTCCATATACATATACATATATTTCAAAAAGCCACCCTGTTTAGTTACAGTAAGCTTGTTTCCATTCTCTATTTGCTTAACATAGACTTTCTTCCATTCCAGTTACTGCACCCTAGCTGCCCAGAAGCTCGCGGTCCCCCTCCCGCCGACCGCAGACGCCTGGTCCAAGGGCGAAGCCCTGCTGACTCTATGGCATAGAGTGGTCACCGTGTACACACTACGACTGGCCATCGCGCCGTTGGTCGAGACTGTGGTCCTGCTGGATAGAGTGCTGTTTGTCCTTGAAAATGGTGAGCTGTAAGCACGGGCTTGAGGAACGAAATTTTTTGAGTTGCAAATCACGTAAAATGCATGCTTTTAACAAAAGTGACTTGAAGTGAATTCATTTTGCATCGCCGTGTTCAACCCACTGGCTTCGGCCCAAAGTAGTCCGAACACGGAAAATCAAATACAGTGGTGATTTTATTCCGCTTTCGTCCCATTTTTCAAAGGCAGGCTTTGTTTACCTATGCGACTCATTTTACGTGACTCAACAAAAAACGCTTTTTGGCGTCAGCCGTAATGAGATTATAATCATCATCATTTCAGCCAAAATGATTAGGCGGGCATCCATTAAATCGTCCATAGCGTTTGGTCATGCCTACGCTGCCGTTTTAACACTTGAATTAATAGAATATATTAACACACACATTATGCCTACATTATGTGAACAAGTTTTGGTAACCTGAGAGGAGTAGGTAAAAATAAGCGTGCGCAGTCGAGGCCCGACACTAGTGAATGTATAGGATAATAGAAATACTGGCTATAGAATAATTAACTCAAATTTTTCTCAGAGGTGGTCCGATCTGGTCATAGGTTTGAAAAGCCGGGTCTTAGTTAAATTAATAATTGCTGAACAACTCGCAAGATATCGAGGACCTTAACGAAAAATAAACTTCATTTTCACTTTATCCCACATTTATTCACACAGTTTGTACAGACAGGAAGAAATTCTAGAATGAATACATAAATACAATGAAACTTAAGCAACACGTAACACTGGAAACTTATTTATACTTCCAATAAATATTTTGGCACTATACAATCAATCTTAGAAACTAGAAAAATATGTTTTGAAAAGGTATTCTTGTAAAAATAATACTTTGTAGAATTAAAATTTTAGAGTTGCCCGCTAACATTCCATTACACCTTTTAATAGTAATAAATGTGAAGGTACAGTCAACGAGAGAGATTGCTTAGCATTATATAATACAAGCATATAGATAAATTTAAAAAAAAATGGTTTTCGTATACTGGAAGCCATGGATTCGTGGCATATCGGCGCATTAAGGATAATTGTATGAACAACAATTACAATCGCGCCAACATTTAAAATTTTTTCTTTATTAACATTGTATACCTACCTACTTCTATAAACGCTCCTGGAAGATTTAACTATTTTCGGCTATTTTTGTATTTGCCATAACTGTAACCGGGGTAGTGTAGTTAGTGACTTACTCTATTTTAACTTAATCTAATTACTCAAAATATAAATTAAACTGAGTTGCTTGTGTAAGGTATAAGAGTCTGCCCAGACGAGATAGGAATTTCACTTTTGTCCGCGTGCGGTTAGGTGGTTTAGTTTCATTTCATAAATTTTGGGCAAATTTTTCAACTTATTATAAATTATAGGTAATTTAGTATAAATACAGGGTCTATTACGTCAAACAAATCATATCGGCATATTTTTGTTCCAGGAATGGCTTGTGAAATTAGGCCTGTTTTCGACCCAAAGCTGTCTCCAAGAAATCACATCATTATCGCCAGAAGATGATTTTAACGAATTTATTAGATTTAAGTAATGTACATCAAAATGTGCTTACGTTAAAACAGTGTGTAAAAAGGTTATATCATTAAATATTTTTATTATACGTACCTATTTTATCATTATTACGTTATTTGCCCTAGTTGGTGCTCTGTATTGCAAAATTAGACTAGAGAATCAATATCTCGTCAACATTACCCCAAATGCTGGACCAAGGCCTCCTTTAAAGATCGCTACAATGGCCGGTCCTGTGCCGCCAGCGGTTTCCTGCTACCTTCAGCAGGTCATCGGTCCACCCTGAGGGGGTCGGTACGCTATACTCGAGCCTTTCTCAAATCTGAAATCGACAAGTAACAACTTCTGTGAAAAAATTAAACAGCAAGTGATTTTTAGATTAAGTACCTATGGTTTAACGTTTACAAAAATTATATATAGAGTTTGGCCAGAGTATAGGTACGCCTTACAATATAGGGTACGTGATCATCGCTCGACATCCTTGTAGATCCAATGACCGATCTGCAGACAATGTGCTCTGTCCCATAATGAGATCCTTAGAAGAATCAAAATAGTAGGATTACTCTTAGAATTGCGAAACTCAAGCGGCATCTTGTCTTTGTGCCTCCAAAGAGTGACGTAATTCTATATTTTAGGCCGATAGATAACCATATTTTAAAAACGTGTTTTATCCTCTCTGCGTGTAATGCTACACAGATGTAGAGGTAGGTAGGCACATAGTGCCTCAATAATAAAGAAAAGTTATTATTCATAAATTCTCTACATAATCTTGGTAGTGAAAAGTACAGAGCCCAGTAAAAATCGTAGGTGCCTGTTTTGATTCCATTTTGCGACACACATTGCGAAGACTCTATGATAAATATTTATAATAGGTACATTGGAATAGTGACTAGATTTATTCTAGCCGTTGTCAAATGCCTTTGTTTTTCGTATGTTTGGTCATCACTTGATCTGCGAACTTCCACTGCGAGCGAGTTCTAGGTATGAAACAGGTCTACTCTTCCGGGAGTGTCGCCAGGTGACGTCACTGTCCAGTTGCCACTTTATTTCAACAAAATGTAGAAGTTGGGAAAAAATGTGTTAAGGATCAATTGAAAAATTCATAACAAAAGGGGTATCGTGTTTGTTAGATCAGTCAAAACAGTACTTTAGTTAAATACAAGTCAATGTGATAATGATAAATAATGGGTAAATACAAAACGAGATAGTTTTATCAGATTCATATAGGACCTCAGGGAGTTACGATTTTACGCTTCTGGCATCATCAGGAAACAGAGTCGTCTTCTCATTCGCCGATGGCGTCGATGACGAGGGGACGATGGGTGTCTCCAGGAGACACCCACGTGACCATCTCGGAAGAGCATACCTTGTTTTCTGATATATACCATGTACGTAATTTACCTACTTAGTTATACCAGTAACTGAATGTCTAAATGTTTCTATGGACAAAACCTTCACTGGGTTTCGTAGACGAAAAGGTACCATTTTTTTGTTTTAACTTAAATGGATTTAGAATTATACAGTCTATCTTCACCGTATAAAATTCACTCGAAAATTTGCTCGCTGTGGAAAACATAGGGCATCTATGAATTACGTCGTAAGAATTCATTGTCCATTCCATCTAGCATTCTAAGCCCCTAGTAAGCTGATATATTACTAAGGGTATGACAAATCTGTTACTGGAATTAACACTTTGACAGCCAAGCATCTTATTTAAATTTTCTCTCGACAGCCGATCACGTCCCCTGTCCGTGACAGTTTTTTTTGTTAGAGAAGCTGATCACGTCCTGCGTACGTGTGTGAATTTCAATACTGTTTACTTTAAAACAACGGCCTGTAGGCGTGATCCGCGTCACGTCAATGCTTAGATGAATATTTAGGCTACACACACAAACGCACTTCAAATACTTGCGGTGTGCGGGGTGCGGGAAACAAAGGATCGCCCGAGCCGGGTTGACAGACTCTCGCGCGCCAGTTGCCCCAGCGTAGCTAAGCGATCGAGACGTGTGACATTTTTTGGCGCGAAATTACTTCGCGACGACGATTTCGTCTGGATTCGGAAAGAGAAATTATTGACATTTTGCAAAATGATGAGGATTCGGATATTGAGGAGGACACCACGACAGTAGAAACTGAAGGTATGCTATCGATTTACTTGTTTTTGTAAGATTGTAATAGTTTTTGGTTTTGAGTAAGTACCCACATGTTTTGTTTTTCAGAGGGAATTATATATATAAGAAGAGTTTATAGCCGGTCAAGAACAATTAGACCTTAGTGATGAGGACATACCAGAGCGGGGTCAAGCACCGATAAGGACAAGGGGACGGTCAAGGTTTAGAAGAACAGGTCGAAGTCGTGTTCGTTCGTCAGTGTGTTCGCGTTCCACTCGCAGCCGCGGCAGATGTACAGTACAAAATGTCCAACAAATTGATGAAGCCAATGGATGGTCATATAAACCAGTAGAAAATCTACCTGAAAATCCTGTCTTTCAAGATATATGTATGGTTATACCTCCAGTTGATGAACAGTCATCGGAATTAGACTGCTTTTCAATCTTTTTCCCAGATTCTTTTTGGAAACTTCTCAAAGAAGAAACCAATCGCTTTGCAAGTCAAATGAAGGCAAAGCAAGCTAGACAGGGTGTGCTAAAGCCAGGATGCATGTTGTACAATTGGAAACCTGTTACACTGCGTGAAATGAAGAACTTTTTGGCCATCATAATCCACATGACGCTTGTTCAGAAAGAAAGTTTCGATTCATATTGGTCCACTAGAGAGATTATACAAACTCCATTCCCAAAAAAGATCATGACTAGATCTCGTTTTAGAGCCATATATAGTTGCCTTCATCTGAAATGACAACTCAAAGTATATACCACGAGGCCAGGAAGGCTATGACGCTTTTTTTTAAACTGCGGCCATATTTTGAGGAGCTTTCGAATTTGTGTTAGATGACCTTTTCTCCCGATGAAGAACTAACTATCGATCAACGAACATGTGGCTTTAGAGGGAGAGTACATTTTCGAGTGTATAACAAAGATAAGCCCGACAAATACAGCATGAAAATTTATATGCTTTGCGATGCTAAAACCGGCTATATATTGAAGATGGTTCCTTACGTTGGCGACTCAAAGACTACCCAGAGCATAATTATGGAATTGTGCGAACCATACTTTGGAAAATGGCACACCATTTACATGGACAGGTTTTTTACCAGCCCAACTACTGTTGACTTGCTTTGGCAAAAACAAACCCGTGCTGTTGGAACAGTTATGGCCAATCGGCGTGGTTTGCCTGGGGAATGGCTTCAACAGTCTTTAGAGGTGAATGAAATGGTCTTCTGTCATCGTGGTAATCTCACCGCTTGTAAGTGGAAGGATAAACGGGACGTGCTGATGCTTACAACAAAACACGCCGCTACTTGGACGGAGGTAACAGCTAAACGCAAAGGAGTTGGAATCGTCAAAAAACAGAAGCCTGATTGCATCGTCGATTACAATCACCACAAAATTGGCGTAGATCTCAACGATCAGTATGTTACAAACTATTCTTTGAATCGCAAAACAATGAAATGGTGGATGAAGATGTTTTTCAATGTGTTTGCGAGGGCTTTAGTCAATTCTTTCGTAATCTTTAACAAAAGTAGGAACAACACGCATCATAAATTGCGATTTTCGCAGTTTTTGATGACTTGTGGTGAAGAACTGGTGCAGCCATGCATCCTTTGATGATGCAGGCCCATCTCTAGGTATGACGTCCAGATTAACAGGGAGACACTTCATGGAAAGGATACCAGCGACAGGATCGAAAGTGGCAAGAGTTTGGAAAGTCTGCGCTGATACTACAAAGAAGGAAACGGGTAAGCGAGGTCGCAAGGAAACGATATTTTTTTGCCCAGTTTGCAACGTACACCCGTGTTATGACCCGTGCTTCAAAAAATACCACACCAGGAAAGACTACACGGAAATATATAATTACAAATACACAATACATAATACTTTTAATAAAATTATAAAAATGTAGATGTAAGAGTTTTTTTTTGAAACGTTCTATTCTAACTTGATTTTATAATAAAAAAAAAAACAATTATACATGTTTTTCTTATTTTGTAATAATATGAGATACCCTCAATACAATGAAAATAAAATCATGGCCGCAACTAGGTATTATAGTATTTTTTCTATAAAAGTAACAAAATGGTCAAATAGTGCCGGCGCGCCCAGAATGGTACGCTAATTATGTATGCGGCTAACTAGGATAAAATAAGCGTCACGTGCGTAGTACCGGATCCGCTGTCAAAGTGTTACCTAAGACTCTTCCACACACTTCATACTTTTGGGTCTGGACGAGGCACTAAGAGCACGCGCCCCCGGTGACTTTTTGTAGCGCTGCAAGCGCGACCGTCTCGGACGACATCGTCAAAAACGAAGTGGAGAGAGGTGCTCGCGCACCCCTCAATCCCCCGATGTCGTCTGAGACGGTCGCGCGTTTGCAGCGCTACAAAAAGTCGCCGTGGGCGCGCGCTCTAAAGTATAAGTAAGCAGATCTAGTGATAGATAAGAACCCTATCTGGCTATAAAATAAATAATGTTCGACAATCCACACAGCATCATCTAGCCCCAGGCTAAGCAGAGCTTGTGTAATGGGTACTAGATGACTGATAATAAAATAGTATGTATATTACATAGACTGATATTTTTTATTATACATAGAAAATACCCAGAACACCCGGATCAAATATTTGCATATCGATACAAAAATTTGTCCCAAGGCGGGAAACGAACCCGCAACCTCCTGCATCGCAGGCGGACCTTCGCCCACCGCGTCACATCGGTTGTCATGCTTATTAGGTACAGTTAAATAAGAGGTCAATTGCACCTAGCTACGTAATCCACAGACACCCTTTTATATAACAATCTCATCAAGCAGTCGCAGGTGGTTCTCTTAGCATTGGACTCGGTTCCTCATCAGAATCCTCGGAGTGGACGCGAGTGAAGCTTCTTCGCTCCAGCAGCCGGCGTAACTTGAACTCTCCTTGCTTGTACTCCCAGCGGCGACGGGTCCCGCTTTTCCGACCTAGGGAAGTTCTAGGATCTGATTTTATGTGTATTTATACTATGTACACCTGCTCGGAAAGTGGCTTATCCCTTAACCATACATGAAGCAGAAAGTAGGAACTTCTAGGAGCGTCATTCTGCCGTCCTTATCAAAAGTGCAATAACTAGGTCCGCGCTACTTTCGAGAAAAACGCAGTTATAGATTTTATTTTGCCGAAACCCTCGTAGGTTTATTGTGGTTGTTTATAAAAAAAACTGGATCGGCAATAGATACGTAAAATATGTCTTATAGAGCTCGTTTTACTGATCACGAATATGTATATAACTCTTTTTGGCGCGAAAACCGAGTTATTGTTGATAAGGACGGCATTGCTGTCGTACTGAATATGGAAGGGAACACTATGGAATACCTCTTCTAACGCGCTGAGCGGTTGCTCAAATGGCACCCTCGTTAGGAACCTGTCTCTTTCTCCCCTAGATGTACCTACAATGTACTATATTGTTGGGTCATCATCATCGCAGATGGAAGCGTCTATTGGTAAAGCATCCCCTATAAAAAGTCGGTGGTGCACTGCCCTTATCAAGATCAACGCCCAACGGTTCACCTTGGGGGATCTGCCCACAAATGTAGGTACCTTCCGGTAGATATGTGGCCGTAACTCTATTTTAATTACCGAACGATGTATGTATGTGTGCATATTTTTATTTCATCGAAGCTTAGTGGTGCAGATAAAGCCATATAGCAATATCTCTGGTGCCTAGATGACGGACCTTTTTGTGAAATAAGCTACATTATTCACATCATTGTCACATATACAGGTACAGTGATCGCAAAACTTAATGAGCTCTGTGAACTTAGGCACGGGAAGCTAAACTGCGCAAGTACAATCAAATAGAAAAGTGATATTTATCAACTAGCGACCCACCCGGGCTTCGGCTAGAAATCCTTTTTATGGTGCTAATAGACACACCTGTTGCAGCTGCAGTCCGCTGAAGTACCATTTTGAGGTTAAATTAAGACGTTCATTGTCTTCTTTTGTCATGAAACTTATGACATCGAACACCATTTTCCATGTTTGACGACGCAGTTCGTTAAACCACATGCGAGGCATATTTAACGTTTAAGAGAAACAGCTATTAACAGGGAATACAACACAAAATCGCAAGAACAAACTATCAAATCAACGACACGAACACTGGACAAGCGTCAAAGACTTTGCTGCGTCATTGTACTCAAAAGCATTCATTCGACAGTATTGCCCACTAGATTATAAATAAATTTGCTACATAGAAATTATTTTATTTTCGAACTTGGGTTAATTGCGTTAGATAAAAAAATTAATTTATTCTAACATTTTGGGTTTAAAATAATCCGTCATTGAGTGTAAGATGTTTTTATATATTCTTTAAATATTGAATTGGGAAAAAAAAATTGCAGAACAAAATGTGCTAGACAAAATAAAAATACGCCAGAATTCTTGCTGCAACCCTGCTTTGACAGACAGATCCCCTCTCACCCCGTTCTTTCCCCTCAACGCCTTATTTACAGTTCAACGCGCAGCCGTTGAAGCCAACTTCACAGAGCTCATAAAGATTTGCGCGAACTCTACCTACGATACAAGCCAAACTCAATGTGAAATGTTTGTAAACAAACCACGAAACAATTTAGATATAATTGTGAGCAATATTTATTGAAGGAAGGATCCCAACCGATTAGTAATGTAAATCTATCGGGTAATCTCTGAATCTACTAAACCGATTTTGGAAATTCTTGTAACAATAGCAAGCCACGTTATTTGTGAATATCATAGGCTATATATTAACAAGTAAAAATGTTTACCGCCCAATGAAGTGGGCACGGGTCAGCTAGTTGAGTATAAAAAGATGCGGCAACAAAACAGAGTGAATTTAAGGTTAAGGGTGGTTTGTTTATAAACAATGTACATTGGCTGGAATATAGATCAATTTGTGCTCTATAAAAGACAAATACACGCACTCCTTTGTTAAGAGATACCAAGTAGGTTTTCAGTAAAAGTGTTAGCATGCGTCTAGGCGAAAAGCTAACTCAAAGGTGCAGGAATATGTTGGTAGGTGCATAAAATAAAAATACCAAGCTGCTTCCAATAACTATATTCAACAATCACAACATAAACGCAAATAAAATTAATAGAACTTTCACAGTTTTGATTCAGAATCATATTTTCGTTACATACTATAACAATAAATTAAATCGAAAAACAAGAAATAAAAGTCTTATTGGAGAGTCAAAAGGAACAATCTCAATTATATAGTTATTCTCTGGTAATAATCTAATAAATAAATATTAATATTTATGCTAGATATAAGGACAAAATTAATTAAAAACTAAGGTACCACGTAATTAGGAAAGTGTGATGTAATTTAAATTTTAAAAGGGAACATAATATTACCGTTTTCCTAATGTAATATTATGTTCCCTTTTAAATTTTAGAAATTCTCTGGTAATAATCTAATAAATAAATATTAATATTTGTGCTAGATATTAGAACAAAATGAATTAAAAACTAAGGTACCACGTAATTAGGAGAGTGTGATGTAATTAAAAATTTAAAAGGGAACATAATATTACAGTAGGAACACATAATAATAAAGAAAGAGTAAAATATTTGTGCACAAACAAAATGAGATACTAATACATAAGTAAAGCTTAGGAGCAAAGTGCAGTTTTCACTTGGTTAAACTTAATCCATAATGCATTATTATGTCTAAGGGTGTATTCCAGTGTAGTCCAGGTTAGTCGAGGACTGTTTGTCACGCCTGAACGCTCTGGGCCTGAACAACAGAGTTGTCCTAAAATGGGTACCGGGACACGCGGGAATCAACGGCAATGAGTGTGCCGATGAACTGGCGCGTTCCGGGGCCAAGGGGACTCAGTTTGGCCCCGAGCCGTTTTGTGGCGTACCAAAAAGCCTGGCTCAAAGAATCCTTTTGAACTCCTGCTACGAGGAATCTACCAAGCTCTGGATAAATTCCAACGGCATGAGACATTCAAAAGTTCTGATCAAAGCCTTCGATAAACGGTGCACCAACCAAATCCTAGCGCTAAGCAGAGACAACCTTCGCATCATGACAAGAGCCCTAACCGGACACTGTCGCCTTAACAAGCACATGTTCAATTTGGGGCTATGCGACACAAAATCCTGCAGACTCTGTGAGGAGGCAGATGAAACGCCCCTCCATCTGCTAGGAGAGTGTGGAGCACTGATGCAAAAACGTAGCACTCATCTGGGCAAGCACCTGCTCAGCCCAGACGAGCTACGAGACACCACCCCGAAGAGAATCCTACAGTTCCTCGCAGCTGCAAGGGTAAGGGGCGAACTATAAACGCCGCAGCTTCCAAGGGTGAACACTCGAAGTGGCGATCACAATAGGCCTACCATGGCCGCTGTGACACTAAAGCCACATAAAGCAAATAAAAAAAAAAAAAAAAGGGTGTATTGTATTATATAATAACTATCTTAGCTGATATTAGTTTAATATTTTCAGATCATTGATATATTAAAGAAGGAATGTTAAAAAAACATAGTAAGCGCTAACATAATCTCGGTAGTTTTTGGGATTTGAGACCACTAATTAGGTAATTAAGTACATTGCTAATAACGCCAATATTCTTTAGTGATGTTTAATGAAATTAGTTTACTTTTTGCAGCACCCGGAGAGCGATTACGGTTCTCGATAAGAACCGATATTTTCTTTGGTGTCGATAAAATTCGATAAGAACCGTCATATCAGTTCGGTTTCTACTTCATTTCATAGAAACCATAGTCAAAACCGGTGTTTATCGATTCTTAACGAGAACCGTAATCACGCTCCAGAATCGACACCATTATAACCTGCAAAGTTATGGAATGTAATTATGAGACGTCATTCACAATCCCAATCTTTACGTACGCATGTTATAACCCACTGTATTTTACTATAAAAAAGTTAAGGAATGTAAGGGGGTTAACTACTACGTTTTGGACTCTGTATTAATTCTATATGTCAAGTTTAATTAAATAAACTACGAACCTATATAGTTTGTGTTAGAACACGAATTTTTCATCTTTTAACGAGATATTCCTTCAAAGTGAGTGCGTTCCCGTTGGTGTTGTTCCAAAACGAACTAGGTTCGTAGTTCGTAGGCGCTAGAGTCCGTAGAAAGTCCCAATGATTTTCAACTCGTCGGATACTCGATTTCATGGCGCGCAGTTGGTTAGCGCATTCCCGTACTGAGAGAAGGTAGCAGGTTCAAGCCCAGCCGAAGAGTTTTTTTATTTTCGGAAATTATTAAATTTCTTAGAGATTACCGCGATTGCGAGGGCCTTACGCACTAATAATAACAAAAACGTTAGGTTCGTAGTTAACCCGCTCTACATTCGTAATGAATTTTACCAACTTGATTTCTTTCCTAACTATCTATGCCAGATCATTTTCTCAGTCGTCAATATATTATCATAAAGGTCATAGTTAGTGCACTAGTCGCTCGGTCTCGTAGTCCTTACCTTGCGTGGAGGCCTGCCGTAGCGCGAGCGCCGCCAGAGCCAGTAAAGTGGCGCCGCCCGCGCCCGCCGCGCCGCCCCACCACCACGGCCAGGATGTGGCGCCCACCAGGGATGAACTTACTTCTGGAAGATATAGGATAAGGAATAAGTCCTGAATGTTTAAAAACACAAACTCATAACACCGTGCATATGCACCTTAAAGTATTTCCTTTATCTTATCTCTTATGAATACCAAATTTTTATTTTTAATTCTTATACTCTATTATTTTCGACGCCGAATGTGGCGCGGCGAAAATGTCCGCCTGCGACGCAAGAGTTTGCGGGTTCGATTTCCGCCTTGAGACAAATGTTTGCACGATCTGCAAATATTTGTTCCGGGTGTTCTGGGTATTTTATATATATACATATATATATAATAAAAATATACATAATACAATCTATGTAATATATTGTATTATGTATATCAGTTATCTAGTACCCATAACACAAGCTTTGCTTAGCTTGGGGCTAGATGATGCTGTGATGGATTGTTTAACATTATTTATTATATTTATTTTGTTTTTAAATTATGATTAATTATATTTCATATTATATATATATATATATGAAATGAATTTTTGATTCGAATCGAATTAGTCAGTTTAGTTTTGGCAACATCTGAATTACACAGGATGTGACTAATCTGATAAATAGGCATGACGACTGATTTTGAGAAACTACACCGTGATATTTTTAGAGATCTACTGAATGCAAAATGAATCATATAACTGCAAAAAAATGGACTCCGAAGGAAAAATACATCTTTTAAAAATGAATTTTCAATTTCGCTCAAAAACGCTACAATACTCGTGGCGGCTATCTATGACGTCATAGATGCACAAAAATCTGATGATACAGAATGATCATAATATTTTCAAGAGAAGCTTTACCAGCTTTTCTGTGCCCTTACATTACATATTGTGACGGCATGACGTCACAGTTATGTATTCTCTGATTGGTGTTCAACGTGTCATGGCGGATTGCTGTATTTTCTAGATTTATTTTATCAAAATAATAATAAATCTCGATCAAAACATAAAATATTATATGTGTTTTGTAATCTATGGCTCAGTAATAATTCGGTAAATAGATAATTAATGTGATTATTAGTTACTGTCGTCATTCCTATTCTATCTAAGCATACAGGGTAAGATAACGCCACAAAAAATAAAAGAACAAAACATAACACACCTACTCACCGATGGTCGCGGTAGGCTTCACGTGCGGAGTAACATTGGCTGTCCTAGCAGAACCCTCTTTGAGAACCATCGGCGCGGTGGCGTTTCGGAGGGATGAGTCGACGAACTTGTATACTCGGTACGGGTTCAGTTCTGCTACGTAAACCTGAAAGAGAAATAGAGTTTAATAATTAAGCTAGACTGGTCACTGGACGACTGCGCCTCAGACAGAGATTAACCGAAGTAGGAAAGGGAGGCGTTCGTTCAATAATTATTTCAAAATCAAAAAATACTAAATTAATTAGATTATTGATACAAAAATGTTTAAACAGTTTACTGGTGGTCCCCCCGCACTAGGTTCAGAACTGTATCGCGGGAGGCCGAATTACGAACAGGATCCTACTTCCTACTAATATTATAAATGTGAAAGTTTGTATGGATGGATGTACGGATGTATAGATGTATGGATGTACTCGTATGGATATTTGTTACTCTTTCACGCAAAAACTACTGAACCGATTAGGCTGAAATTTGGTATGGATATTGTTTGGGACCTGGAATAACATATAGGCTATTTTTATCACGATAAAACGCGGGCGAAGGCGCGGGCAGCAGCTAGTTACTATATTCAAGAATGTAGTAAAAAGGCCAGCAGTTCACTTTATAAAAAATACTTAAGAACAAAAATAGAAAAAATAAAAGTGAAGTAGAACATTTTAAAACTTTAAAAGAAAATATAGTTTAAACTAAAAGAATCAGAATCAATAACTTTATTTCTTTAGGCTTACAAAATAAGCACTTAGACAAGTCAAATTTTATACTGTAAACATAGTTATTATTATCAAATAAGAAATAAGGTGTTATTGATATTCTCTTCACTTAATTTTTTTGTTCACTAGTGGAAGAAGAAAAAGAAACCACTAGCACATTATAATATCACTTATGTGTCTAATACATGTTTATTTCGCCTATCTAAATCTAAATTTAATGCAATTTAGATACATGTCAATATTTCTTTAAAGCTAAACAGAACATTGGATTTCTTACATACTACTGACTGACAGTGCGGAATGGAGCGACATCTGGCCAAGTATTAACATCATAAGATTTTGTTTAATGTACTGTTTAAATTTACGAATAGGGAGTTCAGTTGCTTCAGATGGAAGCTTATTATAGAAGACCACGCAATTGCCCATAAATGATTTCCCTACCTTTCGTAATCTATATGCTGGGATGTGTAATTTGTTCTTGTTTCTTGTATTTCTATTGTAACCCGACTACATAAAAGTCTTAAACAAGCGTCCATAGCATTTTCTTTTGATACTTAGGTATCGGAGGCCTTTGATACTAATTGTACCCTAGGTATATGGGGTGGGTGCCTCCGACTACCTAAGTATCAAAAGAAAATGCTACGGACAATAGGTGAACGCTTGTTTAAGACTTTTATGTAGTCGGGTTTTAGTTTTTACACCTTTTCCTAATAGTTTGAGTATCGTTAACCTCACAAAAGTTTGAAAAACGGTTTCGGAAAGTACAAACAAAGACGTTTGCAACAATACCACACACGAGCATATTTACTAACATTGATATTATCGACCCTTACTTAAACCCCCGCTATCTCGTTAGACCCTCATTTTTATCGGACGTCACATAGCCTTTAACCATCGGGCTATTAAGACGAATCATATGACACCTCATTTGTTGAAATCGGACCAGTAGTTTCAACGCTACGTGGGAACAAATCGATTCAAATCGGCTACATGCATACATACATAGGGTGTCAAAATCATGACCCTCTCGTAGTCGGGTTAAAAAGTAGAATGAGACGACCTAATGAAAACTGGATAGCATAATTTTTGATCACAACAAATACACAACACACTTAAGGGTAGGGGAGGGAGGATGAGCGTCAGGCGGGGAGACGTGATATAAGTGTAGGGGAGAAAGATGTCTATGATAACTTAATAGCGTTGAATCAGTAAAAGTCTTAGCAGCATCATAGTCCAATGTAAGAAGCCACTTTCGAACCCTCTCCTTGAGAGAACATGATAGGAGTTCACAGTGCATTATTACCCGACGATGGATATACGGGAAGGAGACAGACCGAAAGCGCCTCGCGAACGAAGACTTAACCGAAAGGACTTTAATTTTAATTCGATGATGACCGGACTTTTCATGCACTCCACTGCTGCGTGTTATGTGGTCAGCTGGGGCCCCCGCCCCAGCTGACCACATAACACTAATTACTCTAATCGTAAGCCTCACAAGGTCTTGTGATCATAATGGGTTCGGCAGAATACCAGCGCCTATCTACTCCTGAGTGGTAAGGCATTTATGCTGAGTCGAGACCTTTTTGCTGCAGTAACAGCTACCTTTAAAAAAACATAATAGGGTTTTTTTTAATATAAAATGTATTTTTATGTCTGTTTTGTACTGCAGCAGCAAATAAATAAGTGTTTATGACCTACCCGATTGTTTTATCTTAGTGATATTGTACCTTAGAACCGTCCGCGCTTGTGAAGACTATGCCTGGAACGTTCACTATGTAGAGACGTACTAGAATATTCGTACCTTAGAGCCGTCCGGGCTAGTGACGATATCGTGGGGGTTGCTGAGCCCACCCTGAGGCGCGAAGGTTCCTACTAGCCGGCCCGACGTGAAGTCGATGACGTAGCCTCGGACAGGGACCATGCCTCCTGGACCGTTCACTATGTACAGACGACCGCCTGAAAAAAGATGAGAGAAAGAGGTTATTATTGTACGCATCAATGGGAGGGGGATTGTGGAAGATGAAAAAAGATATGTATTTTATTATATTGGGAGGGGGATTATGGAATATAAAAAAATATAGGTTATTATTGTATTGGGAGGGAGATTATGGAATATAAAAAAATATAGGTTATTATTGTATTGGGAGGAGGATTATGGAATATGAAAAAAGATAGGTATTTTATTATATTCTACCAATATGGGGATTATGGGATATGAAAAAAGTAAGGTATTTTATTATATTGGGAGGGGGATTATGGAATATGAAAAAAGATAGGTATTTTATTATATTGGGAGGGGGATTATGGAATATGAAAAAAGATAGGTTATTATTATATTGGGAGGGGGATTATGGAATATGAAAAAAGATAGGTTATTATTGTATTGGGAGGGGGATTATGGAATATAAAAAAAGATAGGTTATTATTGTATTGGGAGGGGATTGTGGAATATAAAAAAATAGGTTATCATTGTATTGGCAGGGGGATTATGGAATATGAAAAAAGATAGGTATTGTATTGGGGAGGGAGTTAATGAATATAGTTGCATTTAGGTCTAAATTCTCAGTAGTCAGGCAGGATGCATATGAAGAAAATGGGCGCTAGATAATCTACGTTTATTTTTCCGAAAGCGGCGTAACCCTCTTCTGTGGAAGAAATAAATTTAGATGCATAATCTATGTATTTAATGTACTTCGTCTTTGACTTCTCAGACAACAGAAGCCAGTTGTGAATTCGATAAGGTACTTTATTTTTTGTAAAAAGAATCAAAAAATTATAATATACAGTATCCATTATTTTATTTGATTAATAATCACGCAAAAATAAAAAGGTATTCCAGGGGACACCCGGGTTTGAACCGGGGACCTCTCGATCTGCAGTCGAATGCTCTACCACTGAGCTATATCCCCGATGACGCTGCAGCCGAAATCACGGCATACAATACTAACGCGATGATAATGTGGGAGGCAATGACGTCACGAAGATTAAAAGGTCACGCACAAGCACAAGATTGATAAGGGCATACATAATTTTTATTGACTTTGTGCATTTAACGAGTGGGCAAACATAAGTAGTAAATATTTACGACGATGTGGCGCGGCGAGCGAATGTCCGCCTGCAACGCAGGAGGTTGCGGGTTCGTTTCCCGCCTTTGGTCAAATGTTTCTAGGATCTGCAGATAGTTGTTCCGGGTGTTCTGGGTATTTTCTATGTATGATAAAAATATCTATCTATGTAATGTATTGTATTATGTATATAAATAAATAATGTTGAACAAGCCACACATCATCTAGCCACAAGCTAAACAGAGCTGGTCTTTTAGATGATTGTAAAACAATATAGGTAGGGAGTGTCCAGCATTATTTATATATTTAGATTTCCTTCCTACTAAGTGACCTAATGTGAAAGTTTGTATGGATGGATGTATAGATATTTGTTACTCTTTCACGCAAAACTACTGAACCGATTCGGCTGAAATTTGGTATGGGTATAGTTTGGGACCTGGAATAACATATAGGCTATTTTTTATCCCGATAAAACGCGGGCGAAGGCGCGGGCAGCAGCTAGTTTTTACATAAGATCCAGCTGGATTTAAAACAGTATTATAGCTAGATGTTGCGAGACTATCAGCCATGAACTTTTTCAATTCAGGCTAACTTCAAGGTTATAATTATGTAGTTATCAACATGCGCTTATTGATTCACTTGTACTAAGTACTGTATTGTTAAGGCTGTGTATTTGTTAGCTAGATAATTTATTCTGCAGTTATTAAACGTTCCACAATCTTAACCCTGAACATAATAAAATGGTTTTAGCCAGCTGCTGGAGCTTCTAACCAGTTCTAACTAAGAATGTGCGGTAATAAAAAATACGTTCTAGAAGTTGATAAGGATAGATAAAGTGTAGTCCAATTTGTTCATCTATTTGATTAAATTGGACTACTTTCGTCCAATTTGTTCAACTGGAAAAAGGAGTTGAACAAATTAAATTTACAATTGGAGTAAAAATTCCAATTTGTTCAATGACAATGGACAAAAAATCCACAGTACTATATCTGACTATAACTAGGTTAGGTACAGGTACAGTACTAACTAGTAAGGATAACATTATTGCGTGCTACTGACGTAAATGGTATAGACTAGAGTTACCTTTAACAGGAGCATACGCCACACTAAACAGCCTGGGTCCAATCAGCCAGCTGCTAAAGCTGCCTGCATAGGTGCCGTTGGCTGCACTAAAGCACCCCACACGCCCACGCTCGCGGTCGGCCACGCAGACCAGCCCGCGGTCCGGCGCTAGTGTTAGCGCGTGTGGTACATTGAACACGAACGGAGAGTCGCCGTGGGCTGGGAATTTATGAGGTTTATTAGTTAGATGTCTGACGAGTATTAAAAATCGGGTAAAAATATAAACTAGACTACGAAAGATTCATTAGAGAAAACATTCAGAGACTGTGAGATCTCTGAATATTTTTGTCTCCGTCGTACTGATTTTGTTCGTATAAAATGTAGCATATGTCATGTACTCAGGCCCGTATTATGAAAGTTCGCTCAATCAGAATCAATAACTTTATTTCTTTAGGATTACAAAATAAGCACTTAGACAAGTCAAATGTTATACTAACTAGCTATAACTTTAAGCTAACGCTAAACGATTCTGATATGAGAACCTACACTATAGTTACTGAAACAGACGCAGATATTGTTCCACTAAGTAGATTATAGAAATGAGAAGAAGGATAAGCCTAGTGGTGAACATAAAACCAACACCGAGGATAAATCTTGAATTAAAAATAGATAATTTTTTAAGAGTTATTTACTATAGACTAGATAGAGGTGCTGACAAAAATATTTTTGGTTGTGATGTAAGACATCTAATCTGACATTATCTTTTTAATTACAATCTAAACTTATACATTTCTGACAATGCTTTTGCAGCTACCTAAAATTCGTTTTTGTTGTAATTTTTTTGAATCTGTGTTATGTGATTTTGAAATGTAATTTAATCTAAGTGATTCAATGTTATGTGATTTTGAAATGTAATTTAATAAGTGATTCTATGTTATGTGATTTTGAAATGTAATTTAATCTAAGTGATTCTATGTTATGCGATTTTAAAATGTAATTTAATTTAAGTGATTCTATGTTATGTGATTTTGAAATGTAATTTAATTTAAGTGATTCTATGTTATGTGATTTTGAAATATAATTTAATCTAAGTGATTCTATGTTATGTGATTTTGAAATATAATTTAATCTAAGTGATTCTATGTTATGTGATTTTGAAATGTAATTTAATAAGTGATTCTATGTTATGTGATTTTGAAAGGTAATTTTATCTAAATGATTCTATGTTATATGATTTTGAAATGTAATTTTATAATTGAATCTATGTTATGTGATTTTAAAATGTAATTTAATTTAAGTGATTCTATGTTATGTGATTTTGAAATGTAATTTAATAAGTGATTCTATGTTATGTGATTTTGAAATGTAATTTAATAAGTGATTCTATGTTATGTGATTTTGAAATGTAATTTAATTGTGATCCCATTGTATTAATAAATAAATACAAATACTATAAACAGCTATGAATATAATAATAATTATTTAAATAAGAAATACCTAAGGTATTATCTTCACTTACATTTTTTGTCGACTAGTGGAAGAAGTGAAAATTTTGTTCATCAATCCATGCTTGAGTAATACTTTCAATAGCATAAACATCACTCAAGCATAGATCTATGACTGAGCAAGATTTTATAACACGGGTCTAAGTCACCTGAACGATTAAGAACTGTTCAGACCTAAGCGGTATTCGCTACCTCTTAGCTAGCTGTACTGGTAAATTACGATCGTTTCGTTCGCGGTATGTTGCCGGGTATTTAGTGACAATAAGTATTACGGCATGCCCACTCAGATTCCACTGGCGCACTGGGTAGTAAATACCGCGTGGATCTAAACAGGCCATATTAAGAAATTGATTCACACCTCATTACTTCATTATTCAAAATCCAAAAAGTTCGGTTAGGTAGGTGCTATAGTGGAACATACTTAAAATTAAATACAAACAAACATAGAGTGACTACAATCACCAATAATGTCAATTCCTTTATGAATCCGGATTGAAATTATATTTATATTTAGTTTGTTTTAATATTACCTAATCAGATCCGATTAAGAAAGTCTACAAAAACAATTGAAAATCTTACATCGCCCCCACTGCAGAATAATGTTGCCATCTGGTGCCATCTTCAATATCCTATGGTTGCAGTAACCATCAGCCACAAAGAAATCTCCAGTTGTCAGCACTGCCACCGCACTCGGCTTGCAGAAATGTTGGTCGTCGTTGCCGGGGACGAACCTAGACAAAGGAAAACAAATTAATCGTACCTACAGCTGACGAAACAAAATATGGTTAATGTTCGTGCTTTGAGATTGAGAGAATTGAATGACGATTGATTTAACGCTACCAAGTTTTGTAGAGTCAACTCAGCGACGATAGTCACTGAACACCAATATAATTTAATATTGCTTGGTATTTTCGGGCTAAAACAACTTGACGACCATAATTTTACGTTGTTCCTGAACAAGATTTTCGTGACATTTTAAGTTTAAACGTTACAAAAATTGCGAGGACTACACGCCGCAAAGCCGTTCTTTAAATCAATTGGTTTATTTGAACTTTTGTTGCATACTCTACCTTCAGTATATGTCGAGTCCACAACTAGCGCAAATGTTTATTTTATTTGCATATAAATGCTAATTATTCGTCGCATATTATACAAAACAGTGCATTACTCTTGAAATACAAAGAGTTGATGAAATCAGTTGTTTACAATCATAATGCATTATGTTGATAATATAAATAAATAAATAAATAATGCTGGACAATACACACAGCATTATCTAGCCCCAAGCTAAGCAGAGCTTGTGTTATGGGTACTAGATAACTGATATACTTAATATAATACACTGCGTAGATATTTTTATTATACATAGAAAACATCCAGAACACCCTGAACAAATATCTGCAGATCGTACGAACATTTGTCCCAAGGTGGGAATCGAACCCGCAGCCTCCTGCGTCGCAGGTGGACCTTCGCCCACCGCGCCACAGAGGTCGTCAGTATGCTGAGTGAACTGCCATACTGTTTACTACAAAGTTTGCATAACTTTATTTTCTATGGAATTCCTGAACAGCGCTCCAAGCGGGATGTTTTAAAAATATTTTTGCGAGTGTGAATCTTTTACCATTACTTTTTATGTTACGTAAAACGTGAATTTGATAGTTTACTTGATTTTTTGACAGTAATGCGAGTGTGAACGGCAAATTTCGAAATTTTTGACGCTGTCTTTTTTCTCTCTTTCACGTATGTATTAGAAAGAGATATAAAACAAATGTAATAGACAACTTATAAGTCGACTAAATTAAACAATCCCTTCCTAATGCTACCTAGTAATCACGAAATCTTACAATGCAACTTGGGCGCGTAATATGTGAAGTGAGGCCACCTAACTTGAAAACGTTTCGAGTAAACATAACTTTATTGGTAAAGTAACGTTGACTTCGCGTATACTCGATAAACTCGATCGTCGAGTTAACGAAATTTTTCACACTCAGCCTACAGATAGGTACTAACTAGTAACTAATAATTTGGTGATATCACCTAGTCCTTTTTATTACCAGCGAGAGTAGGTATACATTTCGCGCGTATCTACGAGATGTGATTGGAATCTTTATCAGATATCTCAAAACAACAAAACAACTTAAGCAATTTCAATGAATCATGTTAAAACATCTTAGAAATTATCCACAGTGTGAGGCTTACGCACTATAATAGCAAAAAAATAACATGTTAAAATACTTGTATGAATTCTGAGTGTTCTTAGCTACATTTTATAGGACTTTGGCCCAAAATAAATTAAAAAGCGGGGATTTAATCCAGTCTTTTATAGTTAGACTATTAAACAATTAAATGACAATTAAGAATAATAACGAAATCATTTTTTAACTTCTCTTGCTCAAAAAGTGTATCATAATAGTGTAGCTTAGCGGGCCTAAAATTCGAGTTTAATACCTCGGGCTAAAAAGTATTTTTTCTTTTTAATTTTTGTCTAAAATCATCAGCCCGTACAAAGCATTCGTTCTCTTACATAAAAACTCGACTTCTTGGTGACCCGTCAATCTTTTTTTTTTAAATAGAACCGTCTTGGTGATGTTTTATGAAGGTTGATTCTTCCCTTCACGGTAGAATGCGAACTGTTTCGTTGCGGGTTAAATAGAGATTTAAAAAAAAGATGGTATTGGCGCTAAATCTCTAGAATTTTCTTCATTCCAAATCACAAACTTTTACGTTTAACTTCCTGACTTTTACTTCCAAATTTTGAACGTGAAAAATGTCATCAAGTGATAGTGAAGATGCTAATATGCAAATGGAAGAAAAGGGCAAAGAAATAATTATGAATCTGTTGCCGACAAAATCACGTGGAATATATTTAAAGAGTTACGAAAATTTTATGAAATGGAGAGATGAGACTTTTACAGAAGGAGTTTTTCTCACTTATTTTGATGAATTATCGAAAAAATTCAAATCGTCGACTCTTTGGAGCACATATTCAATGTTAAGAATGACCTAACAAACGAAACACGGCGTCGATATTAAAAAATACGTAAATTTAATGGCTTTACTGAAGAAATTGTCCACTGGATACAAGGCAAAAAAATCTTAAGTCTTGACGACACAAGAAATAGAAACATTTTTAAATAACGCTCCAAATAAACAATACTTGGCAACAAAGGTAACTTACTTATGTACTCTACTCAAACTAAATAAATAGATACCTACCTACATTCCTAAATTATGTACCTAGGTTATTACGATTATTAACACACTTATTTTTTTGTTCAACAGGTTGCTTTAATTTATGGAATCAGCGGTGCATGCAGAGGAATAGAGCTTGCCAATATAACGCTAGAAGACGTAGAAACGGATACAAACCTACAAGCTGTGAGTCTGCCGAACACGAAAACAAACAAAGAGCGTAAATTAGTCATCAGTGGAGAATACCTTAATATAGTTAAAGCCTATCAGGAGTTACGTCCCACTAATGTTTCAACGAGAAGATTTTTTCTAAATTATCAAAATGGTAAATGCACAAGGCAAGTCATAGGCAAAAATAAATTTGGTAACATGCCTAAAGATATTGCCACTTATCTAAATTTACCTAAATTACTAAAATTATCTAAATTTACCGGGCCATTGTTTCCGCAGAACATCCGCGACTCTGTTGGCGGACTCTGGTGCGAATATAATGACATTAAAACGGCACGGTGGATGGAGGTCCGATCAAGTGGCTGAAGGTTATATAGAGGACTCTATACAAAACAAGTATCACGTCACGCAGCGGATTACGGAAGGAATCAATATTCTACCAAACATTACAGAACCCCAAGCATCTACATCGCGGGATTGGATGAATATGTCAACTCAGCTGAAGCCGCACTCAGATCTTAATAATGCAGAAAACTCAAGTATGAGTCGAGTCTCTCCAACTTTTACTCCACAACAATCAACTCAAAATGTTATCACATCCCAATCACAGAGAACCGAAATAAAATTGCCCGGGAAAAACATATCACTAAACATTCAAAATTGCTCTAACTGCACATTTAATTTTTAATAAAATTTCTGAAAATTTTCTAATTTTGAATTGTTTTATTTTCTCGCAATCGAAGTGAAAAGTAGAGTGTTTTACTCGGGCCAAAACCACCCATTATATACGAGGTTGTTATACTCCCGAGCACAAGACCGAGTTATCTATATAAAAATTATATATATAAATTTATCATATATATAATTAGTTATATATATAAAACAATCTACTATTATAGCATTTACATATTTACGACCACATGAGAACTATATAACTACTAACTATGTAATTAGCATTAGTTACTTGCTCACAGATCCTACTAATATTATAAATGGGAAAGTTTGTATGGATATATGGATATACATACATATGTTACTCTTTCACGAAAAAAACTACTGAACTGATTAGGCTGAAATTTGGTATGGGTCTAGTTTGGGACCTGGAATAACATATAGGCTATTTTTTATCCTGATAAAACGCGGGCAAAGGCGAAGGGCAGCAGCTAGTCTGTAATAAAGCAATTACTACTTTATTTAATTTTATTGAAGTTATAAATTAATCTAAGTTTATCTGCGATTTAGATTTGTACAAGGAATTAAGCAATGAATTGGTAAGTGTACATAAATCTTACTTCTCTCCAAGCACCATGGATGGTTTCTGCCACTTTCCAGCATCAAACTTGAATACCTGATGCATAGCCACATCGGTCACAAACACATTGCCATCCTTGTCCATTGTTATGCCATGAGGAATGTAGAATCTGGAAACCTCTATGGATTGAAGTTGTATCTTCTTTTATAGAAGTGTAAATGTTTTGACAGAGTTACCACTGCATTAAAAAGGTTAGAAAGAAATTAATGGGGTGCACAATAATCTTAATTGTGATTATGCTGTCAGGTCAGGTAAGTCAGTTGTTAAACCATTTTTTTGTCTTAGATTTGCAGCTAATATGTACATTTAGGTAATCATTACCTACTTGTTATTATATTTACCTCATAATAAGTAATTTAGCACCTTTTATAGATTAAGTTTGAGCTCTAGCCTAAGGTTGAGCAGTGGAAGCTGCAACACAGTTTTAAACTAAACCAGTTTCCAATGTTCAAATGTCAAAGTGCTTTATTTCCTTTAGACCTTACAGGACTCTTGGACACATCACAAAAATAAAATTACATATGTAAAACAGGGAAATAAAGTGATGACTTCGATTTTTTGTTCACTTCAATCTTTTTAAGGTAAAGTAAAGAAGCGAACAATTCTTATAGTAAGTATATACAATCCATGTCTACTTACTTTTACTAATAAATTAAAATTGATTTAAAAACCCATATGTGAGCAGGGCTTTAAGTGTTATAAAGATTAAGAACAATTTGAGTGATTCATAGATGGGTTAATATGACTTACAGATTCTGTCCCCACATATCAACCAGTTCCCCAGTATCATTGAAAACCAGTACAGTCGGATGGGGTATCGGAGGCTCTCCAATTCCAGTGTACACCTCTCTGGCAGTGAAGGTACTGGCATCCCAGACATTGGAGGCTCGATGGAAGACCAGCAACAGGCCATCGTTGTCCAGGGCCAGTCCGGAGACCTGGCCTAGCTTCACAGAGGTGTCCGGCCAGTCGCTGTTCCACTGGGGTACTGGGGATGAGGGTGTTTTGATGAGTAGCTTCTATACAGCAGTGAGCTGATAGATGAGATGGATGTTAATACTAAAAGTTGGTTTGGTTGGTTCGCTACAATGGCTTTTGAATAGAAATACACTTTAGGATTCTGTCACTTTTTAGGTGTATCCTCTGTTGGTAATTCTAAATTAATAAATAAATAGATAGGTAAATAAACTTTAGAGGAATGCCTACTATTAATGATCACTTCAATGAACGTGTGTCTGTTTTAGTTTATTTTTAGTGATCATAGGTAGTATATGCACAATAGTTCAAGCAAAAGCTCTCAAAAACTTAATATTTATTTAGCTACTTACCATGTTCTAACTTCGTTACCGCTGCTTCTATTTTGTCGTATGGCTGGCCATTGTAATAACCTTCACGATAATACCCTGGTTCAGCAAACTGGAGGAAGATGAGAGACGAGGTTTTTAAGTAAATAGGTGCCGAGGTAGGTATTTCTTACAAGTTTTACTCGCATGGAACTCACCCTTCGTCCACAAATACAACTAATTGCACAAAAAAACACGACAAATATTTCTAACTTTGGAAATAAAATGTGCAACGGTAATTCCATTACTGATAGTTACATGTACGCTTTTTGTAAATACTTATTTTATCGATTTTCACGAAATAAAATCAAATCAACAAGTCTACACACGGCATGCACACAAACACACGAACGAATAGAATAGGGATGGGGTTGCTGGTTGCTATGCTTGGCTGCTAATTGCTATGCACAGATGTACTAGGGATGCTAACGCTATGCCATTGCTATGCTAACGAGAAGGAACGAACCATGAACGAACCAAGAAAAGAACCCCGCATGAAGTATTAAAAGAACGAACGGCAAGCAAGCATAGTTACAAGTATATATCAGTGTTGCCGGCAGTCAAAATGAAAAACCTCTGAACGGAACGCTTTATAAGACAAAAAGATAAATAGCAAAAACTGAAAAAGGTATATGTCAAAAGCTGAAAACAGAAAAAGTAAACACGTTCTAATATCAATGGGCAAAAGTATGTTTAAGTGTGGGTTAGTTACGCCTTCACGCTTTATGGTCCGTTTATATCTGCCGACATGAAATTGAGTGTATCAGACACGTGCCGTGCAGACACCGACCGACACTATTTATTCACATCTAACGTTACAGAAGCGTGCCGCAAATTCCTTGGTGCCGCCGCGTCAGACAACGACAGACTCCCTCCGGCGTCCATTGATTTATATGTAGTACGCACTAGATTTGCCGATGCAAACACTTATTTTCTTTGACTGGACTGTACTGCAATCCATACACCTTACCTTTAGTGTGGCTTCAACATTCACGCGGTGTTTTTAGCACACTTTATAAAAACACCGCGTCATGTCTGTCATCCCATCCATCAAACACATATTTTTACCAACAACCGGTTTTGAAATGGAAAATCTGCATGTTTTAGTCTATGATAGGTAATGGCGTGCATATTTACGAAGAATTATTTCTATCTGTTGTGGTATTACGATATTAATACTTATTTATTTATCTATTAGAACAACTAACGTTACCTGCTCGAACTGAATTGGTATCTCGCGTTATTTATATCCAGATTCACATTAAACATGGGATTTTCATAATAGCGCGGTTCCAGACGCGCCCATGCTGCGTGAATGTTGAAGCCACACTAAAGTAAGGTGAATGGATTGCAGTACAGTTCAATCGAAGAAAATTAGTGTTTGCATCGTCAAATCTAGTAAGTTGTAAATCAATGGCAAATGTTCGCGGAGGTCTACTCTTTTTCAACGAAAAACGAAGGCTCGATCGAAAGTTCGCGTAATTCCTACTCCGGTTTCATTTCGTTACGAAGCTTCGTTCGAACGAAAATTGTTTGACACTATAATTTTCTAAACCTACTCTATAATAATTGATCACTTTGTTCGAAGTTTTAACCTCAAATCGACGAAACCAACAGATTTCGATTTTCGTTTTTGTGATTTTATAAAGAAAATTTACTAGAAAAGGATGGAAAATTACTTTTAATAATTGAGGCTGTTCTTCGTGATGAACGTTTGGAGCGTAGAAGAAACTATTGCCCAGCAGATAGCCACAGACACGTAGCGACATGAACCGCGCAGACAAAATATTATATCCGCGAATGCTGGCCGGGCACGGTCCGTGTCTGACGGCGTCTGCGCTGCCGTCTTACGATAGATATGAATACATTCATAGTCATGTCTCCCACGGCACGTGTCTGATACGTTCATGGCACGCTCAATGTCTGAAGATATAAAACCACCTTAAAAGATCGGCTCAAAGATGGATTTGTGGTACTTAAATCGGTTAGATACTTGCTTGTGTTTCCCTGGGATTATCGAATCGAGCTTTACGCAGTTTACGACATTGAAGTTTTTAGATAAACAGCTTTCATAGAGGTGTTTTTAGGGTTCCGTACCTCAAAAAGAAAAAGGAACCCTTACAGGATCACTTTGTTGCCCGTCTGTCCGTCCGTCTGTCAACCCTCTTTTCTCAGGAACGTGTTTCTTGGAGCTATAGCTATATACCTAACATAAACAATATATTTATCTGACGTCACATAGACCATCGGGCTATTAAGACGAATCATACAACACCTCATTTGTTGAAATCGGACCAGTAGTTTCAGCGCTACGTGGGAACATAAAAATCGGCTACATACACACATAGGGTGTCAAACTCATAACCCTCGTCCTTCGGTAGTCTGGTAAAAACTAAAACCCGACTACGTAATAAGTCAAGCGTTCACCTATTGTCTCTGGTCGGAGGTCGGAGGCCTTAATCCCACTTGTACCATAGTTATAAGGGGGTGGGTGCCTCCGAGTACCTAAGTATCAAAAGAAAATGATAGAGACAATAGGTGAACGCATGTTTAAGACTTTTATTACGTAGTCGGGTTTTAGTTTTTAACTTTATAAATCGGCTACATACGTACATACATAGGTTGCTAATCTCATAACCCTGGTCCTTCGGTAGCCGGGTAAAAAGGTACTTTAGTATGTATCACTACAGTATAAAACAAAGTCGCTTCACGCTGTCTCTCCCTAGGTATGCTTAGATCTTTAAAACAACGTAACGATTTTGAATAGACAGAGTGATTCAAGAGGAAGATTTTTATGCATAATTTAGTAACAGCATTGCACCCTTGCGAAGCCGGGGCGGATCGCTAGTTAAATTATGTGAGAACTCACTCGGGAGAGAACCCATCTAACTGCTCTGCAAGTGATAATTTTCTTATAGAAATCATTTTTTTTTATTAGTATTACATAATTAGGTACTTATATGTAGCTGACCCGGCAAACGTTGTTTTGCCATCGACCACTGAGGGCTGAAGATTATTATGTATTATTTAATACCAAATCAAAATAATATAAAAATGAAATTTATTGTTAATAAAAAAAATTGGTGGGCCTCCCTTATCTATCACTTAGTGGTATAAAAAATAGATAGCGAAATATTCTCAGACTCAACGAATATACAAAAAAAATCATAAATGTAGACATTACCACTTTGTTTAAGGCTGCGTCCCCAGTAGGCAAACTGTTAGCGGCTGACTGAGTGAGCCGCAAATTTGCAGCGAACTGAAATTTGAGTTAGCTGCAGACTCAAATCAATTTTCGTGCATCGCAAGCAAACTGTTAAGAGTTAGCCGCTTATTTAGCCGACCGACTGAATTATCACTTTACTTTTGTTGTACGAAGGGAGTGGTTGTGTTGGTCACGATGGATATTTTTGAAGTAATTGGTATCTTAGAAGCGCTGAAAGAGGATAAAAGGAAGCACTGGGTTCACCCATTATACAAGAAAAGGTTGAGCATTGGACAATTTCACACTCTTTACCCAGAACTAAGGAAACATCCAGAAAAATTTTACGACTATTTCAATATGACTTCTCATACATTTGATGAATTGTTGAAATCTATAACCCAGTACATAGCTAAAAATAATATCACAAGAGATACATTATGTCCCGAAGAACGGATTACTATAACTTTGAGGTAAGTAAATAATCCAATCTCTACTACAAAGTGTCTGAACTCTTCTCAATTAATCGCTGAGTCATTACTGAAAGAAAATGTACCTGCATGCGAAAATAAATTTAATTTCCAACATGTCGATGAAAACGATATTAAAAAAGCCTTTAAACTTTTAAATATAAAGAAAACTGCAGATCTCTGGGGCATTTCCGTTAGAATCATTAAACCATTGATTGATACTATTGCACCAGATCTAGCTTTTATATTTAATGAATCTATTGATTGTGGCGTTTTTCCTGATCTGATGAAACATAGTAAAATAATACCACTGTTTAAATCGGGTAGTAGGTCTGACCCCACTAACTTTAGACCGATATCAGTACTGCCTACATTCAGCAAAGTTTTTGAAAAACTTATATTACATCAATTGCTTAGGCATTTCAATGGCAATGACCTGCTACATTGTAAGCAATTCGGGTTTACTCGCGGCAGGTCAACTACTGATGCCGGTGTAGAGTTGGTATCGCATATTTTCGATGCTTGGGAGAAGTCGCAAGATGCTTTAGGCGTTTTTTGTGACTTGTCAAAAGCATTTGATTGTGTACACCATGGAACATTAATCAGGAAATTACATCACTATGGAATAAAGGACAACTCTTTGGATCTTCTTACTTCTTACTTCAGTTTCAGGATACAAAGAGTTGACGTAAATGGGAAACGGTCTTCGGGATCTGTAGTTACAATGGGTGTACCGCAGGGATCAATCCTCGGTCCTTTCCTATTTTTGGTTTATATTAACGACCTGCCTCATCTCGTTAAAAATAATCACGAGATTGTATTGTTTGCTGATGATACTTCTTTAATTTTTAAGATGATTAGACAAAACACAAATTTTGACGAGGTAAACAATGCAATATCAAAAGTAGTCCACTGGTTTGGTGTTAATAATCTTTTGCTTAACGAAACTAAAACTAAATGTCTTAGATTTATTCTACCAAATGTAAAACAAGTTAAGGCTGAAGTAAACGTAAAAGGAGAAACGTTAGAAATTGTAGACACTACCGTATTCTTAGGAATAACCTTAGATAGTAAACTTCAATGGCCCACACATAGATAAGCTATCGAAGAGACTTAGTTCTGCAGCGTATGCAGTAAAAAAAATCCGTCATCTTACAGACGTTGATACTTCCAGACTGGTCTATTTCAGCTACTTCCATAGTATTATGTCGTATGGTATATTGCTGTGGGGGAACGCTGCAGATATGAACACCGTATTTATGCTGCAGAAGAGGGCTGTTCGTGCAATCTATAACATGGGTCCTAGAGAATCCCTACGTGATAAATTCAAAGAAATAAATATAATGACAGTACCATGTCAATATATTTATGAAAACTTATTGTACACTCATAAAAATATCGATCGGTTCCCTAAAAATTGCGACATACATAATGTAAATACTAGAAATAAGAATAAACTCGCTGAGCCCAAAACTAGGTTACACAAGGTTAATGTGTCTTTTAGAGGGCAATGTATACGCTTCTACAACAAAACCCCTAGCGAGTTGCAAAAACTTTCTATAAATAAATTCAAATAAATTGTCAAACACATCCTTTGTAAAAAGGCTTATTACAAAATTTCAGACTATCTAGAAGATAAAAAAGCTTGGGACGGATTTTGCTCCAACTCGAAAAATAACTCTAAAAATAACACCTAACAGGCTAAAGGTTTCTTCGTCGCTTCTTTACTTTAGTCTACATACCGAAGCGACCGAAATCAAAATATCACTTTATTTCCAAATCAGTGTTTAATTTTAAGAATTTGACCTGTTCTAAGTGTACATTTATTGTATTTACGGAAATAAAGAAACTTTGACATTGAATAATTAACGCTTTAGGATTTTAAAAAAATATGTTATTTTTATTTTAATACAAAGTCACTTTCGCATTTATAGTTTTTAATTTAACAATCACTTTTCAAAATTACTGTATTATTAAATTGAATTAGGAACAAATATGGTAACATTAAGTTGGTAACCAGTCATTCCTCATCTTCAATGTGGTTTGAATCGCCTCGCATTATTGCTTCTATGTCTTCTACTTCCGCTGAAGAACCTGTAGAGCTATGTGATGGACTGTTTCGAGGGTAGTTTTGCACATTTGGTGTACTGCTGCTTCCACTCGCATAGCCATACTGATGTGGGTACTGGTAGGCATTCGTCCATCCAGTTTGCATCATACCACCGTCATAATTATTATGTACACTATATTTTATATTTTTAATAATTTTCATCACTTCGAACCGAAATTCAAAATTCTGTGTTGGGGACATTGTCTTCATTTCCGGTAAAATATTTAGTAGAAAGTTCATATCTGGATCGTTTTCTCTTTTTTTTTCTATTGAGTTAATCTGTGCTTCTTGAAACACAGTCATCTTTTTTGGTTTACTGACATTAACTACCGAGTCAGTAGAATCATTTTCATCTAAAATAGCGCTACTGTCGCTAGACGTCTCGGCGCTAATATTGCCAGATGCAGCGACTTCATTCCAATTGCTCTGCTTTAATACTCTGTTGCTGTATTCTTCACTCGACATGTTCCATATGCATGGTCTATTCTGTATTTCACTAATGAACCTTTCCGTATCAAAGGACATCTTGGATTTTCAGTGATGTGTGTGTGCGTTGAGATTAGTTAGGTGCGATGCAAAAAAACACGTCCTAACACGATGATAGCTTTTTTCCAACTATCCGAATAATCAGTTTGCGGCAAACTGAGTCACTACGCCCGGCGAACAACCAATCGCCGCCGCCGACTGGAACCGGTTTTGGTGGGAGTCGGCCGCTCACTAAGATAGTCGGCGCGCGTAACGCTGCAAACTGCGTACAGTGAGCGCAAAACTAGCAAACTGTGAACACTCCATTTGAAATATATGGAAGGGCGTACTAAACCGATACGCCGCTAACTCAGTCGGCGGCTAACAGTTTGCCTACTGGGGACGCAGCCTAACAGCAATAAAAAATAATTCATCATTATCATTATAGAAATCTAATCAGTTTAGTTACATATACTGTGACACGAGATATTTATATAACTATATGAGATATAAAGATGAGAACTCACTCAGGAGAGAAGCCTACAGTTTATGTGATAAGCAATTTCATCAAAAAAGTACTTTAGTTTTATCAAAGATCCTACGTTCTTTGAGATTTACATAATGAGAACCTACTCAGGAGAGAAGCCATTAAATTTTACTGATAACTTTTTTATCAAAAAGGTAAATTAAAGTCACTTCGAAGTACCCACACACCCAAAAGCATCCTAAGCTATCCAGTAGTACTAGTAGAAATATATTATAGTTAAACTAACTGACCCGCCCGCGATTATATTTGCGTGGACTTAAGACCGAGTTGACACATTAATATGAAAATCTGAAATGGGTATGATTTGAGGTCTTTTTGTATAGTAACAGGGGGCCAATTCTGCGTATCATGTGATACTTTATCGAGTGATACTCATTATCACGGGATAAAAATATCATATGATAAATATCGAGTACCGCTAAAAACTGCATTCTCGTGCGAGTTAACGAGCAACTCATCAAAGAAAAGCCCTCGATAAATATCGTATTGCAGATTTTCCAGACTACGCTTGTTTATTACTCGATATTTTGACAGTTCTTGCCATATCTATCGAGTAGATATGGCAAGAATAAATTGCCAGGATTACCCTCCGCTAGGGCAGTCATTTAGGTAAATAAAAAAATTATATATACACTATGAAGTTTATTTAATTCACACGCACACTAGGTGCAATTAGAAAACCGGCAAGTGGAAATAACAGACCCTAATGAGCAAGGGGCTGTGACAGGAGACCTTGCCGGTGAAAGACGATACCGCCTTTTGACGCTGATTGACGCCAAAACATGGTCTCCTCATTCCTCATGTATCTCGGTTTATAATTTAGCTGACAAGAAGTTCTGTGCTTCTTGTTGAGCTTTTTTCACTTTCTTCATTACTTTGGAAGATAATTTTTCTTTCTGTGTTAATGACGCAATAAAACTATGCATTTTTCTTACTAACTCCGCTTTTGCTTTCTTATGAACAGCTCCTGCAGGTTTAGTATTCCTCAATCTGTAGTGGAAAAACTTTAGCTTTCTTATTTGGATGGTTTTCTGCGTTTGATCCCCCGAACTTGTGTTCTGAGGATTTTCTTGGTGAGGTGGAATGCTATTTGTTTTCTTTATTTGGGGTGGAGAGACACCTGACTTATTCTTCTTCTTTCTTTTACCCGCCTTCACAGTAGGCGTAGGCGTTGATTGCTCAAACTTCATCAATAGTTCGGTGTAATCATCTCTAGCGTTCGGGGAAAATATTGTATGGAAATGTTCTCCTATCTGATTACGAAGCGCCTTCGAAATGTTATTTCCACGAATGGTACCTAGCTTCTCTTTGTATGAGTACAGCTGGTTCACACTGTCCGAGCCGTTGGCAAGTCCGGCCTGGCCCAGAAGTACCGTGTTCAGCTTCTTCAGCATATTGTTGATGTTCGTGCGACTGTGTGATAGCACCGTCGGGTTGATAACTTTCTGTTTAATAAGTTTATCATGACGATTTTGTAAAAACGTAAGCTCTTTATGAATCGCCTTTGGATTACCAAAATTTTGCTTTAGCGTATCTAAAGCTTTAGTGAGGTGGCGTATAAGACTGTAACGGTTTTTAGGTAAATTTTCGAGTGCTTGAGACTCGCCTGACCCCTGGCAGCTAACTTCATTTTTCGGAAGTTCGTCTTCCGGATCATGCTCCCATTTTCTCTCTCTGAGCAGGCGCTGAAACGTTTCTTGATCTACGACTATTCCTTTGATACTCAAAAAAGGAAAGGCACCACCGCAGCATTGTACAGTTACATTCAAATTTTGCGCAGCATCTTTTAACCAATCTTGGTGTTCCTTGGTTTGGAGTTTGTCGTATATGTACTCAGTTATGTACATTCTCGCAGATGTTATTACCTCGCTCGTATCAGAGACCTCATTATCTTGAATGACATGACCGCTGTTGTCATGGTTTGACGACTTTATAGGAATAAAGTCAGGTGCAGAAGTGACTTCTTTGGTGGTATCTGGATTAGTTTTGGATATCTTGTTGGTATCTTTATCAACTTCTTCGGCTTCTTTGAGCGGCGGATTATGGCGCGAGATATTATGTGTAGGAGTTTTGGTGTAACTGCTTGTTTTAACTTCATCTCCCGCGGACAGGTTTCTCTTTTTGTTCATATGATTTTCATGTGAAGGAGATTTGGATTGTCTCTTGTTCTTATCGCCATTAGGTGTTACCGTAGCGGAGGAAACAGTAGAGTCCTGAGAGAAGCTTTTGTTGTTGACCTGTCTGGATGGGCTGTTATTTTGTATACAATCCGATACTGAACCGTATATTCTCTTGTTCTCTTGCCACGTGTAGATCGGGCGGTAGATGCAAACGTAGGGGGTGTTGATAGGATGGCTCGCGAAAGGCACCGTGGTGCGACAAGTGTGAATGAGGTGCCCGCGGCGGCTACAACCACTGCAGTATTGGTGAATCTGTTTTTTTGTCTGGAAACATTTTTCCATCGGCATGTTTATGTCAATCTGTAACAAGTAAAATAGAAACCTCTATTATCCTCTATAAGAATAAGTACTCTTTGTTATCCTTTTAGTCCTAAGTTATATTTGTGTAAATTATTTTATATATCCTATGATAAATAAAAAGTACTGACGGAATCGGGCTGAAAATTTGCATAGATTATAGGTTTAGACCTGGATACTTTTTATCCCATAAATCAGTTACCTTTGAACGTTTTCATAGAAACTACGCATGCGAAGTCGCGGGAAACTAGTAATAAATAATAATAAACAATGCTGGACAATTCACACGACATCATTTCATAAAGGTACCATAGCTAAGTAAAGTTTGTGTTATGGGTACTAGATCTGATATACATGTTGGAATTAATGCAACTTTTTCTAAGACGTGACGCCTGTTCATACATAGTTTTTTTTTTTTTATTATACATAGAAAATATCCAGAACACCCGGAACAAATATTTGCAGTTTGTAAAATCATCAAGACGGGAATCGAACCCGCAACCCGCGTCGGAGGTGGACATCCGCACGCCGCGCCACATCAGTCGTCGTAGTTAAGCTGGATAATTCAAACAGTATCATCTAGACCCAATTTAATGCTAAATCCTACTAATATTATAAATGTCAAAGTTTGTATGGATGGATGTATGCATATTTGTTACTCTTTCACACAAAAACTACTGAATCGATTAGGCTGAAATTTGGTATGGGTATACTCTGGGACCTGGAATAACAGATAGGCTATTTTTATCCCGATAAAACGCGGGCGAAGGCGCGGGCAGCAGCTAGTATTAAATATTTACCGTATTGTGATATCGCCGCCACAGATCAGGACAATGGCTGGAGGGATGCCCGAGCTGGTTGCACTCGGGACATGTCACGTTCGACCACCAGGAGCAATTGCGGCATATGTTCGTAAACATGTGGTTTGGTGAGCCACACTGGAAAAATATACATAGTAAATAATGCTGGACAATAAACACCACACAGCATCATCTAGCAGCCTAGAACCTAATTAAACAGAGCTTGTGTTATGGCTCATCATTATAACAACCGATCGACGTCCACGGCTGGGCATAGGCCCTCCAGCTGCCCGCATCTAGCGATTTCCGACCTTCACAAGGTCGTCGGTCCATCGTGCTGAGGGCCTACCTACACTGCGCCTTCCGGTACGTGGTCGCCACTCAAGACCCCTGCGGTCCCAGCGGCCGTTGGTCCTACGAGCTATTGTGTTATGGTTAAGTAATGGATAACATTTACTTATACATTTAATAGAAACAAATTAGAAGTAGTATTTACAATTAAAACAGTTGAGCTAACTGCAGACTACTGCAAACAATCTAGAGGTAGCTTCAACTGAACCATATAATACCAGTCGGCAGCGCTGCGCCAGATACTCGCAAGCTCTCGGGTCACGCGTTAAATAGATACCTACATATTATTTCATTAAACATAGAAAACACCCGAAACAAGGATCTGCAGATTGTAGAAAGGTTTTTCACGAGGCGGAAATCGAACCCGCAACCTCCTGCGTCGTAAGCAGGCTTCGTTCCCTGCAACACTGAGCTCGTCTCAACTTACATAATAATTATATTAAATGAGTTGTTTTTTCAACATAGATAATGTTTTTTTTTATTTTTACTTGCTGCCTACTTACGTTGACACAAATTTTACTTGGACATCTAGATTCGTTATGTCCACTTATTCCGCACATATAGCAGACGGCAGGTTTCCGCATGCACATGTCGTCTCGATGCCCCGGACGATTACAATAGTTACATCTGAAACCAAACATATGATTTTCGGTAAATAAACTTAGTAATAAATAAGTCATTAGAGCGTAGCTTAGCGGGCGTAAAACTTGAGTTTATGCCCTAGGATTAAAAAGTATTTTTTCGTTTTAATTTTTGTCTGAATCCATCAGCCAGCACAAGATATTCGTCCTCTTACATAAACATTCGACTTTTTGGTGTTGCATATACAAAGAATAATAATATTAGAATTTATTTTTGAAAATGGAACTAAAAGCGCCTTCTTGGTGATTATCGGATATTTATAAGAATGGTGATTCTACCTCTATGGTAGAATGCGTAGATAAGTACTTCGCGTTGCGCGTAACGAAGAAAAAAAAAGTTGGTATTAGCGCGAAATATCTGTGATTTTTTGTTTACCTACTACAAATTGAACAGTAGTTAAATAAAAAAATGCTGGAAAATCCACACAGCATCATCTAGCCACAAGCTAAGCAGAGGTTGTGTTATGGGTGCTAGATGACTGATATACATACATAATACAATACATACATTAGCTACATGGACGAGTAAAATAATATTTTACTCGTCCCTGATTACCTAGCTAGTTTTTTTTTTATTATACCTAGCAAAAATATCCAGAACACCCGGAACAAATATTTGGAGATCGTACAAACTTTTTTCCCAAGGCGGAAATCGAACCGCCAACCTCCTGCGCCGCAGGCGGACTTTCGCCCACCGCGCCATATCAGTCGTTAATTTGAACCGAAAATTAACTTAATAATATGCAAATGGAATAGAAGGGCAAATAAATAATTAATATTATTCGCGATTGACTGTTGCAGTCGAAAAAATTTGTAAAATATATGTATAAGCTAGCTAGGCTATAGGCTTACATCAAATACGTGAAGTAGAGAAGTGAAAAACGTGCAATATTTTACAGAAGGTAAGTTTTGAATGTTTTATTTTCTCGCATCTAAGTGAAAAGTAGATTTTTTCCACTCAGACGAAAACCACCCATTCTATCTCGGTCTTGTCTTCCGCCGTCGTCGCTTCGTTGGGAGTATATCAAGCTCTCATATATAATGGGGTGATTTAGTCCCAATGTGCATGCATCCCTCCCTATCTACGAGTATCTATAGTCATTTCATGTCATGTCTATTGATTTCATGGAAATTAAAGACTGCATTATTAGATAATCATAAGTAGGTACCTAGTTAGCCCCTAACAATAATGTCTTGACTGTTTTAGTTTCATTCGTTTGTCTCGAGTGGTTTGAAATTCCGAGAGGCAATGGCGCAAAAATCAGTAAACAATTTAAAAATGGAATTACTATTGTTTTTTTGTTTTCTCGGAATGTTCAAAGAGGTTAGCTATGTTTGTTGTAGGATACAGTGTACGAATTCGTTGTTCAAAAGAAAAGACAGTTCAATCTAGCCTACAAGAGCTCTCATTTGGTAGAGATTCATAGGCAGGATATATGACTTCAGAGGTCTTCTAAAACAAATGCACCGAGTATGCAAAGAAATATCCAAATCTGATTATTAAAAAAACACTATGCAGAAAAAATATACTCTTTTGAAATATCGGAAGATTTACACATGTCTGACTGTCAATACCATATCGATGCTAATTATAGTATTACAAACCTTTGTGGCGTGAATTATACGACCATGCTATTTTTTATTTTAACCCAAACTTTCGAGTTATTCATGCTCAATTTATTAGTGAATAAATAACGTAGCGGGTGTATCTTATAACAAGGTTACTGCAGTTGCTGTCAAAAATTTGATGATAATTGATAAAATATGTTAAGTAATTCTTTAGGAATAACAACCATACCTCACTTTTTTTTGTCCATAAGATGGCATTCTGTCTTTTGGATCAATAGCCCAGAGGTTCTTATCACCTGAAACAGATAAAATCAATTCATAAAGCATAATCTTTATATATATAGGCCTATGTTCAGCAGTGGACGTGTACGGGCTGATGATGATGTAATGAGGCAGGAAAATTTCTAAACCACCTTTTCAACCTCTACCAAAAGCTACTGAACACAAGTTTGAAAATAATGAAGCTAGCAAATAGTATTCACTTACGGGACATATTTTTCTGTATCTCTCTATGATTAAAATCTTCACCACCCCAACTCTCATTGTAGAACTTTTCCATTTCCTCACGAAGAGTTGTCATAGAATAACGCCTCTTTTGACAAACTCTCTCTTTCCCTTTCAAGTTGTCAAAGTCAAGATCAGCATTCAGTATTGATGGTACTTTGCTTGAGACATACTTTGAAATATTGGCATTAAAAGGAATTCGGTTTTCATCTCCGTAGTCTTCTGATTCAGTGAAACCTGTCACATTTGCCATTACAAAGCTCTCTGTGATGCCTGTATTATCAACAGTTATAAAACTTTCATTTCCCGTTAGATCAACAATAGTCTCATTAGTTTTACTGTGCTGTGAATTAACTGTTTCATTTGTTTTGATTACATTGTCTTTATCAACAATGCTGTTTGAACTGGGTGTTATAACTTTTTTTTGGGTGGTGTTAGTTTCTTTGACCTGAGCTTCAGATTGGCTGGAGTCAGATTCATAGACATCTGCACTTGGTAAACTCTTTTCTGTCACCACATAAGCATTCTTGCTTTTAGTTATGTCTATGATGGACTGATTACTGTCAGAATCATAGAAATCCGGAGCAGGAATGCTCTTTTGTATTGCAGTATTGGATTTAGTTTTTTTCTTTTTTTTAGCTTTACTCTTTGGAGTAGCGAAACATTCATCCGATTGGTTAGCAGATTTATCTGCAGCAATGGGTGTAGAGGTTGCAGCTTCTTTATTTTTCCTCTTTTTCTTTTTCTTTGTCGGAGTGTCCTGGATAGTAAGGTCAGACCCATGGAGGCTAAAGTCGAAGCTGGGATTATTGGTCTGACGGGATGAGATGTTCAACTCTATGTAGTCACCACGGATGAAATCATCAGAAACAGAAGACACCACTGATGGTACTGGACTTGCTGATATAGCTCTATCATTATTAGAACTTGTAGCCAGCTTTGTAGGTGTTTTAGAGGCGGAATCAGGTTTTATAACAGAAACTTCATCTTCATCAGAACTCTCAATAGTGATGGTAGGCTTCGGAGGCAGGGCTACTTCCACTACCTCATCCTCGTCACTTGATTCGAGCACAACTTTGTTGTTATCATCATTTTCAAGGATTTCAATCACGGTCTTCACATTGTGTGGTATCGGCGACTGGAATATGGACAAGTCGACATCCTTAGCAAGGGGAGATGGAGACCTCCCTTTTTCTTCTTTAGGTTTAGTGTTGTTATCTGGCTTAGAATCTGATTTGTGTACAATAGGAGCTGAAGGTTTAGGTGCGTTTATTTTGACGTGCGGATTATTTGTGTTTATTTTCACGTGTGGGTTTGTTTCAGCACTGGTTCGCCAGTAACGGCGTATGGTGCTCCGGGCCCCATTCTCAAAGAGATGCGTTGTATCGATCTGATTAGAAGACTGATTCACGTTATTCTGACTCTCGTCCACATGATGTAGCATAGCATAAAGCCTTTCCTCCAAATCATGCTCCTCGTTAAGTTCCTGAAAATATAACGCATTTCAACATTTCCACAAATGTGCGGGGTGCCAATGTTTTTATTGTAACACAACAAAAAACAGCCTTGTATAACCTACCTCTTCCATGTTTTAGCAGCGAATTTGAACTAAAAAATAATTCACACGAACTAAACATAATCGTAAATGATTTTTGGAACAACTGCTAAAGTGCTGTGAGCATTACAAGTAAATAAAAAAGGAATTTGTTTTTACGGACACGTCCATTTCTCCATTGCTTTTCGGTGACAGAACTTGACAGAAGGAAGGCTGACTGACAGAAGGTTTCAAGAGCTGCCAGAAGAAAATATAATAAAATATATTTTTTTCTTGCAACACTAGTTCATTCGTGATGTTCTAAACCATAGACAAAAAGTACACGTTAGAAGCACAAAATGTGCACAAAATAAACTATACCTGAGTGCAACTCCTCAAAAAGAATCGCAGTCTGCAGAAAGCGTAATTTATATTGTTGTTATTTTTATGTATATCTGCCAACCAAATAACATTAAACTGTACAAAATAGTACATTGTACACCTAGGAGAGAACGTGCCTAATTCCTAACGAGTGTGTCATTTGAGCCTTAAAACACATGAGGTTGGGAATCGCACTTTCTGCCGAGTGATACATAGTGCTTTATACGATACCTTCGAGGAAAATAAAAAGCAAAATAAATATTTTATTTCTGGCGGTGTCATAAAACGTTCACTATCACTCGACGACATTCTGTAGAATTAATAAAATTGTCTACACCAAATTCAAAATTAGAAGAACATCCCGCGCCAGCCTTTATCACTTGGGTTCTTTTTTCAAAATATTGTTCGGAAATCGGAATCGGTGAACTTGGAGTACTTTTTGTCGTTTGACCTATTATGAAAATAACCATAGCTACCGTAGGAAATAAAAATAACACGTTAGAAATGGATTTGCATACAGTTTTTCCTCCCGGATTCCAATACGCCTGCAATGACTTACTTTCTATATTATATTTGGAAAAGGAACAGGCTACTTTCCGAGCAGTGTGTAGTATAAAGAAACATTTTGACGATATCAAATAGGTAGTTCTGTGCCTACTCACAGATGTCACCGAATCCGAACCCGCGCTTACCTACCAAAAATTAACTGGACTATTCAGAAACACCGTTTCGAGTCTTTTTCACCCATTCTGGCACAGATTCGCACGAAATTAGAATGTATTAGCAGTTTTTCATATTGTAAAGTTTCCACCCTACACCTTTAGATGATAGTGATAAGATGATAATTGATATAGAGGTTAAACTGTTAACTTGATTTTATTGATATGATATGAATACACGGGACCGCGGTCGAACGAGTACTGAATTGTTTAAGCTTAGGTAAGTAAAAATGCACCGCTTGCGAAAGGTGCAAATGTGCGATTTATACATAAATCGTACACATATTTTCTGCGTTCTGCAAGTAATAAAACTACCTGTAGTTATCCACAAATCGTAAAACTTTTCATGAACTAATAGGTACAATTTTATTAGTTTATTTTAAAGCATAATAAAGTAATGGAGCTTTTGGTACATAATATATAGATGTTTTGTAATAAATTTCTTATTCAATTAAAAGAATTCCTCCGAAAGTAGCTCGAATTTAAATCGAAATTTATTAAAACAAGGGTTTATAGAAAATGTTATACGATTTACGGAGAACTGCTTTTCTGCTAATTAGATTCCTTGCATGGCTAAAATATTTGAATTTCGCGCGATTCCGTGTCCGATAACGCGTCGAAGACACCGAGGCATAGAGTAAATATGTAGGTAAAGGTAGCGTCATGGTGTCGGAGTTTCTGTAGAGCCCTGTAGGTGGCGTTAGCGCCTATTGAACCCGGAAAAGCGGAAAAGCTTTGGACGAGTTTTGCCTAACTCGAAAACTAACAACCTAACAAGGTAAAGGTTTCTTGTTTGCTTCTTTACTTTAACCTAAAATGATTGAAGGGAACAAAAATCAAAGTGAACACTTTATTTCCCAGTTTTACTTCATGTAATTTTAATTCTGTGACGTGCCCAAGAGTCCTTTGAGGACTAAAGGAAATAAAGCACTTTGAACTGTGAATTTTGTAACCGGGTAGTCGGCGATGAAGTGTATGGGCGTGTATAGCCCCGACACTTATTATAGGTAACGTACGGTCAAAGGCAGAGTGACTATGGTGATGGCATTGAATAATCAGTAATAACAAATAATATATATAAATAAAAAAGCCTTTTATTTCTTCCAGAAAATGCTAGTTTACAAGTTATAGTATATACATATTTTTAATAAAATTACTCTGTAAGAAGCCCTCTGCAGGTAAAGGCCTCCTCCAAATTGATCCAGTTTTCTCTGGATTGTGCTGTTTGTGCCCAGTTTGGACCCGCTATGCGTTTGATTTCACTCTTATTGTCCATCTTTGATCTTGCAGGCGTGTTATGTGTCCGGCCCACTTAGAGCTTGTGCTAAAAAAACCGTCTGTTGCTTTTGTGATGCTGCGTATTTTTGTATGCCTTATTTTATTTATTCTTTTTATGTTTACCATACTCCGCACCATTCCTCGCTCATACGTTATAATTATATTATAATAGGTATCTATTTTTGTTAAACTTCCATGTCTGACTAGCATAGGTCAGGCATGGTTATGTTGGCCATGCCTGAATTATCACTAATACATTATATAAATTATACAGAAAATTTAGGTTAGGTGTCAGATTTCAATAACTTTATTTCTATAGGCTTACAAAATAAGCACATATAGTACATGTTAGGTAGGTATGTGGAAAGTTAATTCTATTAGGGTTTTTAAATAAAACAAAACGACTCATACAGACACAATTCTTTATTTTAATATTTTATTAACAAAGTTTGGAAGGTGAAGTTGGAATTCTGCCCAAATAGGAACAAAGGGAGATCTCCCTTGTAGGTACCGGGCCGACCCATCTAGTCCACATCGTTATCGTTTGGTGGTTGTATATCAGTCAGTTGTTGCTGATTAAAAAGTTAGCGTAATTTAGGATTTTCGCGATAATTTAGTCTTCTCTTTGCGCTTCAAAGTTTTCAAGATGCAAAATTAAGATTTGGAATTTGCGTTAGCTTTCGACCTAAGCTGTCCATATCTGATGCCACATATATGATTATTAGCTTAGATAACCTCAATTATGCTAATGATATGGTGCTGCTGAGTGCCACGGTCTGTGGGATTAAAGAGCTCATAATAATCTGTGAAGAATACGCCTGTGGTGACGGACTGTATAACTCAAAAAATAGTCAATTTATTTTTGAGGTCGCCGGTACAAAGAGTAAATAAAATAACACTCCCGTTCGACTGAAAGGGTGTACTCATTCAAGTACTTAGGCCAAGTGGTCACAACCAACTACAAGGACAATGAAGACATGGAACGGGACCGGAGGGCGCTGACGGTGCGAGCGAATATGGTTGCTTGAAAATTTGCGCGTAGCTCACGATCAGAGAAAGTGAAGATAATGTTTCGTGCATACTGCACCTCTCTGTATACGTGCAGCCCACAGGCTGCTCGTATACACAGCCTTGCGCGCCTTGAGCGCGAATGTATATACTTCGCTTACAGGTGAAGTATTCTACGTATATACATTCGCGACGTACAACTCTATCCGCGTCCAGTACCTATAACAATGCTACAAAGTATACTAACTGGTCTATACACAATGCCTTCAGAGAGGTGTTGGGGCTGCCCCGCTAATGCAGCGCGTCAGGGATGTTTGCGTGCGGCGCGAATCGACTGTTTCCATACCACCATGTGATGCGCAAGCGCACCGTGTCTCTGGTGCGCACTAGGTTGCGGGCTAGCTCCCAGATCGTTCTGGCAATGATAGCCGCTAGAATGGACTGCCTGCACACTGCTGTGAGCGACACCTACCCAGGAATCCTATTAGTTTTTAAGTTATTTTAATTACCTAATAGTACTTTATATGAGTTACATGTTTTCGAAATAAATTAATTTAATTTAATTTATTTATTTAGTCTGCATCTGAATATTCTGAAGTAGGTACGTATATAGCTTAGCTTCAGCTTTCTCCAATGCTTCCCCTTGGGCGCCTTTACTGATCTTGACCTTTGGAGGGACCTCTAGTTCAGCGATGTTGGTTAGAGGACTTTAAATACGAAATTACAATCAAATAATAGAAATAAGTTAGAACTAGTATTTACAATTGAAACTATTGAGCCAACGGCAGACTGTTGCAAACAATCTACAGGTAGCTAAGTTGGTCCATATCTACATAATTATACTTATAGATCTAGGATTCTATGTAGAATTTATATTCAGATTAGTTACCTAAGTCAAACTAGAGCTTATGTAATCTATGCAGGCATATTAATGAAATTCCTAGCTAATTATCTTATTCATAATTCACTAAATTGTTCTGTCCTTATTATGTGATTGTTTTCAGCCATCGGTAGAGACTCTCTCCAAATTTCATTGCAGCGCTTCTGAAATCGGATAGTTATAATAATGAATAGTTATAGGTAACTACCTATTATCATTTCTCATGTTTTGATCAAACTAAACTACCAACCTGATAGAATATCCAGTAGCATTAGATAGCGTGTCTAGTGTCAAAAGCGCAGCGACTACTCGCTCTGCCGTTTTCTCCGCGCCAGCACAGCGTCCAACCCATATTGGCTCACAGGTGGCGCTGTAACAAACGTTGGTATAGCAAACAGAGCCCTGAATTCGGCTTGACGATGCCAAGACGTCTAATTTTTCCATGGATTTCAGATTCTCAGATATTTCTTCAGGCTTACAAAATAAGTACTAAGACCAGTCAAATTTGGGATTTGGTACTGCACCCTAGCAATAGCCATAACCCTAGCCTTATACAATTGACTCACACTCTAGCGACGTGCTGCAAGGCAGTGTGCAACACGGTGTCAAAAGCAGCAGCGGCACCGGAAAACGCGCCCGCCTGTGTCTCCGCTACCGCTCCCGCACATGCCCACGCAATGCTCCCGCCGCGATGCACCCTGGATGACAATGATTCTAATAACTGCAACAAACCATAGAAAATAATGTAAAGAAAGTTAGTCAGAATCAATAACGTTATTTCTTTAGGCTTACAAAATAAGCACTTAGACAAGTCAAATGTTATACTATAAACATAGTTATTATTATCAAATAAGAAATAAGGTGTTATTGATATTCTCTTCACTTCAATTTTTGTCCACTAGTGGAAGAAGTGAAAAGCATGCATGCAGGTAGGTCGTGGTGGGTGACTTGTAAAATTGTAATGATAATGATGATTAGGTAGGCGGGTCAGGTGTTTACACGCGAGTATATACACTAATTAATTGGACTATTTGGTTTCGGAAGTACCTTTATATTTTCGTTAACATCATCCATTACTAAATCGGAGATCCCATTCAGGCCGTTTCCCGACTCTGCCCCTACAACTATTAGCGCGTCGACGTCTGTCCCGCTATCTGCTTCGCTTATCGCGCCGCTTGTGAACGTTATCACGGTACATCCATGTGACTCCAGTCGCCTTTTCAATGTCCTGCCCAACTCGCTTATTGAGTTGGTTAACTGAAAATAAAATAAATGAATTTCATCGAAATCGATAAATGGGTCAATTACAGTAAAGTAAATAAACAGTAAAGTTCTGAGGCTAAAACTTTGAAAATTACAGTTAGCCATTGAAAGTTTCCTAATATTTTTATGTTGATTAAAGAAAATCTAGCTTAGGTATTCCACTTTTTTCCTTTCGGCGCTCAAACGAGATTTGTGGACAAAAGATCATCTCTTTACTTAGGACTTCATTGTTAGTATCAGCAGAGCTAATTCTAAACTTAGATTTCCGAATCGAAGACTCGGAATCTGTCAGTTTTGCGGATTTCAATATTTGCTAAATTCTACGAGAAATAAAACTAGCTGAAAATTAAGTAGGTAAACCGCATGGGTCTATCTTTTTCATCTCAATAAATCTTTGATTAAATGAAGTAATTAGTACCTATCGTAATTTGACTTTTAGTAATCAATTAGGTTTTACCATAGACTAACAATGGCTTTACCAATTGTTTCAATAGTATCTAAATCGAAGATTGTATAAACATGGACTCATAGAAAATGGTTTGCAATTAGCGGAAAACTACTTTTCCGCTAGTTTTATTCATTGTATAACGCAGAAAATATTAAAAACCGCAAAAACATTTGAATTTCTATGGAACTTTCAGCTAAGCTTTCTTCAACATTACCAACACAGTCTTCACATGCGGCCGTCGCGTCCGCTCTACCCTCTTGCTGGCGGTGTAGGCAAGAAGAGCTGAGGTGGCCACCAACAGAGAGCCACCTTCGAGGGTCGCCAGCAGCCGCCATGCGATAGAAGCGCCACCTTCAGCTGAGTCTGACATTGTGTATTTATGACTGAAAAGCGGAGATACCTTAATAAACTATAAATAACTGAAACTAACATTTGTACCTACATGATTTGACATTGAGACTTATAATTGTAACTTTAAGATTTATGTAATTAAGATTAAACCTATGTACCTACCTAAATAACTAACAATCGAAATTGCAGTGCCCAACAGGGCGTATATACCTACTAACGTTAGCTATAATTAGATCATATGCTACCAACCTGTGTACATACTAGCAATGAATAAATGAAATGAAATAAATATTATAAGCAGTGTTCTTACGTCACGGGATTCAGAAATGTTCATTACCTTATGGAAATTTTTATAATTCGGTTCATGGGAATACATAGACACTTTGCGAATTATCTTATATATCACATGTCACAATGTTAGTTACCGTACTCCTCCGAAACGGCTTTACCGATTTTTACCAAATTTTATATGCGTTTTCAGTAGGTCTGAGAATCGGCTACTATCTATTTTCCATACCCCTAAGTGATAAGGGTTGAAGGCAAAACAACGTTTGGCGGGTCAGCTAGTAAGTGATATAATAACTTTGAAATCATCATTCATCACGGTAGGTACCTATCACGGAATGAAGTTGGAGCATAATCACATAATAAAAACCAACCTCTGCATTACGGCTGGTGATTTATTACCAAGTTAAGGAAGGTCATAGGTAAGTACCTACTACATGCACTTAATCGAGCACTTGTTTTTTTAAATGTCTTTCCAAATCTTCCTGTAATCCTTTTTCAAAATCAGTTTAAGCCAACAAGTTTAAGGAGTGATTTTATTTGTAAAACTAAAATACCTACTCCTCATCTTACTCTCTCCTCAAGGGGAGTTTTGCTATCATTATCTAGGTACCACGTTTGGCAGGGCAGGCGAATTGGCGACCGCAGTGGATGTGTTAAAAATACACAGAAGGAATCTGCTGTTATACTCTGATAGGTTTCCTTAGTCAGTTCTTACGACATCCACGGGCTGATTTACTAGATTTCGTCGCGACCGACACGGCTACAAAAAAACTACATGGATGGTCGTAGTTAGACGGTGCGGACCGGGAGATCGCTGAGCTAGTGGCCGGCCACGTGCTACGAATGGAGGAGGGTCGGGCTACAAAACGGGCTTTCCTTTGAGCGCCAGTCGGCCGACGACCAGTCGGGCAAACCAGATACAAGACGAAGTGGAAAAGGACCTTCACTCACTTCGAGTCTTCGCACCGGACTAGATGGAGGCGGCGCCAGCGCAGGACAGAAGCCGGTGGCGATCTATTGTGCCGGAGGCCAAGACCACTTTGGGGTTTATGCGCCATGCATGATGATAAGTGTGAGATACCCGTAGTCGTAAGCTTTTAGCTCGACATCAATGCCGCGATCGCTTGTCGCGAGATTTCACGTTGTAGATAGTAGGTAACTAGGTATCAAAGTACTTGGGGTTGCGGTCTCGAGAATATTACATTTCAGTTTTATTGTCCTCTAAATGTTTTGTCACAATAAACCGGGTCCATAATATTTTGTAACTTGAAATGAAAAGATCGACATTTAGATTTTTTATTGGGCTAAGCGTGACGAGGCGACATAAAAAGCTGCAGTTAGTTTTTTTTGTACCTTCATGTCAACGAAATCATTGAGATATCTGGGGTAGGTAATTAATAAGCTAATTAATACGTAATCTAATCCTAAACATAAATGTGAAAACTATCAAAGTTCGTTTGGCTTCACCGATACAAGAGTTGAGATCAAGTAGTTAGGTGCCAAGGTTCTTAGCAGTTCCTCATCTTTATTTGTTACGTTCTTTCATTATTTAACTCTTGCCAAGTTCATATCCACCGCATTTGTTTTAATGTTGGACTTGCATTGACCTTCGTTGTACCACAATCTCACTTTATCGGGTGAGTTTGGGGCCAGCCACATCGTCATTTCGCCACACAACCACACTATCATATGTGACGATGTATCAGTATCACGAATGTCTATAAGACACATATTCACTTCAATCGTTTGTATTCTCATCTACCATCCAAGCTACCATCCTGCAAGTTGCGCTCGTGGCATAAACGAACAAGCTGTTTTCCACGAAACAAAACTAACAACCAATTTCATCATTGCATTTGAAAGTGATCAACCTAAGAAAAACTCAGCCCTTTGAACGAGATAAAATAAACTCAGCGCATACCGTACGTTGATCCGATTCAAGCTAAACTTAGTTCAACAAACGGTGAAATTGAACCTAAAACGCGATTGTCTTTTTTTCATTTCGAAAGAAGCGTTGTTGGCTTAGTTTACTGAACTGACATAAAGTTTAACAGTTTTAATGTTACCACAGATAAGATTAGGTAAACGTATTTTAGGACAGACCACTCGGCCACTTAAGGATACAAACAATTATTTTACGAAACAATACAGCACGACTTAATGTTCGTAAATTTTGTAACTAAGTTTTGGAATATTTTGAAGCGGTTATTATCGTCGGTTATTATTTCATCTTCTCAATTATTTTGCAGATTTTAGTGACTTTCTATTAATAAGAAAATTTTCAAAATCGGTTCAGTCGATCCAGAGATTACCCCCCTACAACCTCACAAACTTTACCTCTTTATAATATTAGTATAGGTAGTTTATATAATAAATAAATAAGGCCGGACAATCCACAGTTCCAAACATCGCAGAACTTTGTTGTTATTAAAAATATCAGCAAATCGTACAAATACCTATTTGTCCCGCAGCGGGAATTTACCCCAAACTTCTGCGTCGCAGGCGAATCTTCGGTTTATTAGAAAAATTCCACTAAAAAGTTATAAGGCGCCATTTGAGGTTTAACGGCCTTCTTGTTAGAGGACGGCAGTATAGCATATAAGTCGCGTCGCGCGTTGGTAGTTATAGGAATTGAAAATTATCGCCGCTCTCAGTCTCGCTTACTAAGATTATAATATGACGGGAGAGCAGGAGAGGCTGCAATTTTCAATCACAATCATTATCTACGCGATTTATACTAGTAGGTAGGATAGGTAACCTACTACTCGCAGTAGTAGGATAGGATAGGACCTTATTCGCTACCTAAGTTGTTACTTCATTAAATATTCACTGAATAAATTTATAATAAGGAAAGGCAAAACTGCCAGTCTTTCCAAAGTCATTTACGACCAAACAATAACGAGAAATTTGTCTATTGTCCGTTACAAAGCGCTTTGTTGATGTTTTTCTATTACTTTACCAGTACCTCCTACGCGACCATTGTTTTAGGTACTTAACATAGGTAGGTCCTCTAATGGTTGTCACACACCGTGTCTTAATTAGATATCAACTCGGAAACGCGCGCCTTCAAGGCAAAAAGCGAGAATTTGATGTGTGTGACCGACTTCAAAAGAAGATTATCAATTCGTCTTTTTTTTATATGTATGTTACGCGATATCTCCGCCAATTATGGACCGATTTTGAAAATTCTTTTACTATTGTATAGAAAATGACCCCGAAGAGGTCCCATAAATTTTATTGGATTAGTATTTATCCCGCAAAACTTCTCTGAAACTATTGAGCATTGTGAAGATGTGAGAGTAGTACAATTCATACGGGAAAGCTGATCTCAAAATTAAATCCCAAGGTCGTGCCCTCCTCTTCTAAGTTATCTACAGAGGTTTAGTTTTTGGGGAGAAGTAGGTAGGTATACTGTGCGAATGAAATGGGATCAGCTCGGGATCATTCTTCATACAAAAGCAAAAGATCTTCAAAATCTGACTTAGTTCATATTCATATCATTTATTGTGATTTTATTATATATATATTTAATATATACAATATTTGCAGGTCGTACAAACATTTGTCCCAAGGCGGGAATCGAACCCGCAACCTCCTGTCGCAGGCGGACCTAAAGACTAAAAACAGATTAAAAACGTCTTGCTTTGGTACACACACACTTTACACTGTAATAAACAAAGTAATAAGATTGTGTTAGAGCAGGCATCCAATTATTGGATTGCTTAGATCTTTAAAACTACACAACGGATTTTGATGCGGTTTTTTTAAATAGATAGGGCGGGTCGCTGATAAATAATAAATCAATCCCCAAGTTTGCATGATTCACTAGTTTGCCTTCCAGAAGTACCTTCTGGAAGGCAAACTAGTGAATCATCTCATCAGCCTATGTTAGTTCACTGGTGGACATAATTATTGAATGTCGTATGTAAAATATTAAATTTTCTATGCTATAGTATTATTTGTTAATAAAATTATGACCAGCATTTACGTAGATCACCAACAGAGGCTACCGCGGAGCACACTTTGAGTATGGCTGCCATAAATTAAGCAAATATAAGTAAGGAAATCATTTATTTGTCACATAAAACACACACATGTACATACTTAGGTAACTAATTACAAAGCGGTAAAACTTAAATTATCATTATTTGTAGCATAGAACGATAAGTGCAGGTAGTTTTGTGTGTTGCAGCGGGCCATGGATAAATACTTCGGAAGCGAAGCAATTTGGCGGTCATATCGCATTAGCTGGAAAAGACCTTTGAAAACCGCTGCCACTGCCGCGCCGCCGCCGCCGCGCCGGTTCGTTTTGTTTGTATACTTGGCCATGATTTTTGTACTTCCGTCTATAGGATGCGAAATTTCGAATGTAGGTAACAAATTGCACAAGACGAAGTTTTATTACAGCTTTGCTAATTAATCATAATTCTGTTATGCGATGAATAGATATGAGATGAGTAAATTAAGTCGGAGATATTGAATAGAGCCGAAAATAGCAGTTTTTTGTTCTGTTTCACTCGTAAAACGCAGGGAATTACACATGAAAGAAAGATGATATGTTAAATATGTATATATACTAGGTATTTTAATAATTAATTTCGGCCATTCTATACTACCCCGTGACCACGATCGCTGTAACGCGTTGGAAACGTAGGGGAAAACATAACAAGAGGTACGCGATAAATACCCGATAAATAATCTTTAATTATATCATTCGATACTGCTCCATTTTCACTTTGCTGGTTCAAAAAACTTCTAAAGAAGTCAATAATAAATTATCCATTAAATCTATTTGTCGAGATTTTTTGTTTGTGTTTTTATTTCCTTTTATAGGTCTAAATTGTGATAAATATGCGTTTTATTTAAGTTTTATGAAGATAGTACGGTAAAACTTATCCCATAATAAACCGCGCAGAAACTATTTATTTATTTATTAGTATTTATTTGAATTATAATTATAGTCCATATTGTATTCCATTACTTATCACTAAGCGTTATATACATTCATTAATTATCATTACTAAATAAGGTCAAAATTAGTTAGTCTAGGTAGTTCAAACTCAGACAAGCAAATACCAACAAGTAGGTAAATAAATGCCTATTTTATGGACATCGGATATCCGAGTTATAACCGGTAAGTCAACTGCGATAAACATGGCACTGGCTAAAGGGTAAGTCAGTTGGTGAGCCAACTAAATTAATGTAGGATTGAGGACTAACTCAGGTATTATAAAGTCGCTTTATTGTTTTTTTTTTCTTTTACTGAAAATAATAGCAGCAACCAGACGGACAGTACAACACCATCCTTATATGGTGGATATACCATCCACTCGTACAAAGCGGTTTTCCTCCACCTTCATTCGCACCGCTAAGGAATGGAACTCGCTGCATGCTTCAGTTTTTCCGGTGAATTACAATCTGGGTCTCTTCAAGACAAGAGTGAACACGTGTCTTCTAGACTTTCGTGATACAACGTCGGCCACACCATCACTTTCCATCAGGTGAGGTTGTGGTCAGACGAAGATCTAATATACTATAAAATAATAATAATAGACTGGATTTTGTTCAATTAAAAGAGATACAGATTTTTGAGTGATTTTCGAGGGTTACTATGAAACTACGAAAAAACTCATACAAAAGACATCAACGCGCACTTTCCATTTTCTTTTCGTTGACATTTTTTTTTGTTTAGGTGACAGATGTGACTAGCCTGTTACTAGCATTAGATTTCTGTGGTTTAGGTTCATGTGTGTTATGCGACAATAACAAGTTATAAAACAAAAACCGCGCCTTTTTAGAAAACTCAAATTTAGAACTTCGTGATGTGCGAGCGCTTTGTTATCGTTTCGATGGATACGGTGGAGCTACGATAAAAATATTTTTAAATAATTTTCAGAATATTCTGACATAATAATTATCACAATAGTTCGTAAAGGCTTTACTCTGAACCTCTGAACAGGTTTTTCTCACATCAGAACTACTATATTACGTACTAGGTATATTTGTTTATTCTGACTGACCTTTGTGGCGCGGCGGGCGCCCGCAACGCAGAGTTACGGATTCGATTCCCACCACGGGACAAATGTTTGTACGATCTGCAGATAATTTGTTCAGGATATTTAGGGTGTTTATTATGTATAGTAAAATATATATATCTATCCATGTAGTATAATGTATTAAATATATATTATGTATATCAGTATCTAGTACACATACTTCTTGTGTTAAGTATCTCTGCTTATCTTGGGGATGGATGTTGTGTCGATTTTCCAGTATTATTTATATTCCGTATCTTAGATTGTAATAGTTACGTACCGATTTATGACTTTTTCAGTTTATACGGTCATATAACATCAGATCATTCGAAGCCTAATGATTGGTACTAAAATTGATATTCAAACCTAAACAAAAAGTAAGGATAAGTAATAAAACCTTTGAATAACTAGTACAAGGGCATTTTCCCCCCTAACTCTACTTACTCTATAACAAACAATCTAGACATGCTTTTACATGAATAGTTAATTATTATGGAGGATGGATTTCTTGTGTATTTATACTTAAGTGTATATCAAGGTTATATGCACTTAGAGAGATAAAGAGGCATGCATTAGCTGTTGTAGAAGCATAGGTAATTTAGTATTATTATGTATGAATACATCTAGGCATGTAGCCTTTAGTTTAGACGAGTGTAGTTTGAGTACATAAAGTGATACCGGCTGCTTGGATGGACGATTGGACTAGGTTTACCAAGGTTTTTAGACTACGCTTTTACTAGAATTTTAAATAAATTTTTCCAGTAATTTTATTTAATTACTGAATTAATAAATATTATGAAAAGTAGTTTAAAAATAAAATAACTGAAATTGTATTTTTTTTTTCTAATTATTTACTGCTGTATATTATGTACATAGATATATAAAATACTAGAGTATTATATGTACTTTTTTGTAAGCATTTATTTGGATCTCTAACAGAAGAAACTCGGACACTTCTAATTAAGTTTTCCTCGTTTTAAGTTTCTAAATTATAGCAGCAGAATTTAAACCTTGTTCAAAGTTTGTTTAAAACGCACTAGTGACGCGCTGATGCGGTATTTTCCAATTTTTTACTCAAAGATCATTATCATGGAGTGATCTTTGCTCCTAGTAATTTGTCACTGTTGTCAGTTTTTGTTCTTAATAGTTGAATCACGTCAGAATACAATGCTGCGAAGTGAGGAGAGGTCAGAGTCATTATTTCAGAGAAGAGAAAAACGTATTTCTTAGCAATGTCATGACAAGTGTCATGAAGGACTATAATAATGGTAATCTTGTCTTCCTATACTTATTCGTCATCATCATTATCATCAAAGTGTAGGAATAAGTACCTACCTAATAACAACGATTTCAGGTAAGCACTTAAGATAAGCTTTAGAACCAATACGTTATTTTTGATAAGCCACTCTCTACCCAAACTTGAGATTTTGCAACAAGTTTAAAATAGGTCATTGTTGTTTATTTAATTTCTGTGCTTTTGAAATGTGATTAATCTAAGTATTTCACTTTAATCGAGTTCCTCGTTCCTCTTTCACGCAAAAAAATACTTAACTAATTGGGCTGAAATTTGGTATGGGTATAGTTTGGGACCTGGAATAACTTAAAGGCTATTTTTTATCCCAGTAAAACGCGGGCGAAGGCGCGAGCAGTAGTTAGTAAATACATGTAAATGATAATGAAATATAATTGAAGTAGAGTAAAATAGTAGTCAGTTAACATTCAGGTTTTAGATAATAAACACACAAATTCCATTTGCACTTTAAATCAACACACCTGCAACTGCGATCAAAATCCTTTTCCAGTTACCCGATTCACACACTGACCAGTATCTGAACAATTTTGCTGTAAATTGTCATTTTTATCGATAAAAAGAACGAAACAGTGCAACACTATTCTTAAAAAATTAATATAAAAATGAACTTGTTCTATTTTTGAAAGCCAGACGCGGTTCCGGTGCGTTCCGTTTCACGTTCGAGGCGCGAATGCACGAGGGATCGACAGATGTTTTCTCTGCATTCGTGCAGCGGTTTACCTTGATTTTCCAGCGCTGATAAAATTTAGGTCGCCTGTTCTTAATCAAATTTGAATTATAGGTTTAGACCGAGAAAATCACCTTATTTATCTACATTTCTAATTATTTTTATACAACTACTCAGCTAAAAAATTAAATGTATGTTTTCAGGATTCATCTGGGTAGTAGGTATGTGAGTTTCTTTATTTCATCATAAATTTTAAATGCCTGAACACATTTTGATGCTGGGCTATCGTTACCTATTTGGAATCTTTACGTGTTACATCATCCCGAATCACATTAGTTAAGTTTGTTTTGAATGTGAGACAGGGTAATTTTTATTATTGAAATTTTACCTTGTTGGTAGTGTTGATACTCTTTGTTGCCATTCAATCAATAAATTCATGGTAATCCTCACGGATCTGCGCAAGATTCATATTTTTATGGGATTTTTAATTTTTTCTGATTTTTACAAAGAATAATATTGTAAATATATAGTTATATCTACTAATATAAACAAATTAAACTAGTATTTACAATTGAAACAATTGAGCTAACTGCGGACTGTTGCAAACAATTTATTGTTGTTCTGTGTTACCTACTGCGATATAATTGTATTTTGGGAGTGTATGGCAAAATGTTGATTTATAACCCGAAATCTAAAATTTTCTCAAATGCTCCAAAACTACCGATGAGCCGAAATTAGTTTTTTTATTACTTTAAAAATTAATTCAAAAGTTTATTTTTTATTAACTTAAAAATGATTTACGATTTGCGCGAAATTACTTTTCCGCTAGATTCTTATAGAAAGCATAATAAATGAAAAACTACAAAAAAAGTTATTCTCGCGCCATCCAACGATAATCGCGACGATCAACTTCAAGTGCCATATTTGTAACATGATGAATTTATCTATTTAACATATCCATAATCAGCGGTCCTAATCTGCCCAATGTGATATGGCAATACTTAAATTTTGTATTTACCTACATTTTTATATTTTCATCTTCAAGAAATTTAGTAGAGATGAACTATCTATCTAGCATTCTAGCTCAAAATCCTTGCAACCAAGGTTCCAAGTCAACCAAAGTAGATGTAATCGAAGCAGGAAGCCAAGCTTTACGTAATAACTACTAGACCAGGGACAGTTGAGAAAGTCCAGTTAGGTGGCCAGTCAGGAATTCAGTTTGTAAATCGAACAGGTGTTTATAGCAAGTGTTGCCGTTTCACAGAATTATGTGCAAAGTCTAAATTAACCTAATAGTAGATTGTTTTACAAGGGACTAAACCATCCCATTATATACGAGGTTGTTATACTGGATGACAAGACCGAGTTATAATGGGTGGTTTTGGCCCGAGTAAAACACTCTACTTTTCACTTCGATTGCGAGAAAATAAAACAATTCAAAATCAAACAATTTTCAGAAATTTTATTAAAAATTAAATGTGCAGTTTGAATGTTTAGTGATATGTTTTTCCCGGGCAATTTTATTTCGGTTCTCTGTGATTGGGATGTGATAATATTTTGAGTTGATTGTTGTGGAGTAAAAGTTGGAGAGATTCGACTCGTGCTTGAGTTTCCTGCATTATTAAGATCTGAGTGCGGCTTCCGCTGAGTTGACATATTCATCCAATCCCGCGATGTAGATGCTTGGGGTTCTGTAATGTTTGGTAGAATATTGATTCCTTCCGTAATCCGCTGCGTGACGTGATAATTGTTTTGTATAGAGTCCTCTATATAACCTTCAGCCACTTGATCGGACCTCCATCCACCGTGCCGTTTTAATGTCCTTATATTCGCACCAGAGTCCGCCAACAGAGTCGCGGATGTTCTGCGGAAACAATGGCCCGTGTAGAGTTCCGGATTTGGTAAATTTAGATAACTGGCAATATCTTTAGGCATATTACCAAATTTATTTTTGCCTATGACTTGCCTTGTGCATTTACCATTTTTAAATTTAGAAAAAATCTTCTCGTTGAAACATTAGTGGGACGTAACTCCTGATAGGCTTTAACTATATTAAACATGAGATATTGCAGCTACATACCTAAAATAGATTTTTGTATTTATTTTCTACGTTTGTATTTTATGTGCTTTTGAAATGTAATTAATATAATGTCAGTTATCCATAATTAATTATTTTTATTTATATATTGATGTTAGATACTTTATAATTAATTGTTCTATTAATTAATCTAATGTCAAGCAAATATGTATCTATTATTTGCCTTGAGCCCTTGACTAAGGGGAGGTCCCCCTGGTGTGAATAAATATACTGAAATTTATAGATAATAAATTAATTGTATTTTATTATCTCTTAATTTTAATGTATTTATTCACAACAGAAGTACATACAGCAAGGGTGCTTTACTGTATGTAGTGATGAAATATTTAGGTTTTAGATAATAATCAGTTTCACAAAATTCCAATTGCATTTTAAATTACACACATGCAACAGGGTTCAAAATCCTTTTCCAGTAATCGGATACACACACTGACCTCTGACTGATCTACTCTCGTTCGATTTATTAGATACTAGCTGCTGCCCGCGCCTTCGCCCGCGTTTTATCGGGATAAACAATAGCCTATATGTTATTCCAGGTCTCAAACTATATTCATACCCATACCAAATTTCAGCCCGATCGATGCTGTAGCTTTTGCGTGAAAGAGGAACAAATATCCATACATCTTTGCTTACAAACTTTGAAATTTATAATATTAGTGGGATCGATATTCTATTTCAATCGATGTCTACCAACTCGTCAATGTGGAGTTACCCTTAGAACCTTAGAATGAAAATTTAAAGGTGTACGCACGCAAAAGACGGAGTAATGTATTCACTTGTTTCAAATCAGCAGACCTAAAATCAGGAGGTAGTCAAGTCGTCAAGTACAGAATCTCCACGTACGTTATCATCATGGTTTTTTTATTTACTTAAGGTGTTTCCCTGACTCAAACTAGCAGCGCCGTCACCTATTTTATCGTGTTATTACGATAAAATAGGTAGTATGGGCCCATAAGGGCCCGTACTACCGCAGCTCGAATTCAGATTTCGATTGGTTTGTAATAGTTTGGTTGAATTCAGATTTCCATTGACAGATTTCGATTAGTTTATATTTGTTGGTAATACCGCAGGTAGGATATTAATAAGATACATACGTGAAAACCGAGTTTGTTGGCCAAAAAGTGCAACTTCGCATCTCTTCCTAAACTATACAAAATAAAACTATTAGAGAGGCATTAAAAAAGCTTATGATAGGTATCACAAACTGGCCAAGGGATTTTTGAATATTTATTAGTTTTATATAATAATACTATAAAATAGGTGGCGGCGCTAGTTTGGCTCAGGGAACCGCCTTAAGTTACTTAGCTTAGTGTTTTTTCAAGGACCGCACCGGAACTTCCAAATATGGTACAAATATCAGATGGTACGTGCTGGAGTCAAGCATGTTGACCTTGACGACGTCGTCTGTGGCGCAGCGGGCGGGAGTCCGCCTGTCACGCAGGTTGCGGGTTCGATTCCCGCCTCAGGACTTAATGTGTACACGATCTGCAGATATTTGTTCCTGGTGTTCTAGGTGTTTTCTGTGTAGGTATAATAAAAAATATCTATAACTATAATTACTAATACCTATTATACTTACAACACAAGTTCTGCTAAACTTGGGGCTAGATGAAACTGAGTGAATTGTCTAGCATTATTTACAATTGCCGAGTCTTCAACCTTGACTATCTAGTAACCCTCTACAAGGTGGCTCTGTGAAACTTAAGCAATTGGCACTAAGCAATCATAGCCGTCGATTTTTTTTTTTGCACGTTACTCACGTAGTACTTTTGCGTGGAATACCAATAGATTGCAAAATAGACGTGTCTGTACAAAATAACAAAAGCATTTTACTTTAGGGACCTTGGAGGGAATAGGCCAACGGGGAGGGAGCAAATGGCACGATCAATCGCTCAGGCTTTGGGTTTTTTATTTCCGAAGAGCTAATATTAGAATGAAAACAATTCCACGTATAACCTTCTCTGATAGACATGTTCAGGACCTGAAGATGTCTGGTGGAGAGACGAAACTAGTTGACTACTTTGATGGATACTGTCTGTAAGGAGGTTATACGCGGAATTGTTACTAAATATTTGTTCATTCTAATATCATGCAATAGATTTCCGCAAAGTAACGCCTGAATTTATTATTTATCCGAAGAGCTATGCTAGTTGCATCCGAAAAAATAATTAAGAACTAACCCGACACAGAGCACGCCGACAAGAGTTCAAGCCGACAAGCGTCTTGTGCGTGACGCCCCTAGAGTGCATTTAATAAGCCGGAGGCGCCAAGGGAGTGCAGCCTCCGCCAGCCGTAACAAGGGCAAGGGCAAGGGCAAGGGGCAGGCACCGTGCGAGCTGCAAAAGCTGAAGCTGGTCGCCAAAAAGTAGAATCTGCTGAGTGAGCAGTGGTTGTTACGCGATGGCGTAGAGGCTGCACTTCCTGCAGCGCTGGAGCCAAATCTCAAAAACATTGAGATGTTTGCCTCCGCAGCTTCGTCTTTTTGGACCATCCGCTGCAGCTCGCACGGTGTCTGCCCCTTGTTAGGGCTGGCGGATGCTGCACTTCCCGTAGCGCGTGAGCCAAATCTCTAAAATATTGAAATGTGCCAACGCCTCGGTGAAAATTGCAATGTCACCTAACTTACAGAAGAATACCAAATTTATAAATATGCCAAATTTCAGCTCAATCCGTTTAGGATAACTGCACGGCTATTCTAACTCGATGGAAAAGTTTCCGTGACTCGAAATCTGACACAAATCCGCGCGAAATTCAAATAATTCGCGCGAAATTCAAATATTTTAGCGGTTTTTAATATTTTCTGCGTTCTGCAAGGAATAAAATTACCTAAAAAGTAGTTTTTCATAAATCGCTGACCATTTTCTATGAATCTATGTTCCAATGAAGTACGATTAATGGGGCTTTTGGTAATGATGTTGATTTTTAGAAAGACATCTCATAAATTATTAATTTCTCCTAAAGTCGAGTCGAATCGAAATTAGTTAAACATTAGTTGTTTGTTACAAACGTGCTCCAGCTCTGCAGATCGTGCCCGTCTCCTGGCCGTTTCTAAATGGGAGTCAGGACATTGGTTGCAAGCACTTCCTTCATATAATACTGGCACTCTATTGGATCCCGTAACTTTCCGTATAGCAACATGTCTTCGGTTGGGTGCAAGGTGTTGCGCGCCTCATCAATGCCAGTGCGGTACTGTTGTCGAACAGCTTGGTCATCACGGATTATCGTGTACTAGGGCTGCCGGTCGGATATCTCGCCATGCCAGCCTTAACGACATCATCCGGCGGGCCTTTGTCACCGCTAACGTACCAGCTATTCTCGAACCGAATGGTCTGTTGCGTGACGATGGTAAGAGGCCCGACGGCATGACTTTAGTCCCTTGGGAGCTGGGGAGGCCTATTGTGTGGGATGCTACATGTGTCGATACAATTGCGCCTTCCCATCTTTCAAGGACATCCGTGAGGGCTGGTTCGGCGGCAGATTTGGCCGAGGATCTCAAGAGGCGCAAATATGCAGGTCTCGACAGAGCCTACGCATTTGCTCCCCTTGGAGTCGAGACCCTAGGTCCGTGGGGTACCGAGGCTCTCCGGGTTTTCAAAAAATTATCTGAGCGCCTGGTCGAAGCGACGCGTGACCCGAGAGCTGGTGAGTATCTGGCGCAGCGCATTAGCATTGCCATACAGCGGGGCAATGCAGCCAGCGTCTTGGGGACGCTTCCGACTGGTATTGATATGGACCAGTTGAGCTATCTGTAGATTGTTTGCAACAGTCTGCAGTTAGCTCAATTGTTTCAATTGTAAATACTAGTTTAATTTCTTTATATTATTTGATTGTTATTTTCTTTGTCAATAAAGATTTTCTTTAAGATATTACAAAAAAAAAAAAGTTAAAACATGGGTTCATAGAAAATGTTTTACGATTTACGGTAAACCACTTTTCTGCTATTTATATTGCTTGTAGAAAGCAGAAAATAATAAAAACCGCTAAAATATTTGAATATCGCGCGGATTATTTGACTTTCGCGCGGATTTGTGCCAGATTTCGAGTCACGGTAACTTTTCGATCGAGTTAGAATAGCTGTGCTGGTCTAAAATTGAGATGCAAGATTCCACCCGAGCAAACATTATGGTACAACCTACATTGCAAGTTAAATAAAAGCTTGGAAAAATTATATACCCTGCCTTGTTAATCCAGGATTAGAACTAGGTAATTCTAGTCAAAACTTCAGCCCGATCCGTTCAGTAGTTTTTACGTGAATACCTTAGTAACAAACATTCAAAATTTAGCTTTTATAATATAAGCATGACTAGCCCGGGGATTAGCGCGCGCTTTTTCGTGATAAAATGAAGTCTATACCCTTCCTCGGTTAACCTTATTCTCCCTGCCAAATTTCATTAAACTCCGTTCAGCCGAGTAAAGGTCAGACAGATAAACATAATTACTTTCGCTTTTAGTATATTCACTTTCATTTTTATGGTGTGGATTTGAACTTCATTTTGTTCTGAGTAAAACGACACCTTGTATTTCTTTTGATTGCACTCCATTTAATCAGATTTAATTTTAGTACTCACCCTAAAAGTACTAAATAAGAGTTCTAAGAGTAGTTAGTCTATACTATACTATAATATTATAACGAGGAAAGATTTGTTTGTTTGCATTGAATAAGCTTATGGGGCTTTGAAACTACTGAACCGCTTTGAAAAATTCTTTCACTGTGGGGAGCTACACTAGGGGAAACCGGGGTTCAAAGTGCCGGGGGTACGTAGTTCCGATGCAAATTACTTTGGAAGGAAATGAGATAGCAATATGTGTGAAGTGCGGTGCAAGACGTCATACCATCGCGCTATTGCCTCAGCCATTTTAGTGGCGCCTTGGCAACCAGCAAGTGTGGTAGCCGAATGGAGGTTCATAATTGTCACGTAAGTAAATATTTTCGTATTGAAACTTTTTGGTCTATATCGTACAGTTGTATAGCTATTAATGTGCGACTTGCATTTAATTGTTGGAAAATCTATTGGGAATGTTATAATAAAGTCATTATTGACGTTATGTTACCTATTTTAGAAGAATTTTAGATAACCTTGAAAATGAAATTTGGGGCTCTAAGTTCCGCTGGTCCGGGGCTAGTTGTTCCGCGGAACTTTGAACCCCTTGATTGTTTTAGGATGCGAAACTACAAAAGAAAAACGGGACGGGGCAAGATTTCTGAACTAACTATTGCCAAGGCTGTCTACAACAACTAAACGAAGAATAAGAAAATCAGCATGATTGACAGACACGCCAGAAAAGAATGCTTTAGCTATAGAAAAGGCAAGAAGAGTGAAAGGCAAAAGCCAGACTAATGAAAAGGGGATTAAAAAGGGAAAAGCATCTGGAGAGGGAAAGTCACACAAATCATCGGATGGTAAAGAACTTGTAAAGAGAAGAGTTCTTCAAGACGATAATCCTTCAAGTGATGATAAAAATTATGGTCTAGAATGGTACTGTATAATTTTTTCCGACGAAGTCCATCCCTATGTTTGTCCTAATTGCAATTCTGATGACGAAGCTTCCGAATAGTACAAAGTTGATTAGACTGAATAAAGACTTATTACTATAATTGTTAATGCTAGTTGATTGATCTCAATGTCATAATTAATACAAAGTTAAAAGTTGATGAATTATAAGTGTTAGTTTTGATGATTATTTGCCAAAGATAGTAATTTTAATCCCTATTTTTAATAAATTACTCATAAATATTTAATTCAATACTTTTGTGTTTGATTTATACATATCTATACACTACAACTGCAACATTAACAAATGAAATTGCTGCCGGAACAACTTGCCTCAACGATGGAACAACCAGCCCCATGACGGGGTCAGTTGTTCCTTATCGATTTTTCACAAACAAAATATTCTCACGCTAAAAATATTTAAAATTGAGTAAATACGACTAAATCAATTAAAACTAGTATAAATTCTGCATCTATAAACGCATAAATATTGAATTTTAGTCCATTTATTGTCGATATTTTTGCGTGTTATTTGAAAATCGGCACTTCGAACCCCGGTCTCCCCTATACCAGGGTGACATAGGGGGCTCTTGAAATTTTTGTAAAATACCCGTGCGAAGCCTGGGCGCGGCGATAGTCTGAAACAAAATAATATTGCTTTTCTTATTAATTGCAAATAAGCGATTGTAGAATGCCTGGATGGAGGCGGCTCAGGACCGCTATTTGTGGCGTCGTATGGAGGAGGCTTATGTCCAGCAGTGGACGTGTATGGGCTGATATGATGATGATTATTGTAGAATACCTACTTTTTTAATACGTTGCCAGCAAGTAATAGTTTTAACCGTCATTGCTTACAAACGCTGCTATAATTACCAACTTCCGCGATGGTCAAGCAGTTGTTTACAAGATTGCTACCACATTGCTAGACACTGGTACTACAGTTTCCACCTGCAATGTATCCATCTACCCATGCACTGTTGCAATAGGATAGAACGCAACTGCATCGGCACGCGTCAGTGCTTCGCGTCGAGACGACCGTTCCTTGATATAATAATATGTTGCTTTAAAGAAAGTAACCTAGTTATATGAACATTATAAAAGACTTATATAAAATATAAAATATTTCTGGACGTAGAATCGGAGGAGGACTGTTTGTTGCTGCAAAGTGACATAGACGCTGTGCATCGATGGAGTGTGCACAACAAAATGGAGTTCAACACGCTTAAATGTTACGAAATTACTTTTGGTTTTGGTCGAAGGCGATGCCCAATCGAGTTTAACTACAAACTTAACGGCACTCCAATTTTACGTTCTACAAGCATCAAAGATTTGGGTGTAGTGTTCGACCAAAAGCTAACATTTCATGAACATATATCTACCGTGGCCAGGGAGTCTTACCGACGCTTGGGTTTCGTTCTTCGCAACTGCAATGACCTCATTAATATCGCAGTAATTAAGCTCATATACAGCGCCTTGGTTCGCAGTAAGCTCGAGACCAGCTCGTGTGTGTGGCACCAGCGGAGAGCAAATATGCCCTTCTATTAGAGAAGGTCCAGCCCCGCTAGCACGGGCTTTTCATTTCTACTCTACCTAGACTAGAGAAGAAAGATTCTTGTCTGCATAATCTTTCTCTTGCCCGTATGTCGTTTCGAGAAACAAGCCCTAGAAAACAGTTTCTTCGTAGAGAAGCGTTTTTTATAGCAACGGGAACCAAACCACAGAAAAAATATAAATGCTGTAAAAAGGTCGTTCTTTGCGTTTCATTACCAAGAAAATCAACATAAAACCAGCCGTATCGCTAAAAAGAAAACTGAGCCTGTAAAACGAAACGTTTTTTGATTACTCATTGATGTCACTTTATTGTATTTGTCAATATCAATTACAATGTTTTGAAGGGTAATTTCTTTCGTTCAAACATGTATATTTCTTTTTTTCTCTTAGTGGACGAAAGAAATACCGAAATCTTTTCTCAAAATGTTTCGGTGAAATACTGTCTCTGGCAAAGGCGGCAAATAAAGATTATTGAACTCATAGCATATACAAAACAGAATAACGGAGATTTGTTTGCTCCAAAACCAAATTAGGTTTTGGAGCAAACAAACAAACAAATTATTCTCCGATTTTTTATGTTGCATTTGCTCGTAATGGCTGCGGGGCCATTAACTAGACACAAAAACCCCAAAAATCAAAGAGTATTATATAATAATATAACTAAACATCCAAATATTGCGAGATGCGAGGGAAGAAAAACCTTGTCTAGGTCTCGAGAGGTGTAGACAATTTTAGAAGAAGTGTTTCTATTCTCAAATGTCAAGAAACGAGTAAATTGATCCCCATGTTCGCATCGGTAGACTCATCTCTAGGGTAGAATAGAAAACATCTCTACCGCTTATTCTTCCGAACGCCGTGTTCGCGAACGAAGAAAACTTTCTACTCTCTACACCTAAATGTCATTTTTACGTCATTTTTTATCTATTCTACCTAGACAAGAAAGCCTGTGCTAGCCCTACAGAAGGCCTTTCTTAGGTACTTGTACAAGCGCGTGTTGGGATACTACCCATATATGTACCCGACTGCGTTTCTTTTGGGTTGTCTGGGGTATAACTCACTAGAGGTCAGGAGATCTAATGACCAAATAATGACCATGTGTAAGATTCTCAGGGGCGTAGTGGATTGTCCGGGACTACACAACGAACTATGTAGTCTCTTTGTCCCAAATAAATACTGCCGAGCGAGGAAACACAAGTTATTTGCTGTCCCGGCGTCACGCACTGTTGCCCGCGCTAGATCACCTATTCCTCGATCCCTTTCCGCTCTTAACGCTATGCTGGCTCTACATCCAGACCTCGACGTGCTTGCGGGAGGACAACGCTCCGACATATGTACATGCTTAGAATTTGCTGAAGGACTCTAATTATTTAATTTATTTCTTTGACATTTTAGGATATTTAACTGATTTTGACGTTATTATATTTAATAATGATTTGAATGTGTATAACGCTTAGTGATAAGTAATTGAATATATGGACTATAATTATAATTTGTGTAATAGGCTTAAGGTCGTTCAAATTAATAAATAATAAATAAAACTAGCTGCTGCCCACGGCTTCGCACGCGCTTTTCATGTATCCTATGTCCGTCCTCGGGATACAATCTACCTCCCTCCATCACCGATTTAATTAAGATCTGTTCAGCCGTTTAGGCGTGAAAACGTGACAGACAGACGGACAGAGTTACTTTTGCATTTATAATATTAGTTAGGATTTGAAGGCGATTCGATCACTGCGGCGCGGTGACGATGACACGATAATGTAGGTACATTATTATAATGTTTTTATGAATCTTCCTACTCGGAAAAGGAAAATCGGAGTTTCTGATTCGTTTTCGTGCAAATCCAACACTTCGATTTCCGTTTTCCGAGTTCAGATTTCTATTGAAATTTTAAGTGTTATTTTGTGTGACTATTATTGTTATTTTGTGTCTATTTTTATACGAAGTAGTAGTATTCTACTGGTAATTTTTGTTTGTGATTTTTAGTGTTCTAATTTCTGGAGTACAACGGTTTAGGCTAAGTGGCTCTGGCATGTTATATCTCTACGGACAAATAAATAAGTAAAAAATAAATTATAAGCACAATAATTATTAATGTTTCTCATTTCCATGATCACGGGCCATATAGTGACCCGGTCCTTTGGGAGGCATGTGTGGGGCCGGAGCCAACAGCACAGAGGCGCTTTATGAGAATTAATCTAAAGGCGAGAGCCACACATTGTCATAGCGGGTATCATCCTTGGTTGCACAATATGATACACCCGAAGATGATATCCGCCAGGTGTAGAGACTATTGCAAAGGAAAATGAAAATAACAAAAAGACCATGTTATTGTGATGAATGGATGGACTGGGTAATTGGGCTATGGGGGAGACTATGGACGCCTGCCATAAACATACTCTCAATACTGTTACAGCGGCAGACGGTGGCCTCCCGAATGCTGGATGGGTTCCTCAAAATGTTGGCGTAGGTAAATGCCGGAAAGGAACAACATCGGTGCAAACGACTAAGGGGTATCGAGAGGTGCGGTCCCGTATTCACCATCACGAAGACATGTGAGCGGGCTTCCTCGTTATTACACCATTAGACACTTCCAACCCCGGGTCTACATCCTAAGATGCATCTCTTGCGACTCCCCTCAGACCGGCCAATGAAGGTAAGCAAGAGGTGGGGATCTGGTTCTATTAGGATACCACTCCGCTTATTAATGTGATTATTCAATTTAACTCATTTTACGTAAAAAACTCTCGGTCGTCTTTTTTTTGACATATGTATTTGTTTTACTCTACTTTTGCTAGAGTAGGCTCACCAATCACCATATTCAACATTGATATAATATACCTACCTACATAATGATATGGTAGATTTACACATGTACAGAATACTGTTCAGGATGGCACCTACCTTACCTATCGTCTGTAGCCTTAGCTCGGTTACCCGCTCAAACATTTGTGCAACCATGCAAGCACAAACACAGCTTGCGCAAGCAAGATGGAGCGTGTGGCCGGGCTCAAACCAGTTTGCGCAAGCAAGATGGAGCGTGTGGTCGGGCTCAAACCAGTTTGCGCAAGCAAGATGGAGCGTGTGGCCGGGCTCATCTTGCTTGCGCAAACTGGTTTATGCAATCATGCATGTACAAATGTTTGAGCGTGTAGCCGGGGTATTAGGCACAGCTTTAGGTATAGACAGTAAGATCTAAAATACGACCAATTGTTTCAATTGTAAATACTAGTTTAATTTCTTTATATTATTTGATTGTTATTTTCTTGGTTAATAAAAGTTACATTACCTAAAAAAACAAAAACGGCCGTGATTTATATTACCTAGGTGTTTCTACACGTTCATCTTAGTCTAGACTATTTGGCAGGTGACCTACAGGCGGAGGTCGAATGAAAGTGCTATCAAATAATCTAGCTCAAACAAAACTGGTTCAGTGATTTAATTAAAGTTTTAAAAAATATACTTGAACTTTGTTGACGACCAATGTGGCGCGGCGCGGGCGAAGCACCACCTGCGGCACAAGAGGCAGCGTGTTAGATTTCCGACTTGGGACAAATGTTTCTACGATCTGCAAATAATAATAGCTAAATAAGATTTGGTTTAAAATGTTGCGAAAAAACAATCCCCTACCAGCAAATAGACAAAATAATCAGTTCATGCAACATGCCCTTCACTGAAGAATTGCTTTGACCGAAAGTGCTCATTAGGCTTGAGGCGTATTTATCGTCACTGATAAAAGTCACAGGTATAGAAAATTGGCGGTATTTCACAGTGACAGAAACTAAATATATCTGTGACTGTCTCACAGGCAGTCCCTGTTATGTAACTACACAATAAATCGCTTCAGCTAGATAATATCGCTTCTATATTCTCTCTTTGACAGTATCACTAAGTTGGAATGAGACACACCTAGTATTTTATACTTGGAAATTTGAAATGTATACCGCAATGTTACAAAGTTGTTACATTGCGTTACAATTCAAGAGGAATTTTCGTTACGTAGCGGTACTATTGCTACAATAAATATATTATTCAATCAGCAAAACAATGAATTTGTACGTGATTGGTAGAAATACTAGCTAGTATTTTGTCACTGATATTAATCACAGATATTTTGAAGTCACAGTAACGTAAGTCACAGGTATCGGATTTTGCCTTGTATAACCCAAGACTAGTGCTCATAATACACGAGCGGCAAACTGCCAATTTGTGTTACTTGTGTATTGTTTGATAATTCTCCATGTCGCTTTAGTTTTATTAGTATACTCCTATTTATGTATCATAAATTTGATAATTTCGTTGAAAATCGAATAACTCTTTTTAATGTTTCGTTATATTTTATGTAGTTTTCGCTATTTTTTTCATTTTTATATTGCAAATATATTTGTCATTTCCTTTTGCTCGAAACAAAAATTCCCTTAGATTTCCAGTTTTCTTTTCATTTGTACTTTATTTTTTTTTGTTTTGTACTTTACATCTTTCTTTTGGTATACAGAGATAGGATATCATTTGTACCAGCTCTATGAATTTATTGTATGCCACATCCGGTTCATTTTCACAATTCACTTCATCTAAACTAAGCTGAGATAAATATTTTGTAAAATATGCAGATGAGCATTGTGATGAGCAATATGCAATATGCAGATGAGCATTGATAAATATTTTGTAAAAATATGCAGATTGGTATACTGATGTAAGTTTGGTGACAATGCAATGTATGATAGCATCGAGCTGGTTTGATGATGTAGTCGATGTTGGACATAGGAACTCCTAAACGAAACGACTTAACCACGTCGTGTTTGGGTTCGTTGGATATGTCTTCCAAAGCACTTTGGTCCTAGATGATATAAAAGATTGATCATGATTGATCTAAAGCGGCTTAGCGATATAGGTGACAAGGATCTAACGATAAAATACATATATAAAAGTCATCCTTAAAACAACGAAAACTCTTCCAAAAAAACGGTAATTAAGTTAAGATCACCAACCAATTTTTTTATTTTATGTAAAATATGAATTGTTAACTAATAAAAATTAAGTTAAGCCGTGGGGCCGCGGCGTACGAATAACGACCCCTCCAACTCAACCCGTGGATGTCGTAAAAGCCGACTAAGGGAACCTACCAGAGGAAGGGCAGCAGCTTCCTTCTGAGTATTTTTTAAACACCAACACTGCGATCACCAATCCGCCTGCCAAGCGTGGTGATTATGGCAAATCCCTCCCCTACATGGGAGACCATCCACTCGATGGACCGACGACATCGTAGCGGTCGCAGGGAGTTGATGGATGGAGGCGGCTCAGGACCGCTATTTGTGGCGTCGTACGGGGGAGGCCTATGTCCAGCAGTGGACGTGTATGGGCTGATGATGAATGGATGATGATGAAAAAATTAAGTGTAATTTTTATAGCATGATTTTTAACGAAAACTACCCACATTTTGACATTTAATTATTGTTTTATGATATTATTTAATACGCCCTAAAATATACTAAGCTAAATTTTGTTTGCTTATGTAAGTGAATTCTATATTCTGTATTCTATACCTATGAGAAATAAGTATTTGTAACATGATCTCAATTTTTGTTTTAATATAAAAAATATTCCCTATACAATTTTCATGAGTTATCATCATGAAAATATAAAAATCTATTCAACTCCATAGTTACCACTTAGTGTAAAATGGATCCTTAGGAAAAAGTTCGAAGGACGGTTAGTTGAAAAAAAAAAACTGTAATGTAAAAGAATGTTTCGAAATTTGAACTATTTTTTTTTATTAAATTTAAATTAATCTATTTATACTCACACAATATTTTCACACCTGTATGTTAGCTGAATACTTAGGTACTAAAATGGTTATAAGACCCGACCTGTTATTGTATAATACCTTATTGTCTATTCTTGCAAAGATGTGATTGGTTTATGAATAAAAAATATTACTAGCTTATAGTAGTATACATATTTATACAGATCTATCGCATTTATGGATATGTCTGTAACCTTGCAAAATGACACGTTAGGAGATAAGTTTTTGCGCATCCGTGCGGTACGTACCAAAGATGCGTTGTGGTTTCATGTCAAATTACCTATTGTGGTCATTTGTGGTAAGCACGCACGAGGTCTTTCCGCCGGAGGAAAACAACCGTGACGCTTTTAATGACTCCAATATAGGTAAGTAAATCATAAATAATGCTGGCCAATCCACATAGCACTAGGCAAGTTGCTTGGTGTCGTTCTAGGTTGCCTGGAAGAATCAAAAGGCTGCCTAATCGCTCTCAGCGATAAGGCAGCCTTTTGTACTTTTTATATTTCATTTAGATATAAGATTTTGTATTAATGTTAATTTAAGTACAAGTACCTGGATGACCGAGCAAAAATAAAATACTGAGCAAACTCGGTATTTTTTTTGTTATATTGTGTTTTTTATAAATTATATTTAACACGTGAGTTAAAAAGACACAAATAATATAGGTAAATAAACAATTGATTTTCTTGGTCTAATCTCAAACCTAACACTCAAAGGCTTAGTGTTGCTTAACAACGCCACCTGCTGGAGTAGGTAGCTTGCAGATTTTTTAGTTTATGTCACGGCTGGTTATTAACGAACAAAAATAATGGACTTTATGGCCTTGTCTATGGGTTCATCTATCTCAGCTGATAAGTTTACTCCCCGTTGTGACGTCATATCCGAGTATAGGGAGTAAATTAAAAAAAAACTGATACATGATTGGCTTTGTAGCGTCGAAATCTTGTCTATGAGAGTGCCCTATTGAGATAATTGATTATTGAAAACACGAATAAAACGACATTTTCTTAAAATGAATCCTAGCTAGATCGATTTATCGCCCCCATAACCCCCTGTATACTAAATTTCATGAAAATCGTTGGAGCCGTTTCCGAGATTTAGATTATACACATATTTATATATACACAAAAATTGCTCGTTTAAAGGTATAATATAGTGTTCATTCGTTCATTCATTCACCATCTAGCCCCAAACTAAGCAGAGCTTGTGTTTTCAGTAGGTACTATGAATAGATGATACGTAGTCAATTTTTATTATAAATAAAAAATACACAGTACACCGGGAACAAATCGACTCCTACTTAGTTTACTTAGTTGATACTTTACAGATCACTTTACAGATTCACTTCTTCCACTAGTGGACAAGAAATTTAAGTGAAGAGAATATCAATAACACCTTATTTCTTATTTGATAATAATAACTAAGCTTATAGTAAACAATTTGACTTGTCTAAGTGCTTATTTTGTAAGCCTAAAGAAATAAAGTTATTGATTCTGATTCAGATTCAGATCGGACTTTATTCTACGGAGTAATAGAAATATTTGCAGACCGTATAAACATTTGTCCCAAGGAGGGAATAGAACCCGCGCAACCTCCCGCATCGTGGCTTTTCGTTAGCGCTGCATCGATCGTCAACTAGCGGTGGGTAGCTTTTGCCCGTGGCTTGGCACACGTGCTACTTTCTGATGATTTTTTTTGAGTTGGTAAAGGTTCTCATCTTTCTCTGTCTTTCATCCGTCGTTTTATGAGAGTTAAATTAATGCAGGAAACTTAGTACTCAGTCCAAAATTAGATATATAGAAAAAATTAGATAGATAGAACTTAATAGAGAGTGCGTTTTGCGTCTACGACGGACCTTCGTCCACTCCACCACAGCGGTCATCTATAGATGTGACACCCTTGCCAACTAGCACACTCGAATACCAGTTACAAGTTTACAACCAACTAAACAGATTTTTTGTGCAAATTTTTATAATAATACTATCTGCTGCCCGCGTCTTCTCGCCCGCGTTTTATTGGGATAAAAAATTGCCTATTATGCTATTCCAGGTCCCATAGTTTGGTACCTGGAATAACATAATAGGCAATTTTTTACCCATACCAAATTTCAGCCGGTTCAGTAGTTTTTGCGTGAAAGAGTAATAAATATCCATACATCCTTACATCCATACATACAAATTTTCAATTATATTAGTAGGATTAAATAGTCACATGGAGAATCAAAAATTTATTAAAATAATGTGAAACTATTACTATAGCAATAAAATTGGTCCACATGTGGGTCCATAGAAATATTAAAAAGATTAGCAAATTTTTATTAGGTATACAAATGTCAAATAGCGAAATATATTTTATGTAAAACTTAATAACAAAATATTTATGTTAGAGTCCGTGAAAAAGTTAATGGTGGCATTTTAATGTCTGTATCTTAATAAGTAATAGTAGCAGGTGACCTCTGTGGCGCGGTGGGCGAAGGTCCGCCTGCGACGCAGGAGGTTGCGGGTTCGATTCCCGCCTCGGGGCAAATATTTGTACGATCTGATATTTGTTCAGGCATAATAAAAATATCTATATATTTAGTAATATATATCAGTTATCTAGTACCCATAACTAATAGTTTAATTGGTTTGGTAAAAATAGTGTTAGTTGTTACATAATAAACAAATACAAACAAATTATTTATTTATAGCTCGTAGAACCGATAACCGTTGGGGAGTAAAGGTTCCCGAGTGGCGAGCGCGATGCAATGCGAAACGGAGTGTGGGAAGACCTCCCACTCGATGGATCGACGACATCGTAGCAGTCGCAGAGAGTCGATGGATGGAGGCGGCTCAGGACCGCTATTCGTGGCGTCGTTTGGGGGAGGCCTATGTTCAATAGTGGACGTGTACGGGCTGATGATGATGATGATATTAATAATCATCACTGGGGTTAACTCTCGTAGAGCTGGTAATTTATGAAACATTTTGGTGCTATCGAACAAAAAGATATTTTAAAAAATATCTGAGCCGTGGTCGAAGCAACGCGTGACCCGAGAGCTGGTGAGTATCTGACGCAGCGCATTAGCATTGCCATACAGCGAGGCAATGCCGCCAGTGTCTTGGGGACGCTTCCGACTGGTATTGATATGGACCAGTTGATGTACCTGTGGATTGTTTGTAACAGTTTGCAGTTAGCTCAGTTGTTAATCTAGTACTCATTTTGTTTCTATTATTTGGTTGTTATTTTCTTTTATTAAAGTTTTCCACAACATTTTTTACGATATAGAGCTCCGTTTGAGAAAAAGCTTTTGAGAAAAAGCTCAGGGTCACGCCGGTTCCGCGAATGTGCAGGTTTTTGGTTCAGCTCTTGATTAGACTCCACAACATAATATAAAATTATTTGGCGTGTTTTAAAAAACGATAAACCGACTTAAAATGTTCTTATTTTTACACCTATTTTAATTTTGTAGGGTTCCTTTTGCGCAATAATTATGTACGATGTTACGGAACCCTCCATATGTGAATCGACTTGCACTCAGCTGGTTTTCATGTACTTTACTGACTGCCGCCGCCGCCGCCGCGCCGTTGCCAAAAAGGCTAGAAGGACACACTTTAATAGTGCTGTCATCATTAGACTAAAAGGCCCGTATTATGAAACCTTGCTCACTCATAGATCGCTTGAGTGACGTTTATGCCATAGAAAAGTGACTCATGCAAATCGATAACTGAACCAGCTTTCTAAAAGTATTTAGAAATAGACCTAGACCATCTTGTAAAAGAATTATATACGTAGAGCACTTTGGCAGACTTATGTACGTGCCAGGTCAGGATTTTTTTACAGTTTTCAGTCTGTCAAAAATTTTACACATAAGACGTACATTTCGTTGAGGTAACTGATTGTCTACGTGGAAATGATTTTCCGCGGGGACAACCAGTTACCTCAACGAAATTACGTCTCATGTAAAAATTTTGGACAGACTGACAACTGTTAAGAAAATCCTGATTTGAGAAGTTCAGACGTAAGTCTGCCAAAGTGCTCAACGCGTGTAATTGTCTAGTTTGGTTGTCTGGGCGGAACAAATTAACCCTTAAATCTGAGTTGCACTTACGCTTTCCGTTCGTTTGAGTATTCGAATATACGAGGGTATGTTAAAAATCTAGATGATTGAGGACATAATTTAGTACCTGGCTAGATATTTACTCAGCTAATTCAATTAGCTTCTCTTCTTAGTCGTGCACTCTTGGCAGAGTGGTCGTGGTTATGATGGGGGGCCCTGACTCCTGATGAACGGCTGCCCGTGCAATGCGCCGCCATCGTTCCCTATTGGTTGCGTTGTGGAAGCAGTCGGTCATGGTGGATTGTGTTATGGGGGTGATGAGGTCCGACCATCTCTTACTGACTGCTATTATAGTAAACATCAATTTAGTAAATAAGTTTGACGACCCATGTGGCGCTGCGGGCGAAGATCAGACTGCGATTTAGGAGGTTCCAGTTTCGATCGCGCCTTGGGACAAAATGTTTGTACGATTTGTAAATATTTCTTCCGGGTGTTCTGGGTATTCTATATTTTAATAAAAATTATCTATCTATGTACCTAAGTAATGTCATGTATTGTGTATATCAGTCATCTACATAGTTCCCATAACACAAGTAATGCCTAACTTGGGGCTAGATGATGCTGTGTGAATTGACCAGCATTATTGATCATACTCTATTTATTCATCCCCCAATTTTTTTTATGGTCGATAGTCCTTCATTTTACCGCAATCTCACCCGATGGCAAGTGAAGATGTGGCCGAGGGTGTATCACGAAGGTCTAGAAGACACCCATTCACTCTTACCTTGAATAGACCCAGATTGTAATTGACCGGAAAAACTACAGGCAGCGAGTTCAATCCTATTTCACTAGTAAAACTCGAGACCTTCAGAAAGAAAAGGTCAAATTCTAAAATTCTGCACAATAATTAGCAATATCAAATAGAATATTAACATTGCAAATAATTTACGAAATATTCCGTTTAACGCAAGGTGTGTTTCATTAGTTTTACGTGTAGGTATTTTACCCACTTTAGAATATAAATATGTACCTATGTATGCACGTAAAAGAAATATGTGCCCTTCAATCACCACTACCAACTAGATAACGGGTAGGTAACATACAAAATCAAAGTTAAATGCTGTCCGCGTGTACATATATATTTGTATACATACCAGCTGCTGCCGGCACCTTCGCCCGCGTTTTATCGGGATAAAAAATTGCCTATATGCTATTCCAGGACCCAAACTATACCCATACCCAGCCTAATCGGTTCAGTACCGATCAGTAGTAGTAGTTTCTTCGTGAAATAGTAGGTAACAAATATAAAAAAAACTGTCACTTAAGACTTTACGCATTTAGTGTGAAATGAAGCTAAAGAGGCACCAAATACTAAACTTCTACTATCATCATCATATCAGCCCATACACGTCCACAGCTGGACATAGGTCTCCCCCATACGACGCCACAAATAGCGGTCCTGAGCCGCCTCCATCCATTGACTCTCTGCGACCGCTACGATGTCGTCGGTCCATCTAGTGATGGTCTCCCATGTAGGGGGGGTTTTGCAATAATCACCACGATTGGCAGGCGGATTAAAAAAAAAATTAAAATGAATAAAAAAAAATATTCAGCAATAATAAAAAATCGTTTGCGGCTAACTTTGTGTAGTAAAAGTTAATCTGTAGCAGCAGGTGAGTAACCTCCAGCGGTATTGTGCACTAATTTGACTAAGACCCGGTATTTGGTTCTTCGAATTTTACTATGTAGTGTAGCGGTAGTTTAGACTCGGCACTTTTACAAAATAAATGATATTATCTAAGTATATTTACTTGCGAAAACAAGATACTCCGGCTGGAATACACATTACGAAATGAAATTTGGTACACAGATACTTTAGAACCTGATACTTTAGTCAAAATGCCGAGGAACTAGAGGCCTTAATAATAAACAAGGTTATTTTAAACGATTAGATAATTCAGCTAAAATGTCTGATTATATCAACCAAACCATCTTTCTATGAAATTTAGGTTAATTAGCCGTCTAGCAACAATATTCACGCTTTAGATTTAGTAATAGTAAAGTTATACAATGTATAATAACCTGAAAGCTGAATAAACATTTTTGATAACGAGATATATCATACTTGAAAACTCCCGTAGCGCAGCGGGCGGTCCGCCTGCGACGCATAAGGTCGCAGGGTTTGATTCCCTTCTCGGGACAAATATTTATATGATTTGTAGGTCTCCGGGTCTAGTGTAAGTATTTTTAAACTATTCATCAATTTACGTACAAGTAAAAAGGCCCAGTATATTTATCAAATCATTAAATTTTTAAAATTCTTGCTTTATTTTCATTTATACCTATAAGAAAACGAAAACTAAATTCCAGTCTAATAAATAGAGATATATTGAGTTTTAATAATTTATTCAAAATATCAGGATAAAGGTATTCTCTTACTTAACTTACACAAAAAGCCATTCACATCATTTTACGAAATATTTATTTTTCAGATTAATATTTACCCACCTTGCAAAGCCCCGACCAAAACACACAAACTTAAAACTTGACCTAAATTATTGCGGTAAACTCAAATAAATATCCACTTGCACGTACTCATGCTGTTTGTTTGATGGGATATTAGCCACAAGGGCATTGGCATCATATGACATAAAAGGCGACATAACATGTTGACTTTGATGTTTGACACGGTTTGAGAGGTTAAGGTCAATCAGCGTACTGATACATACGCGCATGGCCACGCGTGGCCTTATCACATCACATTTATATTATAAACAAAGAAAATTACAATCAAATAATAGAAACAAATTAGAACTAGTATTTACAATTGAAACGATTGAGCTAACTGCAAACAATCTACAGGTAGCTCAACTGGTCCATATCAATAGCAGTCGGAAGCGTCCCCAAGATGCTGGCTGCATTGCCTCGCTGTATGGCAATGCTAATGCGCTGCGCCAGATACATACCAGCTCTCAGGTCACGCGTCGCTTCGAACAGGCGCAGGCACTCAGACAATTTTTTTAAATCGGAAATTCACACCACATATAATATACCTAATACTATACTAACAGTTGAATTGTCAAATGTCTACCTACCTAGGTGTGTGATGTGGTACATCACATCACTAAGATACTACGTGATGTGGTTCCGTGACATGACATTTGTACACTGGCTTTCATATCCATGGGACTGGAACACTTCATGTAGGTATCTACCTACATAACTAAATGCAGTGAATTTCTTATCACTTTGTAGGAGAATGTAGGTACTAAGAATTAGTATTATTTTCACTGGCAAACAGCTGATGTATAGCGGATTTAAGATTACTTTTATTTTAGAAAAGGTTCATATTAGAGTTCCATGCTAAAACTAGAAAAACGTGAAATGCGAACTCTATCTACGCGGGCGAAGCCGCTTTGATTTTTTGGTTTTGTACAGTGAATGATCCTGGGGTATTATTACTTTTAGTCAAGCGAAACTTTTAAATAAAACATTGTAAATCTATAGAAATTCGAATTTGGTATTCCGTTTTCTTTCCGTTACTTCTTCCATAAGTGGACAAAAAATTCAAGTGAAGAGAAAATCAATAACACCTTATTTTTTATTTGATAATAATTACTATATTTATAGCTGTTTGTAGTATAAAATATATACTACAAACAGCTATACAACTTGATATATGTAACTATAATAAATCAGTTATATATAACTTGTCTAAGTGCTTTTTTTTTGTAAGCCTAAAGAAATAAAGTTGAGGGCAGGTTGTGGAATTATGAAATCTTTTTGTAAATACCTATAGGTACATCAAATTATATCATGAAGTGAAAAGTTCTACGCGACGACTGCTACGCCAAAGAAAAGATTTCAACGCGCTGCGCCCACAGATATAATGGTCTCTTTTTTTAAATCTAATTTTTTCTTGTTACTTTGTTAATTTTATAAATAAACAGGTAAAAGCCATAATATCCATATAGCCTTGTCTTACGTTTTGTGTTTCGTTTCTTTAGTTTTGTGTAAAATAGGTACACGTCTTTACGGTCAGCCATTTTTATTTGAATCCTAATTTTGTTTACAAATATTATAAGCGATGAAGTTTTTTAATAACCTAATTTAAAACAGTTACAAACTAAGACCCTCTTGTCGGTACAATGATGGAATTAACTCCAATTATCTCATTCCAATGCAGTCTCTTTTTACTTCTACGACATGACAGCAACTTTCTCCTAGATCGACTCATATACATACGACCTAGGTAGGTAAACTTACCTAAGGTAACTATTAAAGCCCGTTAAAGTCTTATTCCATGCAATGTTAACGAACAACGACAGTAAGTGAACCATGGAAGGTTTCCAAATGAACTCATTTCGTTTATTTTTAGTTTGGTCATTGAGTTATCAATGAGTTTGGTTTTATATTTCGTTTTAGAGTCAATAGAGTTCTTGGCAAATTGAGCGGCCAATCGTCCAATGAACTGAATATAACTAATTAGGGGAAACTGGGTACCTACACATGATCCTTCCAGGAGACTTGGTAAAGCGAGCGCCATAAAAACCCTACTAAACGATTTAGTTTGCTTTTTTTGAAAATGCCAACACTGACTCGATTTTGAAGATGTTTCACCATGGGATTGAAACATCTTTCAAGTCAGTTGAGTTTTAAAATGGTTGCAGTTTTTCCATTTGAGGCTTCTATTGTGGGAGAGTTGAGAGACTTTGATTTTCGAAATTTTTCTCTAACAAGTTAAATAGTTGTGTGATTGGTGATCTTAAATAAGAAACACAAATATTGTGAATTTTCATTAATCATCTACGCGAAGTTCTATTTGTTTTAGGTTAAATTATAAAAAGCAGATCCATAAACTTTTTGGTATTGGGGAGACTTGGTACTGATGATTATGGGTAGACTTGATTCCCGGACCAAGTCTCTCATAGGCGCTGTTTAAGTAGCGAGAAATCAAATTAAAGGTAAAAAAATAAGAAAATAGAAAAGATATTTAAATGCATTTTTATAGTATTTCTTAGTTTTAATTAGTGTAATTGGTTCCGTTTTTATAAATAAATTGAAAATTATTTGATTGAGATTTTTCAAGTTTCCTAGACCCATGGGAGACATGATCCCCCAGATAAAGACTTCTGACATCCAGGATCAAGTCACCCATATGGGTACACATGGTACAAATTCGAAGGTAAATCTATAAATAGTCTTTGGATAATATGTTGCTAGATAAATTTTGAATGCTTTAGTACCAAAACATCATAGATTTGAGCGAAAACTTGTTTTATAGACCAAAATCAAAGTGGGGATAAACTGTACCCAGTTTCCCCTACCTGAAATATAATGCAATTTCTGACTTTTTAGTACCTACCTACTGCAACCTCAGCTGGTCCAATACAAGTTTTGATCAGTGACAGGATCGATTGGCATCAACAAAAGTTTTCGTGTAAATGGCCATTGTTAGGGTTCTGTACCTAAAAAGGAAAAACGGAACCCTTATAGGATCACTTTGTTGTCCGTCTGTTCGTTTGTCTGTCAACCCTCTTTTCTCCGAAACGCGTGGAACTATCGAATTGAAATTAACATCAAATACTCCCGTAACCTCTTGGAGCCGTGGTATAAATCGAACTTCTAACGTCAACGCAATCAAAAGTTACAGCCGTAGATACCTTTAGGTATGTCAAATTTTTTTACTAATCAAAAATAATTAAGTTGCTGACCAAGTTCTGCTGATCGTTTATATTTTATAGCCAACCAAAACATTATATGGCCGTCCAAATAGTTTTTTGGCAGATATTTCCGGCTGAACAAATATTAAAAATAAATACCAATACTTCCTTTAGTTTGTAGGTACCTAATAATCGTAATGGCAGACGTAATGCGTTTTAAAAAAGCGAGTAAGAGCAAACTAGTGGTTTTTTTTTTAGGAACCAACTTATCTTCAGATCCGATGCCCATTTTCGTACGAAATCAAACTTGGACCAAAAGCCATGATAATTTCAGAAGCGAAGTCAAAATTTATACGACGACATCGTTGTCGATGAGACGTGACGGGTTGGCATGGACGAATATCGGAAATGGAGGATAGATAGCAAATAACGCTTATTCCTAGTGTCCACAATAATACATGGCATGGCATACAAATCCATAGAGCGCCATCTATCGATGACACAGCAATATTCCTTATACTGTGAGAAAAGCAGACGAATGTCACATCACTTTTGCTGTAATTTGTGAGTACAGCATTACTTGAGCTTAATATAGAGGGCGTTAGTGTGCATATAGTGTGGTAGTGAGCTGCGCTGAAGGGACCTCTACATGAATGCACCAGCGGCGGTGCGGGAAGAATGGCGCCGGATTGTGAAGCGTGCCACTCTCCCTGATATGACGACCACGACCACTCTGTCGAGTGTAAAAAAAATTAGCTTCCGAGAGATTATGCACACTTCTTCTGAGTCGCAGAAGATGCTGTTCGTATAAAGTGAACTAACAAAGAAGTGAGATAACAGATCCAGATTTTTTATGCAGGAAGGTGTAAAAAATGTAGTCGCATAATAAACACTTTTCTTTTATTAGGAATGTAAAACACTGGTTCAAATCAATAACAAATCTCAGTATACGCAACTCATTCAACAAACATTACACCTTAATACACACAGCTTAGTGTTAAAATTATACAACACTTCAATAATTTAGCTCTTAGTCACAACAAGTTTCATTATTGGTGGGCTCATTGGGAAGTCAAATGGACTTGCAGGTTCCACTGTTAAACTTAACTTCAATAGTAAAGTATTAAGATTTTAACATTCATTATTAAAAATCAGTATAGATTTCTTGAAGGTGTAGTCACGATAAGAACGCTTCAGTTTTCGGCATGTTCTGGTTATGTTTGTTACCTCGTCATAACAAGGGATTATTGGTAAAAACTAAAAACTCTTACACTGTCATTCCTTTTCCTGTTCATCAGTTACTTGATCATTACTACTTGAGGATTCTTCACTGCTTTCTTCTTCACTGGACTCACTAGATTCATCAGAATCACCCCCTTTAGATGACTTTTTTGCCATCATCTCTTTGAACTGTCTAACAGTGATCTTTCTGGGTATGATTTCTCTAAGAAAATCTAATGTATCGTCCTCTTGGACCACCTCAGCAATGTGTTTGTAGTCGAGTAAGCTAGATTTTGTGTTTTTGTATGCCCTTTTCGCCAAATCTATTACAAAGAGTTCCTGAAATGTGACCATCAAATTACATGTTATCAGATGATCTTCATAAATATATTTTGCACAATCGCAATGAGTTATAAGCAGAAACGCAGAGGAAAATAAAGAAATGCAAGCGGTATAAGGTTAGAATGCCGGCAACTTACAGTGACTTTTGTAACTAGATAAAGCGGTTCTGGGCCAACTGCTTCGACGTCTGGTGAGCTTTTCATGATAGTTTTTACCCTGGATAATGGTAAATTCAAGTCTTTCTCAGCTTTTGGAGTACTCATTCTAATATTTTGCCGAGCGAAACAATTATCAAACCAGAAAAATATTGAACAGGAACAAAACAACAAATAATCAAATCAACAAACAACTTCAACTTCTTGGATAATGGCTCTCATCTGGATTGACGCAATGAGGATGGGTAATAAATATCGATATATCGATATTTTTTCAGAAATTAATCGATATAATTAGTCGATATTTTTAAAAGCGATATATCGAATTCGATATTTATTTCAGGGTATCAAAATTCATATCAAAATCGATATTCTTTAGTTGTAGACAATTATCTATTTCCGGTTACCAATTATAGTAGGACAGCGTATTCATTGATATCGATAAATGTGAACAAGGGGCAAGCCATTCCTATTTATTTTGTGTTGGTAGCACTGATTGTCTATCATGACTTTAAGTGTCAAAGTTGTGGTCGATATAATGGTCTTTCTTCCTTCTTGGGGTCAACGGTCCTACTAGCCTACGTTCCGTAGTTTGGGGTTAGTTTCATTGATCTATGGCCCGGCTACACGCAACGTTTTGCCTGCACAAAGATAATGGCCAAAAATATCGATATATCGATAATTTTTACAATGCTTATATCGATACTAATCATAAATATCGATACAATATATATCGATACGTTTTTTCATTTACCCATCCCTAAAGGAGGGTCTAGGACCAATAATTTTAATGAGGGCTTTTCAAAGCAATCTTAAAAAAAATGACGCTTTTTATTTTGTCACTAGATGGCGCTTCAAAAGTCAAGAGTAAATGTCAATTGTCATAAAATAAAGAACGAAACGGGTGCCATTTTACCTCATTTTACACATTTTTTGGTAGTTTTATGACATTGAGTTTCATACAGCGCCATCTATCTTAGTCTATGGCAACCACTTTTTTTTAAAGTTCGCATTGAATGAAACCTCCTCATTCTAAACGAAATTCTTTGTCTTGTCAAGAAAGACGTTTTCCAGTCCAGTCCACTCTACTCAAACACAAAAACAACAAAAAATTGAAGTGAAGAGAATATCAATAACACCTTATTTCTTATTTGATAATAATAACTATGTTTATAGTATACAATTTGACTTGTCTAAGTGCTTATTTTGTAAGCCTAAAGAAATAAAGTTATTTATTCTGATTCTGTCGTTTCCAAGATCAAAATACTTTCAAAGTGAAGTTAATGACACTTTGACACAGGCACTGACAGAGTCGTACGCATAGAGAAATAAGTAGGTAGAGGTAGATTCGTCATTTCCGGTCTTTTATTTAACTATGTATCACCATAGATGAAGGATCAATAGCTATACTGCACTGTCAGTGTCAATCGTGTCACCTTGGAACTGACTAGTTAGTTCAAAGTTGTGGTAAGAATGATGAACTATATTGAAATTCTAAGAAATTACTGCGTTTACCTAAAACTTTGTTGAAAAAGTGAAAATATGTCGGTTTCCGCTGTGTACAGTCCTTCAAGAAGGACAAAAGGTAGAGGTTTTTCCCTCAGTATAAAAGTTAAAGCAATTATGTTTATTACTAGAAATCTGTAGTAACAACATTTTAACAATCTAGTTCATGTGTTCCTATGAGTCTAGGATACAAATAATGTCCAAAACCATTATAATTAGCAGAGATAAATTTTGCGTCTGTGCTAGTGATGTGCTTACCATCAAATTTAGTTTTCGGGTTATTCCGCATTCTTCCCACTAGTTTCGGCCAAAACTAGTCCGAATCAGGAAAATAAAATTGATTGCTGATATCATTCCTGATTCGTCACATTTCAAGATTTCGTACAGAAAAGTACTGTCTTTCACACTCTTCTCAAGCATGTAGTATTGATTTATCATTATTGTTTCCGTAGGATTTTTTTAAATAGTTTATATAACTCAAAGAACGAGGAAAAAAGAAATACACAAGATAATAACTTTAATAACCGGGAATTATTTTCACACGGTTTTTTCCGGAAGTTTTCGTTCCAAAAGTTAGGTAATTTGATTTTAGTTAAAATATAAATTTGTCGTAGGTATTACTTTGTTTATATTTTTCTTTTATTAAGGCACAAACGATACAATATCCTTAAAATTAACAGTTGCTATATTAGTGGCAAAATGCCATTGCCACTAATATAAACATTATTTACAAAAAACAACAACGTTAAATCAACCATGCGGGCAAAGCCGCACGCATTTAGCTTTATAATAATATTGTAATGTGTTATCTGATTTATTGCCCCTATTTTTTATAAATTTTGCAAAATTATATTCTTAGTCTTACAAAATCACATCAACACCGATGTAAAATTTTGGGCAAAAACAACATATAAACAATTACAAATTTACGCAAAATAAGTCCTTATAGCTTATCCATTAGAGTCGCTGAATGAAGGATGTTTCACACCCGTGACTATAAGTTCAAAGTGTCAATTAGGGCTCTAGACTATACACGCAGGAATAGGAAGGATGAGCAAAAAATTCAGGTTTTATAGCGGCACTTGCCCAAAATCACCAAGAAACTAAGGCAACGGAAAGCGGAGCGAACACTAACCCTTTTTTAGATTTTTGCATCGCGTGGGTGGTGCAGAAAATGGCCAAAAAACATGATTTTTGTGGACCTCCATTATCTTTAATATTTATTTTGATAGTATGTTATTATAGCGGCAAATGAAATACATATGAAAAATGCAAGTGTCTACCTTTTATGAATCATGAGATACACTAAACCCCGATAGATGGACAGACAGACAGACAGCGGAGGGCTAGTACTAGGGTCCCGTTGGTACCTTTTGTTTACTGAACCCTAAAAAGTGCGTAGCTATAATTATATTAATGTGTATAGTTTTTCTAAACTCGTTTTCGATTGGTAGAACCATGTACATTGAATTAGTGTGGCATACTCGATTCGCGATTCCGACACGCCCATGGCCAAAATCAGCATCAGCATCAGGTTATGTGTCACTAACACGTGCCTGTTAAATATGGGACGAATCAGGAATGTAATCGGCATTCAAGTGTATTTTCCTGATTCGGACCAGTTTGGGCCGAAGCCAGTTCGGCTCGGCAGCAAAGTCACTTTCCTAGACATGCACACTATTACAAATCTGCAACTGCACACTAATAAAAACGGACATGCGTAAAACTGAAAGGCTGAGTCCATAAAATTCTTGGTCCTAGGTCGTACGTAGTGAAAAGCAAGCGGCGTCATAAAAGAAATAAGTCGTCGTTTTAACTTGACTTAACTTCTTGGTTAACGATAGGCATGCGCTAAACGTGTCCGCGACCGGTGCGGATCTGATCCGACTCCAGATAGGTTCGGATATGTATCCAGGATACGACTCCGCGGATTTGTTTGGATCCGCCTGCAGTTTCGGTTCCTACTTGTCCATTAGATCTGTTTGATTCAGTGGATCTGGCGGATCTGTTAGAATCGCTTGCAGTAACGGTTCCTACTTGTCCATTGGATCTGTTTGTATAGGACATGTTTGTTTCGGTGGATCTAACGAATCTATGACAAATACTTTCCTGTTTTTTACAATCATTGTTCTAGATTAGTGAGTAGGTAGTTACAAAAGTTTCGTACTTCTAGGTTCATAAGACTATATTATAGTACCTACTTATTTACATAAGTAGGTATATTGTAGATTTATTTAGCAAATTAATTGTTTCCTCGTAAATGGATCCGGATCCGTCGATCGAACACGTCCGAACCCAAACCGAAGCTCAGGATCCACACAGCTCCAATTGCTCGTTACATTCATTCGACTCGATAAACCGAGACCGATGCGGCGGCGCGGCTAACGTGTCCGCGGACACGCCAAGAACGCAAGTCCGGAGCGGAACCACACAGATCCAGGAGCGGACACGACTCCAGGATCCGTTTGACTCCGGATCTACACACCTCTAGTTAACGACTCTGCGTCTGATAAAATTACAAAACGATGCTTTTCAGTCTACGTAATTGATACAATCATCGTATGCGTAGAGTTAGGGAATTTAAGGCAGGCTGCGTGATCTAAGATAGGTAGCCGGTATCTTTTATAAATATGAGTGTATTACAGATTACCTACCTACCTAAGAATAATTCAAATAAAAGTGCTAAAATAAAATTCAAGAGTTTCTCAAGCAGTTATAATAACGCCTGCGTAAGCAGACTACGTTCCGTATAGATTAGAAATAAGCACAACGAGATGTATATTGTTCTCTTTGACTATTCTAGTCTAAACACCGAAACGCTTGATGCCTCGGATATAGGTACGGCTGTTATTCGGACTATATTTTTGTATAGTAAATGCGAACCAAAGCCGGGTCTTTCTCTAGACAAGAATACCGTAAGCATTGGATACCATAAGGCCTACCTGAATTTATACCAATTTGATAAATATCCACGAAGAAAATCAAACCTTATCCTTCCAATACCTAGAATTGAACTATACAGACACAGCCCTTATTACGTGTCCAATAAAATATATAATAAACTACCAACATCCCTTAAATCTAAACCCTAAGACCTTAAATTCAAATGAAAATTACAAGAATTAGGTACATAATAAAAAATGCTATTAGGACATAAAATACTGTCTTGAAGACAAACTATTGGGATAGTAGAATTCAGTTTTAAAAATTATTTAAAGTAAGCTTCAAAGCGCCCTTTAGAATAAAAAAGGTAGCATCTTTATTTATGTTCCGTGTAATCAAGTCACACAAAAACGATATCTAAGAAGTGTTATGTACCTCAGTACAATATTATTTTCAAACTATCATAATAATTTATTATATATAGTACACCTAGAAAGGTAGACCTACCATATAAGCTATGTTACTATGAGGTAGGTAGTTTATAATATAGGTACACAAGTATACTACATAATAATCTAAATTCTAAGTCTTTAATGTGTCTAATTAAGATTTTGCAATACGATAATTGACAGGGTGCATAAATAGGTTGATACTTACAAAACTGTATTATTTATGTTTGCATTAAAATTCTGAATACTGAAGGCCTATAAGGATAGGCAATTGGGATAATTGCAATTGGATCATTGTGATTAAAAAAATTGCATGATTTGTATATTAAGTCCCAAAAGTTGTATTTAAAGTTTAAGATTTCACTACTATTAAAGGGGCTAGAAATTAAAAAAAAAAAACTTAAAAATTTAAATAAATAGGCATAAGTGTACCTATCTCTTGACGGAATAAAAGATAGGCAACTTTTAAACCCATAAAATATTAGTTTATATTGGAAAGAAACAACCTTTAATCGTTTCCATAGAAACAACGCGAGTGAAGCAGCGGGCAGTAACTCGTATCAAAATATTTTGTTCAAATGTCGGTGCCGGCGATCAAAACGTTGTACAACGGTATTTGACCAATGGAATTATTGCAAACTGAAATAAACGTATGTTCGGATGGATGTTTATGTACCTATTTAGGGATTCCATAAATAGGTACATAAATACATCCATCCCACACATACGTTTATTCAGTTTGCAATAACACGGCTGGAATAACACGGAAAAGCTAGTGTCTCTGAACGAGACGCTAGCGGGCTTTGCCGTGCGCCATTCCGAACAAACACACATAGGCCTACCTACGGAATTTCAAATCGGAGAATAGTTATATATTATTTTCCCCATAAGTTTAAGCGGCTTTTCCAAATATTACCTCAGCGCCTACCAAAATATTATTAGCTATTATCCTCAAGTAAATTGTGGCGTAAATAATTTAGGCGTTTAATAATTTTAACTTTTATATAAAAATTATGAAACAAGGTTGCAAATAGGTAGTAAACATTGACATTATCATGTAGTTCATACAATGCTAAAACCATGAGAACGTAGAAGTGGTCCAGCCAACCTGCCATCAGAATGGCTGACCACTATTTTATTGATATGATCCAAGAAAACAAGGTCTGCTCCTCCAAGTCTCCGTTGCTCACGTCACTGTCCAGTTGTTACTCATATAAAAAAAACGTAGAAGTTGGCAAACAAATGTCATCATCATTATCATCAGCCCATATACGCCTACTGCTGAACATAAGCCTCCCCCAAACGATGTGTTAGGGGTCAATTGCAACAATCAATAAAAAATGTCAATCGTCAATTGTTTGTTAGAACAGCCAAAACAGCTTTAGTTAAACACAAATCAATGTGATAAATAATAGGTAAATACAAAATCACATAGTTTTTATCAGATTAATACAGTAGTTCGGGGAGTTATGATTTTACGCTACTGGTAACACCAGAAAATAGATTCGTCTTCTCTAGTTCTTCACATTCGCCGATGGCGATGATAATGCACCCACCCACGTGACCATCGTGCGAGACGAGACCATTATCTGTGTTTTAATGCAGAGATAGTAAATATTTCCTTAGAGGTAGGAAATAGATTGTATCTACTTAGATAGTGCATCTGTATCTCGTTTGGTAAAGGACCTACTCGAAAAACGGAAATCAAAGTTTCTGATTCGAACAAACCATAATTTTATGCAAGCGACACAAGGTTTGCACGAAAACAAATCAGAAATTTTATTCCGAAATGGGACTCGTGATGTGTGGCCGTCCGGCCACCCTAACAATCAATGCTACTATAGTCCCTCCCCGGGCGCATGCATATTTTGTTATGTGATGACTGTATGTCGGGTTGTTTCTGAAATAAAAATACCAAAATGGACTTAATAGTTAACTGTCTTTATTTTCCATTTCCTTATAGAAAATACTTTTCGAATCATCAAGGACCGAGGAGCGCCAGGCGCCCGCCCGGGGCGCCGCTGACTAGTGCTCTCCAGCCCGAACGAACCATCCAATCATACGAATACCTTACGAAAACGATAAATAATACAAAAAAAATACTGATGCGAGATCGTAAATTTACAAAGACTTCTCGATTTTGATGAGCTCAGAGATGCCGTCGTACATGGTCTTGACGGCGTCGTACTCAGTGAGGCCCATGCGGCGCTTGTTGGAGATGTCGTAGACTCCGCCCTCGGCCTCCGTGTGCTCGCCGCGCGTGCCGCGCACCTGGAGCGCATACTTGGAGGCCACCTCCTCCAGCTTGGCTTTGTCGGCCGCCAGCTTGGGCAGCTTGATGTGCACCGAGGCGCGCACGGTCGTGCCCAGGTTGGTGGGGCAGAAGGTCAGGAATCCCAGGCGGTCATGGTGAGAGAAAGGCACGCGCTTCTCGATGTCGTTGACGGCCGACACCAGGCGCTTGTACACCTGCTTCAGGTCGCCGCCCATCTGCATGGAGATGAGGCGGAGGTGGTCCTCCTCATTGCACCACACCAGGAAAGTTTTGTTCTCGTTGTGGTAGATGCCACGGCCAGATGGCCAGAAGCGGCAGGCGTTGGCGGCCTGAAGGAAACGGTCACCCTCCTTGAACAGGAAGTGGTCATCAATCAGCTGCTGCTGGACCTCCTTGGACATACCAGTAAGAGGGAAGAAGGTACCCTTGAGCTCTCCTTCGAGTCCAGAGAGGGTTTGGGCCACTTTCTCTTCCATCTCCTTGTATTGGGCCTCGGTCAGGCAGGGGTTGAAGGGGTAGCCCTCCAGGGAACGTCCGCAGCGCACGCGGGTGGACACTACAAACTCGCCAGCGGGGTCCAGGTTACCAAGGCTCTCCACATCTCCCCAGTTCTTGGGAGGGTGAGAATCGGTTTTCTTGAAACCGGTGTGGTAGTCCTCGATGATGGGGTCGAAAAGCTCAGCAAACACGGAGTAGGCTTCCGCATCAGGAGCATAGATTCCAACACCAGAGTCCAAGTTCTCAACACCTGAAATTAATTAGTAACATGAGTATTCATTCTTTCATAGGTAACTATTTATGGCTGAGGTATTATGCAACTATAATAGGTATGCCATTTTATGAGCGATTATAACTTTCCTAAGAATTAACACTTCTTTCCTTCCTTCAGCTTAGGATATGGAACATTATTAGGTAACTATGTAAGCACCTGTTTTATCATTATTGATACAGACACAGACTTACCAACAGTATAATAACAATACCTACATTCCTATTCCCTTCTTTCCCGTGGTCCACCAGGTGGACAAAATAGGTGAACCACGGGAAAGAAGGGTTCCTATTAGGTGGTTATCCTACTACCACTTGTAGTGTTAGTCAAAATCATAAATAGGATAGGTATAGTAAGTAACTAACTATTTACATAATAGGTACTATAGGGTACCTATTTACATAGTAGGTAACTTTGCAATATTGTCTAGATTTCGTAGCAAAAACTAGTAGGCTCATTTATTATACAATGGCGAATTTTTTAGATTTTGTGATACTAACCAGACTGAATGCAATCCAAAAGGGTTGATCCGAATGATGTCTTCTTGTTCTTGAGGCTGTCGAAGACCTCCTTGGTGAGGTACTTCTTCAGCAGCGACTTGGAGTCAGAGGCTTGGAGCTTGCTGAAGCCAGCCTCCAACTTCTCGATGGTTCCGGCGTCTACCATGGCTGCGGCTTTCCTGCAAAAACGAGAGTATCGTTATTGTTATGATTTCACATCAGTTCCCAAGACATACACAAAAGAACTAAAGATTCTAACGCTTTCAAAGCTGCACATGTCGCGCGAGTACACATTTTATTTGTATTTTTAGTATTTTTCACTGAAAAAAATGACCAAATCGTAATGCCTCGAAAGCAACGCATGAAAAAAGGCGGCAAGCAAAGACCGTCAAGTCCAAAAATCAATCAAAACCTTTTTTCAAAAAAATTGTGGTGCCATAGTGATGGATGCAACGCCGCCGCATCAACCACTGCCGTCATCGACTCAACCGGAAGGTGAATCGAGAAATTATCGAACAATTGTTTTATTAAAGGGCTGAAGATCACCCGTGAAAAGTAGCTTGAAAAAATTTGAAAGATTTTTGTGGGTAGGTGTCTCGTCATCTATGTCAGTAATTTTAATACCTATAAATTTTATAACTGTACTATGCCCAATTACTATTATTTTTAAGAAAATAAAAAGAAATCGCGTTGATATTAAAATAAAATCCAGTATTATATTAAGGTACCCTACTTTCTAAGATCGGTAAGTATTATAATTTACTAACTGTTTTGTTTGAAAGAATTACATAATCGTTAAAAAATCCTTTGGCTTTTCTTGAATAAATAAAACAACACATAATATGTACAAACCGCCTGATGAGGTAATACGCGAGAACAGCGCCACCGCAAACGAACACTGGGATTGTGATTTTCAGTTTATAATTCATGTCCACGAATAACACGAATCCGCTTGAAACTTATGTACAACGAAGAGAGAGGTGCTCGCGAACTGGACTCCTTTAGGAATGTTTTACGAACACACCCAGGAGTATCGTCTCGATTTTGTGTGGAATTACGTAATTTCACCAGAGGTCGCCTTGACCGACACGCGCAAGTCGAACGGATGTGTCAGCTCACTGCGCACCGGTATTCCTCAGTGGTGCGCAGCCATGCCTCCCACTCGCAACCAGCCGACGTGTTATCGCGAGTTTCTTGTTACTTTATTCATTTATGACCGAGAACGTAGGTAATGCAACACATACAGGTCCTCAGATTACGGAATCCACTTAATCATTCTGCGAATAAGCTAGGTAGATACCAGCCATGGCGGTTTGTATACTGCTGATATCAATTCGTACTTTCTAGAATTATGCATTTGGATAAGAATTTGGTTTGCCATTTTGTAAGAGTGTCCAACGATGATGATTCTTGACGGTGTTTATTGTCTTTATTGAATTTCTAAACGATCAGCATTTTTTTTATTGATCACTTTGATAAGCAATGACATAGAATGTTGTCTGCCGGCAATTTTGCATATAAGTTTGATAAAAAAAAATATTTTTCTTCAGACAAGTTATTATTTTAGAATAAACCATTAGACGCTTATTATGATACCTAACTACCTACCCGCTAATCTAGGAGTTAGTCCGGATCGGACATTCTGATAGTCTACATTCCGTTAAGGATTCGTTGTCCTTTAATTTACAAACACCTAGTTTTAATTTTATTAGGATTTTTAGGACTTTGCGTATCCTTGACCCTTCATTAATTGCTAGTATTATTTTTTATGGCATGATCAAAATCTAAATGATTAACACAATATGAAATGAATGACCCGAAAATCACTGCCAGATAGAGACAATACGCACCCATCGGTATCTTCAGCCGGTTTGTTTTCTTTAGTTGCACAACCACCCATTTTCACTTATTTTAAATAGAAGCTATGCATGCACTAAATCACTTAAAACTACAGGAAACAACAAAAAGAAACTGAGAAACTCTAAATGCAATGATGGAATGATATTTTGCCGAAACGAATGTATCGGACCCGGGAGTGGCAAGGGCGAGGGGAGGCTCGATCGATGAGAGTACACGCAGCACGCACGCGGTTTACGCTTCCCGCCCTTCGGGAACAGCTTCAAAACTTTAGGAGGGAAACTTTCCACGACTTATATCACACTGGGTACCTTCGAGCGCGGTTTGAATGCAACACTTCTTGTCGTACGATAAGATGTTATCAATGATTGGCACTTGAGTTTATCAAAACACATTGTTTCTATAATGAATTAAGTTGTCACACAAGAGATGAGATGCCGCGGAGATGCACGTAGGTGGCAAATATATTTAAATTGACGGTAGATTAAAATTCAAAGTGGCCACCGCTTACCTGGTACTTGAACAACCGTCAGAGTCGACTGCGAGGTGCAGAATGGTTGAAGTGCGGGACCGCGCCGAGCGTTAAGCCCGCGGTCGTCCCGCACCCCCCTTCCCTGTCAACCTTGGCCTTGCTGCTGATGCTTGCATGGCTGCCAGATCGCACGGCTCGACCAGTTAGTTTGATTGCTAGCGATTTGGCTATTATATGCCGACAATGATTCATTTAAAGTCATCATAATTGCTAAATCCCAATGATGTTCAGATCAGATCCAAGTAAACTTATAACTGCGATAGGATAAAATGAGTAGCAATTTATCGTCGGTCAAGTTAAAAAAGAAAAAATTGTATCTTTAGGTATTATGTAAGTTAAAGTTTTTGCGTTCAGATTGGCATGTTTTTTATTTATTTTAAAATCACCTGAATCGAAATAATCAGCGATTATCAGTATATATAATATTAATGTTTTATCTATTTCAATTTTTCCTTATCTGATCGATTAAAGTACTAAACTTTGCGTCACAGCACTATTTAGTAGGAGGAAACGGGAAAAAAATTTTTGTAGGTAAAAACGTTCCGTTCCTGCACAACAAAAAAGTTTCTATAATTATATAGAAACTTTTTTGTTTTAAAGCATTTTTTATTATTTTTCTAATGTTTGAACGATATTTTTTTTAAATCTTTTTTTAGAGATACTTTCCCATCTAAACGTCTTCAAAAGAACACACATTTCATTTAACCCTAGAGGCCCCAAGCGGTAGCCGGTTGCCGCGCCTTACGTCACTGCATAGTTCACTCAATCCCTGCGCGGCAGCCCGTTACCGCTCTCCTGCATTAGATTCAGGGCCTTATATCACCATGATAGAGACTACTTTTCTTTAAAGAAGTTTGATGAATTTCGTTCTTTGATATATTTTCTTCATACTGAACAAAAGTAATAATGACATCTGTTTACATTCAGTTTGTTTATGGCGGTCAAATTGTGCGTTGTTCCGTGTGTTTCGCGAGTTTAGTGTACTTTGTTTGCTGGTTTTACTGGATTTTTCGAAAGTAAGTGGTGTTTTTTTATTATAAAACAGTTTATTCTGCTCATGATGAGTATTTTTAGATAATGAATTGTAAGAAATACATCGTAATAACTTCTAGATACGGCTCGAAAAAGTTCGTTAGCTTGCGCTGATTCCTAAGTAATTTATTACTTAGTTTGTTACATAGTAAATGTAATAAGCTTATAAAAATAAACTGTAACTCATTTACACAACGATTTATCAACGCATTATTGTCATTTTAGTAAAATAAAATCATGAAAAATTTGATGTACACTACATACAAAATGGCGTTTCGTCAGTCAGTATCCAGCGAGCCATTTTGGTCTTTATTTGTGTAGCGCTAAAGACGTATTTTCCCGGTGGATGGTGTGAAACTTTTTTGTTGAACGTTTTGCATAGGGACTGACGTAGAGTCGATAGTTATCGATAGTAACGATAAAAGTTTTCATTATATCGATAGTGATGGTGGTATCCCATAATTAATTTATATTTACTTTTACGTCATTATATTTATACTTAGGTACTGCTATTGAAATGATTTTTTATATTTGTTTTTATTACAAGAAAATAACGAAAAAGGATGAGTAATATAACGAAAATATTTTCGTTTCTTGGTTAGGTAGCGGGTTCGATTCCCGCCTCGAGAACAATTGTATAAGAAAAAAACTTTATTCCGGGTGTTTTAGATTTATATATGGGTAATATTATCATTTTTTAATTACACGTATTAGATTATATTAATTATATCAGTTATCTAGTAGTAGGCATCTATGAAACAAGCTCTGCTTACTTTGGGGCAATATGATGCTTTGTTGATTGTTCAGCATAATTATTATTATAATTTCTTTTTAGCATGTCAAGCTGGCGCGCTGGTTCGAATCCGCCTGCGGAATTCCTCGATGCCCTGTATGGCGAGGAAGGAAGCAATGACGAAGACGAAGGATCCGATGAATATCTAGAGATAAGTGACCCCGAATCGGACCTCGAAGACTATGAGGTTGGTAACCCACTTTTTATTATATGTTCGACTACCTGGTGTCGAGAGGTTTTCTATTTTGCTTTGGGTGACAGTTTTTTTGCATGAACGTTTCTCTTATTTTTTAGGATGATACGCACAACAGCAGAGCCCACCGTCCACACCCGCCCCATTTATCGCCGGAACGCTGGGAGAGCTTGTCACAAGTGGTAATGCTTTTATTGTGGTTTTCGGTTATAGTTATATATATACTTATGGGTTGCAGTTTACTTACGCTTTTTATGTTTGCCTTAGGGAGAACCATTGGATCGATCACCAGAGGCTCCACCATACTCACCTCTCACGTCCCCAGAGCGCCGCGAGAGGCTTTCACCAATAGTACGCTTTCTTTATTTCGCGAGGTTTATGATATTTCTGTATTTATAGCAGTTGGATTTCTTCATTTTATTAATTTATTGTATTTTTTTATTCAGGACTACCCAACAACACCTCCTGCAGCGCCCCGCGATAGGGAAAGGTCCCGCTCGCCACTACAACCATCCAATTCGTTGGAATCGTAAGTGTAATGTTAGATGTTATTTATGTATATGTATTATGTAAGAATCTAATAATAGTATTTTTTTCACAGTGCACCGGAGCCTGTAGACGTGGTGCTGCGGATTTACAATGAAGATGGTGTGCCGCTCGACGTTGACGATGGAGAATTTTATGCCCCGGATACCCACTCTTTGTATGAATTACCTGCAGAGCGTGAGAGAGATGAACGTAATAGAGATGCATGCAATAGAAGAAGAACGAGAGGGCGAAGGGGTGGCCGAAGGGGTGTCAGGGGTGTGCGAGGGCAGAGTGTACGTAGGGGTGGGTATCCAAACCGGGGCCGTAGGGAGGGACATCAGTGGGAGATTGGACACCCACTCAACGAGATCTGGACCAATGACGAAGACGTTCCTCCTGAATTGGTAAGTTTGGCGACGGATGTAGTGAGGAGACGACAGATGAGAATACATGATGATGCCATGGTTGATAGAAACGCTGAACGAGGAGGAAATGTTAGCGAGAGCGAAAACGATGATGAATTTCTTGATGCTAGTGATGGAGCAGATGCTCTCCCTAGACCAGAAAGCCAGACCCTTCACTTTGAATGGTCTTCTATGGAGACTTTTCAAGGTGAAGAACACAATTTTATCCCTGAGCGTACTGGTTCAGTTCGGGTTTTCAATTCGGCTTATGACGCTTTTCGTTCCTATTGGAGCGATGACGTTTTAGGTCTTATTGTGGCCGAAACGAACCTATATGCTACTAAAATCGCATCTGTTGCTTTTGAGTCTGAATGGTTCCCCACTAATATCGATGAAATTTTGTGCCTTTTTGCGTTCTGGATGATGTTGGGTATCGTCAAAATGCCAACTATTACTAGTTGTTTTTCTGTCGATCCCCTTCTGAAAACGGAAGTTTACAGACGCATCTTTACACGAAGAAGGTATGAAATGTTAACTAGAGCTTTACATTTTGTAGATTCCGACCCCGCGATGAATAACCCAAATCCCTCCAACACTAGCGCCGGAAGCTTTGACCGATTGCACCGTTTGAGGCCAATAATTTCACATTTAAATTCAGCGTTTCAATCCAATTATATTTTAAGTAAAAACATTTGCATAGATGAAAGCCTTACACTTTGGAAAGGAAGATTGAACTTCAAACAGTATATTCGGAGCAAAGCTTCTAAGTTTGGGATCAAAACATTCGAGCTTTGTGAGAGTACCACCGGTTACTTGTGGTCTTTCATTGTTTACACAGGTAAACAATCCGCAACAGATTTGGAGCAGTCGCCCGGAGTACTTAAAAGTACAGCTGTTGTGAAGAAGCTCATTGGTCCCCTACTGAACAAAGGGTATAGATTATTTATGGATAATTGGTATAATTCACCCCTATTAGCTAGATTTCTAAAGCGCAATGGTACCGACTGCGTTGGTACTTTGCGACCTTCCCGTCGCGACGTTCCCAATCTAATAAATAAGGCTCCTCTTAACAGGGGAGAGTACATTGCCAGGCATTCTGGCGATGTCACAATATTGTCATGGCAAGACAAGAAAAGAATTACCATGATTTCCACTTGTCATGGTGCATCTACTGCTTTGCCTACAGTCTCATCTAAACCATCATCGCGGCCAGTGCCCTTTAAACCACAAGTTGTGCTGGACTATAATAAATTCATGGGGGGGGTAGATATGAAAGATCAGATGTTGGAGCCTTATTTATTAGAAAGGAAACGTTGCAGAAAATGGTACATGAAACTTTTTAAACGCCTTCTCAATGTATCCATCCTCAACTCTCGCACTCTTCTACAGTCATCCACGCAGAAAAACTTTGACCATTTAGCTTTCCGCCTTCAGCTTGTAGATTTCATCCTCACAAATCATCTTTCACATTGTCCGCAAAGCCGAAAAAATACTGTATCTAGCAGTAGATCTTCGCACTCTCAACCGGATAGATACATCATTTCTACACATTGGCCCGTTTTACTGGAACCAACAGAGAGCAGTTCAGCGCGCAACCGGAACTTCTGGAAGCGTTGCTTTGTTTGCCTTAAACAAGGCAAAAAATCCCAAAAAACACCATATTGCTGCGAATCCTGTCGCGTGCCATTGTGTATAAAGGATTGTTTCAAATCATATCATACATCATCATCATAATACCAATTATTCATAAATAACTATTGTGATAGGTTTTTATGATAACAGAGTGGAAGATTAAAATGAATGTGGAATTTTTGTTTGTTGTATCATTGTCATAAATAATTTTTTTTCACGACATTTTTCAATTTATGAATTAACATGTTTTATTTTTGAAGTATGTTTGACTTGTCCAAATAATTATTAATAATTTTATAGAAATATGTTTCAGATTCTCATTCTAAAACTGTTTTAGGTCCATAGTAAATTTTTAACAATCTGTGTTACATTACGTACGTCTAATGGTAATGCATAACAATAATATATATTCTTAGTGTAAGAATAGATAGAGCAAATAATATAATCACGTATAAATTGTATTTTATTCAAAAATTGACGATTGCCAAGGGAATGTTAAAAAATTCATTTAGAGCATAAAAACAATTTTTTTCAAAGACCTGTTTAATTTTATTGTTGAATATATTTAAATTATAGATTTCTGTGATGTTGTATTGAAAATTTGTATTTTCACATTTACTCCTTGATTTTTTGTTGACCTTGTAACATTTTCACTAGATAGCGCTAAAAAATATTTTAGCGACATCTAGTTTTAAAAATAAAGTTGTAAAAAAAACTTTGGAACTTTTACTTATAATGTAAGTATTTTTTATTTTTGAGTGTGTTTGATTGTTTATGATTTAATAAAAATATTTTTTTATGTAATTGTATTATTTTCAAGTAGGGTATATTCCCTACAAAAAGAAAAACTATCGATAAAATTTATTCAAAGTGCAGGACATCCCTAGTAGTTTCTACTCGTCTTCGCGTCAAGATTCAAGTGCTATTATTGTAGGAATCTCAATCTCTTTTGTCAAATTATTCACATAAATACACAGCATAGGTCCTTGTTTTTTAGATTTTAGGAGAGTATTCATTTATTTCTCGTAATCCAGCCCGCAACATGGTTTCCTAAGTTAAAACTTGTGAAACGAATATCGTATTTGACTTAGCACTATATTTTGATGCCTGATAGATAGAAAATATATCAATTAGTACATTGTCGTTTACAGAATGATAAAATATGGTTTAATTGTAGAGTTATTACATATTTTGCACAATGCGGTATTTTCGACGCCATCTTGCTCAAAGGCGCACCGGCTGCCATTATTTTTGTGACATTTGGGTGTCAAGATTGAAGGGTTAACTCCCAGCGAGAATAGAATTCTTCAATCATCATTAGGTACTTAAAACTAAGTACGTGTACGGATATACCTAGGTACCTTGCCTATACTACGTATAGGTTTAAATTTTTTAGGTAAGAAGCAGCCTACCTACCTAGATTTGGGTCCCCTCATTAATAAAATGTTTCAGCCTCAAACTTCGCGAGTCCTTGAGACCTTTGCAGGTCCTTGAACTCAAGGGTTGCGCGGCGTCAAGGTTCAAGGAAACCATAAAACAACCCCTGCCTTTTGAATCGACCTACATAACGGAACGTAAGGTTTTTAGCACTTTGGTAGTGTTGCTAGGTAAGCGTGGACTGGTAGGTACTTAATTTATACTTACAAAAGCAAAGGTGAGCTACGCAACGTATCACAGCCTAGTTTAGCCTGCGCGTAGATAATCTCCAAGCCTGCCAAACGCATCGTTCATCCTATTCGGCTTGCAGCACGCGGTTGCCCTAGGCCTCACCACCGCGTTCCACCGCCCCGGGGCGGTAAAAAAACTGTAGGTTTATTAACTCAAAAATGAGCCCGAGTGACAGCACTGGTTTAGCCTCCTAGTAGCAGTGGCGTAGCTAGGTGGACAAGGGCGCCGGTGCCCTTGTCCACCTGTTTATTTTCAAGCCACGAAATTATATTGCCCTTCAAACTTACCTTTAGATATATATAAGACTAAGATACAGTGATACTATCCCTAGTAGGATAATCCATACGTCGTCGTCTCTATGTGGGGTTGAATCTCTGTGTGCTTATTAAAAGAAAATGGGAACAAATAAACAACGACGCACATAACAATATAAAACACATAGGTAACTATTTATTATTCAAATGAGATCAATAAACGAAAAATAAACAATTTTTATCAGAATTCCCAGTTCAATTCACAAACTCTTGCGCGCTTAAATTTTTGCTTTGTCCATAATTTCACTCAAATCCAAGTTTGATGCCGCCTAATTTTCTATTGCTGATAATTATGATAATTAATGTCGGAGGTGATCTTGTTCAATTTATCATAGCGAGCTCAAGCCCTCTGAGCTTGGAGGCCCTGGTACATTGCACCACCTAGCCCTATGATAGCTACGCCACTGCCTAGTAGCATAATCTTATATGTCCCAGGTAATATTTTTTGAGGAAAGGAACTCTAGTTTATGGAGAAGTTAGGAAGGTACAAATGCTAGGTCCTACCTAAACCTTTACGACTGTATTTAACTCAAGAGACAGCTCATCAATAACGTTTTGGCCTTCAATAGGTCACTGTCCGCTTTCTCCATCGATATTCCTTGTAAACTTATATAATATTCAAACGCTTGTTTCGGCCTTGCCCTATTTTCGTCGGCCTCAGCCGGGCAATGTCAGTGCCACTGAATGTTGGCACAGCACTTTGCCATGTTTTTTCGGACGATTTTATGACGTTATAGGCACATGTTTACGCGTTTCCAAATTCATAAGCATCGTCTAGGTGCTTTGCTATTCCAAGCGTTATTAATGGATTTTACGAACATCGGTATTCTTCTCACCTGAACAATTTTGCGAAATTATTGTAAATGTTTTCAAAATATTCTAAGCTAAAGCTTCGTCTATCATGTGGTAACTTTATCTACAGCTACCCTCATAATTTTACATAACTACTAGATTGGAAACCTACTTCGAATCCTACTAATTTCCTATTTATCCTCGATCAGACGAGGGCACACAGGCACATTATTCTCTCGCATCTGCGGCCCTTTGAAAACTGTATTGTTACCACAATCCAAATTGGACTCCTCTCGTAATGAATAATAAAAAATATTGTGAAATGTTTTATTCCGTAATAAAAGATACAGTCTTTAGATAGAAGACACCTTTTATGTATTGTGGAAATACTTGTACTAGGTGGCTTCAGCATTTTATTAAACATTGCAAAACAATAATAACCATTATTATTGTTTTGCAATGTTTAATAAAATGCAAAATGCTTGATACACAGCAATAAAATGCTGTGTATCAAGTACCTAAAATAAAGTGCAAAGTAGTTGAGGGTAGGACACAATAATTATCATGACGTCTCTAACAATAAGTTGTAAGTTTTAGTGTATAGTATAGGCAAGTAAATTTGGCGTATTGAATTTAAAGTTGGTGACATTGTATAGGTAAAGTAGTATAGTTTAAAATATCATGTACAAATCATGAAGTGTATTTATCGTAGGCTCGTTGATTTCAAGAGCTGATAGGCATGTTGGACTGACTCCCAGCAAGTTAAATCATGATTTTACCTCAATTATAGATTTGTAGATTAAGTACCTGCATATGTACATATATTGACGCTAAAAGGGTCGATAATAATAAAACAAGGGTTGCAAAAAAGACAACAACGACGGAAGGGAAGATGTTATTAGGTAGGTAGTTTATAATATAGAAAACTGTATTATTTATGTTTGCAATAAAATACTGTATACTGAAATACTGAAAGGATGGTATAGATGCAATCAGCTGACGACCGATAGGTACTTATGAGTGGCACGAATTGGAGAAGGTTTGCACTATTAGATAGTACCCAACAAACAGTGGTTTGACTGACACAGGCTGGCTGCAATAATAAAGTACTTATAATGCAAGTCGAGGCAATGTGGCAAGAAAGTCCAGCTAAAAGATTTACCAAGCTTATTGTTAGTGTCGTTCGGTTCAGACGCCAGAAAATATATTGCATATACCTGGCTTATACTTTCAGAATTCGTTTCATACTCACCGATAGTTGCATACTCTTACAAGCAGCAGGAGTAACATTATGAGGTAAACACCAAAACAGATTCTCGACCATTTTCGAGTCACCACTCTAACAATCGGCGTAAACATCGCAGAACATACACGAACAAAACTGATAGCATAGGTAAATGATAAGAAGGGAAATGATATAGAACCGCAACGATAAAATGTGGAATCATTATCAAGCGTTGTTTACCCAAAATCATTTGGTGGTTAAAGAGTATACAATAACTAACCTAAGTAAGATTGGTGGTAAAAATCAAGCTAGTATCATGTCTGTGGTAAAAATGGGTACCTACCACAGACATGATACTAGCTGCGTCTGTACCTACCTACTTGAAAAGTAAAATTGACATTCTGGTTAAAGATACCTGTGATCTTTCGATAAAAAAGTTTCGTTTAATAGAAGGAAGCTGGCCCAAAGCTAAAAGAAGAAGAAGAAGAAGGAAACTGGACGGAAGAAATCGCCCGTCTTGGATATCCTTGATTGAAGTCTCCTATTTCAAGGAGGAAAACTTTCAATATGGTCCGTCATCATTCCCAACAAAGGTGTAAATATCATTGATTCCCAATATAAATTTAGGTTACCTAATACAAGCCCGTTCCCAATGTTGATCTTCCGAGAGCTTTGACAAGTCTGAGACTTTCCCTCGTCCCTGTCTGAGACAATGGACAGAGGGTAAGGCACCTCCTTTTTGTAGGCACCCCTATGCGAAAAGGAGTGCCTGCCTCACTGTTAATATCACGATTATTAAGGTTTCTCTAAGTAGAAAAACCATGAGCCTGGCACCCTACCTGACTCATGATGGTACGTCGCAGCAGGTAAGTAGTACCTGTTGACTTAGCCACTTGAAGAAATTTCCAAAAAGAGAAGTCTGGTTTTGAAAATTAAATTAATATTCAGCAGAACTATAAAATGAGATCTTTATCCGATAAATGTGACCGAATTCGAAATATTATCTATTTATTTGCGTTAGGGACCTACCTACTCAAATAGATTCGCAAGATAGGTACCTACTTACCTACCTAAAGATTAGATATACCTACTTAGGTACTATCTACATGTATGATATGTCAAGTTTTTGTGTAAAATCAAGATATACCTATCTATGCAAGGTGGGACCAAAATTGCGCAATTGGATATTGACTCACTGCGGACATCTGTAGATTATGGATGAAATTCCATAATAATTCATTCAATTTCGTTCATCCTGAATCAGAAATAGCAAGGTTATGCCGTTTTGCGATGATAAGAAGATGCACAATATAATACCAACGCCATTGTGTGCCATCCATCATACTTACACCCAGCCCAGTGGGTGCCGGCTACTCTGATGAATACAGCAATTTCCGGCCGAACATATTCTGGTTAGGTACCTACTTGGTTACTGGCAGTGTGGTAGAACTCATACCCAAAGTCAAAAGACTTACATTACACTCATATCTTTAGACAATTTCTCAATTAGTCCTCCACTCGAATTGGACAGAAGGTGCCTCGAACAGGCCTCTAAAACATAATCGAGTTCGGTATGCTTAACCTGGCCAAAAAATTACATAATTATCAAAGTGCTTTATTTCCTTCAGACCTTACTCTTAGACACGTCAAAAAATTCAAATTACCAATTAATAAAGGAAATAAAGTGAACACTTTGATTTTTTGTAAACTTCAATCTTTTTAAAGTGAAGAAGCGAACAAGAAACCTTTACCTTGTTAGGTTGTCAGTATTCGAGTTGGAGCAAAACTCGTCCCAAGCTTTTTTATCCTCTAGAGATAATCTGATATTTTGTAGTAAGCCATTGGTTAGTTGTGCCTCTACTAGGTAGTCCTGCCTGTAGTACCTGATCTACGAGTTACCGTTTGGTATGTCCGAAGAGCACGCGCCTACGACTTTTTTTAGCGATACAAACGTGCTTGCATCGATGCATTCGTGATACTGTCGCGCATTCGCATGGGCGCGCGCTCTATGAATTAGCAAGCGGAATTGGGTGGACCGGCCATATTTCGCAAAGAACCGACAACCACTCTGGGGTAAAACGTGTCATTCAGTGGAGACTGCAACTCGGCAAACGTAGTGTAGGACGCCCACCGCCCAGGTGGGATGACGATCTGTGAAAAACTGCAGGCAGATGCTGGATGCGCCAAGCTGAAGACAGGGCGCTATGGCGCTCATTAGGGGGGCCTATGTCCAGCAGTGGACTGGCATAGGCTGACGATGATGACATCATTTCGTTTTAATAGGTATACGTTTCTTATATCGGTCTTTAAAACCTCAAATGCAAGAGCCGTAGCGAGATGCTGCAAATCTGTCACAGATGCGCCTATTATTATTATATACTAGTTCTTCCCCGCGGTTTCACCCGGTTTAAATTCGAATTGCATATTTCTAGAGGAATAAAAAAGGTATTTTTCTCGTTAATCTCCCATGGGAATTTGATATTTAACCAGGACAAAAAGTCTAAGCTACTCTCCATCCTTTCAACTAACTCTATGCCAAAAATCAAGTCGATTTGTTGCTTAGTTAGGGCGTGAAGGAAGGACAAACAAACACTTTCGCATTTATAATATTAGTTAGGATTATGTAATGTAAGTGCATACCTACTAGGGATTTATTTTTACACTGTACCTGCCTCTGCTTATGTCCTAACAGGTTTGTCATCCTAGTGCTAAATTCGTTAGCATTTTACTGTTGTTTCTCATTGCTTAGCTAAGATTTATACCTTCACTACACTTTTTGCTCGTGGTTTCGCGCACGTTACAATAAAACATCTATTCAAATTTTATTTGTATCAAATAGAACTAATCTATCTATGCAAAGGTTATTTCTATTCCATGGGAGTTGCTTAAGTTATTCCACTTAGGCTACTTTTTCAAATCTCCCCCTTACTTACACAACAAGCTTGAATGGGCTTCAGAGAGGATCCTTAAATATCTACGTGGAGTATGCTCTAATTTGATCTTACACAAAGACAGAACTGTAGCTTCCCGAGGTTCATTTCGATTCGCAACGTCACGCTGTTGGAATGATCTGCCTCCTCCATTACGCGTTACCAAGTCGTTATACACATTTAAATCTAAGCTCAAAAATATATTATTATCTAACCAAAAAAACTTCTAATACAACCACCCAAAAATATACATACCCTAAACATTCTTCTCTGCATTTTAACCGACCTAATATTAATGTATTTGTAATATTTTACTCTATTTATTATTATTGTATATTATTCTTAATATCTTAACGTGTATAAGCACCATTGCACGTTTGCCTAGTTGACTATGTATATATATGTATTGTATATATATATTGATATCCTCCAACTCTTTGTTTTCATCCTTATTTTACATACACACCTATATTTTTTAAGTATTATACTCGTTATGTTTCGTTTGTGGACTGTTACTCGTGCGTGACGCGACGACATCCAATTAAAGGTTCTGACTGAAAACCAGCGTCGTTATCGTCAGGCGGCACCTGATTAGCTTTGCACATATGGAAAGACCAATATTTTTTCTAACCTTGGGAGTCTACTACACGGTGCATAAATAGAAAAAACTAAAATAAAAAAGTTGCATCGGCCGGGAATCGAACCCGGGCCGCCCGCGTGGCAGGCGCATTATGTTTAAAATATAAATCCCAAAGGCCCCAGAGGTCATATTTATTCGTAATTAAGTATATTTCTGTATTTCTCTTTCTTTTCACTTATATCATGTGTGTGGCGCTCATGTGGTAAATTAATGGTTTATTCTTCTGTCCAGTTGAGAATCTGTCCAATTGCTAAGGATGGGTATTTTGGTGGTTAGTATACTCAACTGGAGCAGCTGGACGGGATCAAGGGCCACAACCATATATTTCAGCCCAATACGTTTAGTAGTTTTGGACTGAAGAAGTAACAAAGATCCCAACCTTATAAATCCATCCAAAATAAACATTCGCAAAAACGGAACCCTTATTTCTTATTACTTTGTTATCCATCTGTCCGTCCGTCTGTTAACCCCGTTTTCTCAGAAACGCGTAGAGCTATCGAGTTGAAATTAACATCAAATATCCAAGTCCGTAACAAACTACTAAGTCAACGCAATCAAAAGGTACAGACGTTTAAATTTCAAGTAGCACACAAATCCGATAGGTTACTTCCCGTTGACCTAGAACCATGAAATTTGGCAAGAAACAAGGCCAAGCACAAGTAAAGGAAAAACCCGAAAAACATGAATTTATAGTTACATAAACAATGAATATTAGAATAATAATCATTTATTGTTTCAACTTTTTTATTTACATAGTTGATCTTATGAACTACTTATAAATGGTTCAACAGTTTATCCTTTCGGACGTACAATAAAAATTATTAGAATAAGTACCTACATACCTACTTAAAATTAAATAAATTGCACTTTTTTCTTTCACATCGGTTAACAATAATCCAATATGTATTTATTTTATCTCAATTTTGGAGGGGTACTGTCTAAGTATTATTTAATATTATAATATCTTTTTTGACAAAGAAAATAACAATCAAATAATATATATACAAATAAAATTAGTATTTACAATTGAAACAATTGAGCTAACTGCAGACTGTTGCAAACAATCTACAGATAGCTCAACTGATCATATATATACATAATAGGTTTTTGATATTAGATAACTTCTTAATATTATTTTGATCTTCTATTCTATTTCTTTTATTTCTATTGGTTATTGTAATTTTTATAGCAGAAATATATGGACTTTTGTGGAACATTGCATTATTTACTTGAGGCATACAAATATTATATTTATAGTTTTTGTGTAGGTTATTATATCGATTAGATTGTGTCTCAAAGAATATTTTTTTGTTGTTATTAATAAATAAGCATATTTCCATGATGTACATTCCAGTAAAGGTTAAAATATTATTGTTTTTAAATATGTTACGAAGAGATTCTGTACTTTGTAAGTTAAAAAGTAGATTCTATATCCACCGACTTCCCCCAGAAAATTATTCCATAGCAAAGATGAGGAAACACATGCGTATAATATGCATTTAGATTCTCATTAGGGACCGAAAACCTATAGGGTAATTCCCGTTGACCTAGAATCATGAAATTTGGCCAGAATCAAAGCCTTATAGCCCAGGTAAAGGGAAAATCCGATAAGTTTTGTAGTAGGTATAGTCACAATTTCTAAGCGATCAAAACCTTTAGGGCCAACATCCAGTTGACCTAGAATTATGAAATTTAACAAGAAACTAGGTCTTTTAATTACGGAAACATCTGTGTGTGAGTACAACTCGCACTTGACAATTTTATTTTTTAGAGTCGCTATTTAGCCCACCCTGTGTTGTCCACCTGTATCCACCTGCTCAGAGTGACAGAAAAATTTCTTCCTCTATCAGAAAGAAATGAAATCAAACACAAAATAAGCAGACAAAGGTATAATACCTATATTTATTGGGGACTTCACTTGTTTTTGTTTGTGGTTATTTTCAGACACTTCTTCCATATTTCCTGAAGACTGATTGTAAAGGGTGCAGTAGCCCCTCATTGCTCTACCTGTAAAGACATAAGTATAAATTATTTGTTGCATAGAACGAGAGATTTTGTGTGAAGAACCATCCATAAGATAATTCTTGACTGATTAAAAAGTTCAAGAAGGGGATCCACAATATGAAGGAACATGAAGACCTTTGATGGTTAATAATCAAACAGGGAGACATACTCGTATGTAGGTAGTTCCATTTATTTGCTGCTTCACAAGTAATAGGTAAAACGAAATAGTATAATATCTTAAGAAATAAAAATGCTGGGCAATCCACACAGTAAAAGACATTTAGGTAGACAATAAAACTAAAAAATATAGTAAGAGGTGCTCAGGCACTTATTACTAATACAATGGATATTAATTAGAAAGTATTGAAAAATGAGAAAATAAATAACATAATAGTGTATTACCTATAATAGGTACCTACGTATTGTTATTAATAAGTAGAAATCGGATGTGGCCGCCTCATCGCAGATGGTTTGCATCCACAGATGATGATTTATCATCCACAGATGAAGATTTATCAGCTAGCTTACTAGTTTACTAAATACAAGCAAAATGCAATCTGAAAGCAAACTTAAGATCTTGCAGATCGAGCTGGTTCAAACGACTATACTTTAAAATTCAAGATATTTTATGTCAACAAAGACGATGATGAAAACTTAAGGTGACCTGACCCAAACTACCGCCGCCGCTGCCTATTTTATCGTATTATTACGTTAAAAAAAAAAATTTAAAAAAATCCCTTGGCCATTTTGTTATCCTTATTATTCCCATTTTTTAAATACCTTTGTATTAGTTTTATTTTCTATAGTTTAGTAAGAGATGCGAAAATCGAGTTTGGTCGCATCGCAGATGCGAAGTTGCACTATTTCGCCACCAAACTTGGCTTTCGCATATCTTACTAAACTATACAAAATAAAACTAGGTATTAGAGACATAAAAAAATGGTAATGATAAGTATCACAAATAATGGGCCAAGGGATTTTTTAAAATTCCTTTGTTTAACGTATTATTAGGTAAGATAAATAGGTGGCCGCGCTTATTTGGGTCAGGGAAGCCCCTTAACAAAAACCTAACAAGGTAACAGCAAAGTTATCACTAAAAACTAAAACACAAACTACAGTAACGCATAATCTCACAAGTGTACAAAAAAAAATTTGAATTCGTAAACGAACGAGAGATCAATTATGATGGTGAATGAAAGCTTTCGAAACCAAACATTGTTTCGCGCTTCTTTGCTTTGCTTCGATGATACCAATGTTGTTAAATAAATAAATAAAGCTTTATTGCCAATGTCGTTAAATATTTTCCACCATTATTCCCTGGGTTTAACCCCTTTGTACTTATATGTACATAAGTACATATTACATTATCTAGATTTCAAGCTCTGCTTAGCTTGTGGCTAGATAATGTTGTGTGAATTGTCCAGCATTATTTATTTATTAGGTATTTATTTACTTATCTAGATTTTTGAATCGGAGTGGGTATAGAATAATGTTGATACTGAAGTAGTGGTCATCGTCCGACAACACATCGCAAAACAAGTTCCCATGTGTAGAATAAACGAAAACGAAACTGGTTTCTAGCACAGAATTAAATTCATTGCTAAAAACGTCATATTATATGACTCGATATTTATCTAGAACTTTATTTTATGCGAAATGGATTATTGCGAATTGGATTCCCAATCCTATTACTCACAGTTCTGTCACTCTAACCTCTAACCTATTTATTATTTTCCTGTTCATTCATAATGTATCATTTATTCATGTTTTCTAAATAATAAATATTATATTAAGTAATACCCAATTAATATTTAAATCATGTTTACCCTGATATATTATATACCTCAGTTACAAAAGAATTAACTGTAAACAGGTGACGTTAAAAATGATATGAATATTGTCCATTTCCTTATGTGTGATCGTCACGGGTTGGTGCGAGATTCAAATTATTTAGTGATTTTTAATTTTTTCTGCGTTTTATAAATAATAAAATTAACGGAAATATAATTTGGCGCAAATCATGTACTATTTTCTATGAACCCAACATAAAACCAACATCGATTTAATTGTATTTTGGGAGCATTTGGGAAAATGTTTAGAGCCCAAAATCTCTTATTTTTCCAAATGCTCCAAAACTACCAATGAGCCGAAGTAAGCTTTTTCATTAGTTATGAAAAAGCTACAAAATGGTTTACGATTTGCGCCAACTTACTTTTCCGCTAGATTTATTGCGTGAAGAAAGCAGAATCCTACTAATATTATAAATGTCTAAGTTTGTATGTATGGATGTATGCATATTTGTTACTCTTTCACGCAGAAACTACTGAACCGATTAGGCTGAAATTTGGTATGTTTATAGTATGGGACCTAAAACAACAAATAGGTATTTTTTATCCCAATAAAACGCGGGCATAGGCGCGGGCAGCAGCAAGTAAATTATAAACTCCAAAAAATTTTAATCTCCCTCCAACCCGCGACGATCAACCTCAACCATTATCATTTGCATTAGATAACGTTTACATTACAGTATCAGGGCAGCGCAACCTTCAGGTACCTACTGCTAAAGAGATCAAGTGTAGGTAAATCTGCTTTATTCATGAATTACAAACTCATAAATAAACCAGAGCACAGGATCAAATAAGTTACAATAAGTTTTTGGACAATAAGTTTTTAAAATTGAGTGAATACATAGATAAGTAACTAATGATGAATGCACCAATCAGCAGTGATACCTGAAATCGCTTAGCGTCAGCGATCATATCTTCCACAATACTGGAGGAACTTTTAATATATGTATATCCTGAACTATATTCAGGATTGATTGTTTCGAAAACACGATTACATAAAAATTTCTTGATAGAAAAGACACCCAAGTTCGCTCTAAGCTGTACAATATCACTATTCAATAAAAACTTCAAAATAAGCCTTGATACTTTGTATAGTAAACAAACAGAATATAAAGCAGACGAAGACTGTTTTAGATTTGCAAAATTACTATTATTTTACCGTAAAAAAACAACAACATGATTTTTGCTGTTACGAGGTCTGTCCCGCTCCTATGAACGCTAAATCCTATGCCTTTCCTTTTCACAAAATGCTGAGATAGTGTAGCCCTTAACACTTAATTTTAGAAATTGGTAAGTACTTAGGTACTTAAAAATTAAATAAACTTAAAAATATGTCTACCCAAACCTTTAGGGATTATTCCGTTAATCCCCCGAAGCCATTCCCCAGGTGGGGGATGCATGGTGAAAAAAACAAGCAAAGCCTGTAGGTAACAATCGAGAAAATCGCGAGTGTCATGAAGGTTGTAATGTAAAGTACTAGGTACTTCAGATAGCTTTCGTTTTCGCGCCTAGAATGCGGTTTGGGGCACCACCACCAGGCATCATCGCCCGGTGCGTTTCCATTCGACATGGTTACACAAATCTTACATGATTTGATGTACGCTTATGTACAAATATGTATATGTAAGTAATTTACAATAGGTACAATGTCTCACCTTGTCCCTGGCGGCGATGAAATTCTTAATGAATGCTTTTCAATCTCTAACCTAAAAAAATAATAATAATAATACTGGACAACACGCATTATTTAGCTCCAAGCTAAACAGAGCTTGTGTTATACCCATAACACAAGCTATATATTATAATATTTAACTAGATAACTGATATACTTAATATAATAGACTACATATCTATGTAGTCTATTATATTATAAAATATCTATCTAGATATTTTTTATTATACATAGAAAACATCCAGAACACACTGAACAAATATTTGCAGATCGTCGCCTTTCGCCATTCCCGCCTCGGGACAAACATTTGTCCCGAGGCGGGAATCGAACCCGCAACCTCCAGCGTTGTAGGCGGACCTTCGCCCGCCGCGCCAGAAGTCGTCAAGAAAGGTAAAAGTGTGGTCGTGCAGATGGGTCTTTTACACTTCGGGTCAGGTAACTCAATTGGACGAATCAGAATCAATAACTTTATTTCTTTAGGCTTACAAAATAAGCACTTAGACACAATTTTATACTATAAACATAGTTATTATTATCAAATAAGAAATAAGGTGTTATTGATATTCTCTTCACTTACATTTTTTGTCCACTAGTGGAAGAAGTGAAAAATAAACCACCAGCACATTTATAATATCACTTATGTGTCTAACACATGGTTATTTTGTCTATCTAAATCTAAATTTAATGCGATTTAGATACATGTCAATATTTCTATAAAGCTAAACAGAACATTGAATTTCTTACATACTACTGACAGTGCGGAACGGAGCGACATCTGGCCAAGCATTAACATCATTGATGTAATCATCTATGGAGTAAAAGGCCTTCCTGATAAGATTTTGTTTAATGTACTGTTTAAATTTACGAATAGGGAGTTCAGTTGCTTCAGATGGAAGCTTATTATAGAAGCGCACGCAATTGCCCATAAATGATTTCCCTACTTTTCGTAATCTATATGCTGGGATGTGTAATTTGTTCTTATTTCTTGTATTTCTATTGTGAACATCACACTTTTTCGAAAAGCTATCTCTATTTTTGTGCGTATACATTAGATTTTCATAGATGTATTGCGATATTACTGTCAAAATATTTATTTCTTTAAATAATTACCTCAAAGAGTCGCGTGGCTTTAATTTATAAATTGCGCGTACAGCCCTTTTTTGAAGAACAAATATAGTCTGGATGTCAGCTGCCTTTCCCCAAAGCAAAATACCATAGGACATAATACTATGAAAGTAACTAAAATAAACTAACCTAGCTGTATCTTCATCGGTAATATATCTAATTGTACGAACTGCATAGGCTGCTGAACTAAGTCTGCCTGCAAGAGCATCAATTTGCGGTTTCCATTGAAGAGTGGAATCAATATGTAACCCTAAGAAAACAGTCTACAAAGTGAACAATCTCATCCTTTAGCATTATCACGCGATATAGAGTCATCCCGTGACCACGACAGAGTGTAAACCTGTTGAAACTTCGGTAAAAATAGGTAAATAAGCGCGATAAATACCCGTAAATATTTAATAATAACATATTATAACAGGCCAATTTTAGAATCCAAATGCAAATAACAGAGTACACAAACCCTAACGTAGTAACATTAGGTACCTAATCTGTGCCGACAATGGACACTGGTCCAGATGGCGACATGGGCGTCGGGCGTGCACCGGGGTCGACGACCGCTGCAGTGACTCATGCAACTCCTATTATAGCTTGCCTTTACTGTTTTTACAGTCGACAGTACGAGCAAGGAGGAAATCACTGCCAAAGGTCACACCGCATTTATGAACGGGAAGCAAAGCCGGCCAGAAAAATCGTTATGTTTTGTAAGCTATTGCTGCTATACCTAGCTTTTAGTTACAAATGACTTATGGATGTAACCAACCATGATTCAAGAAAATAAGGTCTGCTCCTACGGGAGTGTCACTTGCCTACCTCACTGTCCAGTTGCCACTCTATTTCAATAAAATGTAGAAGTTGGGATACAATACAAATGTGTAAGGATCAATAATAATTGATATATCGATAAAAAAAAATGAAAAACGTCAATTATGTTTGTTAGATCAGACAAAACAGGGTTAGTTAAACACGAGTCAATGTGATACCTAAATAATTGGTAAATACAAAACCACATAGTTTTATCAGATTTATACAGGTAATACAAGGAGTTCGGAGAGTTATGATTTTACGCTACTGGTAACACCAGGAAACAGATTCGTCTTGTCATTCCCCGATGACGATGATGGATGACGTAAGCAAGAGATACCCACGTGACAATCGTGTATCGGAAGAACATACCTTCTTTTCTTATATCATGGATGTACCTAAAAGACGTCGCTCCCATCATCGCCTCGATGACGGCGGCGGCGCTCTGAAGTTATATGTAGCTTAATCGTAGGTTCTAATCATGAGATGAAGGAAAGGTGCCTAATGCCTGTTGTACCTACCTTCAGAGAAGGGCTGGGGCTAGGTAAATGTTGTTTTTTTTTGCAAGCATGACTGATGTGATGAATGACGCGAAGCTATCAAGTAGATAGCTTAGTATTATTGATCGTTTCTATTTTATTAATTTGCTCTTTAGCGCCATTTTATAGTGACCCACCCACCCATGCACCCAGCGTCTGGGGACGCTTACGATTGGTAATGAATACCTATGGATCAGGGATCAGTTGAGCTACCTCTAATTGTTTTCTACAGTCTGCAGTTAGCTCAACTGTTGCAATTAGTAAATATGTACTAGGCAGTTTAATTTGTTCCTATTTTTAGCTTTGAGAATATTATAATAATAAATCGTCTGATTTTACTAAATATATTTTATGAGATAGGTACCTATCTAATTCATCATATCAGCCCATACACGTCCACACACACAGTCCACTGCTGGACATGGCCTCCCCCATACGACACCACAAATAGCGGTCCTGAGCCGCCTCCATCCCTCGACTCCCTGCGACCGCTACAATGTCGTCGGTCCATCAGAGTGGATGGTTTCCCATGTAGGAGGGGATTTGCCGTAATCACCACGCTGGCAGGCGGATTGGTGATCGCAGTGTTGGTGTTGAAAAATACTCAGAAAGAAGCTGCTGCCCTTCCTCTAGTAGGTTCCCTTAGTCGGACCTATCTAATTGTAATGTGTGAATTTACGCAATCAAATGTATACCTACTTAAGTAAATGGTTAGCATTATGTAATAAAAGATAGTCTAAATGTGAATTTTTCAAGTTTTCAACTCACATTATCTGAAATCAAAACGGAAAAGCGAGAACCCAATCATATGCACATGGTACAAGCTTCATCCTTATGAAGCATGTACCATGTGCATATGATTATAATGGAATATAAACTCACTACCTATGTACTATTACTGACGATTTGGCTTGACTTATCAACCCTGTCACTACGTAGATATAAAGATATAATATAAATAAGATATAATACGATCAATTTTTCAACAACCCGCAGGTATACGCAAACATCGATACGATGTGATAATGATATGAGCAAACATAATGCAATCAGCTACGATAACACATTGACAGATCAAATGGAAAAACCGAACACTTAAATATCATTCTTCTCGATTTTCGATAGTCGTCAATTCTTTCCTTTTATCTACTGCGCCCTGAGCAGACCTCCAGAGATCTGCAGAATGACGCAATAGAGAGGCAATAGAGAGAACTCCTATACTCAGGTATCGGAGTCCTCTCTATTCCTCACAATAGATAGGCAATAGAGAGGACTCCTACACCCAGGTATAGGAGTCATCTCTATTCCTCACAATAGATAGGCAATAGAGAGGACTCCTATACCCAGGTATAGGAGACCTCTCTGTGGCACCATAGAGAGGCAATGGAGAGGACTCCCTCTATATTGCACAATAGAGAGGCAAAGGATCGAACTCCTATACCCAGGTATAGAAGTCTTCTCTATTCCTCACAATAGATAGGCAATAGAGAGGACTCCTATACCTGCGTATAGGAGTCCTCCCCAGAGGTCTGCAGAATGGAACAATATTTTTTCTACTATTTTAAATACAGAAATATACAGGTTAACTGTAAGTAGGTATACATGTTTTTGAATAACTTTATACATAGAGACAATACAGAAATTGTAATTAACGTAAAAATTCATATTTATATAACAATATAATATAAATGAATAGAAATTAATTATAATTTTTAAAGAAAAATTTAATTCTGCTCGACATGCGAACGCAACGTTTCAGATGGAACTTGACGCTAGAAAAATTCTTACTTGGCGTGATGATTAGCAGCCTGCGTTAATAGGCTTGACACGTCAACGTCACAAAGTTCAATAGTCAGAAGATGAGATCTTTGTTCTGGACAGAGCAAGGACGGCACGGTGGCGGAGGCGCGGCGGCGCGGCGTCGCGTCGCGTCGTCACAATATCGTTAAACAAGGGCTCATAGCCGCATAAAAAAATAATAAAAAGATTATCTAGGCAAATAAAACTAAGAAATCTTCTACGATATGATTCTACGATAAGTAAATTGACAAAAAAATAATACATAATAAGTCAAAATCTTATTCCATATAGTAGTTAATATAGAAATAGAATAAGATTAATTAAATGGGTTACTGAGATGACCAAGAGGAATGATATTAATGACATGTATAATGATGAAAAATACTAATAAGGTGAATATGGTAGATAATGTATATAGGTATACAATACGTGTATTATCTATTGGGAAATAGTACCAAAGCTACATGAGGTACCTACCTATTTTGCCGGTGGCGGCGGCGGTGGTGGCGGCGCTGCGGGCTGGCCAGGTGCCGGAGTTATCGTACACGGAAGTTTGCCCCTAGGGACAACGAAAATTAAATTAAAAACATTAAAAATAAAGCAAAATCCTAAACAATATTCCACGGCGCAATATCCCATGTGTGACATAATCCGGATTGGACAGTGCTGAATCAAGTAAGGGTGGTGTTCTCTGAAAGAGTAAGTGGTTTCATTTGTTAACTTTATACGTTAAACGATGACCTACGTGAAGCAAGCTTCTCCCAAAACTCCGGATTGATTAGCTTCCATCTTCATATAATGACCTACCATCTATTACAAAATTAAAACTTTTGAGGTAAACCGCCTCAAGACGCGAGACATAAAACGCCAATCAAGAAAAGAGAGGCCCAAGCCCTCGTTCCTACACAATACACATACACCTTTAACTCCGCAAGCCAACTCTACTGCCATACGTGTCGTAGGGTATATAAGATCAAATTCGGTCTGGCGAGCCATATTAAAGCTCATGATAGAAATGACAATCCGTGATGTCTAGGGTCGACGTTATTGAAATCGATGTGGAGGTCTATATATATATATATATACTATGTTAAACGATACGTCAATTTACCGTCTGACTATCTTATTGTAGAAAACAAAGTAGAAGAAAAATAATAGGTATAATTTAGAAAACAACATGAATAAGGTATTGAACTAATGATAACGGCGCTCGCACGAATATATCAAATGATATCTTCTAGGTATACTGTTCGGAGTTTGATGACTGCAAGACGTAGAAGAAAATGGAGTCTCACCATTTCCTTCCATTTTATAACACACTCATACTCACAAGAAAAAGACGAAGATCAGAGTAAAATAAAGTACTTAAAATGAAACAATAAATAAAAATAAACGGAAATTAATTCATCAATGAACATTTATTGATGAACTAAATTCCGTGACCTACCATACAAAAGTTATATCAGGTGTAACGACGGAAATAAATAAATATAATAGTATTAATAACGCGTACCTTTATGTTTTACGTTTGAATTCAACCGTGTATATATAGTTTAGTAAGATTGGTTCTCATCAACTGATGACCAATGGAACTACTTGGATGAAGGTACAGTTTCCACACCCTCTCATCTTCAAATTCAGGAATGTACTACGTGTTTTTAGTGGGTACAGACTATACTGACTGTGTCTAACTGCAGCAAAGTAGGAACACGACGCGCGCTCGGCGCAAACTTTTTATTAATCCCGGGATGAACGAGTAAGATAGAAGAAAATTATCTTTTAGGTCGTATAATACAAACAGAAAGGTACGCGATAAATACCTGATATATTTAAAAATCTTAATAATCCTCGCCACCAGCCCCCGCGCCGGCGGCGGCGCGGGCGGTGGTGGCGGGGGCTCTGGTTCGGCCGTCGGCGCAGGCGGTAGCGGCGGCGGCGGTGACGCTGCTGACGCTGCAGACTGATCAGCACGCGGGAAATTGCCCCTAGTTACAACAAAAATATTCCAAATAAAGCATAAACCGGAAAAATATACCGAGATAACGTGTGACGTAAACGTATTAGAATGAAGCTGTTTGTGCTTATACAAAACCAATGATAAAGAAGCTTGAGGGAAGGTATTGAAATCTTTCAGAAAAACTGTGGGAGGCAGCTGCTGAATGAGAGATGTGGAAAAAGAACCTTGAACCTTATTATCTATAACACAGTCAAAAAGACAACGTCCAGTATAGGTAGATCAAATAAAAATACCCTAAACTAAAATCAAACAATCTTCCAAAAAACTAATTTAATTCATGAAAAATAAATAGTACACAAAACAACCAGCGTGCATTAAAGTTATATTAGACATGATTATCGCGTACCTTTTTGTTTATACATGCTATAATTCAACAATTACATACAGTATTATGTACTCGGATGTAAAGTGTCCACTACTACCCCTTATTCGTCTTCAAATTCAGGAACGACCATGTTCAACACATACACCACACAACACTGACCGTGTTACCACGCCGCGTACTCTTTATGATCCCGGGGATAGAGGATTAGAGAAGAAAATTATCTTTAGTCGTGAAATAAAACAAAAAAAGGTACGCGATAAATACCTGATATAACTATAATAATGTTAACACGCGTTGAAGAGGGATCATCTCGTCAGGAACCGGTCCTTGGTAGCAGTCTGACCCTCGTAGGCAGTCCTCTTAATGGCAAATTTACTGCTTCAGTTGCACTCTTGTCGAGTTCAGCGACACTGCAAATGATATTTATTATGACTGGGAGTTCGCATTTCCATGATCTCGGGTTTCCGAAGCTAGCTCTAGCGCCCATGATGCCCGTATTCTTATTGTTTCTCATCGATATCATTTATTAGCCCCGTTCATCTTACTGTTGAGCAAAGGCATTCCTATTTCTCGCTGACAATGCAATTGTGTTTTTTATATCCGATCGTAAAGCTTATAGTACAAATAAAAAAAATTGTTAATATTTAAAACATGCAAGGGAAAAAGAACGGGGCCTCGTAAAAACCTTGCCATACTCATATGAAAATAGATACAAATACATACAGTGTTGCATTCATCCGCGATCAAGCAAAGCGGAGAGGTGGCGAGAAAAATTGAGGATAGAATTTGGTCCTACTTTAAAAATTAAATAAAACTTTTGGGGGAATTCCACCTTCACCCCCCACACATTACATTCACATTACTGAACGCACATGGGGGTCTAATGGCCTCTTCCTCCTGGTCCTAACGCCTCCAATTCGTTTGATCGCTTTAGGGCAAGGCCAAACCACCGCGTTCATTTTGCGTCCGCGGTGGCGTGCACGATGGCGGCCTATGCGCGTGCAGAAGCCGTTCACACCAAACTAGCAATCGACTAGCTTCCGTGGTACTTTCGTAGAATAATCGTAGAAGTACAAACTATGCTTTCAGTGTACGTGAACACTTTGTTAATTAAATTACATAAAAACCTCCATATAATTTTTTTTTTATTCGCATTTAATCTCAAGGTTTCTCCTCCCAATCTTTCCAAACTCGATCCTTCTACGTACTATTTTTATATTCTGAATGTGACGTGTCGTAAAGTAAACGGTGCTTCTGAATTTTGTAGATAATTATTTCTGTATTAGTATCCGACATCATAAAAAAACCCTTCGAATCTGAAATAATTACGTTGCGTGCTGCGTGCGAATTCTGCATGCAGCAACTGATCGCGGACGCGAGCGGACGTCGTGTTCAGACGCTGCACCGGACGCAGCGGCCAAACCATGGACGCGTCGATGTGAACATGTTGCTGAAAGTTCGTACACAACATCTCATCGCGACCGCGCATGTAATCGCAGACGCAAGTTGAACGCTTCGGTTTGGCCTCCGATTAAGATTGAAACTCCCAATAAAGAAAAAGCACCATATGTAGCTTAATTGTGGGAAATAAATAGTAAAAAAGGAAGGAAATAGCGTACCTGGCGAAATAAAAAATCCAGCTCACGTTGTACTTGAAACCAGCTATAAATATTATTTTGAAAAATAACTACATGAAAATAATCTTCCAAGTGCTTGTAATCAGCCAAGTCAGGGTTTGCATTCGCAATCATTATCCTCGGAGTTGCCGCCACGGCCCCTCAACGGCGGCAACGGAGTGACCTCACACGGGAATTTGCCCCTAGGCACAATAAGAATAAAATAAATAACAGGAAGATACCCTGGTAAGTATAGACAGGACAACGAATCACATTGTCGGAAGAATCTATGCTAAGAAATAAATATACCTACTCCCAGGGCCTGCAATTTATTTAGAACTTACCTACGATAGGCAGTTTTCTATAAAGAGGCATGAATAGAGGAACGAATAAATAACAATAATTCCAAAAAATATATTCTTGTCCTGGCCAATATTTAAGTATGTACGTTATGTTATGTTAAAGACAAACTAGTGTTCCAAGCGACGTAAAAGCATAACAATAAATAATTTAGAGCATCAGCGTAAGTACCTAACCGTATTTTGAGGGACTACAAAGATAGGGATTATAAGTAAATTAACAATAATTAAATAATGCTGGACAATCATCATCATCAGCCCATACACGTCCACTGCTGGACATAGGCCTCCCCCGTACAACGCCACAAATAGCGGTCCTGAGCCGCCTCCATCCATCAACTCCCTGCGACCGTTACGATGTCGTCGGTCTATCGACTGGATGGTCTCCCATGTAGGGGGGGATTTGCCATAATCACCACGCTTGGCAGGCGGATTGTTGATCGCAGTGTTGGTGTTTAAAAAATACTCAGACGGAAGCTGCTGCCCTTCCTCTGGTAGGTGCTGGACAATAAAAATGCATTAATCTACTGTGGTTTGCTTGGCTAACCTAACCTAACCTAACCAATTTGCGCGTGTGACGAAAACGCAGACTACATTTCTACTTGACATTGAACTTGACTGCGTCTATCTATAGAGGTCACGTAAATTATCATCTGTCAGTGCGAAGAGCCGATGAAAACTTTAGACAAAATTGCTCTTGCCTGATAAATAGTCTGATAGTTTTACTACTGACGATTGTTCGTTAGCTCTTAACAATGACGAAGATATTTTTTGATCATGTTAACGTCAATTCGGGTTGCTGAAAATTTATAGGTACTTACCCTCTATTATGGAAAAAAACAGTAACAATTTCCATTGACGTTACAGAGATATTGATTAGTTTACTTGGAGGTCATGGAATAATAACCAGTTGAACGTGATGAACGTTAGAAACACATTGTCACAGCCCAAAACATACAATGTTTCTAGTGTTGGACATAAACATGATGCTTACAGAGGAATGTGTTTGATAATAGGTGCATCTTGTAATAATCAAGGATATGTATATAATAATAGATATGGCAAAAAAAAACTTCTACCATTGTTGCACATAAATCGCTTCATTACAAGGATGTCTAGAATTTTATATTTTATACTCTTGCATTGCACAGGTATAATTCTGGACACCTTTCTCTCATTTTACACAATTTCGACTATTTTATATTCAAATTACAAATAACAATAACCCAAACAATATTTTATAAATTATAATTCATCGCAAAATAAACAGCATACAAAACATTGACAACGTTGGAAAAGACAACAACTACATCCAACAATTTACAATCAGGGAAATGAATATAGACTATTCGTCAGCTGGAGGAGGTTCTTCGGGCGCTTCAGGTTCCGGAGGATCCTCAGGCGGATCTTCAGGTGGATCCTCAGGAGGGGCTTCGTCCTCCGGATCTGGCAGATTTACTTCTACAGTAGCACTCTTGTCCGAGTTCAACGACACTGCAAAATACATTTATTTGTTATTATGTTTCTCATTTTTCTATATATACTTCATACCACTTCACACCACTACTGTGCAATGATTTCTGACCATTATTTTAAGTCTTATCTTCCAGACAGAGTTACGTTGAGTGGAGAGCATCAATTAACACTTTACAATCTATTTAAATTAAAGTATTTTGAATTTGACTTGTCTATGTGCTTATTTTGTAAACTTAAAGAATATTTTTTATTCGGACTCTTTGTGCATAGCCAACATTTTACTTATAGCTGAAAAAATATTGTATGATGGATGAACCTACTAACAAAAATAAATCGTACTCAAACTACCATGTGTGATTCTGATTATTAGTCTAACAAACGACGTCCTTCTAAAGTTTTATTACGAAATGGAAATGGTAAATTCCAAGCTTAATGTATACCTATTCCTACATGCATGAAGCTACACTAAAGATAGTCGACCTATAGTTACCAGCACTTTTTAAAACTACAATCCCGTAATGTTTACCCTCAATAACTGGCGCTTGAGATGAAGTTCCTCCTGCATCAGAAGAATCAGAAGATCCCCTGGAAAATTCAATGATTTATTACCATACGTTTAGTATATGTACATCGTAGTAAGTATATGTACATGCAACAGAACCGGGACTATAGGATGCCCTTGGCACACACCGTGAAGAAAAGGTAATAAATGTAACTAAACAACACGTAGCACAAATAAAATTGAATAAATAAAAACAAAACAAAATAAAACATACCGTAACTAAATCTTGCCCAATCCCATAGCACTTGAAAACAGCTGAAGATGAAAATATTCTGATACAAAAACAATTAAATAAAAATAATCTTGTTTACTGTGTAAAGGATACGCGCGGATGCCAAGTCAGTGGTATTGGCATTGGCAGAACAATCCACGTTGGCCTAGCAACAATCAGCTAGATAGACGTTGGATAGGATCCAAATGCTTTTGAAATTAAAATTATTTACATTATTATTGGGAGTCAATTTAATATTGCAGACCTTAAATTAAAAAAAGCCCTATGGGAAAATACCCTTTCCTTCTTGGGTGTGTAACATATTCCCCTCATAATCGCTCGCGGAGTTGGAGCTAGCAAATACACCGTGGACTAGGATTTTGATAAAATATATAAAATATGTCAGAGATTCAAAGGGGATAACATTCTATGAACATAGATAATGTCAATGGAATCGAGAGCTCAGTTCTAGATGATACATATCTATGTATCTTCTCGTAGATTTCTAATAAGGAAATTTCCTGCTCGGTAGCGTAGGTTGGCTAAAGACTTTAACTGCATCCTTTGTTACTTTACTTCCATACCGTTCTTTAGGATATGTATGTACTGTATAACCATCACAGTTTTGTCACGGTAATTTTATATTATTTTGTATAGAATACACGATTACAATAAAATACAATGCATATTTTATAAATCTGATAAGGCGCTTAATTATTGAGAAGCACTCTACTTATACTATTTTAAATTCAATTATATTAATAAATAATTAATGAAGTCATATTAAGTCGGGCATATGTAATTAAGTAATTATTATTTCTTCTCCTTTTTCCTAAATAATAAAAGGTTTAGTTTTTGCCATTTGGCGGTGACGTAGAAGTTGTTTCCAAGTTGTCGATGTCCAATACTCAAAAATTCATAAGTGCTTTATGTTCTTACCGAATTGGTTTTCAGTGCAATACCTACCTATGTTAGGTACCTAAATAAAATTAGCATAAACTTTAGAGAAGCGCTCTCCCATTTTTCAAACAGGATTGGGTGAGTGCCAGATCATGATTAGCCGAACTCATAGGCGCGGAAACATTCTAACTTCTAACCGTGCAAAACGAATTTACAGTCGGCAACGCAAGAAGCACAAATTGATTTACCTACTACCGAATACTCAAACGCACATCAGTACATCTGTGCATGCAACGGAAATGCGAATGTTGAGATGGATGTGTGGAGTGACAAGGATGGATAAGATAAGGAACGAGTACATTAGAGGAAGTCTGAAAGTGACGCCAGTAACGGAAAAAATGAGGAGTAACATGTTAGGGTGGTATGGGCATGATATGCGGAGGGAAGAAGGTCATATGACGAGAAGAGTGTTAAATTTAGATGTGGACGGAAATAAGGGGAGAGGAAGGCCGAAAAAAAGATGGATGGATTGTGTGAAAGAGGATATGTTAAAGAAATTTGTCAGTACATAGATGACGGCTAGATAGAGGAGAGTGGAAGAAAAATACATGCGTGCCGACCCCGCCTAGTGTGGGATAAGGGCAGGAAGAAGAAGACTTAAGGGGGCCCTTCCCGGTCCTACCATCGTCAACGCGAGCGTGATTGAAAAGCTTGTTGTTTCATCCAGCGCAATGTTAGAAAAAGAGGCAAAGCGAAAAGAGAGAGAAAGCGCCTGAGCGCTCGGTTGGCATTCGGTTACTTTCGCGAATAGTGCGAAAGTAACCGAATAGTGTGCGAAAATTTCATAAAACTTGTTCCAGGAAATACGTGTTTTTCAGTAAACCTTACAAGTTTGTCAAATAAAACTTTGTCGTTTAGAATCTCCATTATATTTGCAAGGTTTCTATCTTAATATTTTCTTTACTTTTACAATTTATGAGTACATTATAGACGCTCAAAGTTCACGTAAAATTTGTGCTAAAACGCAGATTTTGGTGGCTTATACTGAATTTGTTTCTCCAAATTTCGGATTCGGTTGGCCGCCCTTAAACGCAAATCAGATTTGAGCTGGTGTCAAATGATGACTTTCATTGCTGTTCGCGGACTGTAAAGGTGGGTACTGAATGAGTGAATGAAACGTTACGCTCATCATCTTCATCATTTCCCCATACTGACTGAACGCTAGCTGTGTTACATTACATTTTATATATCATTACACGTTACATTTAGCCTCGTAACGCACGCACGTGTACGCAGTACCCGGCTTTCAAATCTCCCGCGAACACTCAGGTTGTGGAATGATCTCCCTGCCGCGGTTTTCTCTCAGGGTTACCACATGGGGCTTTTTAAAAATAGTCTTCTAGGATTTAAAAAGTTCGGCAACGCGCGTGTAATATTCTTGTTGCAAGCGACTATAGGCTGTCGTCGAAAATCGCGACAAGGATCAAAACTGATCAGCGTTTGAGTACATAAGGGATTGGTGCGCAGTATGTGGGCATAAAGTATTTGAGACTTTAGCACCATATGGTAGAGATAAAGTTTTTTAAACTCACGCGATCTGAACACATTATTATAAATATTCATTATTGGTTCACAAAAACACAAGAATATCACTACATAGTATAAAACAAAGGCGTTTCCCGCCGTCTGTCTGTCTGTCCCTATAATATGCTTAGGTCTTTAAAACTGCGCAACGGATATTTAAGCGGTTTTTGTAATAGATAGACTGATTGAAGAGCAAGGTTTTTATGTATAATTTGCACCCGTGCGAAGCCGGGGCCGGTCGCTATAAAAAGTATAAAATATATATTAATAAATATTCACATTATTACAAATATTCAGTGTAAACCTTTTGAAACGTCGGGAAAAATAGGTGAATAAACGCGATAAATACCCGTGAATATTTATAATAGAGATGTTAAGAAAGTCTTGTATTTACGTTACCTTCACTAATCTAAGGACTGGGTGAAACAAGCATATATAGCAAAAGTGGATATAGAGGGCAAGGCCGTTGAGAATAAAATAAAAAAAACCGTACAGGCCTAGAAATTATGTCAATTACTATTTACTTTTTATTTTGGAACAGTCTGCAGTTTCAATTGTAAATACTTGTTTAATTTGTTTATATTATTTGATTGTTGTTTTATTTGTCAATAAATATACTTTTTATTAGGTTTATACAATAATTAAAATCGATTCGTGTTCAGCGACTCGAAGTTCGTTCCTAACCGACAGTACATAGGTCTGTCGGTTCGTCGGGTTTATGTTGTTTGCTCCTTCCTAATCACATGAATTTATGGCTTTTCCTCTTCCTATTGCGAACTCCTTTAGATCTTCAATGTGAAACAGGCTTGTCGTGCCTAATTAGAACACTTTGATTTAGGATAGTTATGATTTTGATTCATGTTCATCATTGTGAACCGAGTTTACTAGCCTTTGTGTTTGTTTGTTGTTAGGTACTTCAACGTTGTTAGATTTGTGCGATAGGTTGGAACATTAAATTCGAAGGTAAATTACAGCTTAAAAATACTTTTGTACCGTGAAAACATAAAATTCGTCATCATCATCATCATAATAGCCCATATACGTCCACCCCTGGACATAGGCCTCCCCCATACGACGCCACAAATAACGGTACTGAGCCACCTCCATCCATCGACTCCCTGCGACGGCTACGATGTCGTCGACATAAAATTATGCAGTGTCAAACAGCAAGCAATAAGCAAGCGTTTGTTTCGTTTCAGGTGATTGTCCTGTTCTTGATGTTTTAGGGTAAGCTGAAGATAGGGTGCTATGGCGCTCATAGGGTAGTTCACTGTTGGACATCAGCCTAAACTGATGAAGATATTTACCAAATAAACTGACAAAGAAAGGAAAAGCTCGGCGGAGCTTTTCCTTCTCTAAGAATTTCCCCTATGCTCTGCTGTGTTAAATCTAGCAACAATTAAATGCTTTGTCTGGCATGTGAAGCCCATTAGGTCTCCCACTGCGAAGTTCTTTTTGCACCGACCTTCGATCTATGCACCGTTTATTTCTGGCTAGCTAGTGCATCAACCCCCAGCCATGCACTTGTGGTGACATCGGCAAGTGCACTAACACTACGCCTAGATCGTCTCGATCTATTTCCGTCGGTGACGAGGGCGACGATCTTTGGTTACCTATCGAATACTTGTCTGGCTGTCTGTGTTATTTCTATCTGAAATTCTGAAATGTTACGCTGAATTTTTTTTATCAAGAGTTGCACTTCGTCGCAGTCTTATCAAAATTGGACTTGTAATAAAAATTTACTAAAGGGTCGTAAGACTGCATTGCGAAATTGCTCTTCAACAAGAAATTCTTAGTAGTTTCTTATGCCTTGAGTGGTAGTGTGTATTGAGTGCAAGTAGTTCTAATCTAGTCTAATCGTTAAAATATTTATCTTTTTTATTTATTTATCGCCCATTTCATCACTTACGGAAGACCAGCGCTACGGCAGGATCTTCCTTCCATATCTGAGTGTTGGCAAATTTTGTTGTTACTGTAATTAATTGGTTCTTATTTTATATGGTTACAATTTAACCAAAATAAACGCTTGCTTTTACTTGTCTGGTCAAAACTGTCCATAGCACCAACGTATTCCGCACGCGGTGTTTGGAATCCTATTTATGAACTTCTGCAAATCTGCAATGTTGCACAAAGTGGGCGGATGTCTGCTGTACAATGCCCGTCCCACTACTGCGCTGGCGCATCCGTCGTGGGCGCGCCATTCTATTCAAACCATTCATGCACTCCCGAATGCTATTCAAATTGATCGTTTCCGGTAGTGTTATACTTGAGCTCAGTAGGTTATACCGTAAAAAAATAACCTAGGATTTTTTTAGGGTTCCGTACCTCAAAAGGAAAAACGGATCATTTTGTTGTCAACCCTCTTTTCTGAGAAACGCGTGGAGCTATCGAGTAAAAATTGAAGTTAAAGTGAAAATTAACATCAAATACACAGTTCAGTAACATCTTGGAGCCATGATATAAATCAAACTTCTAAGTCAATGCAATCAAAAGTTAAAGCAGTTTATGCCCAATTTTTAAATTTGTAAGGGAATCAAATGCACACAATACCTATAGGGTATACTTCCCCTTTGACCTAGAATTATGAAATTTGGCAAGAAGCAGGGTCTTATAGCACAAGTAAAGGGTAAAATGCGAAAACGGTGAATTTAATAAATAATTAGATTATTCATAAAAAAAAATATTTTTAGTTTTTGCAAGTGAGCGAAACCTGTAGGGTACCTACTTACATCCCGTTGACCTAGAATCATGAAATTTGGCAATAAACATGGTCTTATAATTACGGAACCCTCGGTGCTCGAGACTAACCCGCACTTGACGTTTTTTCTTAACTCAATATTTATTCGTAAAAAAAATACAATCAGTTAAACAAAATTATCATAAAGCGATTAGGTAAGTAACTGAACTTATTACACAAGTACTTTAGAATGTTAGATACTCGTAAACAACACTGAAGCACAGAATAACTAAATAGTACTAAAGGAACACATGTCAAACTCGATGTTTATTTTCGAATGATATCTGTGTTCACTGCTGGTGGAGCCGAATTGAAACCAGTTCAAAAATCTACGTTGCGACGACCCGGGTTCGAATCCGCGCGGACGAAGATTTTTCGCTGGCCTTTATCGAAGCTACGTATTTTTTCTCATAGAGTATGATAGTCAAATTAAGGCCGATAATGAATGACCCCATTCGGTCGCGATCTGGGCTTGGTGTCCTTAACGTATTACCTTTGGGGTCGATATCTAGTTTTTATTTGAAGAGTTGCTGCTGCCCGCGCCTTCACCCGCGTTTTATCGGGATAAAAAATTGCTTATATGTTAGTCCAGGTCCCAAACTATACCCATACCAAATTTCAGCCTAATCGGTTCAGTAGTTTTTGCGTGAAAGAGTAACAAATATCCATACAAACTTAGTAGGAAGGATTAGGCAGGTTCTGATATTTCTGTGCTCTAGCCAGGAGGATTAGTCAATACGTAGACACTTGGCACTGGTAGCAGACGGCCATTGTCTCTCGTTACGGGAAGTACCTACCCAACGTGATAAAGTCCGGTTTTGCTGTTGATGCCATTTTTAAATTCGGAACCATGAGGTTCTACATTATTTATAGCTTTAATAATGTACACTCATAACGTCATAAGAAATTAATTTTCTTGAAAAAATTTTTGTTTAGTATTTCGTTACTTAAAATTTTTTCATTACCGCCGGTTCGGGAAACGCTATTTACGGATCCCAATCGGCCGTTTTAGTAAGTGGATTCTCTAAATTCCATTACTTAATCCGATTTTGGTTGGAATTTGGAAATAGGCAATAAGATCATACGGCTTCGCTTCACGGAAATTGTTGCCAAAGCGAAAAACTAGCTTTACGTTGCGAAAATATAATTTTATTCAAGTTTATTATTGATATAACTAAAAGTGCTAAGAATAGATGCATGTTGTAGCGGTGATAAAAAGGCTTTTTCTGCAATCTGTTCTTAAAACAAAGAGGTAACGTGAACCGAAATCAAAGATTGCTTAGCCTGAAGACAGCGTAAAAGAGAAGGTGATGCGTGGGCAGAACAGTGAAATATACCTACTAGTCAAAGAGAACATATCAAACGGACGTCAATAGTTTTAAATTTGTGGTTAACCCGGAAACTTTTGGCTGACACAATCAAATGGAAATAGAGGTCTCAACCACTAACTTGTTATCAGTATTGATGTAAACCACAATGTAAATTCAGATATTGTAAAACTATTCATTAACTCTCATAAAAATAAGAAAGAAACATCATTGACGTGTGACAGACAGCTTGACGAATAGATGGGCGTTACTAAGCGCGTTTTATTCCACCAACATTATATTTTCAGCTGGTCAGAACGGTATTTAAGGCAGTTCCTTTAAAATTACTGCCAATGTCTAATAATCAGGTCTTCCTACAACTGCACCAGTATCTTTGTGGTTCTGTAATGTGTGAAACACGTCAGTAGTCACGAGTCTTAATTATCGCTTTTTATTTTTTGAGAACTGTTTCATTTCACTGTTTGCCTTGAAAATAATTGAAGCTAATATACTTCATTATTCATGTAAATATGCAGTTCCAGATACCTTTTCGGTAGCTCTGGCATTCACTGATTTTAAAGTTGTTTCAGAACAAATATTCCATAATAATCTAGGTCATTCATAATTATAGATTTTTAAGAGGCTCCGCCATAGTTTTATTAAATTGTCATTGATTTTTGTTCAAGGTATTTCTTTTATAGTCTTACATACTTCAAAATTATTTTTTAAATTCTTACTTATAAATCAATCTTGTTTTCCGGGATACACCATGGCAAATAGCGCGATAAAAAAGTAAGGTAGATATATCATATACTTCTTTTTTTATGTAGGTTATGCAAAATTTCGGCCCACCCCTTTCTGTAGTTTTGTGATTAACCTACATCTTAACATTTCAGCTTTCAAATGTAAGTTAAGAGTTAATTAGTGGTAATATGACAAGCAGCAGCGCGTTTTCTATGCAACTATCTGGAACTATCACATGATGTGGATGTTAGGTAAACTATATCTGGTGTAGCCATATGAGGAGCGGCCCGGGAGTGTGAGTCCCGGAATAGTCATTTAGATCTTCAGCAAGGGTTGTCATGTCCACACCATATAATAATATATTGGAACCAACTTAATAATATATTGGATTCAACTTGATAATATATTGGACCATAAGCCATAATAATACATATGATTGACGACCAACATAATCGTAGGTCAACTTGGAAGCCCAATTGCGGACAGGAGAGACCACAGGGAGAGATCATACCAAAGATGACATGAAATCCTTTTCAAATAACAATAAGGATACTGGCTAGATCCTTCTAGCCAGTATCCCAAATGTTATTTGACTGGGTAGGAAGAAGGAAAATTAGCTGGATATGACATTAGCAAATAAGTTATTGCTGATAATATGGCTTCAAGATTTAAACCACCAATAAAAGCCAAGTTACAAACGAAAAGAAAAATCTTGCTCTCAACAACAAGCAATTTTGTAGTGATGATAAGGAGGAAGGATATTTGAGATTAATTCCTTTGAACATAGAAAAATATACCTTCTTGAGACTAGAACATTGATTGGATTAACATATGCAAGTCCTGGATAAAGACACAAAGTCCATGGAGAACTGCCTGATAGTCAGTTCTCTAGTAGTAGCGCCATCACTTTCCATCATGTGAGATTGTGGCTAAACGAAGGTCAATTGACTATATAAAAACCATTACGCAGATTGTGTTATATCTAACTAGCGACCCACCCCGGCTTCACACGGGTATATAAACCTTCCTCTTGAATCACTCTATCTATTAAAAAAACCGCATCAAAATCCGTTGCGCAGTTTTAAAGATAAATAGGGCTAAGCATAAATAGGGACAGACAGATATCGGGAAGCGACTTTGTTTTATACTATGTAGTCATAAACTGAGCTGATATAGGTATATAGAGAACCTAGACCGTTTGGATATTATTTCCAAGCAAACGATGTACGACGAACGATGTACCTAAAGAGGATTTATGCCGACAATGATGGTAATTATTATCATCAATGAGAAGGCGACTACCAGCCCTGCGTTTAATGACACAAATAAAGTGAAACCCCAGAGCGTTGCGCCTCTTACCGAGTGCATCGTCTATACTTAGCTTATACCATCTGTATACTGTTGCTAAACGATCTTCGAGGAAAACTGTTTTTATCAATTCAATTCATTTTATTTACATTATCAATTTAACTACGGGAAATAATTGCAGAAAGCAGCGGAAATTATCTGATTCCGCGGAAGAAACACACTCGCTCGCTTTCTTGAATAAAATAATAATTTCATCGTCTTCGCTAGAGATTATAAGAATATACTGTAGAACAAATTAAAGAAACTAGAGAATTCTCAATGCATTTAGTAGATAAATAAGTGGATAATGCTTTATTACATAGCCCGTTATAATATTCAGTAGTTGTATATTGGGATATCTGGATCAGGCTTTCATGATGAAGCTGAAGAAAACGTTATTGGAACAAGTTGGGTAGCTCTAAAGACATAAAAGGTAAAAGTATTTTGGTAGACAAATTATCAACATAGAGAAGTTTCTTCGTTCCTACATCCAAGGTCAAAATAACAATCGATATACGGTAATTTATACCAGACGCAGATGGTTTTACTCACTTATAATATGGTGTGTTTTAAAAAACGACAAACTGACTTGAAATTCCCTTACTTTTACACTTATTTTAAGTATTGCGGGAAAAATACTAATCTCCTGGCTATAAAAATTTTATGGGACTCCTTCGGGATCATTTTCTATATAACAGTGAAAGAATTTTCAAAATCGGTCCATAATAATTATGTTTTTTAATGTAGGTATGTTACGCGATATCTCCTCCAATAATTGGCGGAGATATCGCGTAACATACTGTACATAAAAAAACATACCTACATACAGACGAATTGAGAACCTCCTTTTGAAGTCTGTTAAAAAGTAGCTACTTCCCGTCAATCAATATGGCAGAAAATGGCAAAAATAACATTTCTTACAAGGTTATCTGGCAGACTTGAGGCGACTCTTGAACACATGCTTTCAATCCCATGCGAACCGACATGTGAAATCAATGATTTCACATGTTAGCCATAATAAAAGAAAATGTAAGGCTGGCAGTTGTGTTACATCCGTTATTTTATGTTTTCTTTACTAGCTGCTGCCCGCGCCTTCGCCCGCTTTTTATCGGGATAAAAAATAGCCTATATGTTATTCCAGGTCCCAAACTATACCCATACCAAATTTCAGCCTAATCAGTTCAGTAGTTTTTGCGTGAAAGAGTAACAAATATCCATCCATACATCCATCCTTAAAAACTTTGACATTTATAATATTAGTAGGAAGTAGGATTGAGGGTTTGTCGCACATGCGATTATGACGTCCTGGTAAGTTTAAAAAAACAAAACCAAATCAAAATAAAACAAAATCAACCTAAATATAGGAACCCAATAAAGGACCTTCTTTGCAACTTCTGTAGAGATCCATTTTTTTACACATTGTAAGCGAGGCAGCAGCCTTGTATTTGTAGGTATAAATTTTCACTGCAAGAAAACGACTATATCGGAGCCTGAGATCAGAGCAAATCCGCTAGCAAAAGCTAGTTTTATCTTTAAATAGACGGATTGACGTGTACAATAGACAGCCAAGGCTGGCGGTTACCTAGCGAAGGTAATAGATCTGATATCGATTTGAATTTGAACAACTGACGCATTATATAGTCTCCTCGACATACAGATTGCACTTATTTACATGTGAGTTTACACTTGAGTTATACTACCTATTCACTTGCAATGATCGCGTTTGGCCAATAAGTAATTTTTAGTGAGACATGAAGTAGGTAGTAGGTACCTAAAGTGTTTATCATACAAGCACGTTAACTGACCGTGCATTACATGTATCGGTCTGGCTGTGACGTTCGTGCATCCTAGTTATATTATAAATAGGAAAAGAAATTGGTGTGACTCGTTGGGAGTTTTTCTCCCATCGAGTCACACTGTAACACGATGCAACTTTGTTTTACAAAAAAAGATCCCAACGTGTTACAGTGTGACACGATGGGAGAAAAACTCCCAACGAGTCACACTGTGACTCGATCTGGTGTGGCTCGTTGGGAGCCCACCTATTTTTATCCCGATAAAACGAGAGTGAAGGCGCGAGCAGCAGCTAGTTACATATAATACATAAGCCAAAGGCAATGAACCGCGTTTCCTGGGCTGGACGTGTACCTAAGCTAGAGTTTTTATTTTCTAGGGAGGGACGTATGTACAAGGAATTGGAAAATTCAGGCTTTCCTGTATAATTAATTTATTTTTTTGTATCTACCGATACCGGGATCCGTGGATAAAAATATTTACCTGTTTTTTTTTTGTTGGAAACCGATCCCGGTATCGGTGGATACAACTTGGCGGGATCAGTGGATAATTTAATCTGATCCCGGGATACCCAAATTATGTAGTAATCACATAGTATAAGCCCCTTCTTAGGAACAACAAATAAAACAGTTTATAAAAAAGAAACCTTTGGAAATACAGCGTTTTCTAAAATAGACCGGATAGTCAACGTGCTAGTGCAGCCGACAAATCAAGTCTTTGTAAATTCTAATTGTGAGTCCCCAAATGAGTACAGACGCAAAGCAGAGGCAAGCAGTGGCTGTAAAATCTAGGTAGGTTAGTTATTAAGGATGGGAGTTATTGGATATTTTGGCTACCGGTTATTAGTTGGGTATTTTGTTTCAATACCGCTAGTACCAACTGGTACCCAATAACAAACAATACTCTATACCTGTCCTGATTTCTACCCAATATATTTCTAACCGATTTGGTTAGAAATACCAAATACTTGTTGCAGCTACATAACTTTACGGATGAACGGTCCGCTAGTACCTATGCGTAGATGATAGTTAGGTAAGTATAGGTATTGAAGCGTTGGGTAGTTATGGCTCACGGTCGACTAGGCGCGATGCTCGCTTTGCACGGTTATTCCCTAAGGGTATGCGGATTTTACAATACCGTTAGATATTTTAGGACCATGCTAACAGGCACTGAGTTAGTTATTGAATACCGGACTCATCTCTATTAGTTATACAAAATACAAATCTTCTTCGGCACACATTTTTTTTTATACAAATTACAATTACAATACAAAATATTTATTTCTTACTTAACTTAATGTACAGTAATCGAGTGTCTGAGATTCCCTTTTAAGTAAAACAGTTCCCTAACAACCAATTGTCATGACAATTAGTACCTACTTAGTGCCTATTATTACCTAAGATATCAAGCACTTCAGAAACTCTAACAAATATCAACATCAAACGCTTTTAATAACCCATAACATTCCAACGTAAACACATGTTCGATACGAATAAAAATAGGTATCTTAGCGACCTCCCGATTTAGATGACCATAAATCGTGACGATAACGGCTTAACTACACGCACTAACAATACTAATATTAATTGTTTTGTATAAAAATAAATGAATAATGCAGGATATTTTCATCGTCATGATCTAGCACGAAGTAGAGCTTGTGTTTTAGTACCAGACTAGCTGACCCGTGCCCACTTCGTTGGGCGGTAAACATTTTTAGTGAACCGAACCGAACCGTGAGACCGAGTCGAAGAACAAAGTTGTATCCACTTCCACCAGTGTCGTCGCCACGACATTAGGTAGGTATATAAGCGAGTAGAGACTGAAGAGCATCAAATGCCTGGTGCGTTTCGCCAATGCATTGCAAGCGCTCATCCCGGGTACGCAGCACAATGTCCGGCCTGTCACAGTGCTGATCTACCAGGACGACGGCAACATCATTGGTAGCGAGAGCTTTTTACCAACCGGATGCTGTCCAGTAGGTCGTTTATCGGCATTAATAACAATGGTGTAATCATTTTGTTGGCTTTGGGGTATGGACTCGTATTTTATGTCCTTCCTCGTAGTATGAACTCAAATCATGCTAACTATCATTCGAATCCATTCATTAGTTTTTGCGCTATTTTAGGTCGAGAAATGTCACTTCCAACGAACCTTAACGAATTCCAGGATAAAAAGTATTACATGACCTTCCTCGTAGTATGAACTTAAATCATGCCAAGTTTCAATTGAATACATTCAGTAGTTTCAGCGCTATCCGCAGCCAAGAATTTTAACCCTACTGTGGGGGGGCTACTACGTGGGGCTACTGGGGGTCCCACTGCCGGTGCCCTCCACTGTGGGGGCCTACTGAGTGGGTCCCACTGCGGGGGCTACTGGGGGTCCCACTGCGAAGAAATGTGGGGGCCCCCCGGTTGAGAGCCCCACTGTGGGGGGCTAATGAGGGGGTACCACTGCGGGGCAATGTGGGGGCCCACTTCGGGGGGCCATCTGTCGGCGGCCCCCACTTCCGGGGCCCCACTGCTGGTGCCCCCCACTGTGGGTGCTACTGAGGTCTCACTGCGGGGCAATGTGGGGGCGCCACTGCGGGGGGCTACTGGGAGGGTCCGGTTGTGTGAGGGGCCCCACTGCCTGGGGCCCCACTGGCAGTGCCCCCCACAGTGGGGGGCTATCGCTCTCTACCGCCCTTGCCCCGCGCGCCATCCTGCAACGCGCAAAATTTCACATCCATCCTCTCTCATAAAGGAACCCTTCTGAATTCCGGGATAAAAAGTATTTTATGCCCTTTTCTTGTAATATGAACTTAAATCATGCTAAATTTCATTTGAATACCTTTAGTAGTTTCGGCGCTATGCGTAGCCAAGAAATTTTACTTTCATCCCCTCACCCAAGGGAACCCTGTTGAAATCCGGGATAAAAAATATCCATGTCTTTCATCATAGTATGAACTCAAATCCTGCCAGGATTCATTTGAATACATTCAGTAGTTTCGGCGCTATGCGCAGCCAACCAATTTTACTTTCATCCCCTAACCCAAAGGAACCCTATTGTAATCCGGGATAAAAAGTATCCATATCTTTCATCATAGTATGAACTCAAATCCTGCTAGGTTTCATTTGAATACGTTCAGTAGTTTCGGCGCTATGCGCAGCCAACAAATTTTACTTTCATCACCTCTCCCAAAGGTACTCTATTGCAATCCGGGATAAAAAGTATCCTATATCTTTCCTCATAGTACGACCTCAAAGCCTGCCAAGTTTCATTTGAATACATTTAGTAGTTTCAGCGCTATGCGCAGCCAAGAAAGTTTACTTTCATCCCCTCTCCCAAGGGAACTCTATTGAAATCCGGGATAAAAAGTATCCATGTCTTTCATCATAGTATGAACTCAAATCCTGTCAGGTTTCATTTGAATACATTCGGTAGTTTCGGCGCTATGCGCAGCCAACAAATTTTACTTCCATCCCCTCTCCCAAAAGAACCCTATTGAAATCCGGGATAAAAAGTATCCTATGTCTTTCCTCGTAGTATGAACTTAAATCTTGCCAAGTTTCATTTGAATATATTTAGTAGTATCGGCGCTACGCGCAGCCAAAAAAATTTACTTTCATCCTCTCTCCCAAGGGAACCCTATTAAAATCCGGCATGAAAAGTATCCTATGTCCTTAAGTTTCATTTGAATACATTTAGTCGTTTCGGCGCTACGCGCAGCCAAAAAATTTTACTTTCATCCCCTGTCCCAAGGGAACCCTATTGAAATGTGGAATAAAAAGTATCCTATGTCTTTCATCATAGTATGATCCTGCCAAGTTTCATTTGAATACATTCAGTAGTTCCGGCGCTATGTGCAGCCAACAAATTTTACTTTCATCCTCTCTCCCAAGGGAACCCTATTGAAATCCGGGATAAAAAGTATCCTATGTCCTTCCTCGTAGTATGAACTCAAATCCTGCCAAGTTTCATTTCAATACGTTCAGTAGTTTCGGAGCTATGCGCGGCCAAGATACAGACAGGCAGACAGACAGACAGACATGATGGAAAAAAAATCTTTTTTGGCATCAGCATCGATAATAGAGGGCACTCCAAAAAAAACTTCAAAATATCTTAAATGTACAGAATTGGACATGTTACAGTTTTATTTTAAGTATAGATGAAATATCAAGAAATGGATCCACGCAGACGCTACTAATGACATAAAAGAGAGATTAAGTAGATAAAAATAGGTGAATGCGTATAAAATATAGAGGTAAATAGAAAATTAAAGATCATAAAAAAATATAAAAGATAATGGAAAAAGAAAATGCATTGTTTCCGACTATACTTAACGGGGCAACATGAAGAAGAAATATAGTGAAAGTCTCTCACATCACACACACACTGTTAGTTATAATAATAATACTAATACGCTCTTATACTGCATAGTGTATTCTAGCAAGCAGCTTAGCTCTAAATATACCTATTTGAATTTGAAGTGAAAAAAACAAAAAAGTTGTATATGTATATTGTAAAAGTAGCGTAACATTAAGGTTTTTTGTTTTATAGTGCTAACGCATCGCAATCAGGAAAATTGATAAAAAAATAATAATTTTAATTCTTAATTTTATTATACAACTAATCACACCGGCACAACCATCGTCAATATAGAAAACAAACATGCCAAAACTATACCTACGTATAACATGATGATACACGATCGATCGATAAATAGACACGAATATGTTATGGCTTTGAACTACTTTGATGCCATACAGTGAAAAAATCGTCACAGTGGCCGCTTTTTCCCACGACTCCGGGGCTTCGGGAGCGTCTCGCAAACACATGTCATCTCAGATACATGAAAACAACCGCGACCTTACAATTACTCACTGATAACATGGTGTAATGAGAGGCCAATGATATGACTAATTAAAATAAACATTACGATAAGGTGGTAACTAAGAATGAACATTATGAATGTAAGCGGGTTAACTACGAACCTAGTTTGTGTTGGAAGAACACCAACGTTTCATCCCTTAACGAGGGACATAATGAATTTACCAAACTACGAAAGTTTTTATAGTAAAATAAGAATGAACAAGGTACCTTAGTAATTAATAACACTTATTATCTTTTCTCAATAGCTTTCCCACGTGCGTCTATAGGTGCGTTTTTTAGTTAAACGTGAGCGAGAGCAGTTAGTTGATCGTTCTGAATAGAAAGTTTGCCCGCCGAACTATATATATATATTTTAAAGGATTTGAAATTCCGTTTACGCTGATCAACGAAAGCTTATTATTATCCTGCATAGCTCCTCGTTAAACTCTTCTCGACATTATTGTTCAAAGTTTAGTCACAATTAAATTAGCAATCCCGCACTGAGTAATAACAATTTAGGGGCTGAAGGATCACAGTGAGTCTTTTGTTTTAGCCTAGTCTAGAATACAGACATCTACATACAATACAGACATTCGTTATTAGACCCACCACCGACAATACTGCGGCTGCAGCTATCGTTCCCATATACATAGGCCCTATTACAAGACCTCTAAGAGCCGCCATGCGAATACTAATGTACGGGACACCTGTATGATACATTATAAAGGAGAGATTGATAAAGAACTCATTGATATTGATAATATTAATTGAAAATGTGAACTGACGCAATCATGATCCAAGAAAATAGGGTCTGCTCCTCCGGGAGTGGCTCTTGCGACGTCATTGTCCAGTTACCACTTTATTTCAACAAAATGTGGAAGTTGGGAATCAAATGTAATAAGTGTCATTTGAAAAATTGATAAAAAATATTTCAATTTTCTTATACCATGGATGTAATAAAATATGTGGAAGGCGCGTGTAACAATTTGACATACATAGATAATATCGATCTTTTTACAATAATATCCTAGCTTATACCCAAGTTCACGGTTGCGCTGCACCGTACACTACCACCTCTCATCGACACGGCCTTAATTTATAATGTCACTTAACTGTCACAAATACAAAGGAAAATTTTAATAAGTCTGTGTTTGTAATTTCTATTCTGAGATAGCCCCTATCATATCTGCCTCAGCACGCGTGAGATGAGATGACCCTAGGTTAATTCGAGAACCGGTTCTTTCGGTGCTCAATTGATTAACGCACGCTTATATGAAGAACTTTGACATGTGGTAACACTTAATGAATATAATACCTACGTTGGTTTAAAAATACTTTAGTTCACATCATATGATGGATTTATTGCCGAAGAAACCTGCTAATCGGTGCAGATTTGACAGGTAGTTGGCAAACAAAATCATTACCTAACAAGGTAAAGGTTTCTTGTTCGCTTCTTTACTTTACCTTAAAAAGATTGAAGTAAACAAAAAATCAAAGTGATTACCTACTTTATTTCCCTGTTTTACTTATGTAATTTTAATTTTGTGACGTGTCCAAGAGTCTTGTAAGGTCTAAAGGACATAAAGCACTTTGATTGCATTATTAAAATCATTATATTAATTGGAATTATGTCACTCAAGATGCATAATTCAATATTTATTTTTGACATTAATTATAAATTTAATATTGATGAAATGTACTGTATTATTATTTTTTAGCTAGGTTTGTAATTGAATTATAATGTGTAATATGGCCCGTAAAATTTTTCTGATGTTTTCTAGGATAATGTTAAATTTTATCTATTTTATAAGGTACGAACGCTGAAATAAGCGATTTGATTTGAATAATGATCTAGTGACTAGTCAAGTAAAAATTAGTTCAAAAAGGGCAAAACATACCTAGGTGGACCAAGGAATGTCATTGTAGATGGATTTCACAATAGCTATTTACAAAACATCATGTTGTGACGGATTCAAACAAAATACAATATAAAATATGCAGACAAGGCAGAATGCCGTATTGAATGCTAAAATAGTTACTACGTATGCATTTTATTGCGGTTTTTTTGTAGAAATCGATGATATAATATTCCTGAATGGAGAAATCGTAGCGAAAAAGAAGAAAAAACGCTGTAGCAAAATTTTTTCTTTTTAAATCTTATTTATTAGGTTAACAATGGTTTCATAAACAGTTCTTACATCTACATTATATACCTAACTTATACAAAGACCGAAATATCTAAGAAAATGTAAAGTTAAGTACAGAATAAATACATTTAGTTAATGACTAAGGAAAAAATGACATATGTACGAGCACAAATCCACTATATGTAAAAAAAAAATAAGAAAAGTGCAATCAAAAGGTGGATGGTTTCACGAGTGAATGTTTCTCACGAGCTATTGCTAAATTAATATATGTAGATATAACTATATTTAAGTGAAGTGAACTAAACTGAATTTATTCAGTTTAGTTAAATCGAATGTCTATTAAAGATTTGTATACAGGATGGACTTTCATGAAAATAGCGATGATATATGAAATGGCACAAGAACAGTTAACAGGCTCATCAAAAGGTGAAGGGCGATGTAAAATATTCCACAACGTCGCGTCACATCGGACAATTGCTCTGTTATTCAGATGATTCATATTTTACTGTGCTCAACGATTACGCAACGACTGCGGGTTTTGTTTGGCAAGCCGTATTCGCTCAATGGAAGGTGCTCTGACTTCCAATTTCAAGGTTGTTAGTTCCGGATGAACGACAATTTTTTCATTTCGCTAAAAACGAAACTAATTACTCTGACGTTGAGAAGTAACGAGTTTAGTATTGAGATCAACCAAGAATTTCAAGAATTTGATTGAACTTGCACCTAACATACGATCAGGGAGCTATAAAAAAAATGTGGTAACCATAGACTTAGATTTTTTTCTATTTTGTAATTGTAACCGATATGAATCGTTCTAAAATAACTTTCAAATTTTCAATTCTTTAACCCGGCATACCTAGACCTATCTTTAGTACCGTTGTTCCAACAAAATCGCAATCTTCAAAGTTATTGGCAATGCTAGCGTACGCCCCGGTACTGGAATCCACTTTGCTCTGGAATGCACTTTGCACGCCACGATTTCGATCGAATTTGAAACTACCGAGCATCTTCCTTCGCCAATGTCATTTAAATTGGATTTGGGTTGACTTTAGAGCCGTTTTCAAGAGTAATCTTTAAGAGTCAGCGAGGTACCTTGTTTGATCAAGATACCATGCTGGCTCTCGAACTTCTTTGAGGTATGAAATCGATACAAAATTATATCCAGACATTAATTACTACACTAAAGTCATTTATAACTGGAAATTAACGATTATGATTTGAGTTTTGTGTTGTAAAACCATGATAGTTTCAAAAGTTTTATCAGACATACAAGTCTCAAACATGATTATTATATTGCATTAGCAATTTTGCATCGCACAGAAGCAATTTGGCCGTATCCGGCGCAGGCGCAGCAGACTCAGGACAGCACTTAGTTCGCTTCCTGTCTGGGGTCGGCCGGCCATGGTTCATCTCCCGTCGCCATTAAAAGTAGGACACAGTATGGGAATTATGTTGCTGTATTTGATATAGAAGTCAAAATGAATGTGGTTAAAGTTTCGTTTCGTGGAACGATTGCGAGATGGTCCTTCAAAGTAGCACCCGGCATTATAAGCTCCAGAGAGAAAGTGGGTGTGGTGTGTGAGTTCCATAACTCCCATATTGTGCAAATTTTTTAAGTCAACGAAAAGTTTGGGATAGGATTTCATAAACAACATTTTCATAAGGATTTCGTATGCAGTAGAGGTAGGTATATTATAGTTTTTCGGATTAGTCACGAAACCCAGACCAGTTCAGAACCGACATTCTTGACTTCTGAGTCAAATAATTGGGGATGTCCACTTCCTGATTGTGTTCGTCATGATGCCAGACGGAGGGTCGCGAGTGGTGCTTTTATTGCTTGCCCTGCCCACTGTCTTTTCATAACTTACCTAGAGTTTGTTCGTTCAGTAGGTATAGACAGGATATAAACCTACTAGACTAGCCTATACCCACAAATCTACTACCTACAATTTTGAAGGCTTTGTATATTATACATTTTCATTGTTTCATAACGGATACCATAATGGATATGGCGGACTTACGCGGTATGGTACACTTTTGTAAAAAAGGAGATTAAGGTAAACTAAAACTTTTTGCTGGCTCCGAGCAAAATTCATAGATATATGTATTCTGCAGGATTTTGCAGCAGCTTATACCTATAGCATAATGGCAGAATCAAAAAGTCAAATCCTCAAAGACAGCCAGATTAAGACAATTTGTTCAATCAATCACCATTTTGCATCTTACAAAGCTACGGTATATGAAGACCATACCAATAGATCTTCTACCTCGTTTATTTAGACACGCAGATATCAATAAAACTGAAAAGCTCAAGGCTTGGCAGCGATGTGATGATGACGTCCGAAGAACCAAACAAACAAATACATTGTATTATTTATGACATTTGGATCTGTGATTTTCCGTGACATTTCTCGTTAGAGAAATTAAATTAGAATTGTGACAATTTGCCAGATTTTTACAGGAATCAAATAATAAAAAAAATTACGAAAATCGACGAAGAAGAGGTTGTGGAAGATTTCCGGATATCCCAAAACTACACCCGTATCGAGCAAGCAGCGTGTTGCATTTATTGGAGGACGCCTTCCAGTATTTATTTACTATCTTTGTATTCGTTTAAACAGACAAACATACATACATATGTTTAAAACCTTACCTAGTTTAAAAGTAGTATGATAAAAAGCTTTGATAGAGCCAACTACCGGAAAATAATGGTGTTTTGCCCTTTTTATCTCAAGGTTGTTAATGGTACCTCCTACCGGTATTATCATCTGACATTCTTCTAGGTAGGTTGGTATTTTGTGGGAATGTCAAGGGCAAACAAAGATAATTATTGAGTTCAAATGATGTTTTCGAATTAGGTGGTTTTATTGACAAGCTCTGGTAGCTCTGTCTATGAATATTTGATTGATGGTCAACCATAGAATATTGTTTATATTGCGGTTATAGTGAAAGTGCCTAAAGTGGAGTACGCTTTTCTAAAAGGAACAACAATTCACAAACAACTCGTGATTTCACGAATGTAGATGCCGCAGCAATTCGGACCGCCTTCGCCCGCTGAGCCATTTAGATAATCATTTAACAATTCGATCCTCACTTCGTTCTCCCTATCATTAGCTTTAGCATTTCGCTCTGTAAGATGTATACAGTCTACGATATAAGCGCAGTAATCATAAACAAGTGCGCGCGTGCCGGCCGGCGCGACGGCACCGCCATTTTGGAGCTGCGCCAACGCATACTCGGCTAAGATCGTCTTCACTAGTGGATAATAGTCAGCAATGTTTAAATTCTTGATGTTTGTAGGTACGATAATTTAATTCGTAATTATATATGCTAGGTAGAGCAGGTAATTCCGTTAGATCATTCTACAATCGATTAAGTAGGTCTAGCTGATATAGCTATAAGTTCTTCTTATACTGACTGCGCGCTTCAGCTTCTTCCGGTCCTTACCTACACTAGGTTGCGGCACATGATTTTTTTCATACACTCTCCTTAATAATAATAAATATGTATAACAGACGGCATCTCCATGTTACCTACACCCATGTCAATGGTGGCCATGTACTACAGTGTGTGAAAGATACTCCATCCATCTTTTCTTCATCTGAGTGAGAGCATTTCTTACAAAACAAAAGAGAGTAAGTACCTATACTTCCCTAAAGAACTAGGGGAAGTAAGGCGCAGACAAGTTTACAATACAATAAACAATCTAGTTAGTACCGACTGACCTACAAATCATATCACGGAATTGACTCTCCAATATCAAGGTCGGTAGGTACATCACTGGCATCAAACACGCAATGTCAAAAATAATGGAGATTGCTTCCGAAACACAACATTTCATAATATTAGAATGAAGAAATATTTAGTAACAATTCCAATTTCTTCATTCTAATATTGTGCAATGGATTTCCGCAAAGTAACGCCTGAATCTATTATTTAACAACATTTCATGTTAGTAACCTACTTAGGGGGTGATGGGTGATATGAAAAGCCGTCTTGCCTCCGTCACTTTCCTTATCCGTATAAGGAAAGTGAGGGAGGCAAGTAAGGTTAAAAACATCAATTTTTTTGTGGTTTAGATCATAGATCATAATGTTTTTCACCTTGCAAAATACTGTCTGTGCTCTTAGGTTGCATTGAGAACCAATTCTTATATATTGTACTTAGACATCTCATTAATTATATTATATTATATTATATAGCTATAGTTTATATCTAAAGTCTAGCTATAGCTAAAGTCTGCCTCGTGTACTGCTGCAAAAAAAAAAAACATAGAGGATACCAGTAAAAAACTTACCTCCTTTGTAGGTAGTAGGTAACTATGACGTAACTAAGTTTCGTCATAAAAAAACACTACACATTTTTTATTTTACTTGATACGTGTCATAATGAAAATAAATTATGATTCTAGCATATTTTCAGTCTAATACTTCGGTTTCTCTCCAATATATGTATGAAATGATAAACATGTTTTATGGGTAATTATTTTGTGCCACTGGTAACATTCTGGGGAATATGGACTATAGTCTAGTATGTAGGAAGGACCTAAAGCTTCATTCACATATACAGGCCGTAAAGCAGTTTCACAGTCACTCTTCAGCATGAAACTAGGTCACCAGATATCGACCAGCGCGACCTAGGCATTACATAAGCGCGAACCACTAGCTGTGGGGGAGCGCGGTGGTATGGATTATGGATAGTGTAGATCACCTATATATAGGTTTTACTGGGTGCTTCCTGGGTAGGTTAACCTTGGAATCATCAGATCGGTTGCTTAGGCATTTGAGTTTACACTCGATTTTGTAAGTGGATAGATAGATAGAAATATCTTTATTGCACACGTAATGGTAAAAAATAAAATACAATTTAAAACTAAGTTACAGGTCGCGCTTAATAGCGCTGACAGCTATAGGTTATAATAGCTATAGGCTATAAGCTATTTTTTATCGCGAAGGCGCGGGCAATAGTTAGTCTATCATAAATTAATTTCTCTTACAAACGAAGTACCTGGTGGGTAAAACGGGCTGAATAGAAATGTACGAAATACTGGAGAAAGACATTACATGGCTGGTGGCAGTGGAAGTATCCTTAGACCGTGACTGTTCACCTCCTGTGTCAGTGGATCTGACCACTGCAAAAGGTAGTTTTTCCTCCAGTATTTCGTCCATTTCTATTCACCCTGGAATCTCTATTCACCCCGTTTTACGGTAACTACAAATTCTCATAGTTTTTATTCTCTATAAGACTTTTTTTAGGTACAATATATGTAGGTATCTCATAAAGATAGTACCTTACCTACTAGATTCCAAAGTTTTATTATTTAAGTTTATATTTTGTTTTAATGTGTAGCATTATGTAATTACATAAAATGTACATATTATAAACGTATCAGCCAATTATCAAAACAAAATAATTGCATTGCCTTTGCAAGTTGCATGTTTCAAGCTTGTTATCAAGCCCAGCGGATAGTGAATTGCCCATACAAACGTCTACTAAAATTATTTAAAATTAGAGCATAATCTACATATTATTCACTTTTTTGTATTTGAATAGTATTTACCGACGTTCGTAAACAGTTTTTTTTTTTTCAAAATTATTTTGGGTACTTACCCTAAAATGAAATGTAAGCAAATCGCATTTTGCATATTTTTACATCAAAATAGACATGTTTTTATCTTATTTGTTTCGTATTATAAACAAAGATTTCTTGGTATTAAGGAACACAATTTCGCCTCGAATTTAATTGCGGGACGCTGTCACCGGGTCCTGTTCAACATGTTGCAAATAAAAATTGAGTATTGAGTATGTAAGTTAAGTATACTTATTTACAAAAAATATGATCATGTCAGATTAAATATTGTGTCAGATACAACATTGTGTCAGATTAAACACTGTGCCACATACAATATTGTGTCAGATACAACATTGTGTCAGATTAAACACTGTGCGACATACAACATTGTGTCAGATTAAACACTATGCCAGATACAACATTGTGTCAGATACAACATTGTGCTAGATATAGGACGCGTACTCCTAGGTACCTTACCTATGTACAAAATATAATCCAAACTAAGGGTATCAAAATGGTCCCAGAAGAATAATAGTGTGGACCTCCTGCGATCACCTATGTATGACCCCATTCACCTTAGATTAGAACGCAGAACTTGTCATGGTTGGCTCTTCAATTATCATTGATAATTATTGGCCAAATCAGTTCTATTAGTAAAATTAATAGATTCGGTCAATCAAGGAATCCGTATTCCCTTAACCAAGGTGACCAAGAATCAATGTATTAAGGTACCAAACTTGTACCAAATGTTATGCAAGCGGAGTATTGAACGGTCGTTTCATAACACCCGCAGTGGAAAGGTCACCCCCTACCTACCCAGCCCCTCTGTGACGCAACGGGAATGCCCTAGATCTGGCGCAGCTGAACGAGGTACTGTATCTACTTCTGAACTTGCAAGGTTATTCTTTAACAGTCGGATCTTTATAAGGAAGAAAATAAATTCTGCTTAGGTTGAGGATAGAAAGTTGAAGGTTGTGTCAGAAAAGTCAAGCCAGTTACTTGACTTGACTTCTTTGTTATTGTCAATATGTGTCTGGTTTGCCACTTTTCTGCCAGTATCCAGTTCATGGAAATTTCTTAGTCATGGAATGGAGGCGGGATTACAACAAGATATTTAGAAATAGTGAAATAAAATGACATAAATTACTTATTTGAACCAGTGCCGGCTGGTAGATTGAATACCTTGGCATTATGGAGTCTACCAAACATCAAAATCTTTGGTCTAGAACTCTCGACTCAGGTAGAATTATTTTAAAGTAAAGTATCGTTTATTGCATCAAATACATGTAGGTAGGTACAGGTGTTTTTATGTCTATGCGTGTCAATGTATCCCTTTACGGTGTGCAATATCTTTGTACAAATAACAAATATCAAATAAACTTGGCTAACAATAAAATAAAACTGTAATTGAGACTAATGCTGAAAGCAACTTAAGAATAACGAATGTCATGAAGCAGAGAAATCTTTGTCAATTAAAAATTCATTTATAGCACAATTTTAATTTTAATTCAAGTAGGTATGTTCTCGTTGAACAAAATAATGCACTGAAAGGCCCTTGTTTTAGTCAACGGCGGCATTAGAGGATAGTAGGTGGCTGCTGGGTTGGCGCGGTGGGTTATGATCGAATTTAGGTAAATTCAACAGCTAGATGAGTGACTTGGTTCAAAAGCCGAAAACATACATACATCGCCTTGATGTTTTACTCGGTTATAAAATCCAAGATATTTTGTGTCAACAAACATTTACTTGTAGTAAGTATATTTATAGGCAAGAGATAAGCGAAATGTTGAATAAAAAAAGCTTTCAAAACCAAAAAAAACAATAACTTCTGTGATTTGATCAGATTATGTCGAATTTTTTTTAAGCAATATTTCACACCTGTTTAAAAAAGAAGTAAGAGATCTGTAAGATCTAAACTCTTATAGCCAAAACCCACCACACGACATGTCGCGCGCTGCAGATCCGCGTGCGATTTTTGCACGCGTTTTTGATACGCAACAAAACGCGATAAACCGACTTAAAATTCCCTTACTTTTACACTGTTTTTAAGTTTTGCGGGGTACATACTAATACCCTGGCGATAAAATTTATAATTTTTTGATCTGATTATTTAAATTTACGGGACCACCTCGGGATCATTTTCTATACAAAAGTGAAAGAATTATCAAAATCGATCCATAATTGGCGGAAATATCGCATAACATACACACAAAAAAACCTACAGTCGAATTGAGAACCTCCTCCTTTTTTTAAATCGGTTAAAAATTACACCGTGCGCCACAACACGCGGCAGATAGGGCGCGAAATGCCGCGCTATGTGTTTTGGCGCTTGAGCAACGCGCCTGACGACCATCCAAGCAACCCGCTAAGCTACTATCGCCTATCTTCCATGTTACAATGCGGCTGAGGCCTCTGCTATGACCATAGCACACCTATCAGCTCGGAAGGGGATCGACACCGTATCGTCTTTCGCCTCGCCGCCGTCACCAAAGCGGATCAGCAGCTCCGGGAGTCGACTCGACTTCCCGATGCCGTCCTTACGGCTCGCCGACCGCTGGTTGTCGTCTAGGCTAGGCGATTACATTACGATTCCGATTAGTGGGCGTTGCAGTAGGGAGTCTCATAAAAATAATACTGAATGACTCGAGTCGATACGGTGACCATCAAAATATTAGAATGAAAAAATATTTACTAACAATTCCGCGTAGAACCTACTCTAATAGAGTTGGTTCTACGCGAAATTGTTAGTAAGTATTTATCAAAGTAAGTTGTCAACTAGTTTCGTCTCTCCACGAGACATCTTCAGGACACCACGATACTCGACCTTGACATTCAGATTGCAAAGCAACACCGACAGAGTCCAGCCAGTGACTCCGAGCTTCTCGCGCCGCGCCGGCCAGTCCAACCAGTGATGTTGCCTCTCCGAGCTCCTCGAGCTAAGTCTCGAAGCTCTTCGAGCTTCGAACGAGAAGCTCGGAGAGGCAACATCACTCTAATATTTTGCAATGGAATTCCGCAATTTCTTTTTATTTTTCGAATGGTTTATAATGCTGTTGATTGCAGATGGCCATGACAGCGTTACTTACCTGACTTTTAGCGGGCGCAGAGGGCGCCGCCGTAACGCCTGAATCTATTCATCGGTGTCGATGCCTTTCCGAGTTGATATGTATGCTATGACCATTACACTGCTCTTGGCACTGATGAATAAATGTAAATAATGAAAGGCACTTACGTGATATAGTTAAAGGCTATGAAGATGTACCAAAGTGTGAAGATTATTATACCTCCCCCTGCATCGTCGGCCATCGCTATGGGATTGCTGGCTGAAATTAAGAGATTGTCTTGTCTACATTTATATTAATACTAGCGACGCGGTGTGTGGTCAACGTGCAGTTCCCGCGCTTACGGCTCGTCGTCCCCGCGTTTATGTTAGGTTGACGCCCGGTTGACGGCGGCGGCGAAGCGATACGGTGTCGATCCCTTTCCGAGTTGATGTGTACCCTCATACTCGGCGACCCGCTCGGCCCAATATAATAGTAATCACTACATAAAACAAAGTCGCTTCCCGCTGTCTGTCCCTATGTATGATTAGATCTTTAAAACTACGGAACGGATTTTGATTCGGTTTTTTTATTAGACAGTAATTCAAGATTAAGTTTAAATGTAGGTATTATTTAGTATCAGCATTGCACCCGTGCGAAGCCGGCGAGGGTCACTAGTACTTAATACAATATAAGGGGTACTGCCAAAATGTAAGAATACATTTATCTCTTTTGATATAGATACATACATAAAATATACTTAAGACTTGCGCTCGGTTCTGCGAGACAAGGACGAGCGAAAACAAGAGGAAGGAGGAGGAGAAAAAGGAAGGCAAGAGCCGCGGAACGGCGGCCGGCCCGCGCGCAAATTCACTGGTTTTTATTTTTAATTTGGTTTTGCTCTCAATATCGCTAAAGCAATAATACGCTTTCGCAATATAATAAAACTTCTAAAATATTTATCTGAGAACACGTACACGAAAGTTTATTGAAATATGTTAAATAATCAGCAAATGAAATTGGTTTTTCCGTAGGAGTATCTCTGTAAAAATTAAGATTTACAAGAAACTTCGCGATTTTTTTCGATCAAGTTTAGTCAATCGTGTTTCGGCTCCCATAAGTTACTATAGAATCCTAAACTTTTGATGCTCATCAAAAAATAATACAACATTCAATGTTTTCTTGCCTTAAAATTGATTTTTCGTGCAGTTAAAACGTGGGTTTTGGGACTCACTTCACCTTAATTGCACAAAAGTTGTACATAGGCGAGCGTACTGCTAGATATATAAGCTATATGATACTACCTGCTACCTTTGGGTAGGGGGTGTGGACAGAGTGTGGACAACAAATTTAGTTGGTAGTAGGTTTTGTTTTGGAGGGTTTTGTTTTATTAGGCTTTGGTTTGATAGGTACCTTATTGTGGATTATGTTAACTTGTTGCTGTCCTGAAAGGCCACCAGAAGTTCATTTTATTCGATTTTTTATTATTTTTGTGTTCATAGAAGATTTTGACTTTGAGAACGAATTGGAGAAGGCATAATCCCAATGTCAAAGTCAAAGATTTACCACTGTCATTTTTTGGCAGAACATATTTGCAGCCATTTTTGCTCAAGAGATTTTTAGCCAAAGAGTTTTAATTGCTTTATTTCCAAGGAATTTTTATAGTAACGTAACTGGAAGGCTCACTGATCCAAAACCCGCGGTTTGAAAGAGACTGAATACTAAGGGGTGTGTCTCTTTCTATAAGGACGACCACAATTTATGAATGAAACAGGACAAGACAGGGAATAACCATGATTATTTTTTATTGCTTAGTTAATTACAATCATAGTAAGTATAGAAACAAAATAAAACTAATATTTACAATTTAAACAATTGAGCTACCTACCTGCAGACTGTTGGAAACGATCTAGAGTTATCTAGCATAACTGATTCATATGGCAATGCTGATGCATTCATGCAATCAATCATACATGACTAAGCAATATATCCTTGTGAAATTTGTGGCCTAATGTTGCACAAGAGCCTATAATTTTTACCCGACTACCGAAGGACGAAGGTTATGAGTTTGACACTCTATGTATGTAACCGATTTTTATGTTCCCACTTAGCGCTGAAACTACTGGTCCAATTTCAACAAATGAGGTGTTGTATGATTCGTCTTAATAGCCCGTTGGTTAGGTTAGGTTATGTATAAATTTCTTTATGTCCGTAAATACAATAAATGTACACTTAGAAAAGATCAAATTCTTAAAATTAAACACTGATATGGAAATAAAGTGATATTTTGATTTCGGTCGCTTCGGTATGTAGACTAAAGTAAAGAAGCGACGAAGAAACCTTTAGCCTGTTAGGTGTTATTTTTAGAGTTATTTTTCGAGTTGGAGCAAAATCCGTCCTAAGCTTTTTTATCTTATAGATAGTTTGAAATGTTGTAATAAGCCTTTTTACAAAGGATATGTTTGACAATTTGTTTGAATTTATTTATAGAAAGTTTTTGCAACTCGCTAGGGGTTTTGTTGTAGAAGCGTATACATTGCCCTTTAAAAGATACATTAATCTTGTGTAACCTAGTTTTGGGCACAGCGAGTTTATTCTTATTTCTAGTATTTACATTATGTATGTCGCAATTTTTAGGGAACCGATCGATATTTCTATGAGTGTACAATAAGTTTTCATAAATATATTGACATGGTACTGTCATTATATTTATTTCTTTGAATTTATCACGTAGGGATTCTCTAGGACCCATGTTATAGATTGCACGAACAGTCCTCTTCTGCAGCACAAATACGGTGGTAATATCTGCAGCGTTCCCCCACAGCAATATACCATACGACATAATGCTATGGAAGTAGCTGAAATAGACAAGTCTGGAAGTATCAACGTCTGTAAGATGACGGATTTTTTTGACTGCATACGCTGCAGAACTAAGTCTCTTCGATAGATTATCTATGTGTGGGCCCCATTGAAGTTTACTATCTAAGGTTATTCCTAAGAATACGGTAGTGTCTATAATTTCTAACGTTTCTCCTTTTACGTTTACATCAGCCTTAACTTGTTTTACATTTGGTAGAATAAATATAATGTCTTAGACATTTAGTTTTAGTTTCGTTAAGCAAAAGATTATTAACACCAAACTAGTGGACTACTTTTGATATTGCATTGTTTACCTCGTCAAAATTTGTGTTTTGTCTAATCATCTTAAAAATTAAAGAAGTATCATCAGCAAACAATACAATCTCGTGATTATTTTTAACGGGATGAGGCAGGTCGTTAATATAAACCAAAAATAGGAAAGGACCGAGGATTGATCCCTGCGGTACACCCATTGTAACTACAAATTAGGGTTTTTGCTGATGCGGGTTTTTGACACATCAGCGGATGCTGATGCTGATTTTTGGTCTTGACATCAGCGGATGCTGATGCTGATTTTGGCTAAGTGCGTGTCGGACTCCCAAACCGAGTATCCTGCACTAATTGAATATAGATGATTCTACCAATCGAAATCGAGTCTTGAAAAACTATGCATTTTTACCCGACTACCAACGGAGAAAGGTTATGAGTTTGGCACCCTATGTATGTATGTAGCCAATTTCTATGCCACCTAGCGCTGAAACTACTCGTCCGATTTCAACAAATGAGGTATCAATTGATTCGTCTCAATACCCCGATGGTTATAAACTATAAGACATCAGACGATATTGAGGGTCTAACGGGTTAGCGGGGTCTAAGTAAGGAGTGAAAATTCTAATGTTAGTAAATATGCTCGTGTGGGGCATAATTGCAAACATTCTCAAGCAATCAGCAAAAGAGTTTGAAAAAATATATAGTTATAAACTAATAATAAGCGTTTACCTATTGTCCTTATCATTTTTTTTATACGTAGTTGGAGGCACCCACCACCACCCATATACCTAGGGTACAAGTAGGAATAAAGGCCTCCGACTACCTAAGTATCAAAAGAAAATGATAAGGACAATAGGTAAACGCAGTAACGTAAAATACAGTAGAATAATAAGACAATTTAAAGTTTTGGTGTATTCACGTGTGAAAAGTGATACCTTGGGCTTTGTTTTTTATTTTGGACACAAAGTGAACGCACACGAAGGCATTGCTGTAGTCTTTTAGTCAATAAATCACACAAAAGTACGTCGTAGCAAGCACGCGCAACACAAACGTTGATGCGATCGTGACTGAGGTGGGTGAACCTAGTGTAACCTAGTTTTAGCCTTCCACTTTCAAAAAGTTAGTGCCCAATCTTTCCTTTTTAGTTTCATCAGTGTATCATGCTAGTGAATGTGTGAAAGGGACACAGCGACTGAAAAGTGAGTCTCTCTCGAGACCGTTTTTCCCTAGATCACTAAACATATTTTCGAATTACACAGTCACTAAACATTAGTCATTTGGACTAACAAATTAAAAGGTCAATATTTTTGAAATTACATTTATTAATTAAAGGTGGCATGCGAGAACATGCATTAAGATTTCTTAAAACTATTAGACATATTAAATATATTATCCCTGGCAGTCTGAGCAGACAAGAATGTTATGTTCGCCAGAAATGGCCTTCCTGCAGGAGTGGCATGACACTTTGGTCATCCTGTGCTTCTAGTATGACGTTTTTTTGGCTTTGCTTGAAAAGTACTAGCCACGACATTTTCAGTGTGTAGGATATTTTTGATATTGGCCCGGATATTCTTTCTCAAAGTTACGCAGCCGTGTACCGTTCCGAATCTTGGCTCCATGAGATCTTCGGTAAATTTTTGCATGAGTGCTCTGCGTTTCTGTGGTTATTATCGTTGCCGTACCATATACATACATAAATGACATATCTATGCATCATGCACAAGTTCAGTAGGTACATTATAAAATAAGACATTGAGGCTATCTATTTGTTTAGCGATTGCAGCTCATACCAGAACAAATCGTACCAACAACTCAAAGCGGGCTGATGTGGCTGCGGCCGCTTGGTAGGATCATCATCAGAGTGAAAAAGCTGATAATGAGATATTGTTGTTTTGGATACATCTGACAGTGTTCAGTTCTTCATCAAAAGAGACCAAAGATTCTTTATCACGTGCGTCAGTGTAGCGCAGAGGTCTACTTCTAAGTTATCTCCTTGTTAAGAGACTAAAAATTATCGGGTAGTCGTGCGTCATTATTTTCAATGTCAGAGTCATTCAAAATCTTTAAAAAATATCTCGATATCGTATCAAATCCATCTAAAACAGAAAAAATGCCCTTACTTTTATGCTCACACAATGTTTTTCCTATACACACTGATGAAATACATTACTTGATTTGATTATATTACATAAGTACTAAAATACTTGAAAACAGTAAAAAATGCTTAATTTATACATGCAGTAAAAAAAATTACTATATTATTCAATGCTTACCTTGTCTCACTTTACACGTGTAATCACTAAACATTAGTCCGTGGGGCTAACAATTAGCCAAAACTCCGGAAGTAAAATAGTTGCGAATGCAATGCTTTTCCACGGATCACTAAAACAATTAATTAGGAGGGTATTGAGCGTGGTGGGGCGGGGGAGTTTCGGGAACATACCTAAACAGCAAATCCGTACAGTCCGTGTAGCCTGTGACACTAATGTTTAGTTATCTAGGTTTAAATCCAAATTGAATTAAAAAATAACCTTTTCTAGTTGTGATAAGGTTCAAAATCCTTTTTGCATTAAATGTCGAGTGAACTTTCCAGTTACGTTAGTATATAAATTCCTTGTTTATTTCAGCTTCATCGGATCAAAATAAGGACCTTTTTCTGTCTGTTAGCACCTAAACGGCTAAACGTAACATAATTTGGGCTTGGCAGGGAGGTTGACGATATACCGGGGAAAGTCATCATAAGCTAGGTAATTTTATCCCATAAAACTGCGTAAGAAGCCGCGGGCAGAAACGAATCCTAATATCATAAATGCGAAAGTGCAATGTGTTTGTTTGTTTGTCCTTCCTTCATGCCTTAACTAAGCAACCAATCGACTTGATTTTTGGCATAGAGTCAGTTGAAAGGATGGAGAGCTATGTTACTCTCCATCCTTTCAACTGACTCTATGCCAGGCTTTTTGTCCTGGTAAAACATCAAATTCCCATGGGTGTTTACGAGAAAAAAGTCCTTTTTATCCCCCTAGAAATATGAAATTCGAATAAAACGGCGGGGAACGGTCAGTAGGCTATACAGCAAGACGCCTGCCCTATTAGCTTACTAGCGAATTGTAGCCGCCCCGCTTAGCGCAGGAGTCTGTATAAAATGGTTTATATTTTATAAGAGTAACATATTGAATGTAGGTACTAACAGGGCTGATATAGTCAGTTTTAGCTAAAAGCTTATATAAGATCCTACTAATATTATAAATGTCAAAGTTTGTAAAGATGGATGGATGTATGGATATTTGTTACTCGCAAAAACTACGATTAGGCTGAAATTTGATATGGGTATAGTTTGGGACCTGGAATAACATATAGGTTATTTTTCATCCCGATAAAACGCGTGCGAAGGCGCGGGCAGCAGCTAGAAAGATCTAAATAAATAAATAATAAATGCCAGCTTCAGCAATCCAATAAGTATACCATATACATTGATCACAAAGAATATACTAAGAAAAGGCAAGTAATGGGTATCGTACTTACTAGAATCCTAAAATGGTCAGCTACTTAGGTATTACCTTGAGAATATTCGATTTGAACGTAGATTTCTAAATTAAGGTAAATTTTACATCATACTATTATAGCAATGCTTCGAAATCTATTATGCCATGATTATTGATAGAATCAGGGCGATAAATCATATTTTCCCTGGGCCCAGCCACACGTTCCAACTTTTGTGCATGCATGATTGCACAGACACAGTTTTCGCAAGCTAGATGGAGTGTGTGGCCAGGCGCAAACCAGTTTCGCAAGCAAGATGGAGCGTGTGGCCGGGCTCAGCTTGCGTGCGCAAACTGGTTTGTGCAATCATGCATGCACAAATGTTTGAGCGTGTAGCCGGGCTATAAGAGTGTGGCAGCGATGTTGAGCTCTGACTACGGTGGCTACGAATGGTATTATAGTTTTTTTTGAAAACCGAGAGCATTATATGTACTCCGATACAAAAACCTGGATATTTTTTGTATACAAAGGGCTTACAAAACCTAAGAAATATTCATTCGTTTTCGAATTCAATTCTAATCCTTTTTTGCCACACATGTGAGATTATGCGTTGAAGTTTGTGTTGTAGTTTTTAACCGACTTCAAACGGAGGAGGTTCTCAATTCGTCTGTATGTTGTTTTTTTTTATTATATTACGCAATATCTCCGTCAATTATGGATAGATTTTGAAAATTCTTTCACTCATCATCATCATCATCAGCCGATACACGTCCACTGCTAGACATAGGCCTCCCCCGTACGACGCCACAAATAGCGGTCCTGAGCCGCCTTCATCCATCGACTCCCTGCGACCGCTACGATGTCGTCGGTCCATCGAGTGCATGGTATCCCATGTAGGGGGGATTTGCCATAATCACCATGCTTGGCAGGCGGATTGGTGATCGCAGTGTTGGTGTTTAAAAATACTCGGAAGGAAGCTGCTGCCCCTCCTCTGGTAGGTTCCCTTAGTCGGCTCTTACGACATCCACGGGTTGAGTTGGAGGGGTCGATATTCGTACGCCGCGACCCACGGCATTCTTTCACTATTATATAGAAAATGACCCCGAAGTGGTCCGATAAATTAACATTTTATACCCAGGGGTTAGTATTTATCCCTCAAAACTTAAAATATGTGTAAAAGTAAGGGAATTTGAAGTCGGTTTATCGTTTTTTAAAACACGCCATATTATTAGTGACAACTTTGCTGTTACCATGTTGTTTTATGTTGTTATAGGTGGTTCCCTGACCCAAACTAGCGCCATCACCTATTTTATCGTATAATTACGTTATACAAAGGAATTTTCAAAAATCTATTGGCCACTTTGTGATACCTATCATAAGCTTTTTTTAATGCCTCGGTAATAGTTTTGCTTTGTATAGTTTAGGAAGAGATGCGATGTTGCACTTTTTGGCCACCTAACTCGATTTTCGCATCTTCTAAACTATACAATACAATGTGTATTTTCGAACCTTGATCAAACGAAATGTTTGCGGATACACGACATAAATTCATCGAGAAAAATTAAAAAAAAAAAATTATTTGTGAGCTATTTAAAAAAAAAGGCGATTTAATAATTTTTGAAATGAAAACTACTTCATCTGGTTTTTTCTTCGTTTCTGTTTGAGTAAACGGTGTTTTTATTCAAAGTAGTCTCATTTGAAAGCTAGATAGTTTACCTGGCTAAGAAAATAAAATTAAAAAACAATTTCGGTACATAAGCCTTGTAAAAATATTTTTTTTTGTAGAAAACTACTTTAAGCTTTCATTTCAAAAATTATTATCGGCTTTTTTTTAATTAGGTCACATATATTTTTTTTTCAATTTTTATCGATAAATTTATGTCGTGTATCCGCACATTTCGTTTGATCACGGTTCGAAAATACAATAGCTTGGGGCTAGTTAATGCTGTGTGCATTATTTATTTTTTGAGCATTATTTTATATTATCTGTGCTCAGGTACTCTAGATCCTAAGTGGATCTAGGCCTCAGATACAAGACTCGTCCAGCAAATATTATTACAAATAATAACAATAATTTAAACGGAATTCGGCGGTTTATCATGGCCGAAAATTACTTATAAGTAGCTAATTGAACTTCTATCAAAACATACATTTAAATTACACCATTGCACAGCGGTCAAATTTGAAAAAATAATTACATAGATTCGAGTTATGTATTAACTATAATATACACATAACATGGGTAAATAATCTCAATATACTATTACCAAAGATATAAAAATATACATACTATGCTATACTACTACATACATACTATAAAACAATAGGTACTTACTACATAATTATTCTTATATAATAAGGTTTTTACATTAGTTATTTATATTATTGGAATATATCAAGTTTAAATATAATACTCCCTGTAATTTTGTTGCCCAAGACCTATTGACAAAACACTTTTTGGCAATTTTTTGTTATCAATATGTGTTATTTATTCTGAGAAGAGTCGTGGACGATTTAAATATTTTGTAATTTCCGACTTTTTTAGTACTTCAACCTCAATTCGAAACAGGATAGATTAGCATAAAAAAACGCTTTTTTATGCCTGTTTCTGTAAAATGACAATTATCTTCCTAACAGTTATTATTTTTCATTATATACATTCATATTATTAAATCACTGTTATTTAAAATTCTCAAAAAAATATAGATAGTCTCGTAAAATTATTTTCCTTGGTTAAGGTTTACTGCCCTATCCACAAAAATCATACACAACTTATCAACTTACTAGCGGCCCGTCCCGGCTTCGCACGGGTGGACATTTATTTTTTAAACATTTTGTCATAAACATACAGTAAATGCAGGACATAGCCTATATTAATCAGTGATAATGTAGCATTCAAATGGTGAAATATTTTTTTTAATCGGTCCAGTACATTTTGAGCCAATTCAATACAAACATACAAATCTTTCCTCGTTATAATATTAGTATAGATATAGCTAGAAGGAGGCCTATCTGTGTGTATAACCTGCGTACATAAAGAATAGATTGAGAATGACCATCTCTCAAGCTGTCCTGCAGTTCAAAACCGATCTGAGCGGGACACTATGACAGATCACGTCATTTAAAATCCCATTTTTTAAGTACGCAGATATAACAGTGAAATGCTCACAAATAGATAAGCTATAGATATGTATATTACGGATAGCTGATACAAAGATATACCTAGACTCTTCTAGTAACTTCTAGCGCTCCAATGTTGTTCCATCTTTAGCAGGCCGGAGCAACAAATCCTTTGCTAAGTTTCTCGACGTATTCCTTCCTCGCGTCCATTTCGTCGGCAGGCCGGTTGTAAGGCAGCCATACCGGCTCGCCGATGAAGAAGCGTTTAGCTTTTATGTAATTCTGGAATTAGGAAAAAAATATTATGTTTATTTAAAATACAAATCTCGAAAATTCCATCTTATCTTAAGCTCTAATTTTTCTCAAACTTTTTGTCATATAATAAAAAAACTAGGTATATGTATGTATTGTATTATGTACCTATATCAGTGATCTAGTATCCATAACACAAGCTCTGCTTAGCTTGAGACTAGATGATGTTGTGGGGATTATATTTATTATTACCTAATTTTATTAATATTATTAATTATTACCTTCCAACAATGATGCTTTAATTTCGTAAAGGACCGTTAGGAAATGGAAGGCATTTTATTTGTCTATTAAGGTAGTTAAGTTTACTTAACAACAGCCCTGGCAATCGCGGTGTAAGAATCCCTCCAGATCAGGCCGCGGATGTCGTAAGAGCCAACTAAAGGAACCTATTAGAGGAAGGGCAAAAGCTTCGCCCACCGCGCGACATCGGTCTTCAAAGAATGTTCAGGCAGGGTTCAGGGTTGCATATGTCCTGATGAGGAATGTCATTAGAATTGACAATGATATTGTCAGACTGTACCTTGGTGTCAAGTGTGAACCGATGGTAGATGCCGCTGGGTATCACGATCATGTCTCCCGCAGAGACCGCGATGCGGATCCACTGGTCCCCTCCGTCTCGCACGTCAAAGTAGCCAGAACCGTCGAGGACGAACCTGGAACATTTTATTGGAATTTCAACTCTAATGGGTTCTTCCCCAGTAATACTCTGATTGCAAAGCTGTGTGCTAGTAATCAGGATTACTAGCTTCAGATAGCAGCTAGTAATACTGAGTACTAGCTTCAGATCGCGGTTTAATGGATTGACTGGCCATGATAATTATAAGCTTGTGGCATTTCCCCATTACCTATCTTACTTGTTGGTCAGTTGAGGCCAATCTTTTTTCATTTGCATCCTATTTAATCTTTTGCTGTACCTTATTTCCTCATCAGTGTGAAGATGTTCCATGAAGAATGACTTGATTTTCTCCTCATAGTTTGGGAGACACTCCTTGGAGCATACAATCTCATCTTCATATGTGTAGCCTCTGTCTTGCTTCAGCTTATCGAGGATCCCATCAGTTGTGAATGTGTCCACATTGAGCTGAAATTTACTTACATTTAGATACCTACGGTCCCATCTTTAGAGAATTAGAAATGCCCTTATAAAGTAGAAGTAATGATTGTACATGCATAGGTACATCAAAAATAATCGATTCTTGTTAGGCAGACTGGTAAACCACGATTCTATTATTTTAATCCCTTTTTTTATATCAATTTTATTATCAGTTTCATTTGGTCTTATGAGCTGGTCATTTACTGCCTTCTCAATAGTGTTAAGATGTGGCATGAAAAGATAAGTGTTATCGGTGCTATTGAGACGAGAATAATTGGACCGATAAGTAGAAAATTGGTGATAAAAAGACAACATTCGAGAATCTTACTGCGAAGTATTCGACGCCAGTTTTCTTATGCAATTCCTCAATGGATAGGTATTCCGGAGGGTTCTTGTGGTGCTCCAAACGCTGGTCATTGGTTTCTTCATCCATGTACCATGCTTTGACCATCTCTGCGGTTATTGAAATTGTTGAATAATCTAATTTAATACGAAAAATACTTTTCTTTTGCAATGTTTACTTTGAAGGTTTTGTGTTTGATTTTTTGACATGACAGTTGACAGTTCTCAATTGCGACTATATTCAGAAGTGTCGGTAAAACAGTTTACCATAAGATAAAAATGTTGTTGATAGATAGCGCTTAACGCAATGAAAGGATTCAAATATCTACCAACCGCTCTGCTTGGAAACAAACATAACATAAAAGGTACTTGGCTTGCGATGCGAGAGCCGCCGCCGCCATCTCGATGCTCGAGCCGATATCTCACCTACCAGAGGGGCTTCCTTCTGTGTGATTTAACACCTCCAGTGCGATGTCATATCCAACTGCGTGTTTATCCACGTGGTGTTATCGTAAACCTCCCTTGTTTGAGCGAATAAATGCTTGGCCATCTATAAATTTCCCTTTGGCTACTTTCATTTACAGTCATGCCCTGCATTTGTTGGTTCACATGCTGGAGGCTCACTGTTAGAATTAATTATATATATTTATCTTGTAAGGTTCCTATCGTAATGTTTTTTGTTGTGAACCAATAAACTGATTTTCTTTCTTTTATTTTATTAGCAAATCTAATACAGTGTGTGTGGTCATACGAATTTCACTATTGCTAAGTATTAATCTACGCCCTAGCAGGGCTCCTGCCCTGTTAGGGCGCCATGTATCTTGTTGAGAGGTAGATAAGCTAATTATCTACTTGTAAATTTAGCAAAACTAAAGTTAATTTCTTAATATACTACCGCGATGAAGACGTTAAAAAGTAATAAAACACAGGAATGAAGTAAAAATATATTTAATTACATTATCATTACAATACTCACAAACTAAGTACATCTTCAAATCTACACAACAAAGGAGTTTTAATATAAAAAAAACTAATTTTCTGGCACTTTGTACCTATATACCAAATATTATGATGTGAATGAAGTACAAAAATAAGCTAAGCCGAGGTACAGTTTAGCTGTACCACAGAATAAATTTTAATAGTGTGAATATGCTTTGCTACTGTACGACTGTTAAAAACATAAGGTCCTTATTACGGAAGTATAATAAATCAAATAAACACTTCCCCCCTTATTCATAATGGTCTGCTAACTTAAAACAGCTGCTAAGCAGTGTTATTTCTCACTCTGACTTATGTCAATAGAAGAAGACATAGGTAGTGGGGATTAGCAATGCTCTAAGTTAGCAGACTATTATGAATAAGGGGGTTCATCTTTTGACATCAGAACGCCAAAATATTAATAATATACTCAGTACAGACTTGATCTAATATTTTGGCTTTGCGAGTGAATACCTACATCATCAAACTTATACCAAAGGCAAAGTTCAAACACAATTTAGCCACTATTTTAATTTGCAATGTATGCACGAAACATGACACTTTATTTATTGTGTGTTATTTGTGTAAACAATTAGTAAGTTTATGTCCTGACTGTAGATAAAAGAATGGGATTGATAATATTTACTCGCTTTGATAAATAAATAATGCTGGACAATTCACACAGCATTATCTAGCCCCAAGCTAAGCAGAGCTTGTGTTATGGGTACTAGATAACTGATATACTTAATATAATACAATAGATAGATAGATATTTTTTATTATACATAGAAAACATCCAGAACACCCTAAACAAATATTTGCAGATCGTACAAACATTTGTCCCGAGGCGGGAATCGAACCCGCAACCTCCTGCGTCGCAGGCGTACCTTCGCCCGCCGCGCCAAGTATGGTCTAAGCGGGACAACATAATATTTTTTAATCCATTTCACGACTTTTATGTCGACTTATATCAATGATATTTTGGAGGGACACTGAACTTGTTTATAGACAAACTGTAAAATCATTGACAAGATTATTACTATAAAAAAATTATAATAAAAAAATAATCTTTATTGATCGTTAAGAGAAGACAGAAGACACCTTTTTACTAACACAGTGTTACACACGTTAAGTTATCAAGTGATTCTACACAAGTTATTAAAAATCAGTGTTATCTTAGTCACAATACACTAATACTAATTCATTAATGAATATTGATATGATTATTGCAATGATGATTAAATTAATTATTTTCAAATAGCATTCATGAATTTAATATTGAAACAATTTAAGAATTAAATCATAATATGCGTCCATCATATATTTTTCTTACAATCATCATCATCATTATCAGCCAATACACGTCCACTGCTGGACATAGGCCCGTACGACGCCACAAATAGCGGTCCTGAGCCGCCTCCATCCATCGACTCCCTGCGACCGCTACGATGTTTCTTACAATCAATATAATGGAATGTCTTTATAATCAATTAATGCACGTACAGACGTAGAGTCCTTTTATTTAACATTTTTTTTTAGTACTGAAACCACTATTCACCTATTACCAAAGAAAATCTGATAACTTTTTGTATCTTAAGATAGGTGGTATTTATAAAAATCAAACGATCATAGGGTCAATTCTGCTAACCGAGATGGCTTTAGTATGATAATGGTATCGCCGAAGAATCGTTACGTAGATTCCGAAGATGAAAGAAACTCTAGATAGTGCAGGCTGTGTTATATGCCCGGAGAGATTGATAGAATGATTTCAAACTTAACACTTTTACGCGCGTCCCTGCTGCAGTGTCTTTCCTCTAATTCTGGTATAGATTACTAAAATGTGTCCTTCTGTGACGATACCATTGTCATAGCGATTAGTGTAGCAGAATAAACCCGCTAATTGTATACTTCAGCAGAAAAAAATCAAGCAAATAAAAACAAACACTAGAATTGGACGGAAATGATCACATTACAGAAAAAAATTAACTGAAATCAAATCTAAAAATGACATTCTAAATTACGACTAATTTGTTAACTAAAAATATTTTTGTAAACGATATACTGAGATCACACACATATTTAAATTGGCTTTTTATGTATCATCATCTTCAGCCCATACACGTCCACTGCTGGACATAGGCCTCCCTCGTACGACGCCACAAATAGCGGTCCTGTATTATTTATATTTTTAAGTATACTATATTATAATTGCTACACGCGAATTTCCTCGTGTACCACTATACGCGTTTTTGTTGTACGACATATTACAAAAATGTTACTGGGTTACATTTATTTATTACTAACTTCTTCGCGGCTTTGCTCACATGGTATCCGGCTTTGCTCACATGGTATCCGGCTTTGCTCACATGGTATCCGGCTTTGCTCACATGATAGCTGGCTTTACTCTAATAGTATCCGTATGAAACGTAGCCTATGTCACGATAATGTCAGGGATAATGTAGCTAGTAAAAGATTTTCCAAAATCGAAACAATTGTTCCGGAGATAAGCTCAGACAATTTTTTTTATAATATAAATTATATAATATATATTTTTTACAGACCTTCGTTCGACTACATTATCGCCTGATGGAAAGCGTCGATGTATCATGAAGGTCTAGAAGACAATTATTCACTCTTGTTTTGAATAGACCCAGGTTGTAATTCGTAAGCAAACAAACTGCTGTTACCCCCACGACCCCCAAGACACCCTCTTCTTCCCCCCCTCTAGGGGGCTCCCGAGCGGAGCCATATTGATTAATTTATTTTAGTGGGTCATTATAGAGGGGGAACAGGTGATTTCAAATGCAATAAAATATAGTTCCTCTCTATTACAGTAAATTTTACTTTGACATAAACGAATTTCACTGTAATCTATTTGCAAGCTTTAAAACATAAATTATATAATAAAAAGTACGAGATACTAATGTACGTATATAATAATGTCAGTATATGTATACTATATAATATGTATATATACATATATGTTTTGTTTCATATATCATACGTCAAAATTGCAGTGGTCTAGACTCTATGAATACATTAGGTATTCAAGATATATGTCGTTGATAAGTACATCGAATGATTACATAATATATCAAAATATGAACTTATTACTACTTAATTTATAATAATACATAGGTTCTTACAACAATTACAACGTTCTTTGATTTCATAACTTGAAAACAAACAGAAAAACTAAGATAAGATAAAATAAATTAAGTTTTGGGGCATCAATGCCGTATAAAATAATGTCATTGTATAATTATATCTTAAAATAAATTCTACCTATATATAAATATCAACTTAACAAGTCTATGAATATACGAAAAAACAATGGTAGGTTAATTTTAATAGACAAACTTATTGCTCAGAATAAGAACGACTATTACTAGGCTCCTTATACATACGTATGTACATATATCCATATGAAATGTCATGGAAAATATAATATAGTTCTTATTGTTAGATATAGTCCACGGGTCGTAATCAATCACATTATATACGAAAGACTTCGCCAAATTTTAGTCCGAAAATCCATTATTTAGTCCTTAATGTCACAAAATCTACGATCACAAGACAGAAATCTAGTCACAAAAATCATTACCGAACCCTACTACAGTGACAGAGGATTTTTACACTATGTCCACCATTCTATCGTTAGTTTATGTCACTAAAATCACTTGAAGTCTATAATAAACATTAATAAAATCACTTTAACTCAATTAAACATCACTATAGTGACTTCTCTATTTCCACCAATCTGTCGCTAGATTACGCCACCGAAATCACTTCAACTATAAAGTGTTCATTCAGTATTAAACCTAATTTGAACTCAATAATCATTACCTGAACTCAAGTAAACATCACTCGAACTCAACTAATAATCACTTGAACTCAACTTATCATAACTTTAACTCAACTGACGATCACTCAAACTCAACTAAAGATCATCTGAACTCAATTTACGATCACTTGAACTCAACAAAATATCACTGTGGCACAGCGAGTCATTCTCCCCTCCCCCGCTGCAGCCACCAGTCACTTATAACTTGGTGTGTTTGACGGTGTCGGTCCAGTAGTTCTGGATGGTCATAGCCTCGAGGGAGTTGAGGAAACTGTCGTTGTCGAGGCTGTACATCTCCTCGGAGTTATCCTGGAAGGAAACATGTTAAATATTATATTGGAACAATCTTCCTTAGCACTCATTATATGTACTGCTGAAGTTGCCTCCCCCAAAACAACGGGGATTTTAATAATGAATGAGCTTGGCAGGCGGATTGGTGTTCCCGGAAGATTTAATAGAAATACTCAGAAGGAAGCTGCTCCTCTGCCTCTGGTAGTTTCCCTTAATCGACTCTTACGACGTCCACGAGTTGAGTTGGAGGAATCGACTCTTAAGCCGCCGCCAATGTTGGTAATTGGAAACGGAACAATCAAATTCAATTAATTGTAGAATTAACGTCCAAATAATTTGAACACAGCAATCTCAGCTTTTTAAACGGTTTCGATGGTCACAAGAGCTCGATCAAATAAAAAATCGATGACGTTAATTTTACGAAATAAGCTCAGACAAGTCAAAATAAACCACAACTCATAAACAAAATCATCAACAGACCATCTAGCAGAGCATAAGTGAAAATGTGTTCTAGACCTTCGTATTTCGTGTTTTCGATCGTCGCCAAATAACATCGGTGAGATTGTAGCCAAACAAAGGTATATTCTTGATAAAAATGAATAGCCCCATATTTTTAGGATCTGGTTTAGTTATATATTACCTTAGAAATAAAGAATCAGCGAAGCAATACGTACAATACTTACCCTTATAGTGCTGTCGTCCAAATACCCGCTGGAATCAGGATTCGAGCACTTATCGTTCAACGTCTGAGGCTTGTTCAGGTACCGCCTTCGATACAGAACGAACGCAGTACTACCAGTTAATGCCACCAGAACTAGCGCAGCGAAGGAGATGCCAGCTATAGCTCCCGTATCCATCCCACTCTCATCCTGGTCTATTACTCGTCTAGACGATTCTATGTTCGGAGGAACCCGAGTTTGTACGAATGCAGTTTCTAAGGATAATGGCTTTTCTGTTACAATCCGACTCTCCGATGCTCCGTCTATGTTTAAATCATCTTTGACTACGTCAGGTCGCGTCAGGTTCCGCTTTTTTGTCGTGAACGTTGTATTCTGACTTTCTGTCGTGTTCGCCACTTCTGTTTCGTTTGCTTTTGTTATGTTTACATTATCAGTTGTGTTCACTGCTGTCCATGTTATCGATGGATGAATTACATCAGTACCATTAGCTATATCAGTGCTTAAGTTAATGTTTTCAGTGTGAGGTTCGATGACCTCTGTTTGGTTGTCTGTGATGTTTGTGGGTGGTGTGGTGATGACAGGTGTTTTGTCGTAGTACATGGCTCGTCCCTGTCTGTCTGATTGTCTGGGAGACCCCGGCAGGGGCTCTGTCGTGAAGTCCTGGGAATCTTGAGGCGCTGCGGTTCCGATGCTCGCTGGAAAAGGAGAGAACAATAGCTTAGTTAGGTAAAAGATGAGAAACAAAGTGGAAACAAGCGAGTCCAGCATGATATCGTTGTTTGACGATTATGGGTCATTGGAATAGGACGGAGTATGAATGCCTATTTTAGTTTACGTGCAGTCAAAGAGAGATTACAACGAGTACTGAACGAAAGGGAGGGAGACCTTTCTAACCCAGCGGAACAATGCGCACTGAAACTAAATAATAATAATCTCTTATGACCCGATATAACAGAAATGAGAAACACAATAATAATATTACCTCCAGTAAACAAACCAGCGTAAAAGTTTTACTGAAATGTGTTGTGGTTATTCAGGCATTCAGGTTTCTTATCAGTTAGCAACACCATTGTTGACTTTCGATTTATAATCGTAATATACAGTACATTGAACAATAAAGGACTGATAACGGGTGAAATTGTAAATAAACACCTATATACTACTTACAAAAGGTAAACAGGCATAAAGTACCTACGGTAACATTGACATAGCAATGTGCACTAACTTGAAGACTAGTGCGGTTAAAATAAGGGATTACCTCATGCGAGATCGTGACGAAGAGACTGGCTGGTTTTATTACTCAATTCTATAAAAACTCTAATAGTCATAATACTAACTCACTCTAAGAGTGTCACAGTTCGATAATTTTAAAGAGACGCCGCCGCGGGACACCTGCTTTTGTGGAAGTCCCTTACTATGTTTGCCTGCTTGCGTAAATTTATTTTTCTTACATTAAGTCATCATTGTGACTCATTCGGTACATATTTTTTCAATATAAAGGTTATTTTCAAGTTATTTTACAAGTTATTTTCGCCGCTGATTTTTCCGAATCAAACAGATATTTGGTTGATATTTAAGTTCAGATATTTCGAGGATCATTAGGTCATTAGTAATGATGACATAATGATCCTCGCAATATCTCAACTACTGACAAAAAAACATAAATCACTTTTAGATAGGCTTATAATTATTTCTACTCATAATATCTGAAGCTCAATAACAATATTTCAGAAAATAAATGATACGTCTCAGATGACACCATTTTGACGTAGTGGAGTTGCCCTCTGTCAAACATTTCTAACTACATTATTGTTTTAAGCAAGCAGATGTTACAATATATGCCTACCCTATGATAATTGAAAATCTCATCAGTACCTAACCTACTGCTACAGAGCAAGCACCATATTGTTTGTAATTCATGAAACACTCCACAATATTGGCAATCTGCGTGGGTGTTGTCGCGTCAGAAACACATGAAGCAAGAATCGTTTTAAAATTTCATTAAAATGCTGATAAACACAAAGGTAAACACAAATACACCCACCAAGGGGTTGACCACTCGGTCAACTAGGTATCCCTGGATTGATGAAGTTGAGTTGAGAGGAAATCGGAAACCAGAGAGTCACACAGCACATTAACTAAGAAAGATGTCAATTGACGATGATAAAACTTTTGTGAATGCCTAAATTTTGGTGCGACGAGGGAGTAGTTTTTTCAAGATGCCTACTACCTTTGATATTATTTTAAGTTAAGATGTTCTACAAGGTGAAATTTTGACTCTTCTTAACATCTGTGGGTCAGTAACCGAGAAGTGGTCACCTCGTGTGAGAATGCTGTAAGCAAACAGATACAGCGATAACGTTTTTATAACATTTGCATAACGTAAAGAGGTTAAAGATTAAAATTCTATTTGCATGGGTGTTTTCTAATATGTATGCATTGAGTCATCTAAACGATTGCCTGTTTAGAACATTCAGATCAGTGCGAATGATGTCGAAAGCTTTCTTGACAAAACGTATAGTACCCTATATCGAAAGATATCTTTCGACCACGAGTCAAAGACAGGGTGATCACATTTTCAGGGTTTTCACAAAACGAACAGTTGATAAGGGTAACTCTGCCTAGGGTAGAGAACCCTCAGCTACTTGTATACGACAGGAAATGCTTTTGACGGTTGAATAAACTGCATAAACAAGTACGATGAGCTATTAACATTAGATTAACGATATCATGATTTTGAACGCACACGCACGCTTCCAATCGCGTGTGATTTAAAGGAAGCTAATCTTTCAAATGAATATGGGTAAACACGAAACACTTTGTTATTTCAAACAATGATAATTTGTTTCGTGATATTCGTTTCGCGTTCGCTTTGTGTAATGTGAACCTAATGCGTGACGAAAATATCGCGTCAAAACGGTCCTGTAGAACGATCCTAATCTCTACATTTTAAGGATTGTTTTGACGATCCTGAGAGGAGTCAAGTCAGCAATTTTATTTGATTGAGTATATGTAAATCTTTAAAGAGATCGGAACATTTAGGATCTACATTATGTTATCCATATAAATATTTTGTAACTTATTGTGCATTTTTACTGACTGACTTAATTGTTTCAATAAAAATTTATAAATGAATACACCCCTGTTGTAACTAACCGATCCTATAAAATGTTCTTCTGACAAAGCATCGTCGTACATACAATCTGTTATTTTTATTACTATTAACTATTTATTTTATTATCCGCCTTTTCAGTACCAAATGAACCAATATACGTAATGCAGTTGATACAATTTTTTTACAAGTATTTCCCATATTTTTTAAGATTGGCACAACCGTAGTAGAAAAAGCATGATTACTGGTTTTGAGAAACTATTCCGAGACGTTTTTAAACATCTACTGAATACAAAATAAGCCCCTTGACAAATGTCACAGTTGGCAATGAGACCCAGATGGTCTATCGCAAAATTTCCATTGTATATAGTTACGGCATCATTTATAAGTAGGCATCTATCCTTATTTATGTTATATAAACAACGTCCTGTTTCAGGAAAATATATTTGTATTTCGCTTTAAGTACATAAAATTTTCCTGTTGTGCTCAAGGGGAAAATAATATTCGTTAATAAGTGGTTTTATTCCAGGGTACAAAATGTTATTTATGGGACCGACCAAAGTGGTTTACTGACAATATTATGTAGAACAATAAATTGTTCTACATAATATCTAGTTTTAAGGTAATACTCTACCTAACGAATACCATGTAACAATTATTTCTTGAACAAGAAAAACAAATCAGAATCAATAACTTTATTTCTTTAGGCTTACAAAATAAGCACTTAGACAAGTCAAATTATATACTATAAACATAGTTATTATTATCAAATAAGAAATAAGGTGTTATTGATATTATCTTCACTTCAATTTCTGATAGACATTAAAGAAAATGTACAATGGGCGGCCCCATCGCTTAAAAGCAATTCTTCCAACTTTGGATACATAATAATATCTAAGTTTAACATACAATATGAAAGAAAAACTACACCACAAGTATTTAAGGTCGCGAACATATTATTATGTTTCGTATGGTGACAATTTCTGAAGCAAATACCATAGAAAAAATCACGATTTACTAAAAAAAAGGGTCAGAATTTCATAGAGCAAGTCTAACTACACCTACTTATGGTGAACTAGATCGTAATCCAGTTATGTAGGTAAATGTGGATCACTAACGAGATTGCAAAACGCTGAATGCACCCAAATAGGAGCTAGGAAGCCGTGTAAATGTTAATGACGTCATCATCATCAATGACATATTTACATAAAATGGAGATCTCGCATAATTTACCAAAGTAAGCATTGCGAAGCTCGACTTCCTACTCTTCCGTAGTACGTTTTCCGGCGGCCAATGGCGCACAAAAGCTACTTTCGGTAATGAAATATTAATATTTTACGGCGCCATTAACAATATTCAACGTCGTCCTTGAATTATCCCTTTCAAAATATGTCCCTATTCTAAGCCCTTTGTACAAAGTCAGGTACTTCTATAGAACAGCTCCTGTGGGGCGAAGAAGCCTTCCATATTAATCAGGTGTCGGGTTACCAGGCAGTAACCAAAAAGGTGGATAATACAGGACCTGGATAAAGATATTTTTTTCGTGAATAGACCCTCGTTTGCCCACAATCTCACCTGATGGTCAGTGACGATGTGGCCGACAATGTGTCACGAAGGTTTTTAAGAGATCGAGTTTGTAGTTGGCCGGTAAATACAGGGGATTAGTTTAAAAACATAAAGGGGAACACAAAAGTAATACAACCTAGTTTTGGGTTAGGTACTTACTGGACGATGTATACGTGGATCAGCCATTTTGAATTTAAACCAGCGCTGTACCTTATGGGCCTGGCAAGGCGTTGTCTATTACGTCCAGTCTAATCTGGAGCTCTCTGAATTGCAGATTACCTCATGATGGTTTTTTCTTTACTTAGGTAGATAAATTATCTGTTCCATTATTCTATTTTAATTTTCCTAGTACCTTACAAATTGTTTTGTATGGGTACTATCCGAGGTAAGCTATCATGTCCAGGTAGGTAGAGAATGCTAACTAGCATTATGGTTGCCTTTTTAAAATTAGTTGTTGCAACTTTATTTCCATCTATAGAGAACATGTTGAATGAAAAGCCTTGAAATTTTTTAAAGATTTTTTTCACTAAAACCTATCCTCACAGGATTTTATTATTTTTTATTTGATGTTTACTTAGATGAAAAAAAAAATCAGCTTGTAATACTTATTTAAGTAGAAACATGGGTATAACTAAAGCTTAACAGTTTTCACTTATAGATTTTCTTTGTAAAACCCTGACTGCTTGTTACCCTACAAGCTGACTCATGTAGTACGCAGTACCTCGTGCGCCGTTTTATAAGTCAAGGTTAAAGTAACAGAAAAATATACTTCTTTATCACTTTAAAAGGTAAGGCATTGCATTATTTATCTATTGTTGATGCAATTGCTTTGAAGGCTGGAGTTGTAAAGTGAAATTATTCACGTAAGTGTGTAAACGATTACCAATAATGCCTGTTTGTTTTCTTATTTAAATTTTACAATGGAACAGTTTTCGCTAAATGGCAACTAGACAAGAATTTTGATTTCGAGTCTTTAGACTAGAAGAACGCAAAAATACAAACAGGGTATCAAATGTCTGTTTTAGAGAATATAATCTTATATATAAAATTTCCATGTCACAATGTTAGTTACCGTACTCCTCCGAAACGGCTTTACCGATTTTTACCAAATTTTATATGCGTATTCAGTAGGTCTGGGAATCGGCTACTATCTATTTTCCATACATCTAAGTGATAAGGGTTGAAGGCAAAACAACGTTTGCCGGGTCAGCTAGTATCAATAGAATATCAACTGCTATAAAAGTGTCCTTATTAAAACCTAGCGCTCAATACAATGGATTCGTCAATCAGATTACATTAAATAGGTATATAATAATAGGTACAAAAAATACCTTTCCTGTACTATGAGTAGGTTCAAATGTACCTACCTACTTATGGTCAAAGCCAGATATTACAAGAACAGAGTATAAGCAAGACCCCATAAATACTTCTACATTAATAAATGTAATAAAGTTTCAAACTTTTCAAGGAAAAGGTGGCGCAGCTAAGACTTGGCAATGTTCCACTGGAATCTAGGAAAACATGAAAAAATATTTCATGATCTATTTTGTAATATTACGTGATGAAGCAGCATTTATAACGTTATATTTATACATTCCATAATCACAGTAGATATTTTTATGTTTGATCAATAAATAAATTCTAACAAATTGTCAAACATACCCTTTAAGGCGAACTATAAAATATCAGATTATCTAGTTAGAGGTTAAAAAAGCTTGGGACGAGTTTCTCTCCAACTCGAAAATTAACAACCTAAGAAGGTAAAGGTTTCTTGTTCGCTTCTTTACTTTTATAAAGATTGAAGTGAACAATAAATCAAAGTGATGACTTTACTTTCTAGTTTTACTTGTGTAGTTTGAATTTTGTGACGAGTCCAAGAGTCCTGTAAGGTCTAACTAAAAGAAATAAAGCACTTTGATATTTGGACGTTTGTTTCCTCTTCACGCTATACTTCCTTATGAAAAGTGCAATAACTAGCATTAGTTACCGCACTAGTTATTGCATTTTTCATAGGGAGGGCAGTACAGAACGGACTGGTCTGAATTGCATAGATATCTAAGGTTTTTGTTATTATAGTGCTTAAGCCCGCACTTGGGGTAATCACAAAGAAATAAAATAATGTCCCAAAAATGTACGACTCTGGCGGGACTAAGGGTCGGTTCAAGGGTGGTCGCGGGTTCAAGTCCCGCCGGCGTCGTATTTTTTTGGGATATTATTTAATTTCTTTGCATAGATATCGTTCAAGACCTAAAATATATTTAAGCTAAGCACTTTTTATCCCGGAAAAATGCGTAGACGCGGGCAGATGGTAAGTAGTTTACATTTATACATTCAAACGTTATTCTAGGTGTGGTATAATTTGAATACCTAATTGTACACTATTAGGATATCCGCTAAATATTTATTATAACACAAAAGTTAATGAAAAAGTAAGGCATGAAAAAATATCGGAAATAGCGTGATCAAACGACTCTGATTGATTGGCTTTTTTCTTATCCCAGTTTATCACGTAATCAAACAACACAATTTGGTGTGATAATGTGGGATGTGATAAGTTTCGGCGTGATAAACTGGGATATACCTTCCCCTGGCAATAACCTTGACTAAAGCTTGGCCTAGTGTGGGGTCCATAGCTACTATTTATTTTTAACTTCTGCGGTTGAAATAAATTTTGTATTTATTTTGTAGAAGACCCAGGTACAGATGAGCTTGACGCACATCATCCATCATCATAATGGCCTGTTGCGTCGAATTGCGATGAGTGGACAGAGAAGAGATACTTTTGCCCAGCAGTGGACATTGTAATAGCCTGGCCATATAGCACTGCTCAGGCTAAGATCAATGTGCCTAGCTTTGGATTCACAGACTCCTAAATTAGAAACTACCGTCAAATGTTTACATTCTTATTCGTGACTCAGATTCAAGATATTCTTATTAGTAAATGAGATTGATATGTTATTGAAACAGCTAAAGTAAATTGAGGTAATATAAGCTAACAGATCATTCATTGGACACGTGAAAGTTATAGTAGAGATTAGCACAACTTTTTTACGTCGGGAGTAAAGGAATTCCTATGAAACACACCTGAACATAAAATATTGAAACAGCTATAAATATAGTTATTATTATCAAATAAGAAATAATAAGGTGTTATTGATTTTCTCTTACATCGAGACAAGTCAAATGATTTGTAAAAATCTTTACCAAAAGTGAAAAATTGTAAGTTGATATGTTTGTAACTCCTCAAACGTCTGTTCGAATTTGAATGAAAGGAACTAGGATAGTTTATATATCTATGTACCTACTGGTTTAACACATTGTCGAGCATTATTTATTTATTTTATTTTAATTATTAGCCATCATTAACATTGTGTGAATAATTTGGCGTGTTTTAAAAACAGATAAAGCGACTTTAAAGTTCCTGAACCTAGGTACCTCTTGTTTACGCACGTTGCCATGGAAATTGTTTGTTACCGTCGTTGTGGTAATTTGATTGTTTTCAAAAACTTAATAATGGACATCGATTTTATTTATTTTTATATTGACAATAGACCTTCGTTTGACCAGAATCTCACCTGATGGAAAGTGACTCGAATCTCTTACTTTTACACTGTTTTTATGTTTTACGGGATAAATACTAATCCGCTGGGTATAAAATTTTTATGAGACTACCTCGGGATCATTTTCTGTCTATACTCTATCTATTCTATCTATCTTCATTAATTTTATAGTTAATTTTAACCTTTTGACCGCCACGCCCCAAACGCATTTCCGTGCTCTCAACGCCAAGGCACAAATTTATCAAAAATACCTACGAAAAAAATAGTGCTGCCAAGAGTCTATGAATTGTAAATTGTCGATAAACACACAGCGATTTGATTTCGTTGTTTTTTATCCAATAAACGACTTCTTAAAACCTGGGATGTTTTATTTAATCTTGTGCTATCTCCCACTCTTAATGCAATATAATTTAGTACATAAATAAAAAACAAACATTACAAGTACAATAGTAGTAAAGCACAGCACTACTCGCCATAGCCATGACGTCACTGTCACGACTGGATGACAACGGCGCCCAAGGCCTACCTTTTTGAAACTTTCCTAGAGATGGACCTAACCGCGTCGTACGCTGATTTCGAAATAGATGTCGATTTTTCTTAATGGACGAAATAGGCAGGTATCGATTAAAAATATTTGTTTTTGGTAGGTCAAGTTATGAAAAACGTTAAACCCACCATAGACGTAGCTATAATATTATATAGTAATATGAATCATAGCAAGGCATAGCGCGATATATTTTCTATACAAATTTTCAAGTGACCGCACCCGCAGCTATAATTTATATTATATATAGAAAATAGACCAAGATCCCGTGATCCCGGATCCCAGGATCGAATCCTCTACTTAAAGTAGTACTGACGGTAGTTAGATACCTATTTTTCGGAAGGATAAAGCGGAAATATGGTCAAAGAGATTTATTTTTATAGAGAACTAGCGGCTGCTTGCGGCTTCGCACGCGCTTTTCAGGTACCCTATTTCCATCCCCGGGATACCATCTACCTCTGCCAAGATCCGTTCAGCCGTTTAGGCGTGAAAAGGTAACAGACAGAGAGATAGACCGATTTACTTCCAAATTTATAATATTATTTAGTAGGATAGGTAGTAAAATTCGCTTTTTAAGAGAAATTATACCTACTTAGTAGTTGCATTATAAAAGTAGATAGAAACGTGGCGTGCTACTATATGTGCAAAGACAACCCAACTAGTAATCAGAACACTAAAATATAATTACGAAATCCCAGGAATCGACCCCAGCACTTAGTTCGGCCCTGCCAAAAAGTCCTTAGTGATGACCTGAAAAATCTCCGCACCGCGCGACTGCGTGCAACTACCGAGGTCGACAGACAACTAAACTCTTCATTGTCATCAATTCCTTCTAAAATTGGCAGGAGGTCAGAATAATCCATCACCATGTTGCACTGCACTATTTTTTCGCTCTTCACTTATGACGTCATCTAGTTGTCGCCTATACATGACCATAGCGCTCAGGGAACGGATTATTCGGTCAGGTGCTAGGGATGCACCAGACTTGAGTTATCAGATTTATTTTGCCAGGTTGATTTGATGATATTCTTTTATTCATGTATCATAAGCTAGTTTTATGTGTTTAACCTTTAGTTTTATCCAAATATCAATAATAATAAAAGATAAGAAATGATAAAATAACATGTTTGAATTGAATTTTGAATAGTTTTCAAGTTTTTTATTTCAATATTTCTCAGTACCTGTAGCTCTAAGAGACTTGTTTTTTATACTCGGATGTAGGTGAGATATTCTAATTTGGGAAATGTAAAAATAAAATACCAGTAAAACTTTTTCGATACCTTTATTTCATATTTTTGTCAACTATAGACGACGTTGGCGCTGAGGGCACGGAAGTGCTTGTCACCTATAGGTGACTATGGCGGTCATAAGGTTAAAATCGGTCCATAACGGAATGATCGTTTATACATAGCGGCACGTAACTTTAGCGCTGACCGTTATTACGCAGAAGTAAAAAATAAGGTACCTGGGCGGGGCTAGCGGTATATTACCCATGCGCAGCTATCCCCTCCGCTTATCGCTCAGCGGTAGACTTACGTGCCGCTACTTGTAACACACATACAAAAAAAGTATAGTTGAATTGAGAACCTCCTTGAAGTCGGTTTAAAATAAGGTGCAGTTCCCGCGGAATGGTCAAATAATTCAGTTTCTTAACGCCACAGATAAGATAATGTTAACTAACGCGTGCAACACTTGGGGGCGCAGATGGTCTTAGATAATTTTATAGCTCAGGCAGGACACGAAACAAAAACATTAATACCACCATGGTAACTACCATCTACCGCGTATTACGACATCGATGATCATTAAGAACATAAGCTAATGATGGCAAAGTAAACGTTGGCAAACAGCGCCAATGTTCTCATTAACCAGCAACATCTAATTTCAGCTTATGTGCCTTAATCACATTATGGCCCAAGTGCTAATATATCTCACTTAGCCAGCTTTAGACATATGTTTACGAAACGCAGATAATGGTAGGACACATGGTAGCAGTAAGCGAAAACTTGAGAACTTTTCTGAGGGTTCAATGGTTTGCGACTCGGAACTTGCGAGACTGGTTGAGCGAACGCCGCCCTTTGTTTTGGACTGGTTGGGGGCCGTCTATTTAATTTTTTAGGGTTCCTGGGTTAATTGGAAATAAAATCCCTTATATTTTCCCCTTCTCGTCTTATTATTTATACGACCAATATGCTGAAATCGGTTTCTATATCAATAAATCAATTTATTGTGAAAGTAAACATGCATTATTTTATCATTGGACTATAAGTATACGAGTACATAGGTACTATCATTGGAAACTACAGTGCGTAATCTTAGACTATATTATATGGAGTTTGCCAGCTGTTCCCGCGGTGTTGCCCACGTTAATAAACATATTTAAATGGTAATTTGATCATCTCAGGCGAACATCGCACTTTGTCCGGATTAAAAGTATTTAGTAAGGGCGGATGAAATGCCCCTCCATCTGCTAGGAGAGTGTGGAGCACTGATGCAAAAACGTAGCACTCATCTGGGCAAGCACCTGCTCAGCCCGGACGAGCTATGAGACACCACCCTGAAGAAAATCCTACAGTTCCTCTAACTATAAACGCCGCAGCTTCCAAGGGTGAACACTCGAAGTGGCGATCACAATAGGCCTACCATGGCCGCTGAGACACTAAAGCCATCCTAAGCAAATAAAAAAAAAGTGCCTATGCTTTTTCATCTACATATTTTTATTTCATCCAGGATATAATCTATTCTCGTACCGTTCATCCAAATCCGCACACTTTGCAAACTGCACAAAGCTTGAATCAAAACACCCTTTATCACACGCCGTTTTTGTTTAGTTCCTATGAATATTGATTCAACCCTCAGGTTTTCCCGCTTTCCATCCTACTATGGCCAGACACGTGCCATAAACTAACAGCTATGTTATAATTACACGTGAATCACGTCACGTGAATAGATCGCAAGTGCAGTGGACACTGTTTTTGTAGAAATATCGTGTTTCAAAACAATTTGCATCTTAACACAACAATTATGTGAACATTCGAATGAATACATGAGGAAAATAATTATGTTTAACTTTTCCTTCTATGTAGTGTATGTAGAAGCTCACCACGCGACGTGGAATGAATAGTGCGGGCGGAGGTAACTGCGCGAGAGCAGTCGACAGCTCGAGCGGTTCCTTGTATGTGTGTACGCACAAGACAGTAGTTTGCTATGTGGTCGCAGCTTGAAGCAGTCGATAATGACTGCTCCAAGCAGTTCGTGTATGGCGGCCCTTAGTTTTGCGCGAAAACGAATCAGAAATTTCGATTTTCTTTTTACAACTAGACCTCCAGGAAGAGTCAGGATTAACAAAGGCTATGTTTTATATAAAAAGGTAGAAACTTTAAGACAAATATCACTCTTCTTGAGATAAATATCACTCTTCTTGAGACAAATATCACACATCAGGCAATGCAACATTCAAAGTTCTCATATCAAAAGATCAGTAAAACTAAGTGGGTGTTCTTAAGGTGCTCCTTCAAAATTTCACTCCTTTCCCTTTCCCGTAATGGGGCGTTTCAGAACTTAAGGACATTAGCGTGCCTTCGCGGAATAACTCGTAAATAACAGAGGCCGTTTATAACGGAGAGTTAGGATCTTTTTATAAATGGTATAATGTATGGGGCTAAAAATTGTATTCTTTTTTTCAAGCGAGGATAATGCTCTGATTAAGTTTTAAACCTTTAATATATTGTAAGAGATCCTACTAATATTATAAATGTCAAAGTTTGTAAGGATGGATCGATGTATGGATGTATGGATATTTCTTACTCTTTCACGCAAAAACTACTGAACCGATTAGGCTGGGCATGAGTATAGTTTTCACAGCAAATTGCTTACATGAGTCACAAAATTATACTTAGTGCTCATATACACGAGCGGCAAAGTGCCAACGGCAGAGGTAACTATACATATTATGTAGTACCTGGATGACCGAACTTTGCTCGGTTTTTTTTTGTATATACTGGAGTAGCTTTAGTGTTGTTGTGTCGTTAGAGCAATTAGTTGCTACCAATAAAAAAAATAGTATTATTATTCGCCAACAGATGTCAGGAAGAGTCATATTTTTCAGTTTATGTCATGGCTGGAGGGAGTCTATGGCATTGTCTTGTCATCTATCTTAGCTGACAACTTTCCTCCCCCATTGTGACGTCATATCCGAGTGTATGCAGTAAATAAAAAAAAGCTGTCATACATGATAGATGAAGGCTTTGTAGCGTCGAAATCTTGTCTATGGGAGTGCCCTATCGTAAAGTTGATTATCGAAAACACGAATAAAGCAACATTTTCTAAAAATGAATCCTAGCTAAATCGATTTATCGCCCCCGAAAACCCCTGTATACTAAATTTCATGAAAATCGTTGGAGCTATTTCCGAGATCCACATTATATAGAAACAAGAATTGCTCGTTTAAAGGTATAAGATATGAGCACTTACTAACAATAATATAGCTTACTGCTAGCTAAATTCCTTCACAACATTTTAGATACTACGAACTTGCGGTTTTATGCGTCCGAAGGGACCTTTACTACTAATACTTGCGTGACGTACCACCTTAACTATGATAATGGTAGTTATTTCCTCTGATGTCTTAATCAGTCCTCATGTCACGCATTATTACCGTGTAATTGTGAACACTACCTACAATTACACGGTAAAAAAGTACAGAATGGATGGAGGCGAGGACCGCTATTTGTGGCGTCGTATGGGGAGGCTTATGTCCAGCAGTGGACGTGTATGGGCTGATATGCTGAAAGTACAAAAACAAAAACCGACACGTTCAACACATTCACGATAGCACTCGTTTTAGCTATGAGAGGACTTCTATGGCGTAGCGGACCAAGGTCCACCTGCGACGAAGGAGGTCGCGAGTTCGATTTCCGCCAGACCAATATTTGTACGATCTCTAGATTTATTTGTTTCGGGTGTTCTAGATGTTTTCTATGTCATCATCATCATCATCATCAGCCCATACACGTCCACTGCTGGACATAGGCCTCCCCCGTACGACGCCACAAATAGCGGTCCTGAGCCGCCTCCATCCATCGACTCCCTGCGACCGCTACGATGTCGTCGGTCCATCGAGTGGATGGTCTCCCATGTAGGGGGGGATTTGCCATAATCACCACGCTTGGCAGGCGGATTGGTGATCGCAGTGTTGGTGGTAAAAATACAAGGAAGCTGCTGCCCTTTATTTATGAATTTCAAGTGTTTTGAATACCATGGAATAATAGGTTTGGAACCGAAGCATACATTGAATGCGAGGTATTGATCTATCAGTCTGCAGACTGGACATTCACGCCACTTGACCTAATTGTTTGTCCGTATACATCACATATGAAAGTTTGGATGTATAGATGCATGTTTGCCAAAACTAATGAAGGAATAGGGCAGAAATTTTGCATTCACGCTAAAACAAATGAGCGGCAGATAGAGCGGAAATTTTGCATTCACGCCAAAACGAATGAATGGATAGGGCTGCAATTTTTCATTCACGCAAAACTAATGAGCGGCGGATAGAGCGGAAATTTTACATTCACACCAAAACTAATGAACGGGATAGGGCTGCAATTTTTCATTCAAGCCAAAACTAATGAGCGGCGGATAGAGCGGAAATTTTGCATTCACGCCAAAACTAATGAACGGATAGGGCTGCAATTTTTCATTCACGCCAAAACTAATGAACATGGGCGGAAATTTTGCATACATCCGACCTAGGCCGGAAGTACATACATACATTATATGTAATGTATGCACAAACTGGAACAAATCATACTTTACATTCCATTCCGTTCCCATGGCATAGAAATAACAGAAATAGTTTCCACATTGATATTTTTCTCATTTTCCCTTTCCAAATGTTTCCTGGTAGAAATCTCTCTTAGTGATAAGGTCGCCTATTGTACTTGTATTCTTCATTCGTTAAGTTTTTTATATTGGGTTGGTATTGGTACAATACAATGTTATTTCTTCGTCTTTGTTTTATCCAGAAAGCCACACGTGCAAAGCCGCGTGTAGAAACTAGTACATACTAATTGTTTGTCTGAATACACAGGCTTCGATACGATAATTGGGTAATGTAATATAATAGGTATCTGTTTGCCTCGGTTCCAAACTGTGGACGTTGTGGTCAAGTTCTCTGTTGCTATGTTTGTAATAGTGAATAACTGAAATCCATTTACAGCGATAGTGTCCGAAACCGATGAACATTGCTGAAAATAATAAATAAATAATGCTGGACAATTCACACAGCATTATCTAGCCCCAAGCTAAGCAGAGCTTGTGTTATGGTTATTAGATAACTGATATACTTAATATAATAGGCTGCAGATCTGTGTAGCCACACAGATAGGTATTTTTTATTATACTTAGAAAACATCCAGAACGCCCTGAACAAATATTTGCTGATCATACAAACATTTGTCCCGAGGCGGTAATCGAACCCGCAACCTCGTGCGTTGCAGTCGGACCTTCACCCGCCGCGCCACAGAGGTCGTCAAAATGTCGAGAGCCATGGTATAATTTGTCCCACTGGTCGGACGAAGCTGGTGGGACTTCACGGGATATCACGTAAATGTTATGTACTTACAATACAACGGACTGTATTTAGGATGAAAAAATTAGGCATAGTCTAACAAGTACATAACTAATTGTACCCAGGGCCGTATTGGGCCACGCCGCCGGGGCCCTTGGGCTTACAAGAAATTGGGTCCCTATTAGAAAGTAAATAAAACCGGCAAAGTGCGAGTCGCCTCGTACACGGATGGTTCCGTACCACCGTACCACCGTACAAAACGAGTTTGCAAAAAAACACAAGATACGGTCATACCCAAAGAATCAACGGTGAGCGAAGTTACCCGCAAAAAAATTGACGATCTGGCATTGCGTGTTAGTTGTCATTTTCATTGAGCCTGGTACCTGGGCCGGACCGCCTTTCAGGGCCCTCGTGACGATAGGGCCCTGGGCCCGAGCCCCGTGTGCCCGGTAAAGATAGTACTGTTTGTACCATGGTACTTTTGGCTGTCAATTGGACTATAGTACGTTTCTTTATTGTACTACAACGGATAAGTAAGGCACATATTATTGTAGTGGATTATTAAAATGGTCTCTCAAAAACAATGTTTCAGCTAGCGCGGCTTCAGGTCATGACTACAATGTTTATTGTCTCAATCAAAACACATCTAGTAGATATAAGAAAGAAGATATCAAGAAGGTGCACCTACCATGAAGGGTGATCAGCGTCGTCACCCAGAACCAGTGCATCCACCAGTGCAGTGTCATGATGGCAGCGTGACCGAGGCTCCCTGCCGACCTGAGGACAAGGAACAAATCTTTACTTGCAACGTTTCAGAAATTCATTCAAAAATACTTTTTTTCCGAATGTAACCTTACAGCCCGTTCCCACTTGTCGGATGTCGGGCCTGACAGAAAATCGGCTGTTCCAGTGGCAGAACATTTTATATGAAGCTGTTCCGACACCGTTTATTTGTCGGCGCCGACAAGAAAAGTCGGGAGTTTTGCCAGCCCTCTACGCCCGGAAAAAATCGTGTCAGGTCTCGTTCGCCTATGAGTAAGTATAGAGAGAGCTGTTCACATTAGTCGGATGTCGGGACCGACAACCCTCTACCCGCTCTTCTTTCTTCAGTACAAATGCAGTCTCTAAATCTTGTATTTGGCAGCTCACTGTTATTCGTGCCAAGATTGTTGAATGTAGTTATCAAAATTCTAAAATACATTAAAAACTTCATTTCGTCACTTCTCAATTCAGTTATTAAGTTCTGAAATGACCACAAAATCATTTTTCCCTCTGGGTGGGGTGCACCCAAGATTTTCTTTCCCTGGTTTTTCATTATTTTCTGCTTAATTAATACATGACCACAAAATCTTCGATACCATCCATCGCATACAGTAGCTTTGCGTAGAGTATACAATTGATCGATCGAGTCCGACAACCGACAACTGTGAACAGAGGCGGCGACACCCGATTAAAATACAGCGCCCGACATCCGACAAGTGGGAACGAGCTCTAGTCAACTCGCTGGCGCTGCCCACGCAAAAATATTTGTTCGAAAGTTAAGGCAAAAGTCGCGCTCGCTAGTCAAATTTTTATTTGTTGTATTTTGTTACCGTCTTCATTCCTACGTTTAGGTACTTATACATAATGTACTTTTATTAATTGTTTATGAAGGAAGATTTCGGAATTCTTTGATTTTTTTTTGTACTTAAAGCGTAAGGTCTTCTTAATTACCAACATTAAAAAATAATAAAATTAAGAACTCGCTGCCTGCTTCTGTTTTTCCTGCCAATTACAATCTGGGTCTCTTCAAGACAAAAGTGAATAGGTATCTTCTAGACTAGACCTTCGTGGTACACCGTCGCGCGTCGGCCAGACCGTCACGTTTCATCAGGTGAGATTGTGGTCAAACGAAGCTCTATTATCCATAAAAAAACTCTTAAGACTCCTTGGGTTGGGAATTTGTTGAACTCTAAATTGTGAGATGTAATTTTAATATTATGTAAAATAATAAAGCTATTTCATGAACAATTAGTACATTCTTATATTTTTCGGAAAAAATACATGAGTGACAGTTTATTCCCCTTTTAGACATAATAAAAACGATCGCCATTCGAAATGCTTGTCAAGCAGCCTCTCTGGTCAGGACAGCCTCCTTTCCACAGATGGAGGGTCATGGAGCATTAGATTGCACTCGTCGTCCCCTGCATCGCGCCGCCGCCGCCTCGAACTATGGCCTATTGGCTTTGTAGCCCCGTCGCGCGTAACAATTATTTTATTCTTGACTGACCCGTGCCCACTTCGTTGGGCGGTAATTTTTTTTAGTTGTTAATATATATATATAGCCTATAACACTCGCAAATAACGTGGTTTAGGTAAAATAATTTTCATAATTGGCTTAGTAGATTCAGAGATTACCCCCTACAACCTCGCAAATATTACTTACTAGCTGACCCGTGCCCACTTCGTTGGGCGGTAAACATTTTTAGTGAACCGAACCGAACTGTGAGACCGAGTCGAAGATCAAAGTTGTATCCACTTCCACCAGTGTCTTCGCCACGACAGTAGGTAGGTAAATAAGCGAGTAGAGACTGATGAGCATCAAATGCCTAGTGCGTTTCGCTAATGCATTGTAAGCGGTCATCCCGGGTAAGCAGCACAATGTCCCGCCCGTCACAGTGCTGATCTACCAGGACGACGGCAACATCATTGGTAGCGAGAGCTTTGTACCAACCGGATGCTGTCCAGTAGGTCGTTTATCGGCACTAATAACACTTTTGTAATCATTTTATTGGCTTTGGGGTATGGACTCTTATTTTATGTCCTGCCTCGTAGTGTGAACTCAAAGTATCATTCGAATCCATTCAGTAGTTTTTGTGCTATTTTAGGCCGAGAAATGTCACTTCCATCATCACTCCCAAGGGAACCCTAACGAATTCCAGGATAAAAAGTATTACATGTACTTTCTCGTAGTATGAACTTAAATCATGCCAAGTCTCATTTGAATACATTCAGTAGTGTCAGCGCTATGCGCAGGCAAGAAATTTTACCCTACTGCAGGGGGCCACTACGGGGGACTACGGGGGGTCTCACTGCGGGGCAATGTGGGGGGCTTACTGCGGGGGCAAACTGCCGAGGGCCCCCACTGCCAGTGCCCTTCACTGTCGGTGCCAACTGAGTGGGTCCTTCTGCGGGGGGTAATGCGGGGGGCTACTGGGTCCCCACTGCGGGGAAATGTGGGGGGCCCACTGCCAAGAGCCCTACTGCCGGTGCCCCCACTGTGGGGGCTAAAGAGCGGGTACCACTGCGGGACAATGTAGGGGGCCCACTTCGGGGGGCCATCTGCCGGCGGCCCCCACTTCCGGGGCCTTACTGCCGGTGACCCCCACAGTGGAGGCTACTGAGGTCCCACTGCGGGCTACTGGGAGGGTCCGGTTGCGTGAGGGGCCCCACTGCTGAGGTCCTCACTTTTGGGGCCCCCACTGCCTGGGGCCTCACTGCCAGTGCCCCCCACAGTGGGACCTATCGCTCTCTACCACCCTTGATCCGCGCGCCATCCTGTAACGCGCAAAATTTCACTTCCATCCTCTCCCAAGGGAACCCTTCTGAATTCCGGGATAGAAAGTATTTTATGCCCTTTCTTGTAATATGAACTTAAATCATGCTAAGTTTCATTTGAATACCTTCAACATTTTATTCGCTACGCGCAGCCAAGAAATTTTACTTCCATCCCCTCTCCCAAGGGAACCCTATTGAAATCTGGGATAAAAAGTATTCTGTCCTTCTTCATAGTAGGAACTCAAATCCTGCCGAATTTCATTTGAATAAATTCAGTAGTTTCGGCGCTACGCGCAGCCAAAAAATTTTACTTTCATCCCCTCTTCCAAGGAAACCCTATTGAAATCCGGGATGAAAAGTATCCTATACCCTTTGTCGTAATATGAACTTAAATCATGCTAAGTTTCATTTCAATACATTCAGTAGTTTCAGAGCTATGCGCGGCCAAGATACAGACAGACAGACAGACATGATGGAAAAAAATAACATTTTTGGCATCAGTATCGATAATAGAGTGCCCTCCAAAACAACATTTCAAAATATCTTCAATGTACAGAATTGGACCTGTTACAGTTTTAATATGTATAGATTTTAATTGTAATGTTTTTATTGTAGCCTCTTTAATTTATGGTCAATGTTCGTCTGAATAAATAAACTTTATGATTTTTATTTTATTTAAAACAAACAATTTCTTAGTTATCCATTCGCATTCATAATGAATGATGTACTGTTTTGTCTGTTTCATGTTTTCTCTGTCACGATACGAAAAGAAAACATTAGTTCCAATCATTAAAAAGCTAAACTAAAAACTCATCCCAACTTCAGCTGCACTCTTCCAAATATAATGGAGTACCCTCATCTCACTCAATCAGCTGGAATATTAACATGAACGACACTAGACTGGAGGACTCGGTTCACTTCACGCTGCGGCCTCGACAGCACATTTCTACGACCGCCAGACTGGTGTCTCAAGATCTTCAAGGTTAGGAGATTGCGGATACTAATTACAGTGTTTTTGAAACACGCTGATTTTACAAAAAATCTTACGCTACCGACGATTTTTTTGACCACAATCTCACCTGATGGAAAGTGATGATGTGGCCGACGTTGTATCACGAAGGTCTAGAAGACACCTGTTCACTCTTGTCTCACAAAAATTTTATTTGAATTGATCTAAAGGTATATTATAACATTTCAATGGTGCACCGATTTTCTTGCAACGTAGCTACCTAATGTAAATACTCTCGATCACAGGTTTATGCTATTATAGTGCGTAACCTCACACTGTAATTTCTAAGAAAATTAATAAGATCCGAAAAAAATTGCGACTTCGATGAGACTTGAACCAGCATCCTTCCCTCAGTACGGTATGCGCTAACCAATTGCGCCACGAGTTTACGTGACGTAGGGGTCGAAAAAACGCTGTAACATCCTTCAGGCTCAAGCCCTGTTAATTTTTTTGCAAGTTTTTGGTATGTTACTAAATTATGTACCTCGATCATGTTACCTTCCAAAGAAAAACTAAAATCAGTTCATCCCCGTTTGGGAGCTACAATGCCACTGATCCTCGTCAGCATAAAAATATTATGTCCATCGCTGAACATGTATGGAAGAGATCGCTCAAAGCGATAAGGCCGCCCTTTGTACTTCATTGATTGACAGCATTTACTTCTTTATTGTATTTTATGTTAGTGTGGTACAATACAGAGCTATTTATCTATTTCACCCCATACAAGGGGCTTTGGCCACAATCATCACGCATGGCAGGTGGATTGGCGATCGCAGTGCAGGTGTAAGAAATACACAGAAGGAAGCTTTTATAATCGACCTTCGTTAAACCACAATCTCACCAAGCCTGATCATCCTGCCCTTCCTCTAGTCTAGTAGGTTCCCTTAGTCGACCCTTACGACATCTACGGCCGAGTTGAAGGGGTCAATTCATACGACATGACACGGCCACCGCGACCGCCACGGCCAACAATGTTACAAATACACACTCACGTCAAACATAATTCGACCGATAGGTATAAGCACAAATCATCCAACCGATATGAGTCTTTGATAGTATGTTAAAATATACCTTATACTGATTACATACGAGTAGGTTACAAAAGCGAAATTGATGAGGTTGTGAGTTGGATAATATTTGCATAAATCGGTCCAATTATAACACCTTGGTTTACGTTATTGGTTAATAAAACGAGAAAATTAGCCGGTAATCTGAAGAAATAATTACGTATAGTAGCTAGCTCGAAAAGAACCTTCAGTTAAGTATTTACTTCCAAAAATAGGACACCCACACAAAACCTCGAAAGGGAAAAAACGACAATATCCTGGAGGTTTTGTTTGTCTCGTGGGCGTTCCTGAGCCCCGAAAACAATTCCATTTGATACGACCTTTTTAACCGACTTAAAAAAAGGAGGATGTTTTAAACTCGTCGTCGGTACAGTGTTCTTAATGGTATTGTATTTATGGACACATGATTTCTGTCAAGCTAAACTTGTTATTTTGTACCCTGAAAAAGCTAGAGCTTGCTGCATGTGGATCGAAAATGACAAGGAATAGGCATCATCAGGTTGAAGGAAGTTGTGTGGAATTACAGAAGCTAAAGTGAAAATGTTGCTCCTAAAAGTATTATTTATTTTTATCCTTCTAGACCTTTGCGCGCAGATAGGCAAATAAATGTCTAGATTATTATATTACGCTCACATTTTAGAAAGTGTTCAATATAGCTCCTCCTATTTCCGAAGTAATAATTAATAAAACAAGAAAATCTTTATCCAACTATAAAAACTTTTGATAAACCAGTTAATTTCACGGCTGAGTAAGTTCATTCGATTAAGATTCGATCAAGCCCAAACTGCTTGAAATGTATACCTACATTACCTCATCATCATCAGCCCATACACGTCCACTGCTGGATATAGGCCTCCCCCGTACGACGCCACAAATAGCGGTCCTGAGCCGCCTCCATCCATCGAGTCCCTGCGACCGCTACGATGTCGTCGGTCCATCGAGTGCATGGTCTCCCATGTAGGGGGGATTGGCCATAATCACCACGCTTGGCAGGCGGATTGGTGATCGCAGTGTTGGTGTTTAAAAATACTCAGACGGAAGCTGCTGCCCTTCCTCTGGTAGGTTCCCTTAGTCAGCTCTTACGACATCCATGGGTTGAGTTGGAGGGGTCGATATTCGTACGCCGCTACCCCACGGCCCTACATTACCTACTGAGATTCCAAAATATTCATAAGCTTTAAGGCCTATTTACCTGAAACATCCTTCAACTACGAGATGTAAACTACACTCGACAGCAAATAAACCGGACCATTTTTCGGTTACGATTTTATCAAAAAGTATAAACTCATTGGCATTAATCCATTTATTTAAATGTTTATTAAGGATTTTACAAGGAAAAGTAATTTTTTAGTCGTGTTAATCTGTCGAGAAAATACACGCGTCTCAGCAAACGATAGACAAAAGCTAAATCTTTGATAAGAAATATCCGACTACCATCATTGAAGAAAAAAAAAAACGCTAAATGGGAACTCTAGTCAAGGCAGAACAAATCGTTAGTATTGCGTTTGTTGCTTGATTACAATGTGAGTTGACGGTAATTTAGAATAAATGTATAGTAATTTTAATCAGCATGAAACATAGGTACTTTCTGCAGTTATAATTTTAATAGATGTAAGTTTTATACTTATTGAGAAAATCGACTCAAGTCCGGGATGGCCCGGTTTATTTGCTGTCGAGTGTAGAAGCTCAACAAGTTACTCAAGTAAATTTCCCATAATTACAAAAACGATCCATAAATAGCGTGTACGTAGATATAGGCCTTCGTCTCCTACGCAATAACTCGCGAAACGAGCGTTAATTTGGGAGGGAAAACGGAAAATTACTGGGTACGATCTTCTACAGACATGTTATAGGATATTTAGACTGACATTGAGTTGCCCTTCAGTGAATTGAACCTTCAGTACAGCTGAGCAACTTAGTATACCTACTATAACAGTAATGTTAATCATCATTATCCAGGACTATTTTCAACCTCGCATGCACCTTTAATATTACTAGGTGTACTTAGGTTAATATCTTACAATCTACATCAATAAATTATTCGACATTTTGGTTCTGTCGTTTCATTTTCTAGTGCAGACCAATTGCGATTTAATTATTGAAGTATATATTGGTGATGGGTGTTTCGGCATATCGTACGAATTTCTACCAAGGATTATATAACTACTTTCAACTATTTTATTTTTATCTTTCTGAAGTTTAGTTATCCTGAGAAAACGCCAAGAATATGTAGCTATTACGCTTATATCAACAATATAAAACATTTAGGTAGATTAGATAATGGGATCCAACCGCTTTCAAAAACTTCGTTTACCATTCGTTCCCATATCCCAAGGATTTTCCGCCTCATCAAGCACCGAAGCCGACTGAGGCAACCCTATCCCTATCTACGTATCCGATTAGAAACTTCAAGCGAGCCAAGTGAACCGTGGAAAGACAGTTAAATCTAAAGAAAAACGCGGGAGAGTGAATAAAATATTCATCGTTAATTCACTTTCAGAATGCCTGCAAAAGAAATACAGAATTGAGATGCCAAAACAAAAAGACAATAGTTTAAAGATTAGTTTTAAATGAAGTTTTTTACATAAATACTTAGTTTTGAATGCCACAAAGGATTTGAGACAAGACAATAAGGTCTATTGTGTCGCGATCTGAATCTTGTTCTGTGCTCATGAGCGCGGATGTCTGTCATCATTGTGATACATGGCGGATTGTGTCTGACACGGTCCATGATTTGATCCCTATCATGGCCCTGTCTACATTTGAGACTACTCATTAATTGAGGCTACTATCCTTCAATGTTGGTCAAGTTTGAAAAGCCTTTGTCCCTTTGTCCAAATAAGATAGGCGCCGAGTACGGTGCCGGCGTTTAATGATCTCAGTAGATTAGTCATCAAATGCTCGGATGAACATAAAAGGTTAGTATTTTCCTTTATACCCGACGACCTAAAGTGAATCAAGGTGATAGATGCTTAGATGATAATCTAAGACCACAGTTTTAAACGTTAGGTGCATGTCCTGAGTATAGGCGAAAAATGAAGCGGCATCCGCGTTGCATGAAACAGATAAATAGTCAAAGAACTGTGTCAAGAGTGTCATAGTGTGCATGTCATTAATAAATAAATATAATATTTTTGTCAAACGAAGGTCTATCAGTCTATCAATAATAAAAAGTGCAAAAGGGCGCTCACCAAAGACAGTAACGACCGCGATGCGCTGTCACTCTTTTACTAGAACTACACTGAAACGCACTAAGTACTGGCTGCATCTGTCCGATCTGTTTGACGGATATGACTCATTCCCCAGTTCAAAAGCCCAGCCTCACCTACTGCATCTTATATCTACCCGTGAACAGTGATTTGGATGTGTAAGTGTATGCAGTTGCGCCTCGATTCGCTCGACATGCGCTGCCGACACAAAGAAAGTGACCCTGTTAGGATTACTGCGGTAACTGAATCAGAACGCTGAAATGCTCAGGGCGTGCTGTACTGGATGCTAGTCTACTAAAACTGTGTTGGTAGTCTTGTATCTTCATATCCATCATCATAATGAAGCCGTTTTTTCCAGTGATGGCCGTAGGCCTTCCTTTGTTTGTGCAATCCATGTCTACGCTATTTTTGGTATGTCTGACTCTGCGCCTACACAATGTTTCAATAGTCTAGGTTCATTTCAACAAAAACCAAAAAATATGTTTTCGTCTTCAAAGTAATGTGCTTAAAGAAAATAAGATACGAACGAAAGCTTTCTGTAAAAAAGTTGGCCGTCTCAAGGAAACCTATTTAGAAAACCTTCCTAATTGGAAAGTCTCTTCAGAAGAGGGACTTGGAACCTCAAACCACATACAAAGAATCTCCAAGTGGTTTAAAAATAAATAGGAAATAGACGACGACGACGACGGTACAAACTCAAACTATTAGTTTTCGCGAAGTTTGATCAACGAAATGGTATGGCATTTTAATAACTTCATTTTTATTTAGTGTTGAAGAACTTGATTCGAACTTTAAAAATGCCGAGCTAATGCCAAATTTGCAAAAATTCTAGCACCACCGGTTTGACACTTTTATGGCCCAAGACGCACATGTCCTTCTCCACTATGACGCGGGACAGATGTCTGGCGTGACAGGGTCGCACCATCTAGGCTGAACAGTGAATATGTTAAACATAGGAAGGTGCTTATGCAACTCGCTGGGTAGTAAAGGTTCTCAGATTTCAGAAGAGATTCTTGATTAGCGACCGCGATGCAAAGCGACACATAGTGTTGAGAGACGATATTGTACCGGTCGCAGGGAGTTGACGGATGGAGTCTGTTCAGGACCGTTATTTATGGCGGGACGTTTGTGGGCTAACATGATGATTACTTGCTTAAACATAGTTATGCCTATAACGGTGTGCACCTTAGCGACGCTTACCTACTCTCTAGCTAGGGCGTATTGGTAAGATCTAGCGCACTTTGGTAGGACAGGGGGTACCTACTTTAGTGCACATCTACATCAGTGCAGTCGACTTAACAATGAACTCAAATTCATGTAAGGCTCTGATACACATTACTTTCTAAAAACACGGTTAATTATTTCAAGAGCTCATGGGACGTCACAGCACGCGCATTGAAAGCGAAACCATTAGAAATTCACGGGTATAAGCTTTTGGATAATAATTGCTTTCGCCGAGACATGGCCGTGGAATTAGATTAGTTTGGAGAGTCTATGTAAGACTGTGTGGGTACTACGCTTGACCTGTGGTTACCGCACGCGTTCGGCTGGGCGCAGACACGCACTAGTTGAGCCGTGCCTTGTACTATACAGTAGTATAAGTACGTTTAGACAGTGGTTTTGAACGAAACGTGAGTAAAAGACTTAGGTGACTAAGATGACATGGAATTAGAATGCATATTCAGATCGACCTAGTGACGAATTGTATGGCAAGAGAGCTCTGTGCTTTAAGCCGTAAGAAAACATCTTTAATCTCTGTCTCAATAATGAACTAATGAAATAAAGAAAAACCGGTACATTTCATAGTCTTGAAAATATTGTTTTATTAAAATCCTCAAACCGAATTCATTCGTACGCTCCATGCTAAATTTTCCTAATGGAGTTGACGTTTGAATTTATTATTAGACCTATTCAAAAGTAGACTTGTAAAACCACGCAGCTAGTATCATGTCTGTGGTAGAACTATACTTTGTGCAGGCAAGGTTTCGTTTGTTCAGTCTATGTAACTAGGCATCTCTTCCCGCAAAGCTCCAGACTCTCAGCGAATATTTTTACCACATATCTGTGTCAGAGCGAGGTGCATTGTTTGCCCACTGCATTGTGAGAGCACTCACAGACGCCTGGAGCTTTCAAGATGGACGGACGTGAAACGATCGCTTTGTTTCATTCTCAAGTTCCTTTATTATATCTACAGTAAAATATGTGGGGGAAATAAATTTTTACTGAACTATATCCTCTCATAATTATAACTACGTAAAAATGAACAGGACATTGACAAAAATCAACCAGAGATCAGTTACCAACAACAAAGAAATCGTAAAGGATAAAATGTTTATGTTATCAATCAAATATTCCTTGCGCATCAGTATTGTTTTAGTCATTACCCATCTGCAGTTGAGATGAAAAAATAATAAGGATTGATCAAATTCAATGGCAACGTTATAAAAGCATTTAACTTTAATAAAAATATAAAGTTACATATTTATGTATCATCCAAGTACCTATTTATGAAGGAGTTATGGGAGAAGTCCATAGTGCAATAGCCAAATCATAAGTGGTACCTACTAAATCCATGGCATCTGTCCAAGGCAGTAAATATTCGATGGGTTCCGAAGTAAGCACCCAACCACAGAGTAATTTTATCACTTTCCTAGGTTTACGCGAATAAGATGCTAAGGTACAAATTGTATTCAAAACTAGCTACTGCCCGCGGATTCACTCAAGTGGTATCTAGATAATACGTCTCAAATGTATCTGCTTTCACGTTTATACTACCTACTTTTGTAATAAATCAACAAAATAATGCTGCCCTAGTGGCGTTTTCCAGAAGATTTAGATTCGGCCCAGCCTGCCACCAGCGGTATGCCCGGTGTTAGGGCGGGCGGGTCCGTAGAGTCGCAAATTCGCCATCACCTAAAAAAAGCACTTAGGGCAATCATTTTATAAAAGTATTTCCGGTTATTCGATCTGAAGAGCTTACAATACCTAACCTCCTCCTTCAATCTTTATCCCTATATAATTTAAACACAGAAAAAAGTATAAGTATAAATCTTTTTTTATAATAAACGGAGCTAATAATAAACAAACAAAAACCGGTTCAACACACAAGATCAATAGCAGCAGACGAACGTAAGACGGTGATCTGCTTACGTTATTCCTAATTAAAGAAAGATGGGCATCAGCACAAGGCATGTTTCCTTAAAAAATAGAATAGGTCGGGCATTTACATTTTTAGCGAAATTTTTACAAAAGTTTTCATACAGTAAGTAGAAGACAAAGATAATCGACGAAGCTGCTATTTGGCCGATTTATCTTTTGGTGAACACGAGCCTATGAAAATAATTCGTAACAAAGAAAGGGAAACATCAACATAATCCCAAGAGACGTAACAAACGTAACTCGAAAGCTAATGCATAATGTAACATGTTCTAATAGGATGGTAATAACGAATGGAGATGAGATAGATGAAGTAGATTATGTTACAACTTACCTAATGGATTAACTTAGTGCTCCGCCAAAACTATTGAAGTTGCGATGACTGAAAAGAGAAAACTGTGTTTAATAATTAATTAACAAAGAAAATATGGATACAAAGATAAAAAACAGAGAACACAGGCAAGCTAAAGAAGACCAAACCAAAGAAAAATAAAACAATACCAAAAATACTTTCATAATTATGATATATTTTAAATCAAAAAATTTCGCTTTGGGAATCATAATCGGTCCAACTTTTGCTTCAATAAAAATTCCAACGAGAATAATGGCTTTCACAAAATGATAAATCGCTGTACACGTTATAAAGTACCTAAATAACATGACGATCATAGGATAGAGAGGATTTATCTTATTTGAATGCTATTCGCTATTTCTAACATAGATATCGAAAACCATTCGATAAACATTTTATTTCAAGCTTTATCTTTCTCTACAGCAAACTAGTTCACACGAATTCCTGACCTTCAATTATGTATATTGACATTCAAATGCTAATCATCACTGCACCATATACGTACTCCCAAGTGTAAATGACCGTAGAAAATGGAACCCAAAGGTTAACATTATTAAGTTCTCCAAACACACTTGTTTGAGTAGTCCGAGCACCAGAACATATGTTGACATAGAGTCGCCATATTGCATTACTAAAGTGGTACTAGAGTCCTCGGAGGTTGGATAGGCACATTCGTTTCTCTCATTCTTACAGTACTGTTTGACAAAATCCACCTACATTTATTCCACTTTCGTATTTGCTGTTTGATTGTTCGACTGACAATCAAATAGTCATGTTTTATGGCTTTACCGGTTCAATTTAATATACATATGGCAATCGATTTTCATTATGACGAAGTTGTTATAGATTTTGTTATTTTAGCTCAACATTTTGTATTATTTTACAGCCTTACTCAGGCGTCTCATGAATTTATTTTTGGAATCAAAATATTCTACAGGATAAAATAGTATTTATGTTGTTTTATTTGCCACTTGCTTCTACCCGCAGCATTACACGCGTTTTTTCATGATAAAAAGTAAGACAGATTGAGTTACCGTGGTATACTATAATTTTTATACTATTGTCAATACCTACTAGAATAGTCGCTATCACTTAACTGATAGGTATCTACGCCCTAAGTTCCTAAAATATTGTATTAAAATACCAAAGAAGGTTATTTATAGAAATAGATAGATAAGATATGATTTATATATATATTAAAATATATAATATAACATACATATGTAAAGCTGTTAGAAAATAATAAGTATAGATATAAGCAATAGACATAGGATAAATAGAAATACGTTTAAATGCAATAAGGTTACATAAAGTCTCTGATCATGTTAGAGGAATAAGAATAAAAAAAAAGAATAGTCGCTATTCGTAGCGTCATTTGGGGGAGGCCTATGTTCAGCAGTGGACGTATACGGGCTGATGATGATGACTAGAATGGTCTTCTTTACATACAACATATTATGGCTAGATGAAAATCTAAACTTACATACTTAAGTCCCCATATTTTACGAGTTGACAGATTTTCTATCTGTCAAAAGTGACTGTATCTATGAAATACTTCCTTCTGTCATTCAGTCTTCATTCACTCACCGGTCAATAATTAGAGAGTTTTTTGTTTAGGCTTACAGAATTAGCACTAAGACAAGTCAAATAGTCGTGGATGTACTAAAGAGCAAATAAATAAGTGGATAGGGTAGTGAATTGTACTCTTAATTTTGAGCTTAACTCGAAGAAGAGCGATAGTGACAGCCAAGTATTGTAGAAACTAATATTTTATTCTGTGGTATAGCGTGGAAGTGTTATTTGAACAATATTAATGCCTTCAAGGACCAAGGTCGTCGCAACAGTACCTCAGTGGCATTAGCTACCCAGTCATATTTCTAGGGATGTTTGCAATACTGTATTTATTTATGGGTTCTACAAATACGTGGAGAGCAACCAACATCAAATATTATTTTAACATTGGTATGTGTTTTTGAATGAACAGTTCGTTTAAAATATTTGAGACAAAAAGTTAACAAAAACAGACAAACTGGTATCTAAAGATCATTTGAGAGCTTATGAGTCAGCTGCTGCAAAAATGCGTCATTCCGATCTAAAAGGATAATTCCAGTTGTAATATAAATAAAATACAAGTTATTTATCAGAAACTGTTTTTGCCATTAAGTAGCTGCCAAGAAACAGGCATAAAGACAGGTTTTCTAGGAATAAAATATTTGCAAGGAGAGGAGGCTTATAAGATTTATTACAAAATTAGGAAGAATTCCTAAAAGGTTCTTGGAAGTTTCCCGCTTGTTAAACGTGGAGGGAAAACGTTACAATACCTACGCTATTGTTTTCATTTTTGCTTCTTCCTTAGATGGAATGAAATTATAATCTATTCTACAAATTGGCAGCGAACAAATTTAATCCATAACTTTAATTGAGCCAAAAAGCTGTTCAAAAATAATATAAATTAAAGGTAATAAAAAGAAAACACGTGACTATACAGACGTTGAATTTTATCAGTAGCGTGTCAAATTTCAGAATAATATAGCCGATATTTTACTTCTAACAACGGCACTTTAAAACAATGGCTTTCTCCACCTACCGTCTAGTCCTCCCCAATTGAAACCTGAATACTAAAGTTTGCCCCCGTCTGGAGCAATGGCTGTTTTGTACTGTGAAGACGGCACTTTGATATTTATGAGGAGAAGATGGTTAGAATGAGAACCCCTTTGGGTTCACGGACCTATAAATGTTACACAGTACATTCGCACCAGCTTAGCCTTTGATGGATCACTAAATTGGCAGTAAAATTAGCCGTATTTGCAAGTTTATGTGAGAAATAAAAAAGTTCTTTTATATAAGAGAAAGAAAATAGAAAATCAATTCCTTTTGGTGCGAAACCTTGTATGGCGATGTATGAGACAGACAATACTACGTCACGTTTTAGTAATGCCAACTCATATGTGAATCATTGGGTTTGTTCAACCGCGAAACGCACACAATATACCCAAAGGTGTGCTCGCTCACTGACTCACTGAGGTTTGTTCACTTTTATCTATCACGTCATTTGATAAAATCGATCGGCATTATTGTAGGTACAGTACTTCTTCAATGGCAAGCACTAAAACTGCAAACAGTAGCAAGCGATTGTTTATTTCAGTTCCCAAGACGATGATTTTAATTTGGCCTTGAATAGAGACTGTAGCAAAATTGCAAATCGATAATACTGTTTGGATTATAGCAATTTAGTTTAACACGTCATTTTTTTAATGCGTTTTCAACGTGCATATAACACTTACAAGAGGTTATAAAATTGTGTTTAAGATTTTTTTACCTTCGTACTTCAATATAATTTTCATTATTATAATATACAAAAATAACAATAATTTTCTGAAATCGTACACAGTATTTTTTCTTCTCTATTTTATTTACTTATTTTATTCCCAGCGTATTCCCAATTGGTTTCTTGGATCCTAACAAATAAGCAAAGTTATATGGTCCCGAAACAAGCAAATTGCTCTACTTAGAATCAGAAATCCCTCGAGGCCAGGAATATACGTACCTATGACAGAATGAGTTCAAAATGTAAACACTAAATTTAAAGCAGTTAAAGTTACTCGTACCATTACCACACAGAGAGGAAAGTTTTACACAATGAAGAACCAACAAGCATGTGTAACGAAACAAGCAAACACAATGGTGCTTCAGTTAATAATTTCAAGAAAGCAGCAAGTAATAGGGTTTTGTGGGAGCGCTGCACCGCTATCATAAAAGTTTTAAGTGAAAACTACTGAGGGGTTGAAGAACTTTTACATCCCCGGATGATTAAGGTACTCTCGAGGCGAGAATGCTATTTTCTTTGTCCTAAGTTGCTCGTCTAGCATAAAAGTAGTTTTTCTGTAGAATGCAAGGTACAAGAGAGGTTTTATATTTACAAAGCTATACTTTCTAATTTCTGTGCCTATGCTAAACTCTGAAAATATTAGCTAACCTATTTTGGAACTTGTATAATTTATCAACAGACTACATATTTTATCCCTGAGCCTATTATATACAATTTATCCAGATCATATCCAGATGCGAACGGCCAGAAGACAGTATTTATATGAATATAAGCATTCTAAAAGAATTTGCCAAACTATGTAAGTTTATAGTAAAAAGAAGTATTTTCACAAAAGTTAACAAATGTGAATTTATTATTTTATGTTTTTCGGAGCAGCTTACACAAGGTCTGCATGTTTTCCGCTTAAACAATACCTGCTACATAAACACAAGGGCTTTACACTAATCACTACCCAGATACACAATAGGTACACACTAGGTACTAAGAGAATTCAGAAAAGCGCACAGGTAAAAAGCAAAGAAGATAAATCAAATTGTGAGTAGGAACACGTCCTCACGTTCGACTGGCGGCGGCGCTGACTTCCGTATGCGTAGTGCCGAATACATAATAATTTACAACTTTAAGATATCAGTAATACAAAGTTCTTTATCAGCTGAGTTTGACTTTGTTCAAGGTGTGATGAGACCAAAAGCTGAGACGACGCCAAGGCTGAAAGAGACGCTGACGTGATAAAAGAAAGAGACATGTAAATAAAATACTGACAGAAAGAAAAAGAAAACACACTTAAAGGATATAAGTTTTAATAAGAATGTAATAAGTCGTAATTAGATCGTCTCATTCTACTTCTTAAGTTTGAAAATGTTCGTACATGATTTTCCACTTCAATTTTATTTTTGTTATTATTTGTATAATTTTTTCGAAAGTAAGTATTTTTTGTAGAGTGAATTTCTGCCCTGTTTACTACAGTCCTTATATTAGTAATTATGTTTGTAATTCGGCCTGCCGCGATACAGGAGATGAACCTAGTGCGGAGACCAGTAAACTGTATAAGCATTTTTGTGTATTGGTAAATAAATGAATTCTTTTTGTTTCTTTAAAATAAATTAAGTATGTAGTTATGGCATTGTTGTCTTCGACCGCAAGATGTGAAATGAAATAATCGGGGAGATTTCTACCCATCCTTTATCAATTGATAGATGATTACATCAATGATGTTAATGCTTGGCCAGGTGTCGCTCCGTTCCGCACTGTCAGTAGTATGTAAGAAATTCAATGTTCTGTTTAGCTTTAAAGAAATATTGACATGTATCTAAATTGCATTAAATTTATATTTAGATAGGCAAAATAAACATGTATTAGACACATAAGTGATATTATAATGTGTTAGTGGTTTCTTTTTCACTTCTTCCACTAGTGGACAAAAAATTGAAGTGAAGAGAATATCAATAACACCTTATTTCTTATTTGATAATAATAACTATGTTTATAGTATACAACTTGACTTGTCTAAGTGCTTATTTTGTAAGCCTAAAGAAATAAAGTTATTGATTCTGATTGACTTTGATGCTGTTCAAGGTTGGTGTGCTGCAATGTGAACAAAAGTTTGTAAGGTAATCATCAAGTACAGGCGTTGCTTGACGGCAGGAAAAGCAGTGATTAATGATGTGTGGACACACGATAGCTTATTTTGTCATACAATTTCATAGCGTTTTGTCTGCTCCATCTTTTTGGTGACCTCTGTTAGACAGTTAGGCCAAGGTAGACGTAGACATTGTGGCTTCGATTCCCGGACATTGATGGAATTTATCCCGCCTCTGGATGTTTTATATTACCTGCCTAGTGTTATTTATATTGCGCTAATACTATGCGTGAATTTACAAAGTGAATGGTAATTTTGGTACTCTACCCGTTTTACTGATGTTAAATAAGCTGCTTACCAAATGTACTGCTAATATTATCAGATCCACGCGTTACAGGCTACGCCTAGTGCGCGGATCGTTAGATATTTTCTTACTATAAACCATATCTTCTTAAACTTGTATGTTATTGTAGGTAACGTTACTAATAACTTGAGCTGTTTAGTTGTAGAAGATTGAGTTGTAAAAAATATTTTTCATTTTCATTATTTGATCTTAAAAAAGCCATTCTAACATCAGTAAGGAGAACATAGTGGATGTTGCCGTTGCCATAAAGCCGACTCAGTCAGAGAAGGAGTTCTAGCAAAATATAGACCTCAAATACAAATCTAACGACTCCTGAAGTCCTGGCATTTCTAAATATCTATTAAGAATACAATGGGCTCATTCGTTTACAGCTCATTAATCACCAATGGGCCAAACCCGTCCGAAATTCTGAATACCTGTCCCATCATGTTTCCGGGCCAGTGGCTTTCGCTTTGGAAGAATGAAGTCTTTTATTCAGCCACAAAAAAGCTTATTTTTGGTGAACCAGATGCGGTGGTCTTTATCTATTGTAAGCATCGCTAAACGCAATCATCATGGGTCTATGTTGACCTCTACGAAAGATCATTTAGGTGGATGTTCCTACCTTCTTCTTCGTTATTTTGAAATATATACGAATATTTGGAAACCCTGTTGATTTTCATTGATTGATAAAGTTTATTTTAGTCATATGCTTTATATTAGGTATTGTTTGCCCAAAATCTTTTATTTTCCCAAATGTTCCAAAAATACCAGTGAATTGACGTTAGTTTTTTCATAAACTAAGAAAATGGTTTACGATTAGCATAAATTAAGAAATTTTCATAAATTAAGAAAATGGTTTACGATTTGCAGCAAATTAGGTACTTTTTTCGTTACTTTAACTCATTTTAGAAATTAATCTGGCGCCAATACGAATCGATCCACCTTAAATAACTCTTAACTTAGTAACTCAAACTACAATTATTTTGTGAATTCTGATTTGGAACTTCGCATGACTTTTGCGGTAACTTGGCTATAAAATAATCGACTTATCTCAAACCCGTTCCTCAGATAACTCACATTTTTTTTTACCTTATGATTTATCGAACAATTATTATTTAAATTTTGCCATTTTAATATCTACATTCTACATGGTAATCTGCAACCCGGAAATTATAATTTAAGTGACATAATACGCCACAATCATTCCCCACGAAAAATTTTGAAAGTTCATTGTGATTATTGTTATAAACATTTTATGGTCTTCACTCACGGTAAACAACTTATTTCCGCAATGCAAAACGTAACGAGTTAACATTTAGAATGAGGCTAGTGGTACAAGGAATAATCTGGTGGGTCAGAATGACCTAAATACGGATAGAGAGATAAAGCAATAACACGGTAAAAACAACGAAACAAATCTTGTTGAGGATAGAATGTAAGAATCTATTTTACTCATGTATTTATTCATCCTTTCTTATTTATGTTGTACTGAATTTCAATATAAAATCACGTTTATGAATTTAGACTTTGGTATCTATGACAAAATTTTCAGTTCGGGAGTGGTACGGAAGCGGCTCTTGACCTGATTTGTGATGAAATGAAATAAAATAATAAAACAAAATAATAATAATAAGTAATTATAAATCAAATACCAACCACCAATGCTGTAGAAAAGAACCGTAGTAGAATGTCGAGCAGCTTTAATAGATAGCTTCTAGTAATACTTCATAAGTACCTAGGTGCAAACGATACTTCAAAATACAAAATGATATGGATGGTGCATCAAGTGTAAGTTGTCCCACAACAGGTCCAACCACTTTCATTGGTTCTTAAATTTACAGATTAAAAAGGAATAGAATTTGAATCAAATGAATATTTTAATAATCCTAATGAGGAATTTATGGACTCTTTCTTGTATAAACCTTGAAAATGAAAGTTTTTTATCCTACATACACATACCTGAACCTGAATACTAAGTATGAGAAATCCAGAACAATATTATATACAAAAACAAATGTGTATTTAGAGTAGTTGACCTAACAACTACGCATGAAATATGTCAAATTAATATAAAAACTTATTCCGACCACAATAACGAATAATTTCAACATCTTACGGCACATAAAACTATCTAGCAATGACCAAAACCATTTAGCAACTGTTAGATTACTCACGTAGTCGATAGCGTAAACAATCTTTGATTTGTATCCACTGGGGCACATAGAAATAAGTAATGATCTGCCATAACCAGTCATGAAACAAGCACTGAAGCGACCATTACAGAAACGAGTTTATCAAAGGGCGCCGTAAATCAAATAGATTCGAAGAGATGCCCTTTAGTTATTCGAAGCAATAAATTGTAAACCTTGCCCATATCATTGTACCTGACAAAGCCGATGTTCGAACTTTATCCCAGATACTGTGATTGCCTCATAAACTCATAATCGACAAAGCAAACGTTGTGCGGTCAACATTACTCCCACATGCATTTATATTGGCGATGAGCTAGCTATACACAATGATGTAATAACGCCATAACGAATGTGACTGTGACTGACTTCTATGACATGGATTAGCTAAACACGTTATTTGTATAAAAGATTAATGGTTGCGGAGCAAAGATGTCACCTTGCGAAAACTCTGGAACGGGGAGTCAAAGTTCCATGTGCCACGGTTTAAAATGTTCATGTTCCATGGTTTAAATCAATGGTTTAGTGAAATCCCAACTAAGCAAATATATCTGTTTGCATTGAAACAAACCATTCCAAGCTAGCAACGATTAGTCTGTTCTATAAATTCTTGTCATCGGATACTATCTGAAACCCGTTATTGAGACCTTTCATTTGCAATAGACCCAACAAAGGGTTCGAAGCAGAATGTGAGTGTTTTACGATGTTTGAGTATTTGTTCCTAGGGCAACGTTCCCTTTTAGGGTAGGTAAATTGCTGATCTAGCGGTCAAATTGACTGTTGGAATTTTATGGTAATCTTCGAGGACGACACAGAGAAAATGAATCACCAATCAAATATCAAAGTGCTTTATTTCCTTTAGACCTTGGAGGACATAGGAGGACTCTTGGACACGTCACAAAATTAAAATTACTTAAGTAAAACGGGAAATAAAGTTATCACTGTGATTTCTTTTCACTTCAATCTTTTTAAGGTAAAATAAAGAAGCGAACAATAAACCTTTACCTTGTTTGGTTGTTAGTTTTCGAGTAGGAGCAAAAGTCGTCCGATGCTTTTTTATTCCGTAGATAATCTGATATTTTGTAATAAGCCGTTTTACAAAAAAAAAAACCATGTAACAATATTATAAGAGTTGCGTCATAGAATTTATTACACTTCCGAACATTTTCACCCGACAAGCAATATGCTCCGTTGATGTGATAAACAGTAGTGTATTGCATAGCCAATATACCCTGGGGCCAGTTCTAGACGGCCTCATTCTATCTCACGTGGGCAGTACAGTTAGCCTTTTATAAGCGATGTTATTTAATCTGTGGATGTAAGGCCTTTGTGAAACTGGAAACTCGACAATTGTCCCGAGACATGGAGCGTGCCAATGCCATATTGGATATTGAGTTGGGTATACAATACAAGAAATACCTACGAAGCCGAAATACCTAAGATCATATTCAACCAACAATAGTAAACTACCAAATAGAAAAAAAAAACACCACAGAAACTAAATGAACATGATGTAGGTAACTAGAATAGTTGTGTTACTCTCTAAAAAGGCACGTGTAAGACAAAGGACGAAAGAAGACTACGTTGGTGTTTGAAAAATGAGGTCTTCATTTTACAGCGCAAATGAACACCTATAACAGCGTTTAGAAATAATGAGTCACCGAGTCTCACAGGAAAAAGAACAGTTTCTTACGCCATGATAACAAGATGGTCTATAAAATTCAATTTCTCTAATCCACTTCCAGTGTTGTTAGCTTTTATGCGAGAAGAATAAAAGAGCTTCTTTTGTATAAGTTGCCAATATTACTTTCACCTTTTTTAGATATGCTGTTATTTCGGGCCAAACCTATTATGCCGCTAACAAGATACACCCCATGTTTTATAAAGCCAAAGGTTGAACAAAAAGTTTCCATGTTTTTACAGAAACTTTAGTTGATGGAGTAATTTTTTTACAAATAAAAATAAATGCTGTCTATATTGTCTTATTTTAGTATGTGTAACAGAGCGTAGAATCGATTACCATTACTGCCATACATAAGGTGAGCGCAAATTCGTACCAAATTAGTCAGACCAGTCATTAGTGTTATATTCAGTGTGTGATAAATTAAGGCAGACGCGAGCTAACACGTTTTGCAACGAGCAATTTGCAATTCTAATTGAAGGAAATTAAGGTGACAAGGATGCTTATGGAGTTTGTTGAACACATTAACCTGGTATTGCTTAAAACTGTGATGAGTAGGTGGATGAGCATCATCCGTCCATTATGTATTTATTAAAGTCTCAGGCAGTAAGTCCAGTCTTGGCATATGTTGTGTTGCTCGAATTTTTAAATACTTAAATATATGTAGGTAGGTACCTAAGAAGCTTCATGTCAACTAAAAATTTCCGTTCGAAAAATGAATATTTAGCGATTGAGATAAATGTCAATTTGACAGATTGGTCAAAAAAATGTCTTTTTTCAAAAATTATCTAATTTTCCTAACGACGAAAAATAGAGAATAAATAATATAATTCTTCGAAACAGACGATTGTCATAATAAAGGGGAAGGTCGCGGGTTCAAGTCCCACCGAAATAGAAATGTTTGGGGATATCATTTAATTTCTTTGAGATTACCCCCAGTGCGAGGGCTTACGCACCATAGTAACAAAAACCTTAGATTCAGATAATGTCAATGATGCTTATGCCTAATCAGCAGCACACAAATATGCAAGTGAATGACCATACAAGACTGACGATACTCGAACAAAACACGAACGTTTCGTGTCCGCAAGCAATTTCATTGTAGCACGCGCGAAATCTTCGCATCAGTAACATCAGGTCGAGTGTTACATGAACAATGGGTCCAGCGGATACGACATTCATTACTTACAAACAATATAACATTGTCTGAGGCGATAATTAATGAACTGAGATACATGATTTTGTTTTGTTAATCTGTTTCTTATCCGGCATCACTTTGCGTTTAATGTTTTTTTAAGCTTTTGGACATATATGAAACTATTCAGAACAATAAAGTAACTTATATTATAACGGAATATTTACCATGATGTGTATCACTTTCGAAGTTTCGAGGTGTTGGTGGACTGAATTCATAACTTAATTAAAATGTTGATATTTTTAAAATAAAAAAGTGTGTTTTCTTTAGAAGGCTGAAGTGGCGATGGGCTGGCCATATAGCTCGTAGAACCGATAACCGTTGGGGAGTAAAGGTTCTCGAGTGGCGACCGCGATTCAATGCGAAATGGAGTGTGGGAAGACTTCCCACTCGATGAACCGACGACATCGTAGCGGTCGCAGGGAGGCGTTGGATGGAGGCGGCTCAGGAGCGTTATTCGTGGCGTCGTTTGGGAGAGGCCTATGTTCAGCAGTGGAAGTGTACGGGCTGATGATGATGATGTGTTTTATTTAAATAACTAAGAAGGTTTGTTTATTTAAGTAACTAAATAAAAATATAGTTAAAAACTAAAACCCGACTACATAAAAGTCTTAAACAAGCGTTCACCTATTGTCCATAGCATTTTCTTTTGATACTTAGGTAGTCGGAGGCACCCAACCCATATACCTAGGATACAATTCGTAACAAAAGCCTGAATGAGACGAATCAATCGATACCTCACTTGTTGAAATCGAAGTAGTAGTTTCAGCGCTACGTGGGAACAAAGAAATCGGCTACATACATACATACATAGGGTGCTAAAATCATAACCCTCCGGTAGTCAGGTAAAAAGGATGTGAAACGAACAGGAATAGGGTAGGTATATGTAGCACTAACTAAAACTTTCTTGAAAATGAAGAAGAAGGTAGTAAAAGGTTACGTTCAAATCCAAGGGATATCAGAAAGGTTTGGAATCAAGGAATACAAACAGAAGCAAATTAGTAAACGAATACGGGATTGGCAACGAGCCATTCCGGATTTTACGGCAGGATCCTCACATATAAAAAATATAGCATGGCGAAAACAAATATAGAGAATTTTATTGGTCGTATTATTTTCAATAGACATGATTCACGCCGCACTGCCTGAGCGTCTTCCAAATATTTAACCAACTTCGAAAAAAGGAAGGTGCTATGTTAGCCTTTATGTATGTTTTTTTTTTCTATCTATGTACATATATTCGTCGATTTGTCCGTCATTTGTGGATTGATTTGGATTATTCTTCTGCATTTGTATACAGGTGATACCGAGGTGGTCCTCTAAAATTTTTATCCCCCAGGTATATATCCTGCAAAATACAAAACACTTTAAAACTAAGGGATTCGATCGGAGTCTGATTTAGTTTTTTCAAAACAACAAATTATGATGCACATAATTCGTTCGCTTAATATGTGGTCTATGAATAATATGGCGTGTTTTAAAAAAAGATAGAGCGACTTCAAATTCCCTTACTTTTACACTTATTTTAAGTTTTGCGGGATAAATACCAATCCCCTGGGGATAAAAAGAGGAGATATCGCGTAACATACATACAAAAAAACAATACGAATTGATAACTTCCTCTTTTTGAAAAGAATTCACAATACGATCGAATAAATTCGATAAGGCGCTACTAAAAAATATTAAGGAAAAGCACAAATTAGGCTATGTAACTTCTGTTGAGGTTTATTATTTACCAAATATACGAGGAAAAACTTTTGAAAATACTCGTGGAAATATCTTGCTGCAAAATTTTAAAAAGATTAAATTACTTTTAATATTGGAAGTTACACAAGTCAGCTTAATACCTACTTCGGATTTTCAAGCTAAAACCAAACAAGACCCCAAGGCTGAACTAACTTTTACCAGATAACAACATTACAATAGGTGACATTGAATTAAGGAGACTGCAGATTATTATCAACGGAAACAGTCCTTTTCGAATGGAAGGTCGATGTTAACGATGTTTTTTTGCATAATTGAATAAAAATAGTTTGACTAAAATTTGTTATGGTCTTTGACAAAAACAAATCAATTAAAATAAAACACATAATATGGAAATGTAAGAAATATGAGGAACTGGTTTTTGCAGTACCATTTATGATTTGATTTGGTTAAATATTGAATCCAATTCAATATTTGTGAAAATCAAATCAACTCTTGCACATATACAATTCAACAGTATTAGATCGATATTGCGCATGGTGTCATTGACATGCCTATTTTTCTTGAGAAGTTCTACAAAGCTACATTGCAAGTTTTGATTTTGAACAATGAACAAAACAAAGAACAATGATATTCATTCGTTTATGAATGACTCACAGTTAGTTAACAAGAAACGAAAACGAAGATAAATTTACGGATACCACCGAACAGTCGACAATTCCAGAACTTTAAATAACCAGCTTTCGATCAGATACATACTATAAAGTGTAACAAAGTTTCCAGCAAAGACATGAAAAACTGCGGAGGTTACAGCAAACTTTCATGGCAGTACAGTTTACTTTCGTTATGAATATGAGAACAGCAGCGGTGCAATAAGCACGCAACGCCGTGAAAGTGTTGAATATTTATCGAGCGAAACAAATGGCAACACTAAAAGTAATTGATATTTCCAAACACATTCACACTGAGCGCAATGACACTGATTTTGATACAATTAAAACCATTAACGAGCAACCAGATTGTATAATGGTCTAAAATTTGCCGAAATTTGCGTATAGTTTAAATACTTTGAACTTTACATATTCTACCTTCATAGTCATATATATGTGCAGTGCAGGGAAGATTTTTTTTTTTTATAAAATGAAATGAAATCCAAGTATGACAATTTGACAATGTTCAAAAGATTTTGACATGGACACAGAAAATATAGTAACCTAAGTTGTCAGTCGAGTGTAGTATAATTGTTTCCTACTACCTTGAAAGAGATCCGGCTACCGGTCAGACAGACAATACAATGTATAATAAGATATAAGTACCAGATAGAAAACATTATAACAAAGGTAGACGTTGAATGCTGGAGACTAGAATGCCAGAGCTTAAACTGAGAAAACTCTCACTGATTTTCCAGTCAATCTAGCTGAAGTTATTATCTACTTTCATCGTAAAAGTCATAAATTGAATACAAAACTGATATGGCTCAACCTATCCTATATAGTAAGTAAGTAAATTATTCCATATAACGGTTTGGCATCGGGAGGATCCTTATGATGTTTCTAAAGGCACATCGTCGTAAGGCTTTGTCGGCACCTACGCACGTACGAAAAGACAGCGTAGGCAATATTGGAACTTACAACATTAAGAATAAGAGTGAGAATGTTAGATGTTATTTCATGTAGGAAAACATTAATAAATCAAGTAGAGAGACACCTATTCGCATTCTAAGTTCCTTAGTGATGTACGTACCTACACTACACAAAAAGTAGCAGGAATTATACTGAAATATCTATATGTTCCGAATTTCATTAAGTAATAAGTTCGAGAGATTGGTAAGTTTATACTCTGATGAGTTCGTAAATATGAGCCGATTAATCTGTTATTGGCATCAGAATCAACATGAACGAACCCTAACAAATTTCCTTACTTTCCTAAGTAAAAACATCAGAAAATTAGAATTCTTTCAACGATCCTCGATTTCCATATTCACCGCTACAGAGAAAATATATAAATTTTGCAAAGGTAATATTTGCGCTACATGGACTGGAAAATTACTTGCTTACGTTATAACTCAAATTTTGATGATGACATCAAAGATGAAGCTGTGTACCACCTTCTGTATAACTAGAATAGAAATAAGAAATATGAACTTGAAACCGGTTTACGGAATCAAGAAGCGCTCTTGACCCATGGTAAACTTTACACTTGGCAACATACGGATTCAGTTCATGGTTCAAATAGGAATTATTACTCTTCAGAAACCTTTTTAGGGTTCCGTAGTCATTTTATGTTTTCTCCGCTTCTTGGCGAGAAGGTTCCATCCATCCCGGTGTTCCGACCCGGCGGCATCGGGCCTAGCAGCGCAATTGTGTTTCTGGTTTAATTAAACGCGTGTTTGAGCTCGTCGCACGTACCTTCTTTACATGACAAGGTTGCGTAAAGTGGCTGATGATAGAACACTGCTATAGGAACTTCTTGAAGGCATGAGAGATAATTTCCCAATGGTTACATTTATATTTGAAAAAAGTACTATTAAATAATTGAAACACACTCACTGTGACTATGGGCTGTTATTGGGTTGTACTTTATGTCCTTTGAGAGAAGGGTGTCATTACGACGAAACCACTAAGTGGTAGGGTTTTTTTGCTTAAAACCGGGCTTTGTTAGTTTTACGAGTTTGTAAATTGGGTATTTTTTGCTTGGTTTTCGCCCTTGAGTGTTCACTGAATTATTTATTATTAGGGCAGGTATCATTCAAATAAGCATAAAAAAGTTGGTAGTAAGGGTTATATGACCATTTTATTTCATCAGTTAGGGACTTTATGGATAGATCCTTTAATAATTAAAATAATATCCCCAAAAAAAAAAACGATGGGACTTGGGCATACTTTAATGTTCAATTCGGGAATAGCAGATTAACAGTATCAACAATGACAGTAGCTTCCAAATCCGTCACCTTCCAACGAATATTCATCAATCCATGCAACAAAAACCTAAAAGTACCTTGAGGCCGCCACACGAATCTGCGATTAGTCAAACACAACACGCAATATAGTCAAAACTCCACAAAATAATACACCACGATAACAGTGATCGAAGCTGCGGAAAACAACGGAAAATACGACGAGGGGCAGCAAAACACGTCCGATTGGTTTGCGCGCCAAACCGCGACTGGCTCTGTCTGACAGCGCCAAAGGGATTGCCGAAGATAGCGATAGCTAAAAGCCTGCCGAGCCGAATCATGCTCAACGAATCGTTTACATTGCTGCTTCATCAGCTTCACCTGAAACATCACAGCTTGATGAAACATCAGTGAATTGGAACAAAATTGTTTACCGATCGTGCTTAAATTTTATGGACAGCGGAAAACGCTATGAAATTTTAATAAACCTTTCAATTTTAAGGCTATGAGGAAGTTGTCGTCACGATATGCATCAGTTTCGCAGACTGCGAGATTTATTTCATTCTGCTGTGATATAATTGTATTCGTAGAACAATGAGTTTTTTAGTCTTACAAAGAATATCCTAGTAGAAATAAATTTGTAAGAACAATAGCGCGATAAAGTTTCATGGACCTCCCAAATCCAAAACATAGCAATATTTGCAAAGAATATTTAGAAACGAATCTCAACAAAAGTTGCTTTTGTAAAATTTCTTAGAATATTGTTGTATTGCGATTGTAAATGGTTTTTCATGCTATCACGAAGTTATACGTAACAGTACTTTCAAGTCAACATCAAAACTCAATTAAACTTTTCATGGACGTTACACTACAGTTCAGTTTCGTAACCACTTTCTTTCGAGACTGAAAAACAAATTAAAACTGAATCAAACACATGTTGGTTCGCAAAAGTTTTGGCTCTACCTCTATGCAGTGTCCTTGACCTGAAAGAGCTTTTAACGTTCCATGTTGGGCTAGAACTTTTTTTCAACTTTAGACCAGCTCAAATCTGATTTGCGTTTGACTAATATTTGGGGGTAAGTGGCTCATGTCCCCCCCTACATGGGAGACCATCCACTCGATGGACCGACGACATCGTAGCGGTAGCAGGGAGTCGATGGATGGAGGCGCCTTAGGACCGCTATTTGTGGCGTCGTACGGGGGAGGCCTATGTCCAGCAGTGGACGTGTATGGGCTGATGATGATGATGAAGTGACTCATGTCGTTTTTCTTTGCTTAAAATAGTTAAATTTCCAAACATCTGATTGTAAAGTGGCTAATATTGAGGGATGCCATTCGGAACAGTAAAAAGGCCACTGGGTATTTTAACGAGCATTCAAGACTTGATGGCAATTTTAGAGTTTATACAAACCGCATTGCAGACAAATGTTGCAGTTTGTAAATTTTATTGACATAGGCAAATGACTAAATTTATAATTTGGCGTGTTTTGATAAACCGACTTTTTACTTTTACAGTGTTTTTAAGTTTTGCGGGATAAATACTAATCCCCTGGGGATTACATCGTATTTATCATTTTCTACATTTTCTACAATAGTGAAAGAATTATCAAATCGGTCCATAATTTACAGAAATATAGCGCAATAAAAGAAAAAAAAAGAAACATAGTTGTCGAATTGAGAACCTCCTGTTTGAAGTCGGTTGAAAGGCATTGTGTATTTTATTGATGCCTAGTCAAATATTGGCCGGTAATGTTTATTCTAAAAGTAATATCAAAAGGAGTCTTTATCATGATTTATCATTATGACGTTATCATTATCAGTAATTACCACTTGAACTGGTCATTCGTTATCACCAATGGAAAAACTTGGCATTGACCTTCACAATCATATCATAGCAAACAATTGAATTAGAACATAACCACGTCTATTTACTGTTTCATTTGCGCAACCATTAGCTGTAATCATAGCTTGTAATTGTAACACATGCGCATTTATCTAACTACTAGCTGCGCCCCACGGCTTTTCCCGCATGAAAATTGATGTGTCGTGGATATAATATCAGATCCAGATGTTTATTGTAAGGCATCCCTATAGACGATGTTTCTGGATTTATTTTCGGGCGCTAATACATATAAATTTTGTGGACTGGACAGGACACCCGAGAACGTTGAAGTTGGTAATTATGGTTTGCTACTTTTCTTGCAAATCAATACCGAGCAAATCAATCCGGTCGAAATGCCACTGTCACTCTCCGTTTTTAAAACTTTTTTTACAGTTTATGACGCTACATAATGACTCCGCAGAGTCATTGCGAAAAAGCAAGCGGCGTCATTAAAAAAGAATTTGAATTTGGCAATATGTGTCTGGTTTGTCTGTCAGTATCATGCAAATCAATCCAGTCGAAATGTCAATGTCACTCTCCGTCTTTACAACTCTCTTTACACCGTGAAGGAAGGATGAATTCCCGTAAATCTCTAATGGGACTTAGATATTTTACTAGATCAAAAAGTAGCCTATGTTACTCTCTACCCTTTCAACTAACGCTATGCCAAAAATCAAGTCGATTGGATGCTTAGTTAGGGCGTGAAGGAAAGACAAACACACTTTCGCGTTTATAATATTAGTAAGGATTGGGTTAATTGACTGCACGCTAGTTTACTTGCTACACTTTTAGATATATTTGACTGTCGTTCGTTAATATTCCTGATCTCTAAGAGATAAAGTCGAAGTTCACTTTCTAAATTTGAAACTGCGATGGCCGACAGATTTATTATTTTCAGCAATCTTGAGTCTATCTCATCCAGTAATAGCTTTCCGTATCGTTTCGAATCGTCGTAATAGTTTATCAGTCGTCATCCTCGGGCTCTGGGTCTTCATTCTACGGCTCGCGGATTCTAAGGTCAAACTTGTTGACGTATCGGCTATTCTGTATATTTCTGGCGATGTGTCTTGCCCAAAACCTACAATATCGATAAAGTTCCCACTATCATAGGCGATAGCAACCGTTAAGGAAACGCAACGCCTCACCGGTCTTAGCCTGTTTGTTTAACGGACCGAGCGAAAGTTATGCCAGTTTTGTAGCTGGTTTTCCTACTAATCGGTCTCCAGAATGCAATAGGAGCAATGTAACACTTCTTTTTATCAATAGGGTGTGGTAGAAAGACTTTATTTGATTGTTGCTACTTCTGTACATATTTTGGTGTTTTGTCTGCTGTGTAATATTTAAACGTTTTTTTTTCTTTTACATAACGCATTTCATGTAGTAATCTGTCATGTTTCAGTTTAACAAACTGAATAGAAATTAATTCAACACATTTTTACCTAAGGTCGAGATCGTGTCGATTCTTGGAAACCTTTTTCGTATTCTAGCTAGCACATCTGTGTCGTGTCGATACGATATAATCAAAAGGCAATGGGCTTAGTGTAAGGGACCAGTTTCCGTCATTAAACAAGTCTTATTCCTAAGAAGGTATAGATATAGAATGAGGGCTGGAGGGTCTTTGAATTACGTTTAAGATGTGATTGAAATTTAATTTGCATACAGAACAGAACGAGAACATGACATTGAGTCGTTGATATGGTAAAAAGGGCTACATGCAAAGAACCTTTTAAACGTCATCAAGTTTACCACTACCATAGGTGTAAAAATGTGTTGAAGAATCAAGTATGAAAATGATGATGAGCAAGGTATAAATTGCCATAAACTTCATAGGACATGAAAATACATCCATAGCAGTGACATGAACGACGGTATTCGAATAGAAATTTCGTGTTTTACTTTGAATAACAAGCCCCATACAATATTCCTTCTCGTCTATTGACAGACTCACGTTCTGCGAAAGGGCACGTGGATTGTCATGTCACGAATGGGCTTGCAAAAACGAGGAGCGTGGAAGTGAAACTGTGTAATGTAACTATTGACTAGCCCTGCTTCAGTTTAAAATGTCACTGTTAGAACGGAGCGTGATGTGTATTTTAGAAGTGAGAATGAGGTGGTAGCTTTATGTGTATTTTACATAATAAGAAGGTTTATCTTATAAATGAGTAACCTATTTGTTGTGTTGGGCAATCTATAGCCGTTGACATGGTATTGTGAAATATTGAACTCAATAATGATATTGAAATTATCTGATTTCTATTTATGTACTTATACGAACCTATAAATAAACTCAACCAAGCTAGACAATGGTGGATCATATTTCTAATAACAAGCCACAATAAACTAGGTCAGGGTCGTGGACAAAAACTGAAATAAAAAATAAACTTGGTTTGAAAAATATAATATGCGAAGCACGCGAAACGAGTGATATCATTTGAGTTTATCAGATAATTGGCAACATTTGCATACCCGCGGTATTGGATTCGATCTACTCTATATCTGATCCGTGTCACATTTGGTTCTGATATCCGATTCGTTATACATATGCAATACCTACTAATCAACAGCGTGAGTGGATGGTTACATAGAAGCTATTAGATTAGACGTGAGTAGAGTTGGAACCCCGATCAATTGAGTTACGAGGTTTTATTTTTTAGATAGATAGAAAATTCTTTCACCATCTTCATCTTATCAGCCCATACACGTCCACTGCTGGACATAGGCCTCCCCCAAACGAAGCCACAAAAATAAAATTTTGCTTATTGAAAGACTTAAATTAATTTGATAACTACTCTATTGTATTAGGTCTGACCTGTAATTAATCGAAGTAATGTTTTTGAATAAATACAAATACAATACAAATAGAAAATTCTTTACTGCACACTTATTGGTAAAAAGCAAAAATACAAAAAACAACTTTAAAATAAGTTACAAGTGGCGGTCTTATCACTCAAGAGCGATCTCTATCAGACAACCGTTTTAAACATCTATTCAATTTTTAAGAGCTTCGAGCCTTCTTGTTTTTTCGAGCTATATCACGTGTGTGATTTGTTACAGAGATTTAGGAAATATGGTTTGCTCACACTCGTTTGTGATGTTAGTTTCCGGGATTCACCATTGAAATCTTTATATTGAGCAAACGAATTCTGTAAATTAATTCTGTATTACTATAGCGAAGTAACAAGGTAAGGAGATAAATGTATTCCTGCGCATTTAATTTCCGAATAACCTATTTGTTCCCAATATAAACAAAGTTGATAGTACACCGTAACCCGCTAACGAAGCAACCCTGGCCCAGATTGGGTGCGACGCTCTTGTGACATTTCACAACGGAAGCCAACCAATTTTAATCTGTTGTTTGCGGATTATACTAGGCTGGGACCGTGGAGCTGATATGCAAAGTAATTATATAATTAAAAGTTAGTACAGCGCTGCTTTATCAGGCTCATTGGTGCAGGTGATAACACAATAGGTAAGGTAAGGTGAGTCTGATCTGATCCTGTGATGGCATGACAATTTCTTTTGCAAATCGATCAAATTGGCAGATTTGGTGCAGAAGCCGAACCTTGATGGACGGTGCTAACTTCAGGAGACCTTTGCCCAGCAGGCAGTACTTAGGCGTTGATAAATGAATCTGTGTGATATGGAGTTTTTAAACAAAACTAAAGTCCTTAAGAAGGCTATGAACCTCTCCCAAACGGAAACGGATCGGCCCATGCGGATTTGTTGTTGTTTCACATCGAATGAAATGGGACGTGCTATTAGTGAGAAAGCGCGTCTAACTATCAAATACGAAACTGTCATGTGGCTGTGTGCTTGTGCTCGGTGTCGGCACCATTTATTATGATTTTTTTCGTACTTTCCGATTAATTTTGAATAATCGATTGATTTAAGAAATATTTTTATTATTTATAATGTTGAATATATTTAGGATGTTTGCAGCGCGACGGATTTTCGAATAAAGGTGTCTATCATGCATAAAAAATCCCTTGAAAATGACTCGATGGTTAAAATTAGTTTCGCTCTCATTTAAAGATCATTATGTTTTTTGAAAAACTAAACCGCTACAAACATAGCTATTTTTCATCCGATTACGTATGGAAAATTTCAATAAGATCGGGGACATAGTTACCAAATGAAGCGGAAAGTACGTTTGTATGGGGGCTAAGGCTATCCGTTCCGTTCTTAACACAGATGACAGAATTCTGTGGTCCTTAGTCAACAAATCCAAAGTTCAACAACCTAAAGTAACGAGTAGAACAATTAGTATAAGATATTTACGAAAGTCAAGAAGCAAGAATGTAAATATTTGAGTTAGCTTGGTTACGTTACTAAACAAAACTAAAGAAACTAAATACGATCCGGTGATAAGTGAGTACAAGTGCAGATCAACTATCGGTCAATTATAATCTAGGAAGTGATATATAAAGCAAAAGGTCAGATTGAGTCACTCAACGAAAGCTGTTTACCTAGTTGAATATCCCAGACATAAAAAAACTAATTAAAGTTCTGACCACCGCTCCAAATAAAGCTGTCACATACATTATCTATTTAAAATATCAAATACATGTAATCTATGGTATAGTTACGAGAGCGTGTTGTATAAAGCAATATATGCAACGCAAGACGGAAATGGCTACCTGTGTCATGTCAGTAAATAAAAACCTGTACATCGTAAATTCGATACGGCGGCGGCAGGACAATGTGTCTGTGCAAACAACTTTCGGATATTTCAGCTGTTCAGGACAAGAGTACTTGTGTTGCGAAATTGGATCAAATGGATGTTTGACATGCTTTTGGTTCTTTTATTAACAAAACGGAGATGGCTACATGCCTTTCTATAGTGAGCTATTTAGGTTCTTTCTTTACTTTGGGTATATTACCCGCATGAGCTCAGTGTTTTAGGTTTACCAGTAGTTTTTGATACCTTTCTTAGAAAGGGTTGATTATGTAGGTGGTCCTTATAATTTGCATAAGAATCACAATCGTACCAAATACAACCCAGCCATTCAACTTCATCAAAATCCCTGTCATGCCTATGCTTAGATCCGGTCGTAAACCTTTTACAATATTCGATATGCATCTTATTGTTAAGGCGCATTATAAGTTGCAAGTAGTTTCATAGACCAACAGTTAATTTTTTTCTCTCCGAGCAAAACCCGAAATCATCCTGTGGCAAATTGAATAGTAATACTTCTGATGCTCGTATTGATTGTTGAAAGGCTTTGATAAGTGTCAACTTTCCTCTATAAATATAACACAAAGGTGACTTTACGTTTCAGTTACTGTTGAAAACAGTTCAGTGAGATATCCAGCGTTTAGAAAATCGCGGCGGCATCAAAGCGTTTCGAAAGAGACATAAACGAGTAAAAAGTGTCTTTTATTTCTCCGCGGACTAATTGCATCTCAACCATCTAGGTTAAGTCTTCAGTAAAAGTAAAGCACATCTCTTATTTGTTATCACTTTCATCGTCGCGTGCTCAATGCTCTCTCTAATGCATAATTAATTGTTGTCGCCTAAATGAGGCGGTAATGGAGAGTGTTGTTGTGAATTGGGTCGATGGACTATTGTGCTTACGTAGCTGTTGTTATACATTACGGCATCATTGTGTGGGATACACGATATTTTGTAATATTTCGTTTTGCGCATGTGGATGTGTACGTAAGCGGTGATATGACGATTTATGTATTGTGTTTGTGTATTCGGACGATTGGATATTTCAAAGGGTTCATTTGAAATGGTATTTCTATGTGATACGTAGGAGACAAACAAATGGCGTTGAAATGTAACTTAAACTGGCCAGAAAACTGTCTTCAAAGCATTGAACACCTAAATGACATTATTTGCGAATCCATCAAACTTCTAATACGGGATTTGTTCCCGTTTAAATCTCGACTGTAACAAGCAAAGTTTGGTAGTAATTTCGTTCCAATTAATGTATTTGTCCCTGAGACTTTTAGAAGGATCCTCGCCTTTCTGAGTTTTACGTTAATAAAACGAGTTATCTTTTTTAGTATCTTTAAAAATGTCTATTTGCATTTTGGCTTTACTTTACCAAATATTCCTTAGACCTTTTTCAGAACACAAACCCAAGTGACTAAATGATTTCCGCGAACGTGACTATCGTTCACGTTCTTACAAAATCATTTAAAATACCAAATACCACAAAGAGCATTGCTATTGAAAGCCTTTGCGAGAACCTCACGTTTTTGACAATAATAATTTGAGTTTGTACAACTGTTGTAACAGTAAAATCTTTTGCTTTGTAATCCAAAAACTTTTCCTCGCAACCATTATTTCTTTCCAAATTCTAGGAACAGTACAAGCGTAGGTAACTCATCAGCTCATAGCTTTGAAACTCGTCGAGGTATTTCCCAGCAGGCAAGATATCATAGAAACATGAGCGCTTGTTAAATTGACTTGTATTGGTGAAGTTGTTAAAGTAACATGAACTGGAATCACATAAAGTTAAACAAGAACTGTGAGAACGAAATAGTGGATGAAGCTGATAATCATTGATTTTCTGGAAAGCTCCAAACAACGGAATATAAAAGTTATTTGAAAAGCGTCCCTCTGTGCTAGAGCAAAGGACATAATCAGGGTGATTGCGGTCCGGCTTGCCAACTTTAATATTATGTTCGAGGAATTTCCATGAATTCATTCAAATGTTGCCAACCTTTTAATGTCATGTTGTTATTGAAGTCACTTCACAGCATTTAGGGATTACTTACATAGTTAAATCAGTTTATTCATACTAGACTAAAGTTTGAGCAGAAGCTCGGCTATTATTATGTGACTTTGTGGAAGGAGGAAGTATCACGAAGGTCTGGAAAATACCTTCACATTATTTTTCATGAGACCCATGTTAAAATTGTCATATACAAATATTACAATGAATAAACGGATTGTCTGCATTTCGTACACTTGACCGAAGCCATATCTAACTTACTCATTCAGAACCCTTTCACAACCCCCATACAAATATGTGGACTCAGAGTTATATGAGTCCACTCATATAACTCTGAAGACAACAAAGTGACGGATCAAACGGCTTTAACACTTAGAAATCCCATTCGACCTTTATCCACCACTTACTCTGACCTCTCAAAACCGACGAATTCCCCATGTTTTTACACACTGCGTGATTTCAGTTTACAGTGGTCTTGCAAGGGTTGAAAGGGAATAATGTATACCATGTCAAGGCAAAGAACGCGTTAAGCTCCACGGATTAGATTTATTATGGCTGCGTGGGACAAGTGGATTTTCTACTACGGTCGGTTTCTACTTGACCACAGGGACGGTGACGTTTAGAAAGCCCTTAATGTTGTACTTTATTTCTGACGTGACAAAGTCTAATGGGATGGGATTTTTGGGATACATTAGAAAAAAGTTGTTCTTGATTCGCTTGAGCATTGTAAAAATGCAATGATAATGCGTACCTTTTAGAGTTTCCTCGCTCGCTAGCAATAATTTTACCTGTAAAGAATGAAATAAATTTAATAAAGTACAAATAACTAAAATATCATGTACAATCTGCCTACTAAGTATGAAGGTAGGAAGACTTTCACGTTTTCAGATCTATTAACTATTGAGAAGACTGTAGGACTAGTAGGTTTGTTTTTGCAGAAGAATATACGAGTACATATTTAAATTTGGGAGTCGTCTCAGATTATTTTCAAGCAAGACACCTACTTTTTTATGCTACAGTAAAAAAAAATATTACTGTTTTTTTTTTAAGTCGATAGACCTTCGTTTGACCACAATCTCACCTGATGGAAAGTGACGATGTGGCCGACGGTGTATCACGAAGGTATATATGTAGATAAACATAATTTCAGTTAACCACGATGATGAAGTTCCTTCTGGGAAAGCGTGTTCCATCCTGAGCCACATCTTCACTTACTTTAGTGAGATGGCGCCCGAGCGCTAAACCATAACAAATAAAAAAGTTTTTGTAAGTGCATTAATCCGTAATTCAATACTTTGGAGCAACGTTCGGTACCTATTGTTAACAGACAGCTTTATCACCGCGGATACAATAACGCAAGGTGATATTAAAACCCGTATGGCGTATTCACATCACACTATCGATTTATTTCACAACTATACATTGTTTTCGAAACTCGAGTAAAGTGCGGGAACAGTTAATCGAAGCAATATTGTCAGCTGAGATAATTGCGTTATCGAAAACAATTCGAGTGCAATGAAGCGGGGAAATTGCCAGGTAGTGTGTGTAATTGAACTGATGATTGCCGAATAGATATTTTTTAATCATTTTCGTTGAGAGGCTACGAACGAACCCCTTAGTGAAGGGGTTAGTTAACTCTAGCTGTGTGTGTAAGTGTAGCTAGTGTTAACTTGCCAAAGTTTGGTTGGTTAATTAGATTGGATTTACATTAATTTCCTTTGTGCGGGTCTGTACAGACATTGAGAAGCAAAAAAAAAAATCTAAATATTAAAAAGAACGCTTGTGCCTTAGTAGGTACAAGGTATGCTAGTACATAGAGTACGATAGGGCACCCTTAATTTAGGTTTGGCTAAACATGAATTTAGTAATTTAATGGCGTGAAGCCAAGTTTCGAGTAAAACCACCAACGGCACTCTTTGGTGAAAAACATCGCAAATCTGTACTTTTAAAGTCTTTTTAGGTCTGAAATTACTACAGATAAGCGTAGCCATGCAAACAAGAGGGTTATCTTCCCACACCGAGTAAAGAGATTTTAGTAAGGTTTTGTAAAAGTGCCACACGGCACTTTTACAAAACCTTACTAAAATAGTAAAAATAGAAATCATGAAACCACGACAAAAAGAAGAAATTCGAGGTTTTTGTCAACACAAAACAAAAAGTATGTTTAGGCAACTGTGTCAAATGAGAAGTAATTAAAACCTACCGAGGCTGGTCGAATGCTACGAAGGTCTTTGCCTATTGCACAGTAAGATCGGATCGTGTCGGTTAGCGAAGAAATTTGATACTGTAGGATAGGGTAAACCAGCCGTTTCTTAAATTATTATCGTGTACACATACAAGCCAAGTGAAAGATAGACCAACATACATACGTGTTCTTTGCCTTGCTTTGCAAGTTTTAACCTTATAAGAAAATACTGGAGGGTGCGTTTTCGGCGGATGTGGCAGACATTTCATAACGGCTTTAAGATAATATTGAGTGCATTGGGCAAACATTTTATTTATTGTAAACAAAAATAACAAATCATAATAAGAAAAAAAATCCCAATCCACTTCCGCTCACTACCAACTGCAAACTCATCTGAACAGCACAAGGGTGGTGGTCTTTGAGAGGAGAAAATCGGTCGCAAAATTTGCAGACCCGTCTCGTCGGTTAACTTGACGTAAATGTATGTTTTTTTTACCAAAAAATGCAATGTCCATCTTTTAGAAGAACACATGTCTTAACCGAGCAAGTCAAGAATTCAGTTAAATCCCTCGCACCGGGCTGGATGGAGGCGGCACAGAAGTCGTTTAGTTTTTAAGGTCAAACCCACATCGGTTTGAAGATAGTAATTAAGAAAATAAAAGAACTGAATAATCCACTTCCACCATAGATCGTCCTATTGACACATATCATAACATCTTTCCATCTCCATACGAGAAAAACAACGCGGACAACAATCGTCAATTAATTACTTGAAAAAGCCATCGGTTATGAATAATTATCAGCAACTAGGTAATTAGCGACACGATATGAATGGGTAATGCATCTCACAGCTAGGATGAAACAGCTAATTCATCTCGTGTTAACTACATATGACAAAAATGCTAGTTATTGCACTTTTTAAGGAGGGCAGGTTTATGTGGTAGAGTCAGTTAAGAGGTAGGACAATGGGATTCCATAGAACATACGAACATCGGGGCCAGCTCATACAAGGATTTTGTCGACAAAGAATAGAAAATAATGTCTGAACATGACTTCATATATTTAATTATTTGACTCATGAAATTGAAAATTATTTATCTTTTCCGGACTAGACAAATCCCCTGACACGACATAACGAAATAATAATTAAAACTAGCTACTGCCCGCGCCTTCAATCGCGTTTTCTTGGGGTAAAAAAACCTATAATATGTAATTCCAGGTCCCAAACTATACTCCTACCAAATTTCAGCCTAATCGGTAGTTTTTGCGTGAAAGAGTAACAAATATCCATACAAACTTTTACGTTTATAATATCATTAATAGGATAGGATGTAATGGATTACGAAGTACAAATTTGGTTAGTTACATAATGAGGGTTACGAAATAGGAAGCTGTCTAAATGGGGTGTAGCCATTTCTCTATTTTTTTCCTAGACCACAGATCATAGAAATTACTAGGCGTAAAAATGTCAGTGAATTACCAATAACTACATACCGTTCACTATAAGATCTCCCTGCCTGCCATAGTTCTAACACCACGGCAAGGGACATCTTATAGTGAACTGTCTGTACATACCCGAGATTACATTCGAAGGCTAGTAATATGAAAAACAAATACCAATGTCAAAATCGAGACACGAGAGAATGAAATGGACCAGTTATTCTCTGTATGCTATAAAATAGACAGAACTCTAACCATTTGTAACTAACTATAGCAGTATGCGACTCTGTGTGACGAAACTGGAGATAAAACTAGTTACCACACAGAATTACTAACAAATAACTTAGTTTCACCATCTCTGACTGGTGATTTCAGTTGTCAAACTTCTTGTTTTGTTTATTCTTTTCTAAACATGTAAGAATAAACAAAGCAAGAAGTTTACCATTCTTCTCTTAAGAGATGATGTCAGGGATGATGTATGAACTCTGGTACCTGGTATGAACCCCGTCCGACAGTCATCCTTTGAAACACTAAACTAGATTACCTACTCTGGTCTAGTGTTTCAACCATCTAATAATAAGTAAGGAAACAATTTGTCAATCTGCTGTATTTATAGGCTTACAATGCTTTCTGATTTTTCTGTTGAATGATAAACAAGCATCTGGATAACACCCACTCTTGTTTAGTTTGGGGCTAGATGATGCTGTGTGGATTGTCCGGCTTTAAATATATTAATAGCTTTTCCTTTCGTCTGCGCACGCGTTCTTACGGGATACAAATAAGAAACCTATACTATTTTCATGCAAAATATCAGCCCGATTCGTTGAGTAGTTTTGGCGTGAAGAAGTCACAAACATCTAAATTGCAAACTTTCGCGTTAACAATAATAGTAAAATGACGACCGCGAAGGTCTGCCTGCGATGCAGGAGATCGCGGGTTCGATTCCCGCCTCGGGACAAATGTTTGTACGATCTGCAAATATTTGTTCAGGGTGTTCTGGTCGTTTTCTATGTATAATAAGTTAATATGAAATATCTATTTATGTAATATATTGTATTATGTAGATCAGTTATCTAGTACCCATAACACAAGCTCTGCTTAGCTTGGGGCTAGACAACGCTGTGTGATTTGTCCAGTAATATTTAATATTTATATAATTAATGAACACATTATTCTACTAAAAATTAACAAGAATAAAAAAATCTTATATCGAAATAAAAAATTAACTAGATTCTAGATTATAATCAGCCTAACCAGGTATTTACTAAGCATTATCTCTGCAGTTTTCTGTCTATCGCCGCCATTGGATCGCAGATGGGCCAAGATATCTTTTGTTGAGAACATATTGTCTGAGCTGAGGTTACGACGATGTAAACTATGTCAGAGAACAATAGATTTCCTATGGAAGTTGGGAGAAAATTGCAGAATTATCGTTAGTTTTTGTTTATACGGAAACGTATGAGATCCTTGCAATAAAATGTATTTGCATCGACATTCATGATAGACATTATTTTGAATATTCACTTGGGCTCGCGCGATGCAACTTCTTGCGGTGCGAATTCTTGGGCTGAAGCCAGTGGGACGAACTCGGAATAACTCTCCAACAGTTGTACACCGAGCATTTTATTTTGCGGGCATGATATGATATTCATTCACCCACTAGTTACTGTACTGGGTGTAGTCGGATTGCGAATAATACTATATTTTAAACTTATTATTCACATTATACTAGGCCTAAGGCCCAGACTCCACCAAAATCTCTGTTGAGCTCAGCTTTGGTGGAGTCTGGCCCTAAATGAGATTATGCGAATTAAGTAGCTCAACATTATCCACAACATGTAATTAAAAAAAATGCTTATTTTATCGAAGTTTACTTTTAACTTCGACGATATAACTTACCTTTCCTTAGTGAACTTAATCTAAATATTCGAATTCAAACTATTTGGATTATTTTATAAATTTTCGGTTCGGGAAAATTTCCCAAGAATATTCTCAAAGATTTTACGGAAGGTTTCGTGGTCCTGAATAAATTATGAAAATGTTCAACTGGATGGAAACCCTATATAAGTCTTTCGGTAAATATCTGAAATAGGCCGCAAGAGAAAAGCTCTACGGGCTCTTAAGTTTTATGGAGTAAAATGTATTAGAACTAAAACGTCAAGTGCGAGTCAGACTTGCACGCGCAGGCAGATGTGAATTAACTAGAAATTTAGGGTTTTCGGATTTTCTCCTTTACCTGTGTGTTGTGCTAAGACCTTACTTCTCGCAAAATTTTATAGTTATGTTATAGGACAACGGGAAGGCTTTGGCTTTGGGCCAGGGCGAGAAGCAAAAAATATTTTTATCGTGAATTAATTAGAAATTTAGGGTTTTCGGATTTTCTGCTTTACTTGTGATATAAGACCTTTCTTCTCGACAGAGTTCTTTGTAAAATTTATAAACAACTCTTAATTGCAATACTGCTTGGCGGCCGAAAAGCACATGGTGGTAGTAGTCCTCGAAGAGAAACCCTAGCACTCTTAAAAATATACTCTTACGTAAACACAGAAAGAAAACAAAACAGAGTAATCCAGTTCTAGAAAAAACTCGACAGGTTCAACGAATTAATTGTAACAAATGAACTATTCAATTCACTTTTACTTCCTACAGAACAAATTACAGGTGTAAGCACGCATCGACCTCGAAACTAGTCAGTATTTCTCACAATATGAGCAAATAAAAGCATGTACCAGCCTATTACTATAGGTGAAAACTGGGAAACTGCCTGTCTAATAGATTTCATAACATAATCAACGCCACGCGAGCCGGTATAATGTGTTTAGCAGATATGACATCGGGACGTGTTTGTTAGAAACAAGTACAGCTATTGTACGTGATGTATTGTATAGTCAATATATAGGTAATCTGTATGTCTTAGTAACTAGCTTCCGTTCGCGGCTTCGCAAGCGTTTTTTTCGGGATAAAATAAATAATGTTGGACAGTCCACACAGCACCATCTAGCTCCAAAGGTAAGCAGAGTTTCTGTTAAGGGTACGAACGAGATATTACATTACCCACATGGATAGATTTTTTTACCATACATACATAGAAAACACCCAGAATACCCGGATCAAATATCTGCAGATTGTAAAAATCGTTTGTCGAGGCGGGAATCGAACCCGCAACCGGCGTCGCAGGCGGACGTTTACCCGCTGTGCCGCTGAGGTCGTCTAAAAAGTAGCCTAATAATATGTTACTCCATCTCTACAACTACGTTTACGTTAAATTTTAAACTTGATCCATTTAGTAGGGTAGAGCGGGGCTAGTTGAGCATAGAGGCAAGTTGGGCAATCGAAATATCTCGAAAACTATTCACCAAACGCGTAGGCATCAAATAGCGGAAAGAAGGGGACGCGGGAGGGCAACTCATCGCGCGACCGCCTGTGGCGACTCGCCAAGTGAGTGAAGTACAAGCTCGCATTGTTTATTTTGTGACCAAAAAGTAAAATAATCATAAACTGGAATATTTCGTCTATACTAGTCAAATGTCATCCGTTTTCAATGAGGCAAGTGATAAGTTTCCATAAATTTATTGTACTTTTGATATGTATAAAGGCTCTAGGGATTATTAAAACAGCTATTTCAGAACCTCATTTTTATTTAAAATGTTTGGGTCGGGGTTAGTTGAGCTGTAGTTGGTCAGGTAACCCTACGAACAAAAATCATATATCATGTTTTTTTGACGCGAACTTATAAAATTATGTCGACGATGAGGGAAAAAGTGCCGCCGCCAAAGGATTCGGTATCAAGCGGATGACTTTGACAAGATTTTTGAAGAAATTTAATGAAGATGGTGATTCATCCATCTTATTAATATTTACTTTTATAATACTTATTGATAATTACATAAATATTCAAGTCTGATTTTGTACAGATAGACTGCATTTAATCCTATAGTTAAGCTTAAGATACTTTGATGTTTTGTTGATTCTATTTTCAGTTCATTATTCAAAGAAAATAACTTTTATTTTTGTTGTTTTGTCAGTAAAAGACTATAAATATAAGTTGATTGTCTGACATACATTTTATTTCATGTTTAGTTAATATTGAACCCATGTTTTGGCTAGGCTTTCTAGGTGCTCAATTTACCCCATACCCTTGCTCAACTTACCTCACCTATGGGGTACGTTGAGCGTACTCGACTTTCTACATTTAAACAGGTGTAGCTCTTAAATCCGACTTGTTAGAAAAAAAATTATTATAGACATTTTTGTAAAGGGATAAATTGCTAATCTATCAGTATGCATAACAAGTCCTTGAGACTTATCGTTGAAGAGCTATAACCACTCAAGTGAAAAATTGCTCAACTAGCCCCGCCCTACCCTACTTTGATGTTGTCTTCGTTCAAACATCACAATTTGAAAAAAAATGCACAGGGCTTTCTATGATAGGATAGGATAGCAACAGAGACGAGAGGTGAGAGACCCAGCAGTTGGTGTTGACCCGAGCGGCATAGATGGGTAATTGTAATTCAGAAAGATAATATTTCAAGCATTTAAAAAATAAGCAAATATTCCAGTGTACTGTGTCTGGGTAAAGATAATCTAAAATAGCTAAGAAAATTAGGTTAAGAAACTAGGTCTACATTTCAGAAAAATGAGGCCAAAAAACTGGCTCTCACTGCTTTTGTCTGGAATAAAAATCAAGGAAAGCAAACTTTTACGATTACCTTTGACCACAACCGAAGAAATAAGGTTCTATCGGGCAGATATTTTGGTATGATAATACTTCATTGGGTATGATAAAAAAAACAGGAGGTAAGAATGACTTCTAAAAAAATTTTTACCTGCTCTATCAATACCGTATATTAAGCTACATCCACAGGCTACATCGACATAATGCACTTTTTCGAGTAGGAAATAAGACACTTATTCCTGAATTCTTGTCAAAACGCACGACGAAGGTTTTACTTACGATCGTTTCTTCCGTTTCTAACATCTTAAATAGGATCTGCTTGACATATCCGCTCAACATATAAGAACTTCCGGTCTAAGATCTAACCCATATCAGACTTATGGAATGCCAGCGGAAGGGGTTACGGAGCTAGCTTATAAGAGAACTTAGCCCATAGCCTAGTTTGGTAGACTCACACCAACGATATCAGATGCCTGGACTTTGAAATAGAAGTAACAAAACAGCCGCTAACTTCACAAGGTTGTGAAGTTGGCGGCTAAACGCTGCTCAACTAATTGAGAACCTTACAAAATTATGTATATAAGGTAGTAGGCGTTGCTAGGGCTTCGTAGTTTAATAAGGAACCAATAATCTAGACATGTTCTTATAACACTCATAATGCAATAAAGTCGAAAGCCCTGAAAGCCCCAAAGTTAGCAACTGCACTAGAGGACGTGAGTTACGATCTTAGAAGTGTAACGTACGACTAAGCTGTCGATCAACGTATTCGTCAGGACGCGAATACCTTGACCTTGATCGATGGGTTAAACGAGATATTAGATAGGATCGCATGCTCACATCTCTGGTTGAAAGAAAGCCGAACTCAACTACCTACACATACTCATCTCCCTAGAATAGAGGTAGGTAACAATGCACGACCGTTTAGAATGGGCGTTTATGGAACATACAGTACTATTTCATTCGTAAAATTGCAATGAAACTGTTGTAATAAATAAGGAATTTAAATGGAATCGTGCCGCATCGGTAATAAATGTCAAGGTAATCTAAAGGAAGAACTCTAACGCTATGTGTACGGTATCCACTATGCATCAAGTGTATGTAAGTATGCAATGTACAGAATGCAATTAAATAAATAAATAATGCTGGACAATTCACACAGCATTATCTAGCCCCAAGCTAAGCAGAGCTTGTGTTATGGTATTAAGTGCTGGTATACCAAAAAAATACCATGGGAGACCATCCAATCGGATGACGGAATGGGCCGACGACATCGTAGCGCTCGGAGGGAGTCGATAGATGAACGCGGCTCAGGACCGCTATTTGTGGCGTCGTATGGGGGAGGCCTATGTCCAGCAGTGGACGTGTACGGGGTGATATGATGATGATGATGATAACAAAAAAAAAGCATATGGAGAAAAAGGTTATAAAACTGTTGGTAAAAAAGTCTAGGTTTTGGCGATCTATGGCCGATAGAAACTTAGTGTTACCTAGTACAGTCGGTCTTTGGACCGCGTTGATTTTGTCAACTGCAAATAAGTGTTTTTGGAACATCGACGTTAAACAAAGACATCCTACTCTAGTGCAGTATATACCATTCACAGAAATCTAAATAAGTAATAAGGTACTTAGATTTCTGTGACAGCATCCTACCAAAAAGTTAAAGTATTTCCTGTAATTTTATCATAGAGGTACACAGAAGAGGCATGTCATGGGTGATCGTAGTCACTTATGAATTTGGTAAAAAAAAACAGGGACGTTCCAACAATTACACAGCGAATCAGTTCTTTTCTGCCAGAATATCTCAAGCGAATCTCCGCTGCCGCCACATCTATCGGGTAATTGTCCACTTTTTGCTGAAACTCTGGTTCTTTAATTTGTGCCTTCACCTTATCCGGTGACAGCAGAGCTTGCTTAAAATTACTATTTTGATCTAGAAAGGCTTTCCCAGACATATGCGGCCCGACAGACGGATAAGACAGTATTTTTAGTATTCAAAGTACCAAGAGAGCAGAACTTGATTGGAGATTCACAAGTGAAATGACAAAAAAATAACTACTTCTTTCACGTTTGTGCTACCATAGTTAATCTTGTGATGGAAAATGATACTAAGACAGCACTACGGTGGTATGGTTGTGTCCCGGCGACCTACCCCCAGGAGTAGGCCGGGTAGGGCCGTGGTAGGGCAGGTATAATGGGAGACGGCCAGTATAACCTGCAAGTGAATACAATGCTAATTATACAGGCCACCGCAGGCTCAGTATATCAGGAACAACCCTCGTGCTCGCTTCAAATACTTACTGTTACTAATAAACTATCATAACGTTATTTCATTACCAATGAGGGATAATGATTTTGAGGAACTTTACACACAGTTTCCAGCTTACATCCAGATTGGGAGAGCAGAATATACAAACCGTGTAAACAACCAATAGGATTTCAAATACACGATGTGACGTTATTTAATGCTTTTTGAATCCATGCAGCACCTTGCTATTGGGTAATTTTAAACATTCTCGCTGCGATTGGTAGAAACTAGCCGTTAAGTATTTTCAATTTCGTGTACCTGAACAGATAAGTCGCAGCACTACCACATCCATGGTTACGGCAACCATTCAGAACATCCATCCCTTTTTGCCTTAGCAGTTATGTGGCTTTAAACGTTTTGCATCTCCCTCTGGCCATTAGTAGATCTGATAAATCCAGGTACCTATTGTCAACCGCGTTCCGATAGTTGGGCTCATACATAATGAGCAGGAAACGTATTAGACCTTTTTCTTTGAGACGTAGCAAATTGGTTTCTTACCGTCTACTTATTGAGAAAGGTTGCTGACCTCATTCTTACGTGAGTAAAATCTCGGAGTCTTCAAAGTTAGAGTGAATAAGTTAATACTGGGAAAACGTGCTCCACCTTCGGCCAAAAATTTCACTTTCTTGTATGAGAATGGTACAATAACATAAAAAAAAATTGCCTGGTTATATACTTAGGCTTTTTGAAAATTTTAAGAAGACATATTATCTAAATCTCAGAAGGTCTTAAGATGTTATCCTGAAGGCTATCTTTTAAAAAAATCAGTAAAGTCACGCTTTTGGTAGTTGAAATTCAGATTTCCCCATAATGATAAACCTGAAGAATTACCCAGGTATAAGTATAGTATCGAACGAGCGAAGATCTACTGGCATGTCATGTTGGCTTGAATCTATCTGATCATGTTTGTCAGAAGAGAGCTAAACTGATGATTCGATTTTTATGCTTAAATGTAAAGAGAAAACATGAAATACAATTGACTATAATGGAAGAGTTTTGATAAGTACTTAAGTACGTTTTTTCGAGATTAAGATGGCCACATGCAAAGTTTACAATAAGCTCAATAAGGTTATTCTTTATTAGCAAAGAAAATTACAATCAAATAATAGAAACAAATTAGTACTAAGCGCAATAATAGGATCAATAAGCTTCTTAAAATTTAATTATCAGAACATTACAGATCTGATATATGTAACTACGGTTGCGAGATCAAAGTTCGGGGCGACCAACCAGCTAGTTACCGTTGCAATTGAACGTGATCAACTTATGATAAACTCAGTTTAGCGCTTTAAAACAAGTTCAACGCATAGCGCACCTTGAGGCCACTTAGTAAACGTCCGTTTTTTCAGCCGTCGACGCGCCAACGGCTGCTGTCCATAGTCGACCGGTGTCGACGGCTATAGTTACTTCTGCCGTTGGCACTTAGCCGCTCGTGTATATGAGCACTAAGATATTCTGATTTGCCACTGGTAAGGCGCGGCGAGACGGCGTCCGGTGCGTGTACACACACTCATTATAGCCCTACAATACAACACTGCGATTCCAGCAAAATAAACGGTCCGTTGTACGCACAGTATACAAGGATCTCCGTTTATTGTATCGTCTACAAGGGCTCCGATCAGGCTCAAGGTAAACTAAGTTCAAGCTGAACTTAGTTTAACAAACGGTGAAATTGGACTAAGGCTAGCAACAATGGTCAGATTGCAACGTAACCGGCACACAAAGAACCTAGCTATTACGAAAATAGGTGTAATTTGAGGGAAAAAAAAACAGAGGCAGCCAGCGGTGTAATGGTGATGCCGTGTGTTCCATGAAAATTTTGGTGTTTGTGATTGTTTGTTGTGTGTTTTAAGTTTTATGTACATATGGGAAATATGGGAATATTATTGCATAAAGGAAAAGAGTCTATGCATAGTTGCTATCTTCTAGTAGTGTTTAGGGGTGTTATTTTGAAGTAGTTTATAGTTTTTTCAAAATAATCCAATTATTATTTCGTTTTTGGAAATATAAATATTTTTCAAGCCTGCCGAGTACAATGTACTCGTCATCATACTAGTCGTTTTAGACTAGATAATGTCACGTTAAATCATTGCCCGAAAGCTCCGAATCTAGGTCAAACTGCGCTAATTCGGTGTGCATACGAAACCCAGCACTCACTCACGGCAATCTATAGTACCTACCACCACCTACTACTACTACCTATCTATTACAATTACAAAATTCTTTATTGTATACCACGAAGAATACATTAAAAAAAGACATTACATAAAACATGTACAATGGGCGGCCTTATCGCTTAGAAGCGATCTCTTCCATATCTTCATCTTCGGTCTACGCAAGTATGATCATATCACAGAGTACCGCAATAAGCTAAAATGGCTACCAATCCGTCTTCGCCGGGACGCTCACTTCCTCTCCATCCTGTATTCCATCCTCTTCATCCCAAATACTCCTCGGTACCTCAAGGAACGGTTCAAGTACCTGCACCAAACCCATACTTTTTGCCTTCGTTCCACTGAAACCCTTTCGCTGCAAACTCCCCGCCCCTTCCATGCCTACAGTTCATCCTTCAACGTACACACCAAATTATGGAATGCCTTACCTACCCCAATAAGACAAGCTAAATATAAAAATATGGTCTATGAACACTTTCTTAATTCGATTTCAAATAGTTAATATTTTATATATGTTTATGTAAACTCTTTAAACTTAGTAGATTTTTATTTACATTTATATATCAGTAGGTAATTGTTTATGTATTTTCTGTATAGTATACATTAGTCTTTAATACGCCACCGTCTATACCTATAATAGTCTATATACAGCCTTGGCCAAAAGTATAAAGCACCCCTCTAAAACATACATATCTCAAAAGACATTTAAAAAATAGCAATGTTTTGAACAAAGGGCAAGCCGGTGCAACGATTATTAAAACAATAGATAACCTTTTTCTATGGGCCATAAAACATCTGGTGAGCTAAACTCAAATTACACAAAAAATTCAAAAATACGAATCAGTCTTCATTTATTATTCGTAGCGTAAGGAAGCTTCCGTGTGTGATTTAATAGTGAAATTAACATTCCTTTTTTTCGAAAATGCCAAAAACAAGTGAACTGTGCTACGCAAAACGTATTAAAATTCAGTTGTTACATGAACAAGGAAAGACCCAAGTAGAGATTGCCAAACTCGTGAAAAGTTCGCGGTACGCAGTGCAATCTGCTATTAAACGGTTTGCGGAGACTGGTTCCCACGCAAATAAAAGACGGAGTGGCAGAAAACGCGTGACTACTGAGCGCCAGGACAGAAAACTCATCCGCGAGTCTCTGAAGGATCGCAAAAAAACTTCTTCTGAGCTCGCTGCCGCCCTATCCAAAGAAAGTGGATACCCTATTAGTGCTCGAACGGCAAGAAGAAGTCTTGGAGATGCGGGTTTAAAGGGGTGTAAAGCAACTAAGAAGCCGTGGCTCTCGGAAAATAACAAAAAAAATCGCTTAGAATGGGCTCTACGATACCAACACTTCACGGAGGAGGATTGGTCAAATGTTGTGTGGTCCGATGAATCAAACTTTGAGGTAAGCTTTTATACCATTTCATAAAAACGATAACACTGATTACTATTATTTTAGTTGGCTTTCATAAAAATAATGAGCACACATTTAAGCTCTACTTTTTTCAATTGTTACAGCTATTCGGAACTGCGGGTGTAACCTTCGTGAGGCGGCGCGTCGGCGAGGAATATCATCCAGATTGCGTGGTTTCCACTGTTAAACACGGGGGAGGTAGCATTATGATCTGGGGCTGCATGGCAGCTGATGGTGTCGGCAAAATGTTCGTTTGCGAAGGCCGTATGAACAGTGAAAAGTACATAAATGTACTCGAAACCGCTCTATTACCTTCGCTTACGCGCATTTTCGGCGACACGAACTTGGATGGCGTCAAATTCCAACAAGACAATGCGGCTTGTCATAAATCAGCGACCTCCATGCGCTGGTTTCGAAACAACAGTATTGTCTTGTTAGATTGGCCGGCGCAGTCCCCAGATCTGAACCCTATCGAGCATCTTTGGGGTATTATGAAGCGCAAAGTCAAACAGCATAGCATTACATCCAAAACAACGCTAAAAAATGCTTTATTTCAAGAGTGGGACGCCATAAGTGCAGTCGAATGTAAAAATCTTGTAAACAGCATGCCCCAAAGAATTGCTGCTGTGATCAGTGCGAAGGGTGGGCCAACTAAATATTAGTGATTTATAAATTTTTATGTTAATATAGTAATTTGGAAAACAAATTAGTTTTATTTTACACCTTAAACACGAAAAAGTCATTAAATTTTAGGGTGCTTTATACTTTTGGCCAAGGCTGTATATAATAATTACGTGTCCATCCAAAGGTTACCTGGAAGAAATCGCTATTAGCGATAAGGCCGCCCATTGTGCAACTATTTCTGTGTTTGTGTTTTCCTGTCTTGTTATTCTATCTTGGTGTGCAATAAAGAGTATTTCTATTCTATTCTTCTATTCTATTCTATTCTATTCTACTGTATACTATCTACCATAGTACGTGTACTTAGTACTACCGTAAAAGCTACTAGGACTACGGAATAGCGCTAGACTACAGTGCTTGAGACATGATTGCATGTCGATACCGAATTCAATATTCGGGTGGTACCGAACGGCGTTACGGGCCGTTGTCACAGCCAGTGTTCGTGCAGTCAGAACGGGGAAAGAAGGCGATCGCGACGAGCAACGTCACGGATTTTATAGCACCCGATGTAACGTCACGGTGTCGTTTCATACTCGCTGCAAATGCACATTAAGTACACCCCGAAATTATTTTGGTTTGTGGGGAGAAAACCCAAAATCCAGTAAGTGAACTGTTTTTAATTTTGTCTTATTAAAGTAATCTGTAAGTAATCTAACCAAACATGTCCTAGCAATCTGTGATTGCAGACATTTCTTTTAGTCATTTAAATTCACGAAATTTTTCAGATGTTTGAATACGGTTTTGGGCGCCATTTAAAAATAAACAGCAGTTTGTGAAGTTTGCCAGTACCCTGTTCAGATAACATAAAAAGCTTTTATACAGAGTTTATGAACTTAGTATTTACAGAAAGATAACTCTGTTTGTTCACGAGCAAACTAACAAAGTTAGAGAATCTGCGCAGAGCGTTTACTCAAGCTCTAAATTTCTAGATCAACAGTTTTATTCAGAGCGCTTCCTAGTTGGTATACTTACTTTTGTTATACAAGATAAACGAATGTTGGCAAGACCTACCTCACGTAATTAATTATAGGCGTACATTTCAAATGACATAGTTCATTTATTTATTCGTGATACCTGTGTATTGTTTTACAGGGTTCACACATAAAATTAAGAGCACCGTGATCTGACATTAGGCGTACAAATTTCACACAATTCAGTGATCAATAATAATAAGCTTATGAAGAAAAAGTTCTAAGGATTGAAAATAATGCGTTTACCACTTTGAAAATGAGTATCAACCACGCCTCTACATTTACATAATAACTTAACTGCGTCAAAGTATTATTCATATTATTCATTATTCATTCAAGCTGTAAAATGATAGATTCTATTGCCGTAACAGTGAGGCAGTAAGAGTCGACCCCTCGAACTGAGCCCGTGGATGTCGTAAGAGCCGACCAGAGGAAGGGCAACAGCTTCCTTTTGTGTATTTTTTACACCACTGCAATCCCAAATCCGCATGCCAAAGGTGGTGAACTGGTGATTATGGCAAAATCCCCCTTGTTTGAGGGTGGCATGTTTGGAAATGGACGAATGTATGCTCAGATTTCAAATCAATGTTTTATAGAGCATTCCTCATCATCGACGTTCTTTTTCATCTATGAAGAATATTTAACGATAGTTTGCTAGCTCCAGCGGGGGTTGCTTTTATCCCGCAACACAGCTAGGTAGGTCTAGACCAGCTGGGTTTCCACCGCGAGCGGAGCAGACCCATTAAGAACTCCGTTCAATATCAGCATCCTGCCTCTAGTATCCTAGGTAGATATCGTAGGTACAAAACTGGTTCCTTTATTCTAAGCCAGCTTCAATATCCTTCAATTAAATGCCTTAGGTTTCCGCTGCGACACAGATTAATAGCACTAGCCACGTCCTAGGGTTCAAGAACCGACAGTGGCCTGTACCAGTTTATCCAGTACCTAGGAATAAAGCAAGCCCTAAGCGCTCTGTATGCGGGATTTTACGACCATAATGGATTTTCTTTGTATATAATTATTTTTTAGTTTGTGCATATGAGGAAGTGGGTACAGACAGCATCATTATAAAGCATGTCTAATGCCAAGTTTGAAGCCAGTTCCTTGCCTACAATAACATACATAGGTACTTAAGTACTAAATATCTCTTACTATGCCAAAAAAACTATGCCAAGATGATGCCACACGGCACCATATGGCTATAACTCATAATGGGGGCTAATTAAATGATGCTGCGTTAATTGTGCAGCATTATCTAGAATTTAGCAATTCTAAGAAAATTTCAGACTAAACTTATGCTTAAACTTAAGTCGAGTTAAGTAGGTAACTATGTACTTAGAATAGAATAGAATATATCTTTATTGCACCATCAATACATGTAATACTTATACAAGAACTTAATACTAATTATACTTAGTGTGGTACAATCAGCGGCCTTATCGCTAACAGCGATCTCTTCCAGGCAGGGTTGGAAAAAAAACAGTTTTTTTTAAATTTTATAAAACAAACAGTTCAAATTGTTTTAAACAAGTGTTTGTTTTGTTCTTTTTGTTTTTTTTTTGTCCTTTTTAGTTTAGGGCATTATTTTAAATTAATTCGACCTATAATGTTTCATTTCCAGACTAGATCTTTTGACTTTTCAAATTTTCTATAGTAAAATAAATATTGACAAAAAACGATCAATGGATAAACATTTATTTTATGTTGCTTATCTCTAATCACTACTAAACGATTTACATTCACCCTGAATGTTTCCTAGCAGGACTATACCGGCGGGGAAATACCTATAAACTATAAATTCTATTCTATGAATAGGGGCACCCCCAATATTTATTAATTAGTGATGGGCCGAATGTGGTTTGAACCGAATACGAATTTCGGCCGAACATTCGGTAAAAATCAAAAATGCCGAAGTTCGGTTTTTATTCTGCACTTATATGGTAACAACTAACAAACAACAATAAAATATACCTATAAGTAATTAATATATTGAATTTTCAAAAAGTTTATTTGATTCAAATCATAAGACTTCCTAATTTAATAAGAAATTATTGAATTTGATTTTTTAATTCTAAAACTTAAGATTGAAATGTCGAAAAAGGAAACTGATAATGACAGTTAGTTACTTGATTAATAAATAAATTACCATGATTTTAAATTATGTAAAAGGCTTATTTATTTAATCAGGTATGAGTGAGTATGACAGATTTGATTTTTTTTATGTTTTATTAATCTTAAAATCAAAATTGTGCAACTATTTCACTCTTTTCTTATACCGAATGTTCGGCATTTCAACCGAATTTCGGAAGAATGCCGAAGTTAGGCCCATCCCTAATATTTATATTTAAATGAGGGGAATAAAATAACCACTATTCCATTCGACAGCCATCCATTAGGGATTTTCCTAACGGAACTTTACCGGCGGGGAATTACTTAATATGAATTCTATAAATACGAGTGCCTTTCTTTCTCACATTTCATTTCATTATTAATTCTGCGACTGATAACACCTCATAAAAATGTCAACTCCAGGACGCAAAAAGCATGCAATTTGGGAACAATTCACATCGATCCCCCAAGAAAATACCACACTGAAGACCAATAGGGTGCGTTGCAGAAAATGTAAGAAAGAACTAGTTGGACTTGTGAAAAGAATGGAGGCACACTTCCAGCAATGTAGCACCACCACCGGTTCTAACACTGACGCAAATCTTGACGCGGACAGGGACGTGGAGGAGGAGTTGTTGAGTGATGCTGGTTCTTCCCGATCTTCAGATAATTCTTCTGCTACACCCACATCTTCTGTTACTACTCTTCAATCTAAAAATGCCAGTACCAGCAGCAGCGCGAGCGTGAACATTTCAATGAAAAGATTTATTATTGCTACAAGTCAAGAAGATAAGAAGAAAATTGATTTACAATTATCTCTTTATATGTTTGCTACTAACACGCCTTTTAACCACGTAGAACACCCAGAGTTACTGAAATTAATGGAAATTTTACGCCCAGGATATAAACCTCCAAACCGCAAACAAATTGCTAGCAAGCTACTCGACGAAGTCTACAACTCGACTCAAGAAGCCGTAAAAAATGAATTGAAAAACAAAGTTGTTAATCTGGCAATTGATGGGTGGAGTAATGTCAGGCAGGACTCGATAGTTTGTGTCTGTGTTACCGATGTGTTGACAGACTCATCTCATTTAATTGATACAATAGACACAGGAGCCGAAAGCCATACAGCTGACTACTTGGTTAAAGTTACTACTGCGGCAATAAAACAATGTGAAACTTACAAATGTACGGTGCGAAGTGTAGTGACAGACAACGCAGCAAATATGAGCCGTATGAGACGAGATTTAGCCCAACAGGAAGAACTAGCTTCTCACGAGGATATACTTACATACGGCTGTTCATCACACATATTAAACCTTCTAGCAAAGGATTTGAATGCAGAAGATATTACTGATAAAGTTAAGTCGATAATGCGGTACTTCAAATACACTCACTTTGCATCTGCCAAATATAAAGAAGCTGGTGGAAAAGCAATTGTTATACCACAACAGGTACGGTGGAACACAATGGCTGACTGCTTAAAAGTGTTATTAGAAAATTGGCATATAATGTCAGATATATGCTTAAATCATTCAACTGCTATAGATCTGTCAATTTCATTGAAAGTAAATGACATGGCGCTGAAGCAACAAGTCCAGGCTCTCTACAAAAAACTGGAAAACATCGCAGTTACACTTGACATCTCCCAAAAGACATCCTGCTGTATTGGCGAAGTGACTGAAGCATGGATAGAGCTTAAAAATATGTTTGAGGGAGAGAATGTACGACTGCGTGAGACCGAGTATTCATTGGATGATTTAAGGAAGTTCAAAGCTCGTTATGAAATGGCAATGTCTCCAGCTCATTTTGCAGCAAACTTACTACATCCTAAGTACAGGGGTGAAAAACTCACGAGTGAAGATATTTCTGAGGCTTTATTATTTATAGAAGCTTATCACAAAGAGGCGATGCCCTATGTAGTTAAATACAGGGCACAGATCCCTTTCATAACTTTCTATTTGAAGATCATGTAGTAAATCAGGTCGGACCTCTCGAATGGTGGCAGTCATTAAAAAAACAAATTAATGGTCAAACAATGAACTTAGTGGCTCAGCTTCACACTGCTGTAGCTTCAAGTGCTGGAATTGAAAGACTGTTTTCAACATTTGGATTTATTCATTCTGACGTACGAAATAAACTGGGTACAGAGAAAGCTGCAAAACTTGTTACAGTTTTTAAATACCTTAATAAGGAAAAGAAAAAATAATTGTTATCTTGATCTTGTCATATTGTCTTACTCTCCTGACTGACAAACAATTTTGATTTTATAATGTTTATTAAATATAGGTAATTTTGTTTGTTATAATTTTGTTTTTGATTGATTTTAAATTGAAATTTTTAATATTCTATACTATCTAATGCATGTTTCAAAAATACGTGTTATCTTATCCCATTACCCATATAAATCCTGGTACTTGGTAGGTACTTAGATCTTTGTTTGACTGAATAAATAACTTATCAAAAAAATATTACTTTCATTTTATATCATTCATTCGCAATGAAAAGTAGTTTTAAAGCTTGTTTTTTTCTCATCGTTTTATACAATGTTTAAAACTTGTTTTAATCTGTGTTTTTAAAAGTGTGATAAAAAACACGGTTTAAAATCAAACTGTTTTAAACATTGTTTTAAACATGTGTTTTAAAACCATTTGTTTTAATCATGCCAACCCTGCTTCCAGGCAACCTTTGGATGGATAGGATTCGTACGCATTAAAGCTGACGGTACTTACTTCTGGTTATAGTCACACAAAACTTTGTAGTATGTATTTGTTAGTTTTTCAATGGATTTGCAATTTTTTACATAGGTAAGTGTCTTTATTTAAATGTTAAGCAAGCAGTGATGATTGTATGTATTAGTTTAGCAACCTTCAAACAATAAAGTTTTATTTATAGGTATTTATTTATTTTTATCCTATGTAAAAACATATGAAAACCAAACTGAATCTAGTTTTAGGTAATAAATTCTCAAATATTTTAAAAAAATTCTCAGATACTACTGTTTTATTATTATTATCAGCCTGTATTATCCCACTGCAGAGCAAAGGTCTCCCTCCCGTTCATCCAGCTTTCCCGGTTCCTAGATATAATCTGCCATTCCGGAAGGTGCATATCTAACTTGACCCGCACAATCTCAGTCATTGTCTGCTGGCAATGCATCTGGGACCCAATTCAAAAAAATCTGGGATTGATTTTTACGTACTGTATTCTTTCAAAACTCTTACTCAAAGAAAAAGCTTTAAAGGTGTAAAATTTTAGTTTGTTTTGCAAACTAAAATTTTCAATAATGATAGAGAAGAAGATCTATTGGGATAAAAATTCACAGTCCATGTAAAGCTTCTTGAAGTGAATGTTTTTACGAATAATTATGTTTTTAGTTAATACATAATCTATCTAACATATCATAGTTTTTTAACCATAGGTACTAGGTACCCCAATCCAATTTGGTTGTCCTTGTAACTCAGCAAGATAGTTATGATGTAAATTTTTGTATTCATGAGATTTAGTAGGCTCAGTGCATGCTCAGTGTGTAAACTACCAAATTTTACTGAAACGGATGATTTTGATTCGGTGTTTGCATGCACAGCCTTTGTTTATGTATCTAGGAGATAACAGATTTGGAAAGTTTTTACCTCTATAATATATAATAGATATATTATATATTTATTGTAAAGTAGAATATTCTAGGTGAAATAATTTTATTCTTTAACAAATTTACTACAGTTGCTTCTTATGTATTCTTGCCATGTTCCTACAGAAGTTAGGTCGCCACAACTTATTTAGTACCTGCTTTTATTAGAACGTTTTCTAAAGTAGGTAGATACCTACCCAGCATTAAAGCAAGGTGGCTTGCTTCAAAAAATAAAATATTGTTTTAATCATGGTAGTTTTAGTAAGTAACAAGTAACGGCTCAAATACCAGTCTTTACCTGCACAGTGGGTAACTGTAGAACTGAATTAATGTAAGTTAACAATCAAGTATTAATTTAGTACGTTTTTAGGCTTCCGATAAGGCAATTTTAGGCATAACTAGCCGACTTGAAGCTAAGAAACGTGCGTAGCTTCGGAGGAACAAATAAAAACAAAACCTTACCCGCTGTCAAAATAGCCAAAGTCCCTCGAGGAATATAAATATCACTGCACAATTCGTCTCACTGAGTATATAGTTTCTTGTAGCAGCACTATTTTACGTTAGTTCCATTCAGTTTTAGCCGATTTCTTGATTATTTACACAAAGAGTCGTTCGTACTCGCTACATACTCACGTTTGTTGTGGAATTTATTTTGTTGAATGAAATTTGAATGTCAAAAAATTGACATTTACTCTATACGAACTTCATGGATGTGCTATGTCGGCAAAACAGTACTTTTTTCTCCAAACCACTAGGACCACAAGCTACCAAGCGTAGCTAACAGATGGCGCTTAACACTTAACCATCGTAAAGCGTCATCTCTTAGCAAACAGCAACTATATCCTTAGCTGTTTTCATCGTGGTTACCTAAAATTCCGCAAGAGTGCTCTTCAATAGATTTTTGCGACTGTGAAGTATTTGGCATAAAATAAATGAATAGAAAAATCATGTATTTCAGACAACATAAAAATTAAATATTCAGTTTAGGTCCAATGTTGTATGTTGTAATTTAACTTATCCTATGTAAGTGGCTGTAGGTACATGTTTTAAGAAACTTGGTAGCACAATCGCTCGCTACATCAGCTCCATAGCACATTCACTCTACACTCCCATTTCAAAAGCCAGCCTTTATTGTATAGTATAATATTATAAATTCGAAAGGTACTTTTCAAAATCAAAATAAAAATCATCACCAATCATGGAAAATTATGTACTATTGTTTCATAAATTACTGTGCAGCACGCGTGACAAAAATAGATTAACTGGGTAAAACGTTAGTTTTATAAAATGTTCCATTACTTTTGGAAAATTGGTGTTCATTGATTTTTGTAACAGTACAATGACAAAAAAAATTCGATAGAGTTCAACGTGTTTAGTCTGTCACTCAATTGTGAAACGGTTTAGGGTTAAGAAGTTTTGTAATGTTGAATGTGTTCATGGACTGTCGTTGCTGACTGTACATACCATGAAAGGTACCTAAAACAAAACAAATAGGTACACACAGCTCGTTCTAGCCTAAGAAAGCTTTTGGTAGAGATTCGTAGGTAGGATATACGACTTCGTAGGTCATCTAAAATGAATGCACTAAGTATTATTTGATATTGAACTTGTATACTTACCTACTTCCAAAAAAAATCTTTACCTACCTCACAATATTTTATGTCACTCAAGGTTTTTGTTATTATAGTGCGTAAGCCCTCGCACTCGGGGTAATCTCAAAGAAATTAAACAATAACTCAAAATAATATCCCGCTGGAGTCGTACATTTTTAGGATACTACAAAACTAGCTATTCCTCGTGGTTTCACCCGCGTGAATTCCATTTTCATATTACTAGCGGGATAAAAAGGTCTTTTACCGTAAATCTCCCATGGGAATTTGATGTTGTACTACCAGGACAAAAAGTAGCCTATGTTACTCTACATCCTTACAACTAACTATATGCCAAAAATCAAGTCGTTTGGTTGTTTATGTAGTTAGGACGTGAATAAAAGGACAAACAAATATTAGTTAGACTTTCTTTGATTTCACCTGTTGGTAAAACGTTATCAACGAGGTAGGTACCTGCCTGCCTCCTTGACGTAGGTACCTAATTATAATTACCGCACAGAAATACCTACCACACCACAATGAGGAACGCCAAATCAGAGTTTACAATCACGTGGTTCCAACAATGGCAACCTTTGAACCCCCCTTCACCCCTCACAGACAAAGTACACCCCTCAGCCCACGAAGTCACAGATAACACAATAGTTAGTAGTTAGAATATCTACCAAAAGGTTAGTAGGTACCTATAAATACGGTTCGTCACCCCGAAAAAACTCAATACCCTCAAAATGGTTTCTTAGCAACGGAAAAACCAGTCGATATCTACGCACAAGTGAAATAAATCATATGTAATCGTTCTATGTGTGTGTAAAGCATACTGTTCATGTGAGTTACTTACTTATCCCTATGTATATAGTTAAGGTATGTACATACATACCTGTGCACCGATGAAGTTGTTTAAAGAAAGAAGGTTGCTGGGCACATCGTTTTGATGTTAGCTAATTGTAGATCAATACATTGCATGCTCTAAATAGCTTGTTAGAAGGCCGTTAGAAGCATTTAGTAAGGCTACAGAATAGCCTAGCTTAGGTTTTAGTCTGGTGCATTATTAAACGCAGTAGACAAGCTTTGTAATCTAGATTTAACGACAGGAAATAGGTTCTGCCTAACATCTGCGTCTGTTTTCTCGAGTCTTCAAATCCCGAGTGAGTAGCTCCTTCTGGGAAACCGTGCTCCATCTTAGGCCACATCTTCACTTTCCTAAAGTGAGATGGTGGTCAAAAGCTTTACCAATTTCAATGAAAAATAAAAGATTTTACTTTCCTCTAGTTTGCTGATTAATATTTTGGATCGATAAATTAAGAGATGCAGTAGGTATCTAGCGCAGTGCATCAGCATTGCCACGGGGGGCAATGCAGCCAGTGTGTTGGGAATGCTTCCGATAGGCATTGATTTGGATCAGTTGAGTTACCTCTAGATTGTTTGCAGTTTGTTCAACTGTTTCAATTGTAAATACTAGTGAAATTTGTTTCTAACAATTTTATTTTCATTGATTGAGTTTATTCCCATTTTCGGTTTGCTATGAGCATGTGCATGTATTTACCTCCTGCATTTCTTAGATTCACATAATTCCATCCAAAGGTTGCCTCGAAGAGATGGTGTCTTAGCGATAAGGCAGCCCTTTGTAATGTATGTCTTAAATATCTATGTGAGAAATTGCAAAAGTTTGAAACATTGAGATAAATTACATAATAGAGACATCTTTATATATTTATTTATTTGATTACTAACTAGCACGATTATATAAAATCAATTACACTAGTTAATTACAATTACATACAATTACACATTAAAATTATCAGTTATAAATAAAATTAGACAGTACAAAAATTCAAATAGTATTAAACAATTAATAACAATTTCCAGAAAAATAAGATAGTAAATAATATAAATGGTACATTTCAAAATAAAACTTATAATTCCTTTCATTCGTCTCCCTCGCAAAACCTCAGGCACACCAACATAATACTCTTCCATTCATCCGCAAATATATCACAATCTGGGTTCTGGTCTAGAAGTCTGTTTAGAGCAGTGAGAGTGCGAGGCACTGGAGACTTGGCGCGAGCTACGGTACTGCAGAAAGGCTCTGAAAAAAGCCTATGGCTTCTGTGGCGAATGTAGTTGTCAGGAAGGTTGAGACGAAAGAGGAGGTTGTGCAGATCAGGGGCGTCGATCTTACCGCGGAGCACCTTGCACATAGTTGCCGCCTGTTCGTACGCTCTTCTGGTTATATGTATGTATTTATGTTGTGTATAAAGGTTTTTCGTATTTTAAACATTTTTCTATAAATTTACCATTACTCATATTCATAATATTTACGACACAACGTAATATTTCATTTCTAAAAAATATTGTCTTTACATAATTATAATCAGTGCTTCTGCTTCTTTGTTTAACTTTTCTAAGTTCAACCTTCCTTTAGTAAATATCTAATTGCTTCTGATCCACCTATTATATGAGACAAAAATGCTTATCCATTTATCTTAGATATGGTTATTAAAACACTATTCATCATTTACCCACTGCTGGACAATGGACCTAGGCCTGTCTCCATGCGAGCCATTTGAAGAGCTAACCAGCTGAAAACTCGTATATACCTTCATTTTTGCGTTATAAACGCTGTCTCCTTAATGTCGTCATAAATTATTAATATTTTATAATTTATTTAACTGATGAACAAAATGTAAACAGCGCGGTAGGACCAACGGGTTAAAACTTCCCGTTGGTCCCCACTGGGGACGACGCGTGGGGACGAGTGGGAATAACCCTAACTTCCGCTGTTTACTTATACTTTAGCACTGACCGTTATTGCGCAGAAGTAAAAAATAAGGTAACTCGATCGAAAAGTTGCCATGACTCGAAATTATACACAAATCCGCGCGCAATTCAAATAATCCGCGCGAAATTCAAATATTTTAGCGGTTTTAAAAGGTTGCTAAAGAAGACCTATTCTAAGTCGGTTCATAATAATTGACGAACATACATAAAAAAATACACACATCCGAGCATAAAACCTCTTGTTTTTCGTCGGTTAAAAACTGTAAAATATGACATTGCGTGCCTTGTTCTCAAAATATCATAAACCATAATTCCTATGGTAATATGAACATTGACTGAGGACATGTAAGGGCAGGCGCCCGCCCGCCCTATGCTCATACGAGTACACTATATACCTAAGTATGTACTTAGGTACATAGTAGGTAAGTATATGTATACTTACTTATAACCTAGCTACTAGAAAATCCGCATGGATATCGGTCTCTCGCATCACAATGAAAGTGAATTTGAACTCAATCTTTAACTAGTTTCTGCTCGCGGCTTACCATGCATTGTTTCTGTGGAAACGTTTAAACGTTATTCACAACCCATGGAAACTGATTTATGAAATAAAAAGCTTAAGTTTTATTCCAGGTTTATACCACGATTTACATTATATCTGATCCGTGTTTTAAAAAACGATAAACCGATTTCTAATTCCCTTACTTTTATAGTTATTTTAAGTTTTGCGGGATAAATACGAGATATCCCCTGGGGATAAAAATTATATGGGACCCCTCGGGATCATATTCTATACAATATTGAATGTGAATAGTAAAATTCTATAATCTTAAAATCGGTCCTTAATTGGCGGAAATATCGCGTAATATACTTACATACAAAACAAACATCTAGACGAATTGAAACCTCCTACTTTTGAAGTCTGTTAAAAATATACCGAGGGGGTCCCATAAAATTTTTATCCCCAGGGGATTAGTATTTATCCCGCAGAACTTAAAATAAGTGTAAAAGAAAGAGAATTTGAAGTCGGTTTATCATTTTTACCCGACTACGAGAGGATTATGATTTTGACACCCTATGTATGTATGTACAGCCGATTTTTATTTAAAACACGCCATATTATTGTAACTATGTAAACGCGCGACTTGTGAACGCGCTATGTACGGCAACGCGACTGTATCGCGTGTGACTGTGACTGGTCGCGTCGCGCGCTCTAAATCGGCGCTTGTATGCACCACGCTATATCGTAATTAAATCGAGTTCCGTACACCGGCTACCAAACTAATGGCATCTAAGGCAATTAGCGAATGCAAGGTGGTGCGAGGCACGGAGTTTGACTACATAAAACCATACAAACGTAACCAGGTGCATATTATATACTAAGTATCTACCATATTACAAGAACAAACCATAGATTTTTTCATGGATGTAGATCTAGACCCGGACTTTTATCCTGAACTAGGGTTTCGTTCCCGAGACCGGAAATTATTTCTGATTTCCCGGGAATTTTCGAGAATGTTTAAAAGTACATCTCTCGCTCTAAAACTTTTGTTTTTTTTTTAGTGTTTTTCTTTATATTAATCTGGGCAAATCTAGTTACACAGCGATAAAACCTTTGAAAATGACCCACGGCCTGCCAGCCATCAATTTGCAGCTGAGTACTTAGCGGTGATTTTGGTAGTGACTTGTCTTTACTGAACTGTAATGAAAACCTAACGCCTACCTAGATGTCTTTGTTTCATTCATTCTTTGTATAATCACTTGGCTCTCAAGTATTTCTTTCTAAAATAATTTAAGATTGAAGCTAAACATATTATTTTTCGTATTGTTGATTGAGAATTTTAATATTTTAAGTTTGATTTTGCATGCTTGAAACAATTCATTAAGGGAAAGCCCCCTTAATAATTAGTTTCAAGCGTAAAATTGCAATAATTCTCTAAAATGAATATAATAAGTAATGAAACAAATCAAAAGATATGCCCAATATCTTATCAAAATATCACCCATAAGGTTGTTTTTTTTTTTTTAATTTGTTCGTAGGTATTATTTTGCAAGGTGCTTTACAAAATGTCTTTTGGGATTTTATTATAATTTTATAGAATCTGTAATAATTAAAAAATATTTATATTTTATAGGAAAGATTGAAATATTGAAGCAGCAGTTTTAATGTTTTTTTTTTTTATTTATTTGGTGTTTTTTGAACTCTAAAAATAAATTTATTTTATTATATTGTATACTTACTGGGATTATGATGATATTGGTACTGGGATTCTTTTCACATCTCTATGAACGTGGCTCCACGGCCTCATGCTATGGAGCCGCTATCATAGCAGTTACCTTCATCTGTGGCCCCAGTTAGATCTGAATACAAGGACAAGCAGACGGACGGTACAATACCATCCTTTTCTGGATATACCATCCACTCGTAAAAAGGGGTTTTCTTCCACCTCATTCGCACCGCTAAGGAATGGAACTCGCTGCCTGCATCAGTCTTTCCGGTGAATTACAATCTGGGTCTCTTCAAGACAAGAGTGAACAGTTGTCTTCTAGACTTTCGTGATACAACGTCGGCCACATCATCACTTTCCATCAGGTGAGATTGTGGTCAAACGAAGGTCTATATACTATAAAAAATAAACACCAATAAAGAATCACAATTTATTTACATATTTACAGTTTCTAAGTGCATCTACGTAATTTAAGGACATGTTCGTAACATGTCATTAAATTACGTTTCACGTAGTTAATAATTACTTACAGTTATATCAATTTGCTGTTGCTTTTTTCCTGTCACGATTCGAGTTATCAGCTAGCAGCTAAAGGTGGGCACTGACCGGCCTTACGCCCCGTCGTCGTCGTAATGCAATTTTAGTAAAATGGTTTCAAAATATGTACTAGGCAGTCGTCTGGACTCCTACATGGTTCTGAGCTACACTTTGTAGGTTATAGGCCTTCATCCTGTCATTTGGCGAAAAAAGTTATAAAGCGAGAACCAAGTTGAGCATTTATAAAGTTTTCACTTTATAATTTGTTATTATTGCGCAAACAAGACGGACATCTTCATAAAGAATACATTAACTACTAACTTATAACTTAACACATTATTACTAACTATTAATTTTATAATTGTACGGTTTGATATTAGTTTTGTTGAATGTTTATAAATTTAAACACAGCACCCGCTGCGTGCAGGTAGAATACGTCTCTTTCTCCACGAAACACGATTGCTCTTCATCAACAGAAAGCAAACGTTCAAGATGATTGTTTGCAGTGTAGGCAGTGATGGCGGTATCAAATTTGAAGGGGCATATTTATTTTCTTTCTTCATCGGCACAGACAGAATGGAAGCAATCAGCACTGGAGCCCCACTGAGCAGAAAGGTGAAGGTAGCAACTTGCACTTTCTGCCATACTCTGGACGATACACTCAATCCAGTGTTTTTAAACAAGCCGAACAGAACCTTCAAGTATAGGACGAAGTTCACAACCAGCATCAGTCCGGCGAAAGCATAACTGTCCTTTATAAACCATACGAATATCTCCAGCTCAGGTATCAGCTCTCCGGATATATGCAACGTCGCAAGCAGCAAAGGCATCCCCCAGCAGAAAGCGTTGGCTTTCAGCATCTTCCGTGTCAAATTACGTTGGAACACCACCACGATGTCCATGTAAATCAATAAGGAACCGACGAACAACCAGCACGAAGACGCGTTCACAAAATAAAACACAAATATGAAAAGTACTGTGTCTGATTCGTAACTTTCCATGTCCATAATGAATATCCCGTAAAATAGCCAACTGGACATAGTGTAGCAGAATATAACGTTAGCGTAAACGTAGTTACGGAAAGTGCGCCATTTTGGAATTAGTATCCAAGTGACTATGCAGAATATCAGCGTGAAGAGGGAAAAGAGAGATGCCAGGAACAAGTAACCAATAAAAATTATTATCAACGTCATGAAGTAAATAAATTCAGGCAAGTCCTCTTCAAATTCCTCGGAAGCATTATTACACGAAAAATTTGATGCATTATTTAATGATATACTTGTATTGCACGTTATATTCATTGTCACTTCGTTATGAACGAATCGTAAACACAAATCTTCTGTACCTAGCGAATTAGTGCTGGTTTTATTATTTTCATTAAATAATTAATGTACAGAACGACTATCGCTTAACTCGATAAAAATGGCAACTGGTGAATTAATGATCATTAAAATAATCTATCCTATTTTATCAAAAAAACATTGTCACAAAATAATAATGGCCTGGAATATTTATCGAGATACTCAGCTATTTTTTATTGTTTATGTTTTGAAACGGTTTTGTTACTTTTAGGTTTTTGTTATTATAGTGCTTATACCCGCACTTGGGGTTTAAGAATTTAATAATATCCCAAAAATTGACGGCCGGCGGGACTTGAACCTGCGACCTTCCCCTGAAATTTTTGGGATTATTTGTTACTTTTAGTAAAGTAGTAAAGAAAAGTTTATTTTCTAGTTATCTAGTACCATCTAGTACCCATAACTCAAGCTCTGCTTAACTTGGGCATAGATGATGCTGTGTGGATTGTCCAACATTATTTATTAATCAAATATTGATCTGTTACCTGTATTAACTAAAAAAAATATTAGGAAGGTCAGTGCTTAAAAATTGCCGGCTTAAAGTTACTGATATGACATCCACCAGCATGGCTTCCAAAGAGCCGAAGCAGATCAGCATGGCGGCCAGTGCCATTGCTCTCCGAGGCGTGCGGTTGTTCCTGACCGCTGGGCGGGCAGCCGTCGACCGTAGCCGCGCCGCGCCCGTCCCGCCGCCACCGCCCAAGCCGAAGCCTAGGCCCAAGCCACCCGTGGTCGGTGCTAGACCTCCGCAGAAGGTGTTTGATTTGCTGTTCAAGAGTACTAAATTTAACAGGTAAGAAAACGATCAAATATCCTTATTGTGCATAAGTAATGAACAATCACAGTACATCTATCACTTCAGGTCTGCTTAATTTATTGTTAGCTTTTATACTGATTGTTTCTTTGGAAGTACATATTGTTTTAGTTTATTTAGTTTTTAGATTAGCTAGATAATTATATAACTAGTTTTTATTGTAAATATTATTTGTATTATAATAGTTCTCTTATTTACTGTCTGTGAATTACAAACACCCCTTTTTCCCCTATGTTGCCTGGAAGAAATCGCTCTAAGTGATAAGGCCGCCTTTAGTACTGTTTATTTTTTAATTTAGTTAAAAGATTATTTTATTAATGTTAGTTTAAATACAATAAGGTGCTCATTCATTCATCTATTTTCAATATAAAGAACAATGTCGGCTTAGTTACACCACGGCTGGACCGATTTTAATGATCTTTGATTTGTTATCAAATATCAATTTGTCAATGTGTTATCATTTGTTGGATTTGTCTCCGAGTAGTAGAATAAATACCATTAAGGTCCTGCGCATAAAATCAAAATTCTACGCGGGCGAAGTCGCGGGCACAATTAGTAATGATATAATAGTCATTTGAGCTAGGTCGATTGATGATGATTTTCGATACATAGATAGATGATTTATTCATGAACAATGTTTACAATTGTATTTGAATATAATGAGTACTAACCTTAGAGTATCTAGAAAGGGAGTTGCCAAGCGCTACTTTTAGTACTAAAATGATTCTGCCAGTTTTTGCGGGAGGCGAGGTAGCACGGTACAGCACACATTTACATAATCACGCACACTAATGCAGATAAATTAAGCGTCCCTATAAACGCACACCCAAGTAAAAGCTGTACACAAACACAAAACAAGCATACAATTAAAGAATTACTGTTATTACACTATTGTTTAGTTACACACTAACACAAAAAGTAGTGATGGGGTGTAAAAAGACCGATAAAATGAATGTTTTCAAATGAATGAAATCACTGTTGTTCAAAATCATATACTTTTCCTTTTTTATAGATTTGTAAGGCGTACGTAATCTCTTTAACTACTGAACCGATTTTCGAAATTATTCTACGAATAGAAAGCAACACTATTGTTGAGTAACACAAGGCTATATTCTATCTACGCAAGTAAAACCGCGGTGCGCTAATAGTTATTGTATGTACTTACTTTGTTGAGAATAACTCACAATGTTTTTATATTTATGTAGAGGTCGAGGAGATGTGCTGCTGCGAATATTCTCCTTTTTTTATTGATTGTATTCGTGGATCTTGATCTTGTCCATCTTGATTTTTTGTGTAGAGTTGAATGAATGAATGAGTGAGTGAAGGCAAGAGTGAATGGCGATCCATCCAGCAAATATTCGGATATTACTTGTGTTGTTTGCCTAAACATACTTAATTACAACAAATATTACGCAATTATGAATCTTAGGGTTCTAACTTAGAACATCTTCATAGAAATAGGTTCAGTCTTAGAACTTCTAAGACTGAACTGATTTCGATGAATCTTTAATGAATGCATTTTTTTGATAAATATTTTGTTTCTTAATTGGTGTGGTGGGGTGAGAAAAATAAAGAGCAGGAGAAGAATAGCGGCTGTTAGCAAATGTACTGCCCCAAGCGGATATGTAAGGCTAGGAATTATTAATATTATGATTTTGTGGTGTTTAATATAAATGTATATTACATAATATTTACACTATTGGTTTTTAAAATGGACTAATTTATTGTAAATATGACGTATACATTTATTTGGTTCTGTTTTTTTCATAAGAAATGTGATTCTAGTATCTGTATACTTTTAACCAATCTTCCTAATTCCATTTTGTGATTGACTACTACAGAACTAGCACCAAATGTTTACTTCAATTAATTAATATAGTTGGCTTGGCATTCTCAATCAATATTTTTATTTTATTTTTGGTTCATAATTTAAAACCTAAAGGGTCAAAATGATCTGAGTAAATAGTATTTTATCTGTCCAACCCAACCATCGCTACTCTGGCAAAACGTAACCCATTGTTTTCGCAAAAGAGGGTCCTTCGGAAATCTATAAAACAGATAACTTATTTTAATATTAATTGGAAGTAACAAATGATAAATAATGTCATTATAAGCATTAGGAGCATCTTTATTATAAATTTAATATAATATTCAATCTTTATCTATTTGTACTGTATTGATATTTCAAACCACAGTCTATTTATAAAGAACTAGCTATGCACCGCAGTTTCATCTAAGTTGTGATGAAAAAAAGTAGCACTATCCGGCTTACATACTACACCAGCTGTACAAAAAAGCACGTATGTTTCTGCGTTCAAAAGAACAATACGGCTTTCGACCTAAATCAAGTACTTTGACGGCTGTGATAGACTTAGTTACAAAAATAAAAACAAATATCGATCAAAAGAATTATGTCCTTGGGGTATTCATCGACCTAAGAAAAGCTTTTGATACAGTTTGTCATCAAAAACTTCTGGTAAAACTACACAATATAGGCGTTAGAGATGTGGCGCATGATATGTTTACCTCTTATCTAACTAATAGAAAGCAAATAGTAAAGGTGGACAATAATTAGCTCCATGGAAAACGTGGCTTATGGTATACCACAGGGATCAATATTGGGCCCTTTGATGTTCTTAATCTATGTAAATAATATAAATATGATTGGGTTAACCGGACATTTGACACTATAAGCCGACAATATTTGTCTTTTTTACTTTGGTAACAATATCCACGACACCATTACTGACACACAAAGTGATCGAATAAAACTTAATGAATGGTTAAAGTGCAATCTGCTAACAATCAATACATCTAAAACAACTTTCATGGTTTTTCCTGCAAAAAATAAACATTTACCAGATCTACCTAATTTAACACTAGACAATAATCCTATAATGCGATCGCATATCGAAAAATATTTGGGAATATGGATTGACGATAAACTGACATGGAAACAACATATAAATCACGTAAACAATAAATTATTATCGTTCCTAGGAACGTTACGAAAGGTAACCAACTGTATCCCAGCTAAGCTGCGAAACATCATATACAATTCCCTTGTAAAATCTCAATTAGAATACTTAATAGAAGTATGGGGCACAGCAGCTGCAACAAATTTGAACCCTCTTCAGCGAACTCAAAATAAAATATTAAAAGTACTACATCATTACAACTACCTCACTCCCACAGAAGAACTGTATAATAAACCATCTCAATTTAAACCAACTTTATATTTTTAAAACTTGCGTACTTGTTAAAAGAATAACAAACAATTCATTACAAATAAACATACAATTACATCAGAGAGAAAATAAATACAGGCTAAGGAATAAATTTAAATTAAAAGTATCAAAAAGTAGAACTAATTATGGTAAGAGAACAACAATATCGGAGGGAGCCCGTCTTTATAACAATTTACCTAACGATGTGAAAGAATGTGAAAATATTTAAAAATAGCTTACTGAAATATGTAAGCAACATAGATAAATAGCGAACTGTGTCATTAACTCATTACTTAATTATTTTCCTTGCCTCATCACTTGTACCATACACCATAATTAATAACACTTCTTCGGAGTCATACTGCTAATAGTTTTGCAATCTACCCTGTTTATTTTTGAATTTTGTTGGCTTGTAATAACATTTCTTTTGTACCTATCTATCCTAAATTATGTTAAATAGCACTATTATTATAAGAACTTAGATTATCTACAACTATGTATAAATAAGTCCTAGAGGTAATTTAAACATTATGTATTTACGAATTACTTATTCTCATTGTAAATGAACTTATATAGTTTAAATAAAAAAAAAAATTCAACAACTAGCTGCTGCCAGCTACTTTATCGGGCTAAAAAAATAGCCTATATGTTATTCCAGGTCCCAAACTATACCCAAAATACCCATACCAAATTTCAGCCTAATCGGTTTAGTAGTTTTTGTGTGAAAGAGTAACAAATATCCATCCATCCACCCATCCATACAAAATTTTACATAATATTAGTAGGATAGGATAGTAGGAATACAAATTTTAAGTTACAATTTGAGTGGGAAGAAAGGAAATGTATACTTTTGCCTATATTCCCGTTGGAACACGAGTGTAGGTTCGAATTTTTTAATTCTTCCTTGAACAAAAAAATTACGAAAGAGAAATTCAATAACATCTTGTTTCTTATTTGATAATAATTACTGTATTTATAGCTGTTTATAGTATAAAATTTGACGTGTCTATGCGCTTATTTTGTAAGCCTAATGAAATAAAGTTATTGAAATCTGAATGAATTAAGTATGGATTCTCTAATTTCTATAAAAACCCCTTCAGGCAAAATTTCGGGAGATTTTAAAAAACTTTTATAAAATCAATACTCAGCCGTGACACTTAGGACATTGGTTTTACCGGAGAAGTATATATAGCTCATGATCCCCCAAGTCCTCAAAAAATTATGTCGGTCCCAATACCAAACACCCTGTATCATAGAGCTCTCGCATATTATTCCTAGTCCGTCTAATAGGTAACTAAAGCACCTAAGTACAAGTAAGTCATTTGCATTATTCCACCCTAAATGAACCGACGTAAAATCATGGGGTAGTATTTTATACCGTTCAGTGCGCGATAGACCGCGGCGAGGGCACCATGCCTACTCGCAAATTAAAGGAAAAGCATCTCGAAGCTTTATACAAGCTCACGCACTTTACTAAGTGAGTTTAATATATTTTTTATAGATGTCAGAGTGAGTTTTACGCAAGGAATTTATATACTAACGGTTTTACGTATGTTTCAACGAATATCGACTTTATAATGATGGGTGAAAAGTTTTTTATTGTTTTCGAATGCTATAAGGGTGTTATTACCCGACTATCAACATAGGAGGGTTAAGTGATAAATTGTGTTTGAGCAATAATTGAACAAAACTGCTATAGTTTTGATATCAATCAATTATACAACTTTCAAAATAATTAATCATTCTTTTGACTTTGTTCGTGTAATTGTTGTCGTGTTATTGAAGAGTTCCTTTTTGTAATTTCGTATATTAAAAAAGGAGATAATATTTAGTTTTTTGTTTTCGTATATTAAAAAAGGAGATAATATTTAGTTTTGTATGCAGGAATGAGTTGGAAGCTCTGTACAGCATGTATCGTCAACTGGTGGTTGCCGCTCAAGCTGCTGCACCGATCACAGCTGTTGGAACTCCTCCTAAAATAGAGGTGGGTAAATAAGTCGAAGAGGTCGACGCGTGACCCGAGAGCTGATGAGTATCTGGCGTAGCGCATATGTATTGTCATACAGGGCAATACAGCCAGCGTCTTGGGGACGCTTTCGAAAAAGTTCGGCCGAAGCGACACGTGACCCGAGAGCTGGTGAGTATCTGGCGTAGCGCATCAGTATTGCCATATGATATGAGCAATGCAGCCAGCGTCTGAGACGCTCCCAATTGGTATTGATATGGATCAGTGGGGACCTCTAATTAAGTTAAGCTAATTAATTTATGAATGTAAGTGCTTCGTACAAACTGAGTTGCTATTTATTCTGCTCAAATTCATAATGAATTCGTCAAACTATGAAAGTTTTTATAGTAAAATACCTCTATTGTTTGCAACAGTCTGCAGTTATCTCAGCTCTTTTAATTGTAAATATTATTTCCTATTCGTTTTTACTAGTACTTTTTAATATTAATTTTAAAAAAAGTAGGTACTTACTGCCTAAATGTAATTTGGTAGGTACTGATGAAGTCGAAAAATATAATTGAATTTCGATGATTTGTCTTGTCTGACACGGCCCCGCAATAGTTGGATAAGTAATTCAAAAACACGTAAATTATCATTGTTATTTTGGCACGTTTACAAACTGTACCTACGTCAGCCCCTGCAACGGCTGAACTAAGAAGTGTCAGTCACTAAGAAAAAAGATCAAATGAAGATTTCAATCTTTACGACCATTATTAACAAAAAGTTGTAAAGGGGAGTCGAACACCACAGATTTTATAATACTATCCAATCCAACACTATCAAATTTATCAATCAAATGAACAACTTTAGTCTTTTACGAAACTTTAAGAGCCTTTATGCGGAAATGTTGAGTCATTTAATCAATTTTCTACGGTGCTATTTATTGTTCTTTATGCTACGGTGGCGTAGCATGGTAGCACTAATGGTACAGCAGCATAGCAGCGTAAAATGGTCCTACGGCGCAGCGTAGCAAGATGTTACATCTGCGTAGCAATGAAATTTTTATTCGATAAAACATAAAGTAGGATTCTAATGTTTTTGTTATTATAGTGCGTAAGTCCTTGCACTCGGGGTAATCTCAAAGAAAATAAATAATATCCCAGAAATTAACGATTTCGAAATCGTAAATTTCTGGGATATCATTTAATTTTTTTGAGAAAGCACGACGATTTTTATCTGATTTCGAAAGGAGGAGGTTCTCAATTCGTCTGTATGTACATGTGTATGTTACGCGATATCTCATCCATCATACCCTACAGTTCCTCGCAGCTGCAAGGGAAAGTGGCGAACTATAAACGCCGCAGCTTCCAAGGGTGGGAAGTGGCGATCACAATATAGGCCTACCATGGCCGCTGTGACACCAAAGCACTAAGCAAATAAAATAAAATAATAATACGCGATATCTCCGCCAACTATGGACCGATTTTGAAAATTCTTTCACTATTGTATAGAAAATTATCCCGAAGGGGTCCCATAAATTTGTATCCCCAGGGGATTAGTATTTATCCCGCAAAACTTAAAATAAGTGTAAAGTAAGGGAATTTGAAGTCGGTTTATCGTTTTTTTAAAACACGCCATATTATGTTATTCGCAACGCTGAACTCTGTGCAAGTTTTTTTTGTGTAATATTGTGATCCAGCCGTCGTGCAGTCTGTGGCAAGGCAGGGTTATAAAATTATTTTGTACTACTATACTTGTCACAAAATAGCGCGTACCTAAGTAGTAAAAACGGTAGGTAATACAGGGCCATTTCTTTCGTTTTTACTGAGGCATTAGCTAGATATTTTTATTGTTTGCAATACAATGGAATTGCGACTTTGTTTTTTAATTTCGCAAACGTCTTTTCTATCAATATTCTATAACTACCTATAGTTTTGGAAATTTATGCTCTTACTAGTTTCTGCCGGCGGCATCGCACGCGTTGTTTTTATGGAACCGTTTCTAAGTTATTTTTATCTGATTTATGGGATAAAACGTAGCCTGTGTTTTCTGCCCTCCTTATGAAAAGTGCAAAGTAAACATATTCAAACTCGCAAAGAAGTAACAAACATCCAAAGATCATCTGAACATCCAATCTTTTGTTGGGAAATGCAATAGGTTGACTGTGATTTTTTAAAGTGTAGGTACGTACATATATGATAGGAATGGAAACAATATGGCGTGTTTTAAAAACGATAAACCAACTTAAAATTCCTTTACTTTTACACTTATTTTAAATTTTGCGGGATAAATACTAATCCCCTGTAGAACAAATTTTATGAGACCCTTTTGGTATCATTTTCTATACAATAGTGAAATAATTTTTAAAATCGGTCTATAATTGACGGAGATATCGCGTAACATACATACAAAAAATACATACAGCTGAATTGAGAACCTCCTCCTTTCCAAGTCGGTTAAAAATTATATGTGCAAATATTCATGCCCTGCGCACTTGGCTAGTCGTAGTCTCCGTGTAGACTGGCCGCCGTAGTCAAAATTCGGCTAGGAAGATCTTCATTTCCGGAATGGCTGTGAGAAAACTGAAACTTCTTTCCACCAAAGTTCTGTCCTAAAGTTTTTATTTATAAATTCAAATTCACTTTATTAATCTGGTGCAGGGCATCACCATTTAAAAAAAATGCCAAAAAGCCGGCAGCGTCTTGGGGACGATTCCGACTAGTTTTGATATGGGCCAGTTGAGCTACCTGTAGATTGTTTGCAAGAGTCTGCAATTGTTTCAATTATAGACGGACTAGCATAATCGGTCGCGATGTACGATATATACGAATCTCAAACTTTAATAACACGTATTATAATCCCCTTATATCATGTAGGTATATTTTGAAAAATCCTGAAACATGTTTCCAAGAGTTTTTTATTCGTTTTGTATGTATAGTTTCGGGTCTCTGGTTAAAAAGTTACGGAAAACACCAAAAAAACTTCAACCCCCCTTTTCACCCGGTTAGGGGTAGAATATCCAAAAATCCTGTCTTAGCGGGAGGTTGTGAAGTAAAAGGTATCCACCTAATTTCAGCTTTCTAGTTTCAGCGGTTTGGGCTGGGCGTTGTCTTCAGAAAATCGCTTGTTCTTCTATATCATCATCATCATCAGCCCATACACGTCCACTGCTGGACATAGGCCTCCCCCGTACGACGCCACAAATAGTGGTCCTGAGCCGCCTCCATCCATCGACTCCCTGCGACCTCTACGATGTCGTCGGTCCATCGAGTGGATGGTCTCCCATGTAGGGGAGGATTTGCCATAATCACCACGCTTGGCAGGCGGATTGGTGATCGCAGTGTTGGTGTTTAAAAATACTCAGAAGGAAGCTGCTGCCCTTCCTCTGGTAGGTTCCCTTAGTCTGCGCTCTTACGACATCCACGGGTTGAGTTGGAGGGGTCGATATTCGTACGCCGCGGCCCACGACCCGTCTTCTATATACCTATATTAATATATACGTAGATAGCTTTTTATTATACCACACAAACACAAACTTTGCAATTGTTAATACTATTTCTAATTGGTTTCTATTATTTCAATAAATGTATTCTTTATTAAGCAAAAATAATAATATTACCGACTAATTAATCCAATTATTGAAGACATAAGTTGAATCATCTCAGTGTTTGATTTAGGATCTCAACACTACAACATTTTCTCTTCTTAAGGCGGTTGCCTCAAACTAGCACCACTCCCATTTCTTTATCAAAATTACATTATTCAAAGGAATTTTCAAATATCCAATGTACAGTTTATGATACTTATCATAAGCTTTTTTTGATACCCATAAAATAGTTTTCTTTTTTAACCTTCCTCGCTTCTCTGTCTACATTATACGAAAATTAACTAGGTATTTCAGAAGGATTAGGTAAAAATGCATAGGATAGGTATCACAAACTGTACATTGGATATATGAAAATTCTTGTGCTTAACATTTTTATAATTAAAAATTGGTGGTGGCGCTAGTGTGCGGCATACAACCGCCTTAATTTCCACTACCAGACTTCCTATCTATCATTATGACATTCTTTATTGGATCGCACTACATGTTCTATAAAAATACCATAAAACAAGCAATCAAACTGATTCTCTCGACCTATTTATCTGCCGCCCTCGCATGTTTCTGCCCAATTTGCCCGCCCTTCATGTGGACGCACGCAATAGACGGTAAAATGTTCCCCATAATCGGGGACAATTTACCAACATTTGGAGCTATTGTCTTCAAATTAAACGTTTTTGTGATGAGTTTCGTTTTTCGAATGGATATTGGTGTTTCTCATTCGCGTTAGAAAAATATTCTTTGACATCACTTTGCCGTAACGGCTTCCTGCTGTCATTATGGCAACACTACGGTTTCATAGATTTTTCTTTTTCTATTCACCTTTCATTCGTTTACATATATACCAATGAATGAGTTTACCTTACCACCGAAGACCAAAAACTTTTCAAAAAAATCCGGCACCGTTTCTATTTTGAAACTTAAAAATAAAGTAGGTGCAAATCAGGTTATCCGACCTGATTTTCAGCCAGCTATGTACTTAATGCACCACGGAGGTTGTCCAATTATTTAAGCCCGTACTTTATTACCAAAGAGGTTTTATTAGCTACCAAGCTTGTCCCTTTTTATTTCAGGGCATAGACCAAAACACGTTCCGAGACGTGCTACACAACACCTTCGACCTAGTGACCGAGGATATGATCCTCGAGAGGATCTGGGTGACTTGGGACAGGGGGGCGAACGGAGGGGAAGGCTCCCTTCGCTTCGAGGCGTGGGTGAGGGGCCTGAGCATTTTACTGAAGGGAACCCCTGAAGAGAGGATGACCTATTGCTTCAACGTGTATGATCTGAATGCGGATGAGTTTATTACTAAGGATGAGATGTTTGTACTGCTCAAGTAAGTGAACATACATGGCAATACACAAAAAGGAACTGAGTTCTGAAGTTTACTATTACCATAGATTTAAGACCACTATTTCGCACATGCTATAACCACTATGGTTACGTTAGTATATAAATTCCTTGCCACTATGTTATTGGCTAGCTTGTAAAGTGACTGCTCCAACTGGTTTGCATGGATAAAACTCAAAAGAACTCCGTGATTTCGAAATTAACTCTTCATTTTTTTTAAATCTAGAGTTGGCATAAAGACCATGGTACCCAAGACTTTGGTGCTCTATATTGTAGAGCGGTTTTGTTTTGGATCGTAGACTGAGCATAGAGTAAAAGCAAAAATCATCAATCTACGTTTTGGATATAATTTTATATTTAATAATATTGATTTTCTATGTAGCGCCGTGTATGATGTTTGTTTATTATATATTTAGTTTATGAATCGCAGACCCATTGAACTAAGAAACATTGAACATTGAATAATTTCTAGAATTAATTAAAATTTCACTAATATTTTAAGACAACATAAACGAGTACATATGTATGTCTCAACACATAGAGTAAAAACTAATTCTATGACTCAACATATGTATATGTCATATATGAATATTTTTAGGAACTCCTTGCTGAAACAGCCTGGAGACGAGGACCCAGACGAAGGTGTTCGAGAGCTGGTCGAGCTGGTGCTTCGGAAGCTGGATGTAGACCAGGACGGGAAGGTCTCTACCGAGGATTACAAGTGGGTATTCAACGGGTACTTATTCGTGATGTGCCTTGCCTTGGGCACTGTTTATCGACTACCTATTCAAATGTAGGCCGGATTATCATTAACTTGTACCTTGGATTGCTAGTGTACAATAAAAATATCTATCAATATATTGTATTACGTATATCCGTCATCCATAACGCAAGCTTTGCTTTAGCTAGATAATGCTGTGTGGAATATCCAGCATTATTTAACTATGGCAAACCCCCCCTACATGGGAGACCATCCACTCGATGGACCGACGACATCGTAGCGGTCAGGGAGTCGATGGATGGAGGCGGCTCGGGACTGCTATTTGTGGCGTCGTCGTATGGGGAGGCCTATGTCCAATAGTGGTCGTGTATGGGCTGATATGATGATGATATAATTATTATTGTTTTCTTACTTCCAGGGCTGCGGTAGAGCAAGAGCCGCTACTTCTAGAAGCGTTCGGACAATGTCTACCAACCAAACGTCATTCCACCACCTTCCTCAAATCCCTTGCCATAAAATCATGAAGAGAACATGTTCGACTGGCGATTATAAGGGCTTTAGGGCTCTTGCACACAGCATCCGTTTTACAGGATCCATTTATTTTCCCGTGATAGCGTATGTAGTTGTAGGAGCGAGTTCACACACCTGACAGTATTCCGGATCCAGTATCCAGTAAACGAGTTTCTCCAGTAGCTAAAAATCCGTAAAAAACGGTCCGGTAACAATCGTTCCCTGGATCTGGATCAGGCATCGATATACATTATGTATCTCGATGTTGTATATCGATACAATAACTCATAAATATAAATAAACGGACACATTAAAACGGATGCTGTGTGTATAAGCCCATAGGTATAATTAATGTTTATGATACCTAGGTATCTTAAACACATAATGTTACAACATAAGATATGTAGGTATCATATAATTATAAGAGTAAGTTTAGGAAGATTTTAATTTAAGTGAAGAAAGTACCTAACCTAAGTACAAAGATTCATCATCATCATCATCAGCCCATACACGTCCACTGCTGGACATAGGCCTGTACGACGCCACAAATAGCGGTCCTGAGCCGCCTCCATCCATCAACTCCCTGCGTCCGCTACGATGTCGTCGGTCCATCGAGTGGATGGTCTCCCATGTAGGGGGGGGATTTGCCATAATCACCACGCTTGGCAGGCGGATCGGTGATCGCAGTGTTGGTGTTTAAAAATACGCAGAAGGAAGCTGCTGCCCTTCCTCTGGTAGGTTCCGTTAGTCGGCTCTTACGACATCCACGGGTTGAGTTGGAGGGGTCGATATTCGTACGCCGCGACCCCACGGCAGTACAAAGATTATTAAATAGTTATTATAATATTCTCTAATAGCGGTCCTGAGGTCCCCTGAGATCAAAAATTTTACCAAGTGCAAAGTTTTGAAAAATTATATATAACTTTTAAAATTATCTAATGGTGAAATTCATGAATATAGGGATTATATGCCATGATTTGTGTTATTTTCATTCAAAAATGATAAATGTCTCGTAAATAATAGTTCTAATTTGTTTCTGTTTTTTGAATGTATTTTTCTTTGTTCACAAAGTACACTAAAATATATCTTCATTAAAGAATTTTCTGAAAAACGTTTAGAAAAAAATACGTTCTTGACTTATTGTATTTTAAGTTCAAGGTTTATTTCAATAAGTATAATATTGTCACCACTCACCACGTACCTATTTTTACATATAAGAATATAAATGAATGTCTATGTATAAAAATAAATGTAAGGAACCCATTTGTTTTTGGTACCATAGTTGTAGTTTTGGATGCAGTTAATCATGAGGATCTACCCCTGTCTGAATGAAGTCTGTTAGCACCTTGCTAGCGTTGACTGGAAGCATGTTGAAGATCTGCAACAGAATTGTTTTGTATGTTTTACAAAATACAAGTGAGAGCAGATTCGTGAACCTCTCCGAAATGGAAACGGATCGGCCCATGCGGATTTGTTGTTGTTTCAGTTAGAATGAAATGGGGGGCGCTATTAGTGAGAAAGCGTGTCTAACCATCAAATACGAAGCTGTCATGTGGCTGTGTGCGTGTGCTCGGTGTCGGCACCATTTTTAGATATTTTTTTTACATTCCGGTTATTTTTGAATGAACGATTGATTTCAGAAATATTTTTGATTACCTATTTATAATGTTGAATATATTTTGGATGTTTGCAGTGCGACAGATTTCCGAATAAAGGTGTCTATCATGGATAAAAAATCGCTTGAAAATGAATCGAATTGGTGGTCAAAATTAGTTTTTAAAAAACTAAACCCCTACAAACATACCTATTTTTCATCCATTACGTATGGAAAACTTTCTAAATGAAGCGGAAAGTACGTTTGTATGGGCTATCCGTTCTGTTATTTTCTTAAGTTATGCAAAATTTATTTTTTACGTGTGATATCTATGGCTCTGAATAAATAAAAATATACATAGGTATCTAACTTATGGAGTCTATACATCAAACGACCGATATGGCGCGGCGCCGCAATATTTGCAGATCGTACTAACATTTATCCCAAGGCGGGAATCGGACCGGCGCGCCGGTCCGCGCCGCGCCGGCGCCGGTCGCAGGAAGTTGCGGATTCGATTCCCGCCTTGGGATAAATGTTAGTACGATCTGCAAATATTTGTTCCGGGTGTGCTGGGTATTTTCTATCATCATCATTATCAGCCCGTATACGTCCACAGCTGAACATAGGCCCCCCATACGTCGCCGCCACGAATAGCGGTCCTGAGCCGTCTCCATCCATCGGCTTCCTGCGACCGCTACGATGTCGTCGGTCCGTCGAGTCGAAGGTATTTTCTATGTTTAATAAAAATATCCGTCTATTCCCACTAGTTCAGTTGGGCAGTTCAGTTGACTGAACTAGTGAGATTTCTTTTCTCGTTTGTTCAGTTCAAAAATAATATCAATCAATGTAAATATTCTATTAAGTATAGTCAGTCATCCTGTTGGTACCAATAACACAAGCTCTGCTTAACTTGGGGCTAGATAATGTTGTATGGATTGAACAGCAAATTTATCAAAGTTACCCATACCTACCTATCCGTTAACATACAACACATAAAGTTGTACTAACCTTATTCGTGTAGAACAAATCGCTTGGTATAGTAATCTCCACATAGTTCCTTCTGATAGCGTTAACGATCTGATCCGCCGCGTCCCCCGGCTCGACTGTCTTCATGAGGGTTTCGAAGCGGATGCGTGGCTTGTGGCACAGACCCGTGTTCACTATGTACGGGCAGATCGTCGTTAGGTTGATCTAAAATGTGACACGTCATGTGTAAGATAAGATCTAATGAAAAACATAAAACAATATTAGAATGAAAAAATATTTAGTGCCAATTCCGCGTATAACCTGCTGTGATAGTATCCATCAAAGTAAGTCGTCAACTAGTTTCATCTCTCCACGAAACATCTTCAGGACACCACAATACTCGACCTTGACATTGAGATTGCCAAGCAACACCGACAGAGTCCGGCCAGTGATGCTGCCTCTCCGAGCTCCGAGCTATACGCGGAATTGGTACTACCTACTAAATATTTTTTCATTCTAATATTTTAAAATGGACTTCCGCAAAGTAACGCCTGATGCTAATATTTATCAAAAAATATATGTGAAAACCAGCCAAGTTCGTTCCTACGAATGGTTCCTATGATTCCGACTCCTTATAAGTCGATTCCTACCATTTAACGCAGAGCGCCGCCGCGCGCCGCCTGATTGCCGGCACGTCGACTACGCTTAAATTTTTGGTTATGAATTCTCCGACTTCGGGTGGCTTTACCGATAAAAGAACTGAGATCATAGGGTAACTGGTAATTCACTGACACTGCGTGAACTTCAGGTTCTGTCCATCTTCACGAACACATCCGTGAATAAATGATTTCAATCACCATGAGGGTACAATACAGGTAGACTTCAGTTAGTTGGCTCTTAAGGAAAATATTTAGGTAGCATATGTTTTTGGGTCCAGGCTCTCAAGTTTCTCAAAGTCTACGAACTTTTGAGGAGCGCTATTAGAAAAATAATAACGCGGGGTCGTGATAACCCCCATAGTTATCACTACCGCTTTTCATTGTATGTTTTTATTTATCTGAACACAAATGAATGAGAGCTATTGATTAAACTGTAAAACTTCTAACTTCTAATTTTAAACTGTTTTTAAGTTTTGCGGGACAATAGGACAAATATGTTAATTACTATAATTATATACTATATCGGTTCTGAAATAAATGATTTTTATTTTAATATCCAGTGGAATAACATTTTTATGGGATGACCTCGAGATCATTCTCGTAATTCAATAGTGAAAGTATAATATTTTCTAATTTCTATGGACCAATTTTGACGGAGATATGAAGACGAACAAACATAAAACTTCCTCCTTGTCGGTTGAAAACCGAATCTCTGGATTTCATAGAGCGTAGGGCTTCGACAATTTTCTGCAAAATATTTTTATTTAATCTTTCGCGATTTGTCCACCATAAAAATACTAAAACCAAAGCAAAATAATATAACAGATAATTTTCTGCTTCATACCCCAGTAGTATCCCTCGGGTCTTCATGGAGCTCGACAGCCAACGCCTCCATGATGCCCCTGGCTGCGTACTTAGTACCGCAGTATGGTACCAAATTGCGGAGACCCATCTTGCCGGCCATAGACGACATGGCGACAATGTGCCCGTTGTTGTTCTCCAACATAGTGGGGAGGAAGGCTTGGATCATCTGAAAAGTTAATTCAATTCTGGATCATGTATGGTTATACACCACAGATTTTACTATACAATACAATAATTATTTATTGTACACCAGAAAAACAACATTAAAGAGAGAGATATTACATGGACGAACATGTAGAATGGGCGGCCTTATCGCTTAGAAGCGATCTCTTCCAGGCACCCTTTTTTAATACTATAACAAGTTAGCCCAGACTAGACAGGACTGAGGCGAATGGCATAATATAATCTAGTAAGGCCTATAACCACTCCCATGCGAGATTTCACTTAGGGCTCACACACACATCATGCGTTTTATTTTACTGGATCAGGAATACTGACAGTTGTTTTTTTGTGCATAGGACAACTGCACAAGACAACTGGGAATAAGCAGTGTGAACTCGCTCCTACAACTACATACGCCATCACGGGAAATTAGCGGATCCAGTAAAACGGAAGTTGTGTGTATGAGCCCTTAGCCTGTACTTAGTGGGGGGAAAAAAGGTTTTTTTTATGGACAGTAGACCTTTCTTTTGGTCACAATCTCACCTGATGGAAAGTGACGATGTGACCGACGTTGTATCACGAAGGTCTAGAAGATACCTATTCACTCTGGTCTTGAAAAGACCCAGATTGTAATTGGCAGGAACAACAGAAGCAGGCAACGAGTTCCAATCCAAGCAAGCAAGCTATTATATGGCAAGTTATGATGTCTAAATGAACAAATAACCTACCCAAGTGTGACAGCCCGAATTTGATGAATCATCCTGTTCCATCCATCCTGAGTTACGGCCGCTAAAAAACACGTGTGTTGTTTTCCAATGTTCTACTCGAATACCTAGATTCATCCAATGCGGGCTGTCACACTTGGGTAGGTTAACTTGAAAATCCTCTGTTTAGTTTGGGGGTAGATAATGCTGTGTGGATTATTTAGCATTATTTATTAAAAATAAATTGTATGATCTTACAAAACTAGTAGATAAGCTCTTCTTGTAGATCACCAAAACTTTGAAGTGTTTGCTGTTTGTTCGGGCATGGGCAGGTTAAATTAGTTGGGAAATAATAGTAGAGAGCAATATAATGGTAACAGCACGCGACAGAGGAAAATTTGACTGCCATTTTCTATGAAATTTTTTTCTATAGATATAATTATAGCTAGGTTTTGGGATGACAAAATACAGGGTGCCACGTGTAATGTGTATGATGTAAGAATGCTCATAAAAGACCACGAATATGAGAAAAAAGTCAATCGAAAAATCGCAGAACAAAAGTTGACCCCCTCATCGGTTTAGTACACATTTTACGTGGCACACTGTGTAACTTCTAAGAAGACACATACCCAAAGGTTTCCATTGATATTAATCTCCACCTCAGATCGGATCTCCTTCTCTGAATGCCTGAGGATCGGCTTGCAGGGCATGATGCCAGCGTTGTTGATGAGGATGGTCACGTCTCCGACCTCCTTGCTGACCTTTTCTGCGAGGGCGAAGACTGCGGCGCGGTCGGTGACGTCACATCTATGCAAATAATTATACTATATATGTACATATATATAATGCTGGACATTTCAGAAATCATCATCAAGCTTCAGTTGGGTCAACTATAAATAAATAATGCTGGACAAGACACACAGCATCATTTAGCTCCAAGCTAAGCAGAACTTTGTGTTATGGATACTAGATGACTGCATAATACAATACATTACATAGATAGATTTTTGCTACCATAGGCCATAGAAAATACCCAGAACACCCTCAAAAATATTTGCAGATCGTACAAACATTTTTCCCAAGGCGAGAATCGAACCCGCAACCTTCTGCGTCGCAGGCGGACCTGCGCCCGCCAAGCGTGGATGACAAAACCCGATGATGTTGGTACCCGATTCATATGGTTATTTATTTTTTATTTGGAGAAAATGTATGCCGATGACTCGTACCATTAGGGAATAATCCCTAAATCCCCACGCGCTGGGCATGCGGGTTAGGGATCGGTGGAAATGCTATAAATGCACACAAAAATTTACTAAAACTCCTCCTCTGGTAGAAATTCTACGGTTATGTTGTAAAGGGATTCTACCGTAGAACCTTTACAACCTCACCGGGGCGAGTTAGGGCACATTCACATAGCATCTGTTTTACATGATCCGTTTAACAGAACCCAGACCGATTTTACGAATTTTTATCACTGCTATTGGTAAAATCGTTTACTGACGGAATACTGTCAGAGGGGTGCGAACTCGCTCCTACAATTACATACCCCATCACGGAAAAATAAACGGATCCTGTAAAACGGATGCTGTGTGAATGAGCCCTCAGGAGAGTCGTTTCTGTGACCGCCGCGACCAAACTTTGTATACCTATTAGTACTTACAGGTAACCATGAATCTTCCCCTTCTCTGCTTTGATCATCTTGACGGTTTCTTCGTTGCCAGCGGGGTTGATGTCCACCGAGACAACGACCGCACCCAGTCGCGCGAACCGCAGCGCCATCTCACGGCCGATGCCATGGCCTGCACCGGTTATCTAAGGATTCGAAAGGTTCTTTTTTTTTATTTAACTTGCAATCATCTTGCAATGTAGGTATTAGGTATGTTGTTCGGGTTCCCAATCGGGGGGAGGAAACGTGATGGATGAATGGGGTCGGTGAGTGAGTGGAACGGTGGGCTCGCCGGCCAAATATGGGAGGAAGAGGGGATGCCAGTCGGACCGCGGAAGGTTTAAATGTTGAGAATGCGAAAATGGCGGGAGAGGAGAGGTTTTAGTGGGTATTACGTCCTTGTCAGGGCGTCGAGTCCCACATAATTCTGGTCCCCCCCAGACCAGTTTATTCGTAAACGAATTTCCCCGCCGAATAAAAAAAAAGGTATGTTGTTCGGGTGGAATCTTGCAACTCAATGTTAGACCAGTTAACCATCCTCAACCGATTGAGCTGAAATTTGGCATACCTACTTATGTAAGTTCGGTGACAATGCAATGTCATGGCACCATCGAGCTGGTCTGATGATGGAAACCGAAAGTGGCCATCGGAACATCTAAACGAAACGACTTAACCACGTCGAGTTTGGGCTCGTTGGATTTGTCTTCCCAAGCACTTTGGTCCTAGATGATATAAAAGCTTGTAATTGAAAGTTTTTTAAATATAAAAAAAAAAACATTGACGATTATTACGCCGATGATGCCGCCGCCGCCGGTCAAACGACCATCGGCGCACATGTGTTTCCATATTAATTTAAAAGAAATGAAATATATTAAGGATAAATTAGAATAATTAGATTAGGTCAGATATGTACCCCCCTCAAAGGGTTCCCGCCTTGCCGTGGCGGGGGGGCTTAGTAATCGCGGCTTGGTCACCTGCGATGAAGCTAAGAGGAACCCATGGGGCCGTGCCAACGCAGACGGCGACACGGCCGGCCCCGAGACAGACCGGTCCTCTGGGTTTTGCGTTCTAAGCCTAGTTGGAGCGGTAGTAGGTTGCGGTGTCGTATGGGAGACACCCCAGCTGAGGTGGGCGACTGTGCTGTATGGGCGGCATGGCCGCAGAGAGGTGGAGGCCGCGGCGGGAGAGGAGTGCCGGTATTCAGGTGCGCCGCTCTCCCTGCCTTCCGCGGCCTTAGCGGGGTCGCCACCGTTTGATGGCGGACGCGGTGGGGTCACAGGGGAAGAGGAGTGTCGGTATTGCGAGGGCCGCTCTCCCTATCCTCTGTGACCGTGTGGCAGGCGGCGGGGCCACTCGACTGACCCGTCGCAAGGGGACCTAGGGGCGTTTGGACACGGGGTCGTCTGGCGCCCATTTGGCAGGCTAAGGTCCCCGAGGTGGTCGCGGCGCATCATGTGTTTCTGGTGCGTCGCGAAGGGGGGTGCACCACACCCCCAGTGAGGGGCCCGATATCGGGCAGCCGCGGTGGGTTCGCGGAAGAGAAAACGTTCCCGCGTTCCCACCACAAGTGGCAGAGGCGGAACACCCTGAGGGTTTTAGTGGGTTAAAGTCCCACATAATCGTACTGTCTCCCCGTGGCAGTACGATAAGCGTGCGCATTTCCCTCAGGATAACAAAAAAAATTAATTAATTTTAATAAAATTCTTATATAGTTTTTTAGGCATTACCTATATTATTTATCTAACCCATCATGAAGGATTTTTATTAGATAGCTGGTATAAAATTCAGCTTGTTATGGCAGGTCGCGTCAATATCAAACATTCTAAATTGCTAAGGATTTTTGTTATTATAGTGCTTATTCTAAATTGCAAACAAATACGTATAATTATGCTGTAAAGTAATCATGTATTTACAGAATGATAATATTCATGAAATGTTATCTAAATTTTGCTTGTTCGACCAACCCTTTGAGCGCTACGGCAAAAAGCAGTATGCATACTTCACGTTTCACTGATTTTGCGTGGGATTGCCACGAAAAGAATTACCTGACTACCTGAATAAATTAGCTTAAAATCGTTATCGTTAATCTATCCTTAGAAAAATGTTAGTGAAAAAATACTGAACTAAAATATAAATAATGGTGTTTTATTATCAAAAGGTTTTCTAAATTAGTTAAGTAAAAGAAGGTTGCTATATTTTATAATACAAATAATAATATTACAAAAGAGTATTTGAGCATAATAGCAGAATAGTACATTGTACACCTAGGCGAGAACGTGCCTAATTCCTATCGAGTGTGTCATTTTTCTTAAAACACACGAGCTAGGAATCGCACTTTCTGCCGTACATAGTGTACTACACCTTCGAGGAAAATAAAAAACAGAATAAATATTTTATTTCTGGCGGTGTCATAAATAAAATATTGGACCGAGGACATCGTAGCGGTTGCAGGGAGTCGATGGATGGAGGCAGCTCAGGACCGCTATTTGTGGCGTCGTATGGGGGAGGCCTATGTCCAGCAGTGGACGTGTATGGGCTGATGATGATGATGATGGTGTCATAAAACTTTCACTATCACTCGACGACATTCTGAAGAATTAATAAAATTGCCTACACCAAATTCAAAATTAGAAGAACTTCCCGCGCCAGCCTTTATCACTTGGGTTCTTTTTTCAAAATATTGTTCGGAAATCGGAAGAGGCAAGCGGACCTGGAGTAAAAACTTTTTCTCGTTTGACCTAATATGAAAACAACCATAGATACCGGCCGATCTTTTAGGATATTAAAAAAATAACACGTCAGAAATGGATTTCCATACAGTTTTCCCTCCCGCTAAAACGCGTGAGAAATGAAATTCCATAATAGTTTTTCCTCCCGGATTCCTATACGCCTGCAATGATTTACTTTCTATCTTATATTTGGAAAAGGAATAGGCAACTTTCCGAGCAGGTGTAGTATAAAATCTTATAAAACCCACATGTTTACTATTTGATGACCAACTTTTCAATTGTAAATATCTACTACCATATAAAATCTATATGTATACTACTTAGCTCTAATTTGTTTCCATTATCACGTGTATATTAGTAATTTTCTCTGTCAATAAAGTACCTACTATTGAATAAAATTTATTTTTGCCTTTACACTCTGTAAAAATTTTATTGTTTTCGAAAGGCAGTTAATCACTATCTAAATAATGGTTTATTGTAATAATTTTATATGGTAGGTGATTAATTCATTGACAATGGAGGTAATTTCACTTTATCCATTTAGTTTTATTTAAGTATAGTAGCTTATATGTTGTAGCGCCCCAACGGGGTTCATGTCATGATCTCAGTATTCATATTTAAATACATATTAAAACACATGAAACAACAGTCATCATCATCAGCCCATACACGTCCACTGCTGGACATAGGCCTCCCCCGTACGACGCCACAAATCGCGGTTCTGAGCCGCCTCCATCCATCGACTCCCTGCGACCGCTACGATGTCGTCGGTCCATCGAGTGCATGGTGTCCCATGTAGGGGGGATTTGCCATAATCACCACGCTTGGCAGGAGGATTGGTGATCGCAGTGTTGGTGTTGAAAAATACTCAGAAGGAAGCTGCTGCCCTTCCTCTGGTAGGTTCCCTTAGTCGGCTCTTACGACATCCACGGGTTGAGTTGGAGGGGTCGATATTCGTACGCCGCGGCCCCACGGCCAAGAAACAACAGTATAAATATATAAATAAAGTTTACTTTACTACGAGTATCTCCTATCTCCTACATTCGCTGAAAAGCGTAAATTCGTTGAGTTCTTTTCTTTCTAAAACAAAATTCTAAACTTTCTTCTTGCACCTTGCAAGGTTTACACTTTTAGTAACACAATATTATCCATCTTAATTTGTAAGCCATTTTATGATCTGCTCCTCTTTCACCTTGGTGGCCTGGAAGAAATGGCTTTAAGCGATAAAGCCACCAATTCCCATTGCCTTTAAGAAATATAAGGCTAAGGTCTTAAAACACGATTTAAGTTATGTAGGCAGGGTCGAGGGAAAATTCATCCCTGTATGTATTTAAGAATATTTGGCGGTCCGAGCTTCGACCTTTCGCGGTCCGGAGACGGACCGAGGTCCGCCTGTTGCGGACGACTGCTATAGGGTAACTTTAATTATGTACGTACTACTGAATGTTTTATATAGTTGTAAAATAAAGAATTATCTAGATGTATGTACATACTTATATATTATGTTACTCTCGCTTGAGGCTAAGTTTTCTAGTTTTCATAATAATATAGCGTGTTTTAAAAAACGATACCTACATTAAATTCAATTACTTTTACACTTATTTTAAGTTTTCGGGATAAATAATAATCCCAAGGGGATAAAAATTTTATGGGGGTCCCATAAAATTTTCATTCCCTTCGGGATCATTTTGTACACAATAGTGAAATAATTTTCAAAATCGGTTCATAATTGGCGGAGATATGGTGTAAAAACATACAAAAAATCTTTATTGACAAAGAAAATAACAATCAAATAATATAAACAAATTAAACTAGTTTTTACATTTGAAACAATTGAGCCAACTGCACACTGTTTGTTACCCAGCGTCTTGGGGACGCTTCCGACTGGTATTGATATGGACCAGTTGAGCTACCTGTAGATTTTTTACAAAAAAAAACAACCTCCAGATGAATTGAGAACCTCCTCCTTTTGAAGTCGGTTAAAAATAAACTTACCAGAACAATATCGTCGCTGACATCCTTGGGCTCGGGAGGCACAACCCACACAGCTAAAGCTTTAAGAAGCTGGAAGTTCACTCGCAGGATCGTCCATATTATCTCGAAGATGATCCTCAGGACGAAGATTACTTGAGGTTCGTCTGCCCTGAAAACAAAGTTTTTAGCTGTAATAAGGATTCTGGAGGTCTGCCTTAAGATTTCTTAAGCTGTTGCCTTATTAGCAGACCGGGAGGCACCTTTAGCATATCTAGGTGTCTCCCCCAAGCAAGGAGGACAGGCGCATTGGCGCATGAGACCATGTTAAAAACAGAAAAGGAAGCTGATTCCCTTGTTCTGGTAGGTTCCCTAAGTCGGCGCTTACTACATTGACGGAGATCACGACGGTCAAACTGTTGATTCTCCTAAAACTTAAATAAATTGGTAGTAGTTAGTAGGCTTGCTCAATAGAATTCAATCTTTATATATCTTTATACATATAAAAATCTCGTGTCACAGTGTTTGTAGCCAAACTCCTCCGAAACGACAACCGATTTTTAACAGACTTCAAAAGAGGGAGGTTATCAATTCGTCTGTGTTTTTTTTTTGCATTTGTGTTAGGCGATATATCCTCCAATTATGAACCGATTTTGAAAATTCTTTCACTATTGTATAGAAAACGATTCCGAAGGGGTCCTTCCTTCCGGGGTTTATCTCCAGGGGATTATTAATATTTATCCCGCAAAACTTAAAATAAGTGTAAAAGTAAGGGAATTTGAAGTCAGCTTATCGTTTTTTAAAACACGCCATATTATTATGATTTTTTTTGTGTATATTCGGTAGGTCTGAGAATAGGTTGTTATCTGTTTTTTATACCCCTGAGTGAAAAGGGTGGCCCAGGCCAATTTTTTTTTGGATCAATTTTTTTTTTATTATTTGGCAATAAAAAATACGTAGGTACCTATAACCCTAAATTGTCACTTTTCTAACACTAATCCCCATTTTTTAAAACCCTCAGTGGTCGATAGCAAAACAACGTTTGCCGGGTCAACTAGTTTATCATTTATCAATAAAAAAATTAACTTCAAAATCGGTGCTTCTACAAACTGTGCCCACAGTTACCACAAAACAATAGACAGGGCAAGACGACTTGCCCTGTATGTAACATATTATGTTATTTTGAAAATTAATCGTAGGAATTTGCTTTTCCTCCATGAAAATAAAAGACGACGCAGTTGACTCGATTTTCGCATCGCACACAAAGAAACATCACTAGGTAGGTACCTACATAGTATAAAACAAAGTCGCTTCCCGCTGTCTGTCTGTCTGTCCCTATAACCTTGCTTAGACCTTTAAAGCTACGCAACGGATTTAAATGCAGTTTTTTTTATAAATAGAGTGATTCAAGAGCAATGTTTATATGTATAATTTGCCGTGCGAAGCCCGGGCGAGTCGCTAGTAAATAATAAACCGCACGCCGGAATATTCGTCGGGTCATGACCGATGGGGTGATGATGATAATGTTTTAAGTTAATACGAATGTTTTCTGAGTTTCGGCCTCTTCCAGCATCCAGTCATTCACTTGTGGCTAATCATAGTGGGAAAATAAAATAGAAGGACATTTTAATGAGTGTCGCTCATTAAAATTCATCCGTTTAAATTACATTATTATTTTCAACCAAATACGGGGCATGCCTCTTTGGGCTTGGGGGGCTGGCTTTTCAGATGGTCAAAAAGCGTTCCGCTGAGATACCTATACCTTAGACACATAATTATACACACACACAGTAGTAGTACTGTGCTGACGCTGACGCTGACTGTACCTCCTGTTCGTAGGAACAGGAGGTACAGTCAGCATCAAATTTATATGAGCGTCTAGAGTAGTTAAAATGATCTGAGAAACATAAAAGCATTTTGATATAAGCAGTTCGAATCATAATAATATATTATTGTAAGCACCCAAGGTGTTAAAAATATGATGATTCGAACATCGTATAACAAATTACTACTTAACAAATTAATTTTATGTTTTTCAGATCATTTTGACTACTCTAGACGCTTATATCAATTTGACGCTGACTGTACCTACTTCGTGAAATCCTTCAATTAAAAGCTACCTACTCTGCCACCTTATAACACAGTCACAAAATAACTATATAGTAGATGGGTGAAACAACTTTTTACCGAACCCTCCGTGCCATGACAGGAGTCATGGAAAAACTATAAAATCTGTATTTCAGTTTAAAATATGATTGTTTCAATGCTAAAGCAAGCACAGATTCTCTGCTGACAAGGTAGTGTCACAGTTTATAGCAAAAAATTTGATTTTCTTATGTAACTGTAGTTATGTTATGTAACGGTAACTGAGCCAAACATAGGCAAAAACATGTGTCCCCAGGATTCTCCACCTTTGTATGTGTCCGCTGGGTCTCGTAAGGATAATCAAAAATCCCGCTATAAACTACAAAATAACATGAAACTAGCATGTTAGCAGATTATCTAAGTTTACGTTAACATTAAAACAATCATATTTTAAACTGAAATACAGATTTTATTGTTTTTTCCATGACAGGTACACAAAAGGGTCGGTAAAAAAGTTAATTCACCCAGGTACTGATTACATTACCCTATTATTTACTTACACTTTTTTAAAAGTAAATACTACGTATGATATTCCTAGATATTATCATTTTTATGCCACTACATAACACACACTAACAGGACACTGCCCACTAAACAAACACCTATTTACCATCGGAGCGACGGACAGTCTCCTCTGCAGAGGATGCCTCAGTGACGACGAAACGACCGCCCACGTAGTCCTGGAATGCGAGGGAGTAACAGCACAACGAACAGAAATCCTCAACTTGCCGAGGTCACTCCGCGAAGCCTGTGAAGATCCCAGGAAGATTCTGCGCTTCTGGACGGAGTTAGGCTGGCTTTGCTAGCAAATCAACGCATAATGGACCAAGTTGAGTCCAAATGCGGACAAGGGAGTACCCATACCATACCATACCATACCATACCAGCCACTACATAACTAGGTAATAATTAAAACTATTGTATCTACTTTATTTAATACTAAAGTAGTAAAATAGACTCACAAAATTGACTTACATGCTTCTCGTTCAGCTCCAATGGAAGTGATTAGATCGCTTGGAATTAGAACAAATATATCTTATCAGAGCCGTGATAAGTGATTATCACTCAGGTACAGACCTATGACCTAATCAGTGAGCATTTAGATACACAAGTCGATAGAGTCCGAATATTAAACACTCCAAGGACACATTTATTATATTAATAAATAACCCTCCTTGCGCAGTCGGGTAATCACAAGTTGTATGGATCGACCTTTTTTTGAATGCAAAACAAACGCTACAAAAAACAGTAGCTGTGGATTTGTTTAATTTTTTTAACTACCACACATTATTAATTAGTTTCTCGAAATAAATAGGTAATAAACAAAAAATCTTAATTTTCTTGCATTATACATGTACTCATGGTAGCGCGAAGAAAGAGACTAAAGAAAGACATTATAGCTTGTTGCTTGAACGATAAGAAAAATGTCAAGAGTCAAATAAAATTAGATAAGAACATTCTTAAAATAGCTTATCTATGTATATTGTGAATGAATTTATGAAGATCATTGATGCGATGAATAAATTTAGAAGAACGGTAGAAAAAGCACTGAATACCGAGTAGGTCATTTTTCACAGAAGCTGTCATTGACATCCGATAGTTTTCTAAATTAAATTATTTATTTTATTTAATCTTTAATCAGAATCAATAACTTTATTTCTTTAGCCTTATAAAATAAGCAGTTAAACAAGTCAAATTTTATACTATAAACATAGTTATTATTATCAAATAAGAAATAAGGTGTTATTGATATTCTCTTCACTAAAATTTTTTGTCCACTAGTGGAAAAAGTGAAAAAGAATGAAAGAGAATGTTATAATTAAGTAATAGAAACAAATTAGAACTAGTATTTATATGTATATATAAAAACAAGCCTCTTTCCCACCGCATCCAAAAAAGATTCCCAATTGCATCCAACACCATTTGTTCTATTTAAAAAATTCTTCTTACTTGCATTCACAAAATTTTGTACAGTCAACATAAGCAAGGCTTCAGGGTTTTATTTATTTGTGATGACGATGTTCAAACTTCAAGTTGCGAGTCTAAAATAATGCTTGTCTCTACCACAATATTGAATGTCATTAAACGTAAGTGCTATGAATTTGAATCATACATTCTTTAAAGATTAAACATCAAATAAATAAAAAACCTCTAGTCGCTAACTAGGTAGGTACTATTCATAGTTTACGAGAATAGATTTAGATTCATAGTTTTAGAGAAGCTTGCAAACAAAACTGATATTTTTTTATCCAATCAGGGAGCAACTTTACCTCTCGGCTCTCTCTTTCTTTCTATTGCTTTGAAACGAAATGCAGCTTTTTACCAGTAAGTCAGCCAGTTAACCTTGATCTATTGTGATGTTTTTTCTTTTATATTGTATTGTATGACATAATAAATGCAAAGACAAACTACTAAGTACATTTTTATTTGCGTTATGTATGTTCTTAAATATTTTTAAGTATTCATACCTTACCTGACTACTTAAGCGTAGGTATATACTATCAGAAGATTCTCGTGCTGACTGTACCTCAACTTATGCATGGATGCGAGTGGGAACTAATGTATGAACGAAAATATTTTGAAAAATTATTATTGATGTGCTCGTATGAAAGATTTCGTTTCCGAGTACAATAGGTTTGGATGCAATGGGAAGTAGCAAAAAAACAAAAAACCAAAGAGTTTCGAATAAGTACCTACCTATCATCTATTTAATCGTATATTACTCTGTTTTTTTATTTCGTTGCTTTTATTTCAGTATCCATGCAAATTCGTAAACTGCCAATACAAAAGCACGTATCCATCTCAAACAAAATTTATCCATGAACATTTATTGAATTGTGCCTCTGATTTGGTACTTTAATAGGGACTAGACTTCTTTGTACGTAGGATATACTTACAAAGAAGTCTAGTCCCTATTTAGTATAACGAGGAATATTACTGATAGTGATATAATCCAAACAATGTAGACTAGAATAATTATATAAAGAGATAACGTTTGTATAGAACAGTACAGTGAACTTGTTAGTTCGGAAATATTGCTATTTCCTAACTACCAAGTTCACTTGGTTAACGTTAAAATGGACGAATGTTCCTTTACCGGCATTTACGCCGACATTTTGAGGAACCCATTCAGCATTCGGCAAGCCACCGTCTGCCGCTTGTAACAGTATTGAGAGTATGTTTATGGCAGACGTACGTAGTCTCCCCCATATCCCGATTACCCAGTCCATCCATTCACCACAATAACATAGTTTTTTTATTACTTTCATTTTCCTTTGCAATACTACACCTGGCGGATATCATCTTCGGGTGTATCATATTGTGCAACCAAGGATGATGCCCGCTATGTGTAGCCCTAGCCTTTAGATTAATTCTCATAAAGGGCCTCTGTACTGTTGGCTTCGGCTCCACGCATGCCTCCCAAAGAACCGGGTCACGGGTCGGAGCTGTTAATTAATGACACTGGCGATCATTACCTAATTTTTTTTTAAACTACTTTTATAGCCTTAAATTTATTAAGGACAAAACTCTTTATTGTACACCACAAAGATTAATAAAACACATATGTATACATATGTACATTAACATAAACAAGTACAATGGGCGGCCTTATCGCTTAGAAGTACTTATCGTTTTGTTATCGCTCCCTAAGTACCAAAGAAAAATACAATTAATTAATATAACACTTAAGTACCTATACAAATTAGACCAAATTTTTACAAAGTGCCTACCTTTATAACAATAGCAACGCTGAAAGATGGTCAGCGTAAAAACGAAATAAAGTCAAGAACAATGTTCTTGTTACGTTCCTCGAAGATTTGCCCCCACTCTCTTGCCGAGCCTTATGTCTTTGTGATTTGGGTTCGTAGTCTAGCCCTAATCATCATCTCTTCTCAGTCAAAAACTTCCGGATCTAATACAAATTGCTTCAGGCAACAAAATAAAAGATAACTAACTTATAATGAAAGGGAGTAAATTTATTGGTATTTATTATTATAGGTATATCAGCCAAAAAACTATTGGGACTGCCATAGGTATAATGTTTTGGTCGGCTATAAACAAAATCGATCAGCAGTAGGTACTTGGTCGGCATCTTTATTATTTTTGATCACCAAATAAATAGCTGTTTGAAATTTAATCTAGTTACCCCAAGTGTGGGCTTTAGCACTATAATAACAAAATAGCTATTTGATCAACAAAATTAATGTTTTGGTCAGTAGATTAAATTATTTGATCAGCAGACTAAGAGAAGATTTATTTTTTTGCCTTATCTGTCATCCAAGTAACTTAGTTTCAGACATACAGATCCCCCCGCCCCCCACCCAAAATTCAGACCTATTCACCCCCAGGGGGGTGAATAGGTCTGAATTTCGTGGGGACCCTGAAGGACAGAGACCCATTGAAACACACGCAATAAATGTGAATAAATTTGATTCAGCTGTTAAGGAGGAGTTCAGTGCCACATCGAGGTACAGAAGATTATAGTATGCCTAGGCAGGTACTTTTAAAACTAGCAAATCACAATAAATTTTATGGCGTCCCAAATTTAATAAAATGCAAATTACGATTTGCTGCTGCTTTATTAAATATTGCTGACGAAATATTTAAAAGCTGCTCAATGTCATTACTTGCTGACCAATTTAATCATTTTGGCTGACCACTATATGCAGCTCAATAGATTTTTTCTGCTGGCAAAATCTATTTTTCGGTTGAACAAAACCTCTTTAAACTGCTGATAGTTTAAATGATACCCAATTGGATACCCATAATAAAATTGGGAGTAAAATAATATCACAACCTTCGATAGCTTAAGCCCAGTGGAAAAAAGTGATTCGAGTTTGAATACACACGAAATTTAGTACGGATATAACTACAAGGTCACGTCACGGTTTATAAGTAGCGGTACCTTATTTTTTACTTCTGCGCAATAACGGTCAGCGCTAAAGTTACGTGCCGCTATTTATAACAGCGCCACGCTGCCTGAATGCGCAGAAGTCGTTTAGGCTGAGCGCAGACTTAAGTCACGGCAGTCTTAGACAAACTATTGCTTTACAAAAATTATGCAGATGTGCACACTTGAAACAAAATGTTTCAAAGACAAAATTGTCTAATCCTACGAGAACTGCACGGCGACAAGTCTGACTAACGATTGTCGAATTCCTTTTTGTATATACCTATGCTGCCGGCGCGCAAATCAATGACAAAAAAGTCTAGGTGACGTACGTCACTATTAATCAATAAAAATTTAGTTAAGACTGCCAGTGACCCCCATGCTCTCCATAAGGAAAATTTAAACTCCAAAAAAAAACCATTTCACATCCTAATTCGACTGTGCTATACATCTTTTACTAGGTAGGTAGGTATTTATGGGATGCACCCCATATTTATGTACGTCTGTGTCGTTTTGCAAGTTTTTGATGAAGTCCATTATTATACTGAAAAAGAATTGACACAGACAGTGCGCGTCGACGAAATAGACAAAACAGTTTCTTTTTTGTTTTAAGACTGACTTGTCTATGTGTAACAAAATTGTCTTAAAACTGTCATGCTTGACTCAAGTCTGCGCTCAGCCTTAGTCCGTTTGGCGTGAGGAGTGAGGTGCGACGGGAGAGGCGCTCTGCGCAGGCATTCTATTGGCCGCTCAGTTGGCTCAGTCGGCCCCCTCGCGTTTTACTCGGAGCACGTGTTTCTAACCGCCCGGAGTACAGTCGCGCATATAATTTTCTTACGTTCATTAAAATTTACTTTTCCGTTTCTAGTGTAAAAGATGCCGAAAAAACAAGTGTTAACTACACAAGCTAGAAAGATGGTGTACGACGTGAACGATTTTATAAAAAAAGAGACAATCGAAATTATTAGTAATTTAAAACAGGTAAAAAACACTACAGGAGAGGCAACTTTAACATTAGTGAAAAACTTAGAAACAACTATTAAAAGTTTACACAACTTTATAAATCGGACAACTAATGATACCGATAGAATAATTTTGGTTGGGATTTGCAATCATTTAGACCAAATCAGGGAAGAAACTAGAGAAAATACTAAAACAAATGAAAATAAATTACAATCGACCATTAACAATTTAAAACAATGTCAGAAACGGGTAGCACTTGCTACAAAAACATCTGTATGCACTGTTAGAAATATTAAGACACGGGCAGATAGTTCTGACTCGATTGGAGTGTTCAGAACACCTGGAAAGAAAAGGCAAAGAATAAAACCAATTACTGACATTGATAATTATGACCAGGGAGTGGTAAAAAAGTGCATCCACAACTTTCACCGGACGAATAAAGAGCTTCCTACTATTGAAAAACTAAGGAAAAAATTACAGGAAGATATTAATTTTCAAGGATCGGAAGCAAGCCTTAGAAGGATAATTAAAAAATTAGGCTTTCGTTGGAAAAAAACTGAAAACAACCGAAAAATTCTCATTGAGACGTCCCATATACGACTACAGCGGATCGAGTACCTGAAAAAAATTAAGAAATTTCGTCAAGACGGACGCCCTATTATATACACAAACGAATCGTACGTTGATTCTTCTCATTCGAACCCCAAAGTCACAGATGGTTCTTCACAGGGACTGAAACAACCCATAACAAAAGGCCAACGCGTGGTTATCGTACATGCTGGCTACGAGGCAGGCTTTGTCCCAAACGCTTTGCTCACTATTAAAGTAGATTGTAAATCTGGCAACCAGCACGACAACATGAATTATGAAAATTATGAAAAATGGATCCGAACTCAATTATTGCCCAACATTCCACCTAATTCTGTCGTGGTGGTCGATAACGCTTCATACCACAACAAACAATATGACCCCGCGCCTACATCGAACTCAAAAAAAGCCGATATGCAAGCTTGGCTTACTGAAAAAGGAATAAAATACGAAACCAATATGTTGAAACCGGAACTATATAAACTAATCAAGGCTAACAAACAACGATTCAAAATATTTTCAATAGATAAACTATTGGCCGAACAAAATCACAATATTCTAAGACTGCCTCCATACCACACAGACCTCAACCCCATTGAGATGGCGTGGTCGACTATCAAACAATATGTGGGAAGTAAAAATATAAACTGGAATTTAAATACAGCCATAGAGCTAGTAAAAGAAAAAGTAAATTTAATGGGAGCGCGAGAATGGGAGGTGCTATGCAACAAAGTAAAAAATATAGAGGAAGAATACGCAAAAAGTGAGCACGTGATCGACAGTGTAACCGAACAGTTCATTATCCGTGTCAGTGATGATGACTCTGATGACAACTCGGATAGTGAATATAGTCAAGATGAGGACGAAGACTGCGTAATGTCTGACGACGACGATGAATGATGCCTTCTACGAGTACCTCCATCGGCCATTATCATCCTTTGACAAACGATGATTTTATGGAAAGATAACACCACTGCCGCCATAAATAATTCTGTACCTCAGAGGTACAGAATAATAGTACTTAATGTAGTAATAAAGATATGGTTCATAATGTTTTATACCTCTGATGAACAGAATTATAATTTGTGAAGTGAAAAAGCTTATAAATATATTTGTAAAACTACATTTAATATTAAAAATAAAAACTACTTACTTACGTATTATGTCATGCTTATGTATACCTAACTACCTTCATACCCATACTCATATATTCGCCGTAGGAGCTTTTATATAGACAAAGAAAGCATTATATACAAAAATAAGCTTAAAATAAATCAGGAACATAAAACAGATAAGAATAGGTACACATTTCAAAACAAAAACCTAAGTAATAATAAAAAGATTTGACATAGGTACACATATCAGAATATCATCCAATCACTTTCCAGTAGAACCACACTTAATAATTCTGAGCGTGAATGTACACCTGCGCAGAACGCCCTTCCACTGTCGCCGAGCGCTACGCTATTAAACCGTGACGAGATCTTTGTACAAAATGAATAAATACGAAATTAACTCTCGTTTCTTTTTTTCTTTTTGGACGGATATTTTGACTTGGGACATGCTTGGAACGTATTCTGTAAAAAGGCATAGGATACAGAAAAAACGTGCGTAAATCCGTGGGCCAATTTAACCACTAGCTTAACGCTTGATGAAGACTTCTTATTACAACCTAAAATTAATCTAAACCTCGATGTAAGAAAATAATAATGTAGACAGGCAATGCCCCTACAAAGTTGCGTTCCTCCAAAAAAGCTTAAATTCGAAATGCATAATTCCAGATGGCGCTGATCAATCGCCCAAAAGTCGTTATATTCCTCGATTAAACCAAGTTAGTGAGTAGGAGTCGTTTGTTATCATAAAGAATATTTTAAAGTTTTTGAAGCTTACAAACTGCTTACAAAGTTGATATTTAAAAACTTTATTTTATTAGTAGAGAATCGTCCTGTTAGGCTAGTCTCCGGTGAATAATAAAAGATGGCGTGGCAATCGTATACAAGATAACGCGTCGTTTATTATTAGATAGAATCAATAACTTTAATTCTTAAGGCTTACAAAATAAACACTTAGATAAGTTAAATATAGTTATTATTATCAAATAAGAAATAAGGTGTTATTGATATTCTCCTCACTTCAATTTTTGTCCACTAGTTGAAGAAGTGAAAAAGAAACCACTAGCACATTTATAATATCACATATGTGTCTAATACATGGTTATTTTGATATGACCATATTGTAAGTAATATTGTTTGAATTTTAAGAATAAGTCTAGAAAATAATAGGTTTATCAAAAGACCCTTCCTACCAATACCCAAAGTATATTTACTAGGTATGCCGCAGTCAGTCAAGACAAGTGAAGTCAAGGCAAGGAATTTATATACTAACGTAACAGTATATAAATTCCTTGAGTCAAGGTCAACCAAGCAGTGCCGCCAACTAGACTAAGGTGAAACGTGCTCAAAAGCTATTGAAAAAGTGCCTAAAATAATGATAGAAGATTACCTATGTTCTTCCTAAAAATAATACATTCGATATTTTCGCTAGAAGGTAAGTAGGTACGGTCACTCCAAGTGTTTTAAATTTACTCGTCCAATTTAACCGACAAAACTGCTAATTATCCGTTTATCTTTCACTACATTCATAAATATGACCTAAAAATAGGTACGTATTTATAATACAATCACAAAGCCATTGATAACTTTTGACAACTTCGTACCTAAAGTTCTAAAAAATGTTCATCCATCTAAGAAACTTGCTAGATTAAGCATTGAAAATGCAAAAACGGCAACATTGCACGGCCGATGACAACGACCGATACGGAGCAGCGCGCGGCGGCGGCGCGGCGGGACAGGCGCAAGAAATCTACATATTAGTAAGGAAAAAATTCAAACAATATTTTTACCCTGATTTTTACTAAAACCAGTGCAGAACACAGCAAATCGGCAACGACGCGCGTCGCTCAGACGGGAAAAGATCTGGCAACGCAGTAATCGAAATAAGCGCCATCCATTGAATTGAATCAGATCGAGGTATATCATGGACATAAAAACTCTTGAAATGCTGCAACGATGATCTAATAGATGGCGCTATTACAGTAAAATCTATTATTCCCGATTCTGTGGGTAAAATAAACGGGTAGGTTGGTTATTTTTACCCGACTACCGAAGGACGAGCGAGCGTTATGAGTTTGACATCCTATGTATGTATGTAAGTATGTATGTAATGTAATGTATGTAGCCGATTTTTATGTTCCCACGTAGCACTAAAACTACAGATCCGATTTCAACAAATGAGGTGTCGTATCGTAGGCTTCTTATAGCCCGATGGTTTTATGCTATGTGACGTCAGATAAAAATGGGGGTCTAACGAGATAGCGGGGGTCTAAAAACCTAATGTTAGTAAATTATTTTCAAGAAACAGGAATCTTTATTAAAAAAAAATCTTGTCTCTAATTGTTGATTTTTTGTGTACTAAAATTATAAAACTTTTACTAACGTTGATTCTGAGTTAGTTTTATTAGATAAATATGATTGATTTAATAAATACTTCATAAAACGACTCTTTTTTTTTACCGAAAAAATTTGGCAAAAGCAATTTACCAGAAACCTGATTACTTTATGTATGTATACTATCCCGAAGGTTTTTAACATGCTGAGTTCAAATCTGGACTCAGAAATGCTCGTTTGGCTCAGGTTTCCAAAATATTTTACCTAAAAGTGCAAAAACGCGATTTATACATATTTGAGGTCATGCAGCATGGAAAAAACTTTATTTTCCTAAGCTGTTCGACGTACATAATACATATCTCAAAGTATTAAAGGTGTCAAAATGCCTGATGCTGCATGACTTCAAAAAATAAGCTAAAATCACGTTTTTTGCACATTTAGTTTATAATATTTCGGTAACTTGAGCCAAACAAGCACTTCAGAGGCCAGATTTGAAATCAGCAAGTCAATAACCTTCGGAACAGTATATTTCGGTTTCTGGTAAAAAATTGTGTCGGCGTGTTATGTCTTATGATGTGCTATCACTTCCATTTTCAAAGCGTGCAGAATGTAGATTCCTGTTGATCTTTGTACCAGGCAGAAAGTACCTTATTCAAATGGCGAATAACATGACAACGAAAAGAGGTAGACCCATACTTTTTGGAGGATTTGTAGAATAAATTATGCAGTTTAATACAATATGCAAAAAAGTACACCTCAACAATACAGTTTTAAAGTTACAGATCAAAAATAAAATAAAAATCGATTTTTTTGTACATTTATACAAAAAAGAATTTTTTAATAGGCTTATGTACAAATATTGATTGTTTTAAATTTTCTTAGTTAAGTAAACTATCTAGCTTTCAAATGAGACTAATTTGAATAAAATACACCGTTTACTCAAACAGAAACGAAGAAAAAACCAGATGAAGTAGTTATAGTTTCGGCCTTTTTTTAAATAGCTCACATATAAATAAATAATATATTTTTATCGATAAATTTATGTCGTGTATCCCCACATTTCGTTTGATCAAGGTTCGAAAATACACATTGTACAACAAGGGCTAGTGATCCCCTTTTTACACGACTGCCCAAAAATGGAGTGTATTATTTTCGATTTATTCCTTTCTAATACCTAAAACTAATACCAAATGTTATTTGTTTACTATCGTATGAATTTTCTATTCCCAGCGAATACCACTCTTAAACGAATCCCAAAACAAGATAAATAGTAATCAATAACAGAAATGCCTTTAATGTAATTTTATGTAGGCAGTGCTTATTTAATCAGAATCAAATGTAGTAGGAAAACGTTTGGTTCATTATTATAATAATGCAGACAATTAGAAATACGTAATTAAATAACATAATTACCTTAAGGCTGGGTTATCTGGATTTAGGGATTTTTAACTGTCCGTACCTCAATAACTAGAAGGCCTATAGTTTTGAAATTCAAACATAGTTGAGGATATTTTCTAATGCATTAGAAAATATCCTAGACCAAAACACGATTGGTGACATTTCACCCGATCAAAAAAAAAAAATGTCAAAGTTACCTCTAAATGAAACTTTAAATGATCACTGTGAATAAAAAAATGAATAAAATGACACAAATAGTATACCAAAACATTGCAAACGTTATTACGCAGTACATCACTAGAAAATATTTTTATATGTCATACAAATATTTTTCAAAGCACCTAAATAACTACAAAATCGTGCTCGGCTGTCTGCGCACCGTCTTGCTTCTTGCTTGCGTCTTGCAAGTGCTGGGCTCACAAGGTGTATCAAAAATCAATGAAACGATCACGGGAAATAAAATGGTTTTGGTCAGCCAAAAAATGAATTTTGCCAGCAGAAAAAGTGTATTGAGCTGCATTTAGTTGTCGGCCAAAATGACTAAAGTGGTTAGCAAGTATTGTGACAGTGGGCAGCCTATTGAATATTTCTGCAGCAATATTAGTAAAGCAGCAGCAAATCGTGGTACAAATTTAACAAGATTTTGCATGACTTAAAATTAATTTTCATTTGCTCAACTTAATAATCCTACCATACAGCGGGCAATGCAGCCGACTCGTATTGATTTGGATTCAATGGATTAGTATACTATAAACCGCGTAACTGGTATAACAATAATGTGAAATCCTCCTAAGCGGCGGCAATAATTTTATGTTGTGTTTAAGAGGGTTAGCCCTTCCCCTGGACATGGAACACTCTGTTCTGCTACACGGAGTCTGGAAACTCCTCTAATTTTATTTCAGGTATTTACCTACCTTTTGTGCTGGCAGATTGTAATCTGCATACCTATCAGTAGCGTAAAATGTAAAGTTGAGAGAGCGAGCGTCGCCAAAGCGGTCGGTAGTCATTCGCGACACACGCGGCGGGCGGACGCTTTTAAAACTCCCTGCGATTTGTGAGCGCATTCCGAATTAAGAAAAACGTAAGTAGACAAACGGTAGATGGAGGTTTTATTCTGCTTGTTACTTACCATAGAGTATTTATTTCTCATTTTACGTAGAAAAAGTAATGGTTGGTAGGTACTTAGAGAAGACGCAACCACAATTTATTGCAAGTAAGAAAATATCTACATTGCATCCAGGGACGAGTAAAATATTTTACTCGTTCCTGATTGCATCTTACAATTTTTAAATTGAAATAGAGAAAAGTGAATAGGGGTGAGGCGTTTATGCCTAACATTTACCTGTTATTTCATAGTCCTAAAATACCTAGGCGATAATAAAATAATAACTATGAGTACACCTACCTAGTGGTATACCTAACTTGTAGGCTCGACCAAATAAAAAGTTCTTGTAGGTATACTTAAATCATTGTAAGTAAAAATAGAGTTTCATTGTTGACTCAACTTCAACAAAGAAGGCTACATCCATTCTGCGCATTAAATATTTACCTAACTAATTAAATACATCTAAAAAAGTTTACGCTTAGTTTACCATAATAATGTCATAGTGTAGAGGAAGTAACAGTATCTAATCTGTGGTGTAGATAGCTTGCGTTATAGCCCGGCTACACGGTCAAACATGCATGCACAAACACAGTTTGCGCAAGTAAGATGGAGCGTGTGGCCGGGCTCATCAACTCATCAACAATTGGAATGTATCAAAATTGGTCAGAACTAACGAATAACGGCGTTATTTTTCAAACAAAAAAATGAAACTAGCGTACTTTGTCTTCCTACCGGGTGTTGATCAAGGGAAACAGAAGTTGGTACAAACGTATTCGATAAACCAATCAACAAAACTGCAAATAATTATATTATAATATTATCTTAATTGCTAAGCCGGTTAGTTATTTACAAGTTTATGTCTTTCATCATCATCATCATCATCATCAGCCCATACACGTCCACTGCTGGACATAGTGTCTTATTATGTCTTTATGACAGTAAAATTACTAGGACAATTAATAAATAAATAAATAATGCTGGACAATTCACACAGCATTATCTAGCCCCAAGCTAAGCAGAGCTTGTGTTATGATGGTTACTAGATAACTGATATACTTAATATAATACACTACATAGATAGATATTTTTTTATTATACATAGAAAACATCCAGAACACCCTGAACAAATATCTGCAGATCGTACAAACATTAGTCCCGAGGCGGGAATCGAACCCGCAACCTCCTGCGTCGCAGGCGGACCTTCGCCCACCGCGCCACAGAGGTCGTCAACAATTAGCACCGACAATTCTAATAAAATTAATAATATAATTTTAATAGTTTATATTACATCTATAAGCGGTCCCAGTGTCCACGCGGGCCGGTGGGATTTACCCGCACTCCCCATTAGCAAGGAATTAGTGTTTATGTGCATGGTATAAGAATACAAGGTATGCTCTTCCGAGACACGATGGTCACGTGGGCGGCTCTTGCCTCGTCATCATCGCCATCGGCGAATGAGAAGACGAATCTGTTTCCTGGTGATACCAGTAGCGTAAAATCGTAACTCCCCGAGCTTCTGTATGAAGCTGATAAAAGTAAGTGATTTTGTATTTACCAATTATTTATCACATTGACTCGTGATTAACTAACTCTGTTTTGACTGATCTAACAAACATAATTGAAGATTGTAATTTCACCCCTAACACTTGTTTCCCAACTTCTACATTTTGCTGAAATAAAGTGGCAACTGGACATTGAATTGCAATGCAAGAGACACTGCCGGAGTAGCAGACCTATTTTCTTGGATCATGTTTATGTGAAAGATGCTATCATAGAAATCTAAATTAGCATAAGTTTTTCCAGAAAACCTGTAACAGTAGGTACTTTACCTACGTAGGTGGTTGTACAGAAAACAAACGGAGTTTGAAGATTTTTGTATGGAGGCCCTAACACTACCATATTTTTTTTTTCAAAATCTTTTCGAGCTTTGTAAATTATATTTTTGGAAAGAAGACACTTAAATATTATAAATAAAAAAACAACAATATATAAATGTTCTATAATAATTATAATGTCCTGTCCTAACTAACTAAAACATCCCTGAGATATTATGCACAGATGAAAACAACTATTGCTCTAATGAATTTTTTCATGTGTAACTATATCTGAAACCTGACGCTTTAGGAAAGAATGCTAATATGACTTTTATTTGTATAAGTGTCATATATACAAATATAAAAATTTAATAGCGCGCCGCAATATTGAAAATAAAAAAGACAGTGGTGGTAGGTAACCTTAAATTAGGGCGAAAATACATATTCAAACTCCTAATAAAAAAAACAAAACCTGCCTTTCGTTTGCAGCCTTAAATAACATGTTTTGTATTGCACCTAAAATATGTAAAATAATATAAAAGCCAATATACAATTATAGTTTTGGAAACAGCCTTCAATTTGAAACCCGCATTTATTTCACTATTGAGCATGAACTATGGAGCACGTATATACATACATGTGAGAGGCAGCAGATTTTTTTTGTTTATCGAAAACTTTGTAGGCCGTGTCCCTAGGGGATGATTTATGATTCTACGCTGTGCATCTAAATCAGTTCAGGCATTTAAAAGATATGGTGGAATAAATAAACTCATAAACACACATGAACATTGCATACCTTTTTTGGACAGTCGTGTAAAAAACCTGAGTCACTTGTGTTCTTATTTGGGTTTGAGCGCTAATCTTAAGGTCAAGTTGTAAGAGACATCACCTAAACATAAAAAAAAATTATCTCGCGCGAACACATAACTATATTGTTTTTATTTTAGATTTTTAATATTTTCTGCTTTCTTTAAGGATTAAACTAACGGAAAAGTAATTTGCCACTGACCATTAAACTATCTATGAACCCATCATAAAACCAACTTTGATTCAATTGTATGTATTTCGGGAGCATTTGGGAAAATTTTGAATTTTAGTCTAAAATCTCGTAATTTCCAAAAATACCAATCTATGAAAGTTAGTTAGTTAGTTTTTCCATAAGTTAATAGAAAATGGTATAAATAAGTTTGCTGTAAGAAAACTCTTTTAGGGTTAAGCTCGCCTTTGTACATATCCAAAAGTTGTTAAATTTTATGTATGATGGTATTTGTGTGTACACTATAGAATTTAAGAATGCTTTAAGATTTGCGTTAAATTACTTTTCCCCTAGTTTTATTCCTTGTAGGACGCAGAAAACATTAAATACCATTAAAAAAAACTCGCGCCAACATGAGACGATCAACCTCAAGTGCGGGTTACATTAAATATCCTTTATGTAGGTATAACTAACTCACTCTGGTTTTTTTTTCAAAACTTCTTCACGACAACATTCCTAGATAAGGTCATGTATGGTTTTTTCGTGAGTTGGTATTTAAACGCAAGGAATTAACATAATTAAGAAAAAGAAGAATTATAAAAAAACTTTTCGAAAATGCCAACAAGATTTGTCTTGCTAGGTAAGTACCTCCTCGTCGTTTTGTTATGGTTCCGTCGTACAATGTCAGCCAACCCTATTTATAAGCCACCGCTGTCGGTCTGTCGGTTGATTTGTCCGTTAATCTTTTAGGGGGCTATATTTAGCTGCTAAGTTTACAAAATAAATGATAAAAATAATAATGAGAGAGACATAATCAGATAAGGGGTATTTACATAGAGAACAAAAAACTCAAAAAACTTGAGTTTTAGGATATATACTTGACCTTATCAAAAATCGTATTTTCTTCAACCGTAATAATAATTATTATGATAGGTTAATGATAGGTACTTACAACAATAAATAATAAAAATAAAAGAAGAAGGGGTCTTCATACAAGAGACGGGTGCAGAGTAATACGACACTAGCGCCACTCTTTAGTTTTCTTGTATCGCCAAATGATGATACCTAGTATAAACTATTTTTTGAGTCATAGTTTTGTTTCATTTAATATTAGCAAAAAATGGTTTATTGCGTTTGGTGGCCACCAAAGGCGAAATAAAACAAAACTATTAAGTACAGAAAGTATCGAAAACTAGTTTATACTGGGTATTATCAATTGGCGGTGAGAACTTTTGGTAATTCTTTTCCATAACGATAATACAAGAAAAACTAAAGAGTGGCGCTAGTGTCGCATTACTCTTCACCTTAATAAAAATATCGATTTAGAACTCGTTTTAAACGAGTCGTTTATTAACTTACTAGTTGCTGTATGCGCCATTGCTCACGTTTTATCGGGATAAAAAATAGCCTATATGTTATTCCAGGTCCCAAACTATACCGATACCAAATTTCAGCCTAATCGGTTCAGTAGTTTTTGCGTGAAAGAGTAGAAAATATCCATACATCCATTAGGACTGCATAGTGTTAAATCTCGTACGGTGGCATGGATGGAACGCATTTATGCAAGTCTGACTCGCTTTTGGCTGGTATAAAGTTAGATACGATGAAGTTATCAATGTCTTTGATTATGTACCTATGTTTTTTTTATTTCAGATTGAAATGGCTTCCATGGAATCCAACAAAAATGGAGGAGTTCCGAGCTTAGTGGAAAATGCACCATGGTATGTAATGAAATTAATATAAGTACATGCATATCCAAGGAACTTCTGCCCTCTTTATGCTTTGGGTGTGACGTACTGGAATTTGATACTTAGTAATCTAGTGCAATATCATCTTACTTACGAAGTTACGATTCAAACAAATAAGTAGGGCCGCTTCCCACGTGAGAAGTGTATGGCTGACAGTACTAAAATCTGCCTTTGAAATTTGTGACGAATGTGGAATGAACCACTGAATTTGATTTTTCGTATTCGGACTAGTTTGGGCCGAAGACAATGGGACAAACATCTAATGGGCTCACCATTAGATGCCCTTCAAAAAGCATCTCAATGTCACCTCCAGTCACGTAAAGTAAAAGGTCAATGGACGGCACGTGCCCGTTGATTTTACAATCATCCACATGTTTTATAGTTTGGTTGTGAAACATAACATGCAGAGTCAAGTAAATCGCTTGTATGGCCGTGTTTCTCATGTAAATTGCTTTGTTTCCTCTGAACTGGGGTGGCTCGAAGGATATCCTGTGAGAATGTACCTTTAAGGCATAGAAATGGATGAGATTTAAATCTTATTATTTATATCCATTATTTAGTTTACATAAAAATTACTATTATCTGTTATTTTTATCAGTGAAAAATCACTGGTTGTAATTTTTCATGCGTACTCTTGTCGAAAATAGCTTTAGGTAGGTACCTAAGTATAAGTACTTACATACCTATTATTGTTTTTAATTATTTTCCAAACTCAGATATTGCCTGAAAAAAAATATACCTAGTATTTACAAACAAAGAAGTCTAACCATATTGTAATAATTATTTAACTGAGCGATTTTATGTATTAGAAATTATCTCAAAACATATGTGGCGAAACCGTTATCTGGATTCGATTGTATTGGGTCATTCAGGCATATAATATATAATATATGTACATATTATGTACCTGGTTAGTTACTGTACCTTGTTCAGTTTGAAGCGTGTAGGTATAGGATCGCTCGCTAATATTTATTATATAAATCCTATTAGATAGGTAGTATTATAAATGCGAAAGTGTGTTTGTTTGTTTGTCTTTCCTTCACGCAGAATCAGAATCAATAACTTTATTTCTTTAAGGTTACAAAATAAGCACTTAGACAAGTCAAATTAGAAAGACAATCAACGCCCTAACTAAGCAACCAATCGACTTGATTATTGGCATAGAATTAGTTGCAAGGATGGAGAGTAACATAGGCTAATTTTAGTAATGGTACCTAATACATCAAATTCCCATGGGAGACGGGCCGAGGCGCAGCCGAGGGCTTAAAACACACGAGGCAGGAATTGCACTTTCTGCCGAGTACATAGTGCTTTATACCTACTACACCTTCGAGGAAAATAAAAAGCAGAATAAATCTTTTATTTCTGGCGGTGTCATAAAATTTTCACTGTACACCAAATTCAAATTTAGAAGAACTTCCCGCGCCAGCCTTTATCACTTGGGTTCTTTTTTCAAAATATTGTTCGGAAATCGGAAGAGGCAAGCGGACTTTGAGTAAAAACTTTTTGTCGTTTGACCTATACTGAAAATAACCATAGCTACCGGCCGATCTTTTAGGAACTAAAAAAAACACGTTAGAAATGGATTTCCATACAGTTTTCCCTCCCGCTAGAACGCGTGAGAAATGAAATTCCATAGAGTTTTTCCTCCCGGATTCCTATACGCCTGCAATGACTTACTTTCTATCATAAATTTGGAAAAGGAATAGGCAACTTTCCGAGCAGATGTAGTATAAAGTTCATTTTTATACGCGTCTGTACCTACAATTAACAAGCCGGGTATTGAGCATAACTCGCACCTTCCATACGGTTACTCATACATTTTTGTAAGTTCTGTTATTGTCAAAGGTTCTTGAACTTACCAAAATATACATTACAAAATTATAAAAATTGTTTTTATCTTAAATTATGTGGCCTGAAGAATACTGCCATACATATGTACCAATGTAACTACACATTACAACGGCATTCAAATTCTATTTCGACTAAATAATATTCCTACTAATATTATAAATGTCAAAGTTTGTATGGATGTTTGTTATCTTTCACGCAAAAACTACTGAACCGAAATTTGGTATGGGTATAGTTTGGGACCTGGAATAACATATAAGCTATTGTGTATCCCGATAAAACGCGAGCGAAGGCGCGGGCAGCAGCTAGTATCCATATAATTTCCATGCCAAATAATTACTTAGATAAAACCGAAAATGTTGCCTCAATATGTAACTAATCGTAAAAAGTTACTACGTCAGTAGGTTTTATAGAATACTCGTAATCTGTGGCACAGAATGACCTAATGGTAGGTAATTATATGCCAGTGAATACAAACCGCTCTGTTCAACAATGTTCAAAACAGTTCAAAATATGAATAAAACAGGAAACAAATATCAATGAGTGTTTGAGATAAACGATGCATCCATGTTCCATGGCTGATAAAATCGAAACGATATCACTTTTGTGCACAAGTTCCTGGGAGGATGCCGTACCTACCATTGGATTTAGGAGTTAACACCTCCCATGCCATTCTAACGCATGTGAGGCGTTAACCTCTTTTTGTGGACATGTTTGGCCCGATATGATGATGTTAATGAATAAACAAATTAAACTAGTATTTACAATTGAAACAACTGAGCTAACTGCAGACAAAATCTTGGCCCAGGGATTTTACTACGTTTACTGGGTTGCTGAATCAGAATTCAAGGTCAGATTGATCCCATCAAGTCAGAATTTTGACATAACCTCAAAAAAACAATAACGCTGTGCACTGACATAGGGTAGTGCTAAATGAAGTCACTGGATTTTAGAATATATGGTTATAGGGTACATGGTTATGGAAATATAGGGTTATGGGTTTTGTTTTGTAACATTGATGTAAACGTAGTCAGGCTTTGTAATTAACTGCCTTGTGTAAGTGGTTTTGTTTGTCAAAATTTCAAGAGCAAGGATAATCTTCGGTGGAAAAGCTTCCTATGTATATAACTTGTTAGTTTTCCGGCGGATGAAGGCGTTATGAAGGTCACGTTGTAGTCGTGGCTATTGTAAAAACTGTAATAAAACTGTTGTTAGCTAGCTGTAACGTAGCAGCAAATAAATTATGATCTCAACGAGGACAGCACATAATCACTGTAAAATTATTTTACAGCGACGTTTAGCTTCATATTTTTTATACGTTTCAAGGTCTTATGCACTGACGATATTGATTTGTCCGCCATAAAGTAACAGCCAGCGAAATATAAAAATTAACGTGATTTAAAAATTACTGAGTCTTAACTGCGTCATCAATCCGCCAAGCGTGGTTATTGTGGCAACCGGAGCGACTGAAACGATTGAGACCGTGATTGAGATGGAAAAAATTAAAAGCACTTTGCAGTAGGTACCAAGGTACGAGAATGATCTAGAAAAGGAAAAAAAATCGGCCATGAACTTGGGCAGCGTGTTTATTATGACTTGGCCAGCTGCCACTGAACGCTTGTTTGTTTTGGTAACTGTGTTAGTCAGTTACAACAGTCGACATTGTGACATATGGGCATGAATAATTATGATCATTCCTTATATATAACCAAATCATCGATCGTTTTGGATAAAATCTAATTTTTTGTCAATGGATAATACCTAGTATATGTTATTTTTGAATACCACTGTAATAGTTATGTTTTATTTCGTTTAAACAGAAAATGGGTTTTAAATTTGGTGGCCAACAAACGCAATGAACCATTTTCTGATAATACTAAATGAAACAAAACGGAGGAAGAGGTATCGAAAAATAGTTTATCCTGGGTATTATCCATTGGCGGCGAGAACTTTTGGTAATTCTTTTCCATAACGACATACCTATATGAACGACCACAATACAAGAAAAAATTAAGAGTGGCGGTAGTGTCACATCACTATGCGCCAGCACGTTTATCAGTTATCTAGAACCCATAACATCACACATATTGTGTAGCTTGGGACTGATGATGCTGTGCGGATTGTCCAACATTATTTTACATTATTTACGCTATCATCGACTGACACTGCTATGGTTGAAGACTTTTATGATGACCTAAGTGATGATTTTACTTTGAGTGTGGAATCGGATAAACTTCCGAAAAGCGCATACCTCCTATGAATCTGAAATTTAATACGTATTACTGAAATTTAATACGTTATAACGTATTTTGACCTCCTCACCACGAATATCATAACGATGGCGCAATAGTAGTAAAAACTGAGAACCTTTTCGTTCGGTGTGCATATTCGAGCATTCCTACTCGATTTAGATAATTTAACTTTCCCCATCAAGGGTGTTTGTGTGTGTACAGCGGAGATTACATACAATTATATATAATATAGGGTTTTAGTTATATTAGTGCACAATACCGCGGAGGGATGTTCTGTTGGTGCCACAGACAAATATAAAATTACTACCTACAATATTCAAAATAACAAATACGCCAATTTTCGTTGTGATATTCGTGATAAGGAAGTCAAATTACGTTATTATGCAAAATTCAGATCGATCGAAGGTACTACCTATGCGCTTTTCGGAAGTTCACCCGTGGAATCTAGACAGTTTTGTCTCAGCAGTGTCCTTTTGAAATGTCCCCGGTAGTCACAACACAGCTGTTCACCAAGGTCATATAACTAAACCAAGGCCAATAATAACCTAATAACCCTGTTCGCCTCGCACCGGCCAACAATCAGCGCAGGATGGACTCAGGATGCGTCATGCGTGCAGCGTGCATGCATTACCGATTTTCGAAATACAATGCATCCGCCAATTATTATCATCCAGTTGCAGTGTTGTTAGAAAGCGCGTCAGTCTGACGAGAGCAGTGTCGAGGCAGGTTTGTTCTAACCTCACTTCGACGCTGGATGACATATGTCACGTGGTCGTGTTATATGGTTCAACGTATCGCTTATTGGCAAAACGGAACAGAGCCTCATTCATATTTTGTAAGTACTTGCACATAATAGATGTACTATACTCGAGCCATTCACAATGTAGAATTTTTGTATGCAACTTGTACTGCACAAAAATACAGAAGTCTCTTTTTGCTATAGATTTTGAAAAGTAATTGTCAGCAATATGCATTGCAGAAATGATCTGAAATTGACATGCAGTGCAACTTCTGTGAATAAAACAACACCAAAAAGTGATTTTTATGGTTAGTATGGGGGCAATGTTTACAAACATTCTATATTGAGTTTGGCCAGTGTAGAAGTACTTTACTTACTTAGATTAGGGTGTGTACATTACTGTTATAAGTAAAAGCAGGTGCGATATGCATTTATCCCAATTACATTTAAATGTTATATAAGCACATTTTATCAAAATGCTCGATTGGTATCAGTTTGAGTGAAATCATGGCAAATTCGATTGCATTGCAATTTTATTCCATAAAAATGTTATACCTTCACAAAGTAAGCAATAAGCACCAATAAGCACACCTTGTTTGGGGAAGGCACGTTCAGCAGTGGACATACAAGTGCTGATAGTCAAGTCAAACACACACCTAGGTACCTACCTACTTACTAAATCAAACAGTCAAACACACACCTATATAGGTACACCTTTTTTTTTATTATCCTGAGGCAAATGCGCACGCATATCGCACTGCCACGGGGAGACAGTACGATTATGTGGGACTTTAACCCACTAAAACCCTCAGGGTCTTCCGCCTCTGCCACTTGTGGTGGGAACGCGGGAACGTTTTCTCTTCCGCGAACCCACCGCGGCTGCCCGATATCGGGCCCCTCACTGGGGGTGTGGTGCACCCTCGCGACGCACCAGAAACACATGATGCGCCGCGACCACCTCGGGGACCTTAGCCTGCCAAATGGGCGCCAGACGACCCCGTGTCCAAACGCCCCTAGATCCCCTTGCGACGGGTCAGTCGAGTGGCCCCGCCGCCTGCCACACGGTCACAGAGGATAGGGAGAGCGGCCCTCGCAATACCGACACTCCTCTTCCCCTGTGACCCCACCGCGTCCGCCATCAAACGGTGGCGACCCCGCTAAGGCCGCGGAAGGCAGGGAGAGCGGCGCACCTCAATACCGGCACTCCTGTCCCGCCGCGGCCTCCACCTCCCTGCGGCCATGCCGCCCACCTCAGGTGGGGTGCCTCCCATACGACACCGCAACCTACTACCGCTCCAACTAGGCTTAGAGCGTAAAACCCAGAGGACCGGTCCGTCTCGGGGCCGGCCGTGTCGCCGTCTGCGTTGGCACGGCCCCATGGGTTCCTCTTAGCTTCATCGCGGGTGACTAAGCCGCGGTTACTAAGCACCCCCGCCACGGCAAGGCGGGAACCGTTTGAGGGGGATATAGGTACACCTACTAAGCACCTGTGTTAATTTGACATTTTAATTAAAGTATCTGCAAGGGGGCATATAACCATCATGTAACAGATAGAGGCAAGTGGAGGCAAGAGGTGGGGTGTGATTAGGTAGGTAGTCTTTTTTCTTCTCTTTTATAAATCAGTAGGTATAGATTTTGCATAAAAAATCCGAGGCCTTATTCGAGAAAATAATGTTTATGTTACTGTACTGTACCTATCTAACATCAATATTTTAGTAGTGTTAGATTTTCATATTGCAATTTCAAAATGCTTTTTTACCATAAACAGAAAATAATTAAAGAGTTTGGAACCGGATTCTGACCAAGGACAAAGTTCATCGGCGTCGGTAAGGTTCAATAGGCTACTTACCGGTCAAAACCGGTTATATGACCAGCAATCTATCTAGGCATAGGTACCAGTGATCCTAAGCGTTATGTAAGCGAGACCTATGCAAGTCTCTTAGAACAGGTTTAGAGACGAGAATATAATTACGACATGTAGGAAGGTTAGTTTCTAGTTTCTTGACTGTTCGTTCTATGTAATCCGTAAGTGATGTCCTTCAAGCCGAATTTCGGCCACGGTGACGGTCAGTTCCAACCAAACAGTCTTAATACTTAATACACTTCCATACTAAAGATGTGCGACTGCGAATTATCTGTCTAGTCGAATGATGAATAACTACTAATTTCCATATTCGACTTGAATATTAGTAATATACTAATCTTCAAAGTCGAATGAAACTACTAATTAGTAATTACTAATGTCTCTACGAATGGATCATTCATAGCTCCGATTCGACTTTGTTAGTCGACCGATGGTTTTGAGTGACGAATGAATTATTCGTCGCTCCTGCGGGGATTGAATCGAAACCGACTCAGGCAGTCGAACGAATGACTCGCGATTACTAACCAAATTAGTTACTAATTTGCTCTAGTCATTCGAATCGTTCGAATGACTTGTCAAGTCGAATAATTCGTATGAAATCATTCACAGTCGCGCATCTTTATTCCATACCTAATACACTTTAATATTTACCTGAGAAGATACCGAGTACATACGCAGGTATTAAATATTAAAATGCACAAACACAGGTGCACTCTCTATTCCCTTACCTTCATAATCCGATGGCATGGCAGACTAATAGGACCATGGAGAGGTCAGTTGCGCAGGTCCAACGGCTTTTTTCGAAGGCACGGGGGTGTAACACCGCCAACTTCCTAATTCAATCCATAAGTGCACATAATTTCTAAATCTGTCATAATTTGATCAAATAATTGTGCTATTCCAGTAAACCCTTGTTTGCCTTCGTCTGTTTTGCCGAACAAATTATTATGGCACTTTTACATTTGGGCTGGCGCAGTGTGGTGCGGATCGCACTGCGAGCTGCTTTGCGTCAAATTTTTTGGGTTTTCAGACTCGAATTTTTTGCTGTTACGGTTAAATATTACCGATAACATTAACTTTATTAACAAAGAAAATAACAATCAAATAATATAAACAAATTAAACTAGTATTTACAATTGAAACAATTGAGCTAACTGCAGACTGTTGCAAACAATCTACAGATAGCTCAACTGGTCCATATCAATACCAGTCGGAAGCGTCCCCAAGACGCTGGCTGCATTGCCTCGCTGTATGGCAATGCTAATGCGCTGCGCCAGATACTCAACAACTCTCGGGTCATGCGTCGCTTCGACCAGGCGCTCAGATAATTATTTGAAAACCCCACGGACAGTCTCAACTCCAAGGGGAGCAAATGCGTAGGCTCTCATGGTGAGACATCCGACCGGCAGCCCTAATACACGATAATCCGTGTTGATCAAGCTGTTCGACAACAGTACCGCACTGGCATTGATGAGGCGCACAACACCTTGCACCCAACCGAAGACATGTTGCTATACGGAAAGTTACGGGATCTAATAGACTGCCAGTATTATATGAAGGAAGTGCTTGCAACAGTTGCAACCAATGTCCTGACTCCCATTTAGAAACGGCCAGGAGACGGGCACGATCTGCAGAGTAGTGCAGAGCTGGAGCACGTTTGTAACAAACAATTCCGTGTCAACTCACACAGAGGCCCGTCCCATTGCCTTTGGGACAAAAGAGATTTTGGAGGAGCAGCATCGAGCGAGCAATATGCCAAGCCTTTCGAACCTCATCTAAAAACGAAATTTTGAATGAATTTCCAGATGAAACCAAAGGAGACGGCTTTAAAAAAAATCCACTAATGAATTAGTCCTGTAGACGGAAGACAAGAACGCTGGCAGGGCTACCATTTAAATTTTGCGAATACCTGAGCCTTCCAATTTGACAGGCAGGGAGGCCTGCGACCATGCCTTGTCATCCAAACAGATATTCAAAACCGATGATAAAGTATTCTTTATTATGTTGTCTAAGCCTTCCAAGAGCTCGGTGTGTTTCCACAGTTGACAAGATCGCAAAGAATACGAAAATGTATGTACAAACAAGCAAGACCGAATAATTGTAAAAGCCATATGACTATTAATTTTGAGAAGTATTTCCGAAGTTTTATTCAAATTTTGAATTTTCTCATCTACAAATGACTGAAAATACTCATCTAGAATTGGTGAACCAAGGAGACGAAGTGAACATTTGAATTTTAGCCAAACTATTGAATTTTATAATGATATTGTTTTTGTCTACACAAGAGTCCGAAATAAAAAGCTCGCACTTTGAAAAATTTAGTTCTAAACCTATTTGCCGAAATTCATCTGTGATGATTTTTAGATCATCAAAAACTGTGTCCACGTCTCCCCCTATGGTTTCATCATCTAAATACCAAACCTTGCGTTTAGATTTAAGACGTTGAATTACTGGTTCGATAGCAAGGTAAAATGGCCAGCACAAGAGGGTCGCCCTGCTGGCAACCAACCGCGGACGAAATGACATTGTTTCTGTAAATAAATTTTGACGGTGAACCTTTTCTCTGGCAATGCTATTGCCAGAGAAAAGGATACATTTCTGGAATTTTGTCTTTAGTTTCTTTTAGCAAGGCGCCCCTGTCTACAGAATTGAAGGCGTTTTTGACGTTGACCTTCAGGATTACCTCTCTATAATTTCTGTCCAAAAATGTACGAAGGGAATGTACTTATGTACTGCGGCCTCACATCCGCCTCGCGAACCAAAGCCGAGCTGAATTGGTCGAAAATAATCGCCTAGGTAGTCGGCTTCTTTCCGACAGCAGACTTTAGCCGCGAGGCAGCGCGGTAGGTGGTGCCCACGGCTATGGGTCTTATTCCGCCATCCTTCTTTTTTAGTGCGCAAAGATTTGCACCGTACAAAAGTTCTGTGATCTCGCTGTTGACTCGACCTGACAAGATCAGGTTGATTAAAGAAGTCAAGTTTTCCAGAAGGACTTCACCTGCATGGCCAGACCCGCCAGATAGAAGATCTTTTAGATGCTGTGGAGTCACAGCATCCAGGCCGCCGGCAGAGCCGCTCTAGAAAAACATGACAGCTTTAAACACGTCCTGGCTGGCTGAAGGAAGGCCTTTTACTCCATAGATGATTACACCAATGATGTTAATGCTTGGCCAGATGTCGCTCCGTTCCGCACTGTCAGTAGTATGTAAGAAATTCAATGTTCTGTTAAGCTTTAAAGAAATATTAACATGTATCTAAATTGCATTAAATTTATATTTAGATAGGGAAAATAAACATGTATTAGACACATAAGTGATATTATAATGTGCTAGTGGTTTCTTTTTCACTTCTTCCACTAGTGGACAAAAAATTGAAGTGAAGAGAATATCCTTATTGCTTATTTGATAATAATAACTATGTTTATAGTATACAATTTGACTTGTCTAAGTGCTTATATTGTAAGCCTAAAGAAATAAAGTTATTGATTCTGATTCTGATTCTGACTGCGTCCACAGCGACTTCACTCTCTTGCGGTGGATCGGGGAGTTGGATGTTGGCCCCTGCGGCTGGATGTTTACTCTCAAGAGATATGAAAGTATCATAATTACAATAACACAAAACTCTTTATTGTACACCACAAAGATAACTAAGACACATAGATATTAACATAAACTATTATAATAATAATATTAATATAATTATTTGGCGCCATCGTGTCGTTGGAGAATAGTATGCGAGAGGCACCTTTTATGTCACCATCACTGAGTTTACTCTCTACAAGTCTATAGATAGTAGACTCAGACAATGGTTTATTTGATTTGGAATTTTGTTGTGTGACCTGATCAACAATTGAAATAGGCTGCCCTTCGCACGCAGTGTACCTAACGCAATTTTGTTTGATCCTAACCGTGATAGATGCTTTGTTGGCCAAATTTTTCTTTACATGCAGTTCTCTGTAAGGGAAAACGAGTAAATGCTCCCAAGCTCGATTCGTTTTTTTGATACAGTATTCCTAATAGCCTCTGAGACAGGGGAAGCGACAGAGATGCGGGCACCTCTAGGAATACGATTAAAAATAGGGGCTGTAGCTGTAGCTTTGAACTCACTCAGAACCTTTCAAAAAGGGGGTGTGTCAGTCGCACTATTTGAATTTCGCGTCGAAATATCTACCTCTCCTGCAACCGGAGCAGACAGCGGGATAATGGAATCCTTATGGATTCTTGATTGGTGAATTTGAGGCCTCTCTGTACCATGGTTTTGCTTATAAAATTGCAAAACCAACCGTAAACATATAATAAAATATTGCATAATGTTGATTCGCTCTATAACTGACAGCTACTTCTCGTTATAATGATAAAGATTATATTAATTTGAAGAAGTTTTGCAACAAGGTCACTTTTGTAACATAGTCAATCAATTCTATTAAATTGTATTTTTCCTATGTAGGTGTTCTGATAGTTGGATTGAGTGGTTCTTAATAACTTATGAAAAGAATCCGTTATTATCATTCAATCATTAATCTAACACTCAGCCTCCTTTAATACGCCAAATCATTATGATCATCAGACATCACAACGCGATAGCTTTAGGTCCGTGAGGTACCAAGGCTCTGCGGGTTTTAACAATAATCTGACCGTTGTCTGGTCGATGCAGGGCTTGAAAGCGGTATTGTGGTAAGCTAGCAGTAGGTATATGAATTCTCTACAATTTTGATTTCAATGTACACCTATACCGGTGAGTTGGACAGTAGCTCGCATCCGAGTTACTTCAATATTATTTGTTTTCACTCGCCTGCTCGCCCGACAGCAACTCGCACATGGCAGCAGCAGTTTGGGCGTCGTCGCTTGCATCGTTTGGACGCGTTCGACTGACAGTAGCTGCCTACTGGCTAGGCGGCAGCTCGCACTGTGTTAATCCCAAGATCATGATTTACCAATAAATCAATAGCTGGGTATAATCTAGCACCGCAGTGGTACAAGGTCGCAGGTCATCCGCTGTAAGCGCAGGATACCGGTTACATAATTCATCATCAATTATCATAAGTAATAAATTATGTAATAATGTTCGGATATGGTTTTAATACTTTGACTGTTAAAATTAATCAAAAACCTTGTGAAATATGTGGTACTTCTAAGTGGCAAATTGAGACGACAAGAGAAGAAATAATTATCAAGAATGAATGTATAACTTTTGAAACATTTTAAGTACTTGTACGGAAAAATAATTATAAAAAATTCGCTTTAATAACGAAATGATCAGCGTACGAACAACCGGCTATAGGTAAGTAAAATCTGTATGTTACCTTTACTTACCTACCTTAAAGTCCTTAAACAGACCGACACCCAAAAAGACAGATCCCTGAAATGTATAGGTATTCTAATTTTATCTAGGGACAACGCGTGCGATGCCGAGGGTAGAGGTTTATAATTATACTAACTGCTGCCCGTGCCTTCGCCCGCGTTTTATCGGGATGAAAAATAGCCTATATGTTGTTCCAAGTCCCAAATTATACCCATACCAAATTTCAGCCTAATTGGTATTCAGTCGTTTTTGCGCGAAAGAGTAACAAATATCCATACATCCATCCATACAAACTTTGACATTTATAATATTAGTAGGAAGTGAGGGTATAGCTTATAAATGAGGGCGAAGTCACGGTTGACAGCTGCTACTTCGTCTAGAGGTGAAAAAAAAAGACTACATATACGTTTTGAATCGCTTCTAGAGTAGGTACTGAACCGATGAATTTTAGCAAATCATAATTTTTCTGTTCTGAAAAACCCATTAAACGACTTCCAATTCCTTGGTATTTACACTGTTTTTTAAGTTTTTTGGGGAAAACACGCACAGGGTTAAAAAAAAATATGGGACCACCTCAAGATCATCCTCCATCTATACAATAGCGAAAAAAAATTTCAAATAAGTCCATAATTGATGCAGAAATCGACGAACAGATATAAGAAAACATACATACCGCCGAACACAGAACCCCCTTTTTTAAGGCGGATATAAATAGAAAACTTATTCTTTTCCAGTCCTTATGCATGAAATCATAAATAGACAAATGAATCCTGACACTGAGATTAAGTTAATATATCCTAGAACATACATATTAATTTCTTTACAACTTTTGTTGCGTTTTATAATAAATTATTCATTTTTTTTTTTTTCGGTACATACGATTCTTTTTCTATATTTTGATTTTAAATTACTTACAATCACGTCTTCTTCATTTTTCTTTATTATTAAGTATTGTTATATTCATCATCATCATCATCATCATCAGCCCATACACGTCCACTGCTGGGCATAGGCCTCCCCAGTACGACGCCACAAATAGCGGTCCTGAGCCGCCTCCATCCATCGACTCCCTGCGACCGCTACGATGTCGTCGGTCCATCGAGTGGATGGTCTCCCATGTAGGGGGGGATTTGCCATAATCACCACGCTTGGCAGGCGGATTGGTGATCGCAGTGTTGGTGTTTAAAAATACTCAGAAGGAAGCTGCTGCCCTTCCTCTGGTAGGTTCCCTTGGTCGGCTCTTACGACATCCACGGGTTGAGTTGGAGGGGTCGATATTCGTACGCCGCGACCCCACAGCTATTGTTATATGATTAAACTTTTAATATATGTACATATTAAAGGTCCAACATAACTAATAGACTACTTTACCTTAGTTACCTAAGCCTAAAAAAACGATGCCATAAAAGATGTATAACCTACAAAGTCGAACATGGATAGAACGAATATAGAACCAGTTGCTTGCAAAACTGGAAATGCAAGGCCATGTTACAATAAGAGAGATCAAGGCTGGTGAGTTTTGCTCTCTTGATAGAGTAAAGCTATTGCTCTTATTAAGAGAATTGTATGTAATTGCGAGGTGATCTTTTGTTGCGAGGTTCATGTGCTATCTACATTTAAATAAATATACAAAAATGCTAGACAATTCACAAGAACCCAGGAAGCAAATAAGCATCCAGTTTATTTGAAACTAAAATTTATATATATTGTTTAATTCATTGAAAATAGCTAATCATTAATTTCAAAGTTAAATATACAAATGAAGTGGCAGGTGTCCCTGGTTTATGTTTTAGTTTAATGTTTTAATGTTTTAGTTTAATATAAAGTACCTGGTTGACCTTTTGATATTTTGTTTTTTAGAAATTATATTTAACACGAGAGTTAAAAAGACACAAATAATATAAATAAACAATTGGTTTTCTTGGTCTAACCTCAAACCAAACATTCATTGGCTTAGTGTTGCTTAACAACGCCACCTACTGGAGTAGCTTTAGTGTTGTTGTGTCGTTAAAGCAGTTAGTTGCTCCCAATTAAAAAATAATAATATTAATATTATTCGTCAATAGATGTCTATGGCCTTGCCTATGGGTTCATCTATCGCTGACAACTTTCCTACCCCATTGTGACGTCATATCCGAGTATATGCAGTAAATAAAAAAAAAGCTGTCATACATGATAGATGAAGGCTTTGTAGCGTCGAAATCTTGTCTATGGGAGTGCCCTATCGATAAAGCTGATTATCGAAAACACGAACAAAACGACATTTTATAAAAATGAATCCTAGCTAGATCGATTTATCACCCCCGAAAACCCCTGTAGTTATACTAAATTTCATGAAAATCGTTTCCGAGATTCAGATTATATATATATATATATATATATACAAGAATTACTCGTTTATGATAAACTGTGTTATCTATGGGCTAATGTTATTGTTATGCCTACCCATAGTTTAATTTTCCGATTTGTATGTCTGTATTTAATGTTTATTTAATTTTGTACCAACCTCAATACCAACTTGTACGCCGTTGTTAGCAAATACAGGATTTGTATAGCCCCAAACTACACAGACACTGAGTTATAGTTTTTAGATAAATAAAAGTAATAATTTCAAGCATCATGGTTTTTATATATTTAGTGAATTCATTATATTATTATACATGCTAAAAAAAAGTTAATTACATTAGCAAATAATCTCTGACACTACTGCAAGTGCCGGAGATTATTTGCTAATGTAATAACCTTACCTAAGTCTAGTAACCTCTAGACTAGAATCTTGATATATGTTTGTATATAACCTTTTTCAGTCCTTATGTCACCAGTGTTACTCTCGAATTATTATACGGCTCAACTTATGATATTCAGCAGATACATTTATCATCAATATCGATAGATTTATTACCATAATCAGCTTATTATTGTCCACCGCTGGACATAGGGCCACCCCTCATGAGCTCCATAGTGTGCATTAGATTGTATCCCGTGAAGGAGGAAGGCACCATCATGACCTATTTTAAAATACGAAAAATGTGGAGTAAGAAGCTAGTTTTATACAAAAATCGTGCAGGCAAATTATTATAATTGTTTAAGGGGATTACAAATACCGAGAGAAGTCGGAGCTAACCGGTCTTTTAGGAAACAAAAAAGAAATTAAAAGAATTATCTTTAAACCGAAATTCAAAATTCGATTACTCGATAAATATAAAGATGCGCCAAAAATACCTTGGCACACTTGCTTTATCGTCGTGTATCGTCAAAAAGGTCTGTACCAAATTTGAACCAAATCGCAGGTTAGGTATTCGGAAGTAGTACAGCCATTTAGGTATGTTTATTTATAATAATAATCTATCATGGAAGTAAAGCTGTAGACACTGTTATGTTATCTTACCGTACTGTAGACACACACATGCTTGTTATCTTGTAAATACAACATCGTAGTCCGCGGTATACTTGTGTAATCCACAATACGCCTGTCCTTGAACTTGGAAACGCGGTGAAACCGGCAGCGCTTGCGCAACTCTTGCTACAGCTGGTCATGGCGGTTACCCATACTTAATATTCAAAGCTAAATATTGAATCATGATGATAGTTGCTTTTGTACCAATATTTATTTATTATTTTAACATCCTCAATTTTTTTTATATTTGACTTAAAAAAACTGTCAAACGATCATAACTACCTACCTGTTAAGAAGGCTTCGAACCTCTCCCAAACGAAAACGGTTTTTCCCATGCGGATTTGTTGTTGTTTCACGTAGAATGAAATGGGGCGCGCTATGAGTGAGAAAGCGCGTCTAACCATCTAATTAATACGAAGCTGTCATGTGGCTGTGTGCGTGTGCTTGGTGTTGAAATTGTTGCAAACATAGCTATTTTTCATCCGATTACGTATGGAAAATTCCAATAAGATCAGGGACATAGTTTCCAAATGAAGCGGAAAGTACGTTTGCATGGGGAATAAAGGCCGATCCGCACACAACAGTGCCGGCACGTGACCGACAGTTCCGTACCGTACAGTTCCATGAAGTGCTATTCATACATGTCAGTACCCGTACAGTGAGTTTGCAGCAGTTTCACGTAAAAATGCCTCGATATTCAAGATCACAATTAGCAGCGATTGCTTTAATATTAGATGTAGACGAAGAAATTTATGTGTGAAGAAGGCAATGGGTTCATAATGCGTGGAGGAAAAGAGAAGAAGAAGGAAATTCGCCACCTTATAAACATCTGATAGATGATGAATCAAAGTTTTTTGAGTATTTCAGGATGTCAAAACATTGTTTCGACATACTTTTATCTAAACTTACTGAAAAGTTAAGAAAACAAGATACTGATTGGAGAAAAGCTATACCACCAAGGGAACAAAAAATATTAACCTTTAAACCCAGAAACTGTAACTTAAGTATTACAATGTAAAATTTTGGGCCCCTAAGAGGTTAACCATGAATTTGAAATTTGGTTGGCAACATTTTTATAATAAGGTAAGGATTTAATTAATATAATAACAAATTATATGCTCCATACCATACTATCGAATAACTGACATATTACAGAATAGGTATTGTAATATAATTATCTCATGGATGGAGGCGGCTCAGGACCGCTATTCGTGGCGTCGTTTGGGGGAGGCCTATGTTCAGCTGTGGACATATACCTACGGGCTGATGATAAATTATCTCATGACTACATAGGACCTATCATCCTTGCTGTGTGACAGCACACCCACTAATAAACCGTACCGTTTTCGATTAACTCGACAATGTAGAGTACAAAAAAAATAGCTTGCATCTAGTAGGTATGTACTTTATTATTATTATTAGCCTGTGGGATCCCACTGCAGGTCTTCCCTTTCCTCTTTCTGTTTATCTCTATCGACTGCCAGTTCTGACAACTTTGTGAGGCACGTGCCCAGCTCGTTCTTCCATCTAATGTACCTATAAGACTTCCTCGCGGCCTGCGCACATTTGGAGCCTAAATGTGCTGGCTTTTGTCCAGAACTCTAGCATATTAATGAAGTTACTCATCAGTTAAAGATAATCTCGTTAAACATTTGATGAATTGAAAGAATCATGAAAAAAAATGAAGCTTATGTTAATAAGGTAATTTTCCAACCCTTGGTGCAGCCGTGGCCGTTGGGGGCCGTGGGGCCGCGGCGTACGAATATCGACCCCTCCAACTCAACCCGTCCCCCATGTCGTAAGAGCCGACTAAGGGAACCTACCAGAAGAAGGGCAGCAGCTTCCTTCTGAGTATTTTTAAACACCAACACTGCGATCACCAATCCGCCTGCCAAGCGTGGTGATTATGGCAAATCCCCCCCTACATGGGAGACCATCCACCCGATGGACCGACGACATCGTAGCGGTCGCAGGGAGTCGATGGATGGAGGCGGCTCAGGACCGCTATTTGTGGCGTCGTACGGGGGAGGCCTATGTCCAGCAGTGGACGTGTAAGGCTGATGATGATGGTGCAGACGGGTACCTAACCTACTAAAACAACCAATATAAATTATTTACATAAAATTTTTCAAACTTACAACAAGGTTTATAGATTCTGCCAAATAATATTAACATTATTAACGTTAAATCTCTTTTTCCTTGAATCTAAAGTAAGTAGGTATATAAAACTAGCAATAAAACCTGCATAGTACTTCGTAATACAATAGGGTTAGTACATCATACATCATTTAAACACCAGGAAATACTGCTAGATGTAATTAAAGTGTTGATTTTAAAGAGAAACAAAAGAAAAATGTGCTCACGGAAATGAAAAACAGCAACGTCAAAACCACTTGAGATGCTCGTACCCATGGTCCAAGAAAACAGGTCTGCTCTTCCGGGAGTGTCGCCATGTGACGTCACTGTCCAGTTGCCACTTTATTTCAACAAAATTTGGAAGTGGGAAACAAATGTGATAAGGGTCAATTGAAAATTCAGTTAAAATAATATCAGACGTCAATTATCTGTGTTAGATCAGTCAAAACAGCGTGAGTTAAACATGAGTCAATGTGATAAATAATTGGTAAATACGAAACCACACTTTTATCAGATTCATACAGGAGTTCAAGGAGTTTCGATTTTACGCTACTGATAACACTAGGAAATAGATTCGTCTTCTCATTCGCCGCTGGCGTCGATGACGTAGCCTGGAGTCACCCACGTGACCATCGTGTCTCGGAAGAGCATACCTTGTTTTCTTATACCATGCTCGTACCTTGAAAAATGTATAAACTTTAAAGTGGTACCTACGAAAACAGGATGCTGAAGTTTTTTGTAATCCTTTCCGTGTAGCATCAAAATTTGTTTACATTGGCCATATACACGTATGGCCATATATAAGTATGTAATAGATTTGTATTTGCACTGAGAAGAATAAGAGATCTATCTAATATTGAAACCGCTCTAACAGTTTACCATAGCCATGTTTGCTCTGTTTTGAGATATAGCGTCATAATATGGGGCAACTCCAAGGATGCTCAGAGAGCTTTCGTTGCGCAGAAAAAGTGTCTTCGGGCCATATATGGCTTAAAGCGAAGAGACTCCTGCAGACCTTTATTTTTGAAGCATAAATTGTTAACTTTCCCATCACTCTATATCTACGAGATGCTAAAGTTTGTCAGAAATAAACCAATACTGTTTGAGAGGGATGAAAAGTCCATATACAGAAGAAAACGAGTGCAAAAACCACTCAAAGTACCTCAATTTAGACTAGAAATATGTAAAAAAAGTGTTACGCAATGGCCATACAGCTATATAATAAACTTCTACCTGAAATGAGAGAACTGTCACATAATGAATTTAATCGTAAATTATTTAATTGGCTATGTGAAAACTGTTTTATAGTATAAGTGATTTATCTAATTTTATTTTTTGACATTAACTTAATAATTAAATCTTATATTCTTTGACAATTTGACTTTGAATACAATTATAGCAAGCTTAGAATTATATACAACCGTCAGTATATCTACCTAGTCTGTGTACAACTCTATGAATATATTATTTTGCTACTCCAACTACAATGTATATAAAACTACTAAACATTTGCACGACTAAAAGTCATGTATAGTGATACTCTTTTCCAAAACCATCTGATTGTTTACCTATATTATGCAAATAAATACTATTTCATTGCATTACAGTTGAGAAGCAAGTGCCGAGTTGGTATGAAGCAACTAGGTACAAAAGTACAAGAGGATGTCAAGTTAGCTAGCTAGTCAAGTGGCACGAAAAAAGCACTTGGTTCTGCGTAAATTCCAAATCTTGCAGAATTCTGTTGGAGATCATGATAAGTTTACCTAAAAAGCCATCAAGGTATTCCCTGAGGGTATTCCCTACATATTTTTCTTTGAACATAATCAAAAATTGAATTACAAAAAACCAGAATGCTTTCACCAACGTAGGTATAATCCTTTCAACTGTAAAATAAGAGAACAGCATAAAAGGGTTACCAGCATTCTCTTCCGTAAAACCTTCGAGAATAATGAAAAGTTTCTGAAGTAGTAGTATTCTATTTTTAATGAGGACACAGTTTCAAACTTTTTAATTCGCTATTGTAACTAGGTTGTTTTGTGGCTGAGAAGTAACACTACATAATCTGTGGCTCACATTAATATCAGGGGTTAAAGTATGAAATTGCCGATTTGTACTGAAAAAGTGAAATTAGTTTTTTTTATTTGATATATTTATTTAATCAAAATAATTGCCATTATTATCTATACATTGCTGTCAAATAATAGGAAAGTCATTTAAGCCTTTGCGATAGAACTATGGTGATCTAGATTCGACAAACTGTGGGAAAGCATTTTGTACTGCCTCCTGAGAAGAAAACTTTTTATCACGTAGAAAATTGATCAAAACACGAAAAAAATGATAGTCCGTTGGAGCAAGGTCTGGCGAATACGGAGGGTGACGAATGGTTTCTAATTGCAGTTCCTGTAGAGCTAAAACGGTTTCTCGTGCTGTACCTATGGGGTCTCGCATTATCATGGAGCAATAATAGTGAAGATCGATTCATGAGTAGGGGCTTTGTTCGGAGTTTGGCACACACAGTAGACATCTGTCGTTATTGTTTGACCAGATCGGAGAAAGCTATAGTGAATAACACCACAAACATTTGCCATTACCTTTTTATTGGTAAGCTTTGCTTTAGGATACTGTTGCGGCGTTTGACCTGGGGTCAAAGGCCGCAACAGTCAGCCATTGCATTTTTTGCTTACGGTTATCGTAAAGAATCCACTTTTCATCACATGTCACAATTCGATCCAATATTTCTTCATTTCTGTATCGATTCAACAAGGCAACACAAGTTTCAACACGCGTTTCTTTCTGCAGATCATGAGGCACCCATTTTTCATGTTTTTTTATTTTATTGATTTGATGCAAATGAGTCGATGTTGTTGATAAGGTTAAACCATGCCGCTAATTCCTGGGTAGTTTGGCTCGGATCGGCATCCACCATCTCTTTCAATTCATTGTTATTCACCTGTGTGGGCGGTCTTCCACGTGGTTCGTTCTTCAAATCAAAGTTTCCATCACGAAAGCGTTTAAACCAAAATCGCACGGTGCGTTTATTAGCAGTCCCCTCTCCAAACGCAACATTCATATTGCGAGCTGTTTCTGCCGCGTTAGTTCCGCGTCAGAAATCGTATAGAAAAATCACTCGATTTTTCGAAGTACCTATCCATCTTTCCGGCTGGGTTACCCGGATTTAGGGATTTTTAACTGTCCGTACCTCAATAACTAGAAGGCCTATAGTTTTGAAATTCAAACATTATAGTTGAGGATATTTTCTAATGCATCACTAGACAAAAACACGATTGGTGACATTTCACCCGATCAAAAAAAATGTCAAACTTACCTCTAAATGAAACTTTAAATGATCACTGTGAATAGAAAAATGAATAAAATGACACAAATAGTATACCAAAACATTGCAAACGTTATTACGCAGTATATCACTAGAAAATATTTTTATATGTTATACAAATATTTTTCAAAGCACCTAAATAACTACAAAATCGTGCTCGGCTGTCTGCGCACCGTCTTGCTTCTTGCTTGCGTCTTGCAAGTGCTGGGCTCACCTCGCCTTAACTGAATAAAAAAACAACTGACAGTCGATAATTGAATGTTGCACGTTTTTTAAATGAAGAACCACAAAAAAATGTTTCGCTCAAAATCTCAAACCATGAAGGTTCTATGTCAATTCGAAGTACCTATTACAATAAATCGGCAATTTCATACTTTAACCCCTATTATTATAATAGCAAGCGTTGAATTACGATGTATGCAACCATGTACCCATGTATGAATGTTACAATTTCACACTAAAACAGATAGGGCCGAAACTTTGCATACCTACCATATAAATTCTAGAGTACTTAGTAATTTTAATTACAATCATTTATTTAAACAGTTCCTATGGGATAGAAATAACCGGTGAATGTTTCCATATAACAATAATTATTAGATCTTCGTTGAATTATAATAACGTAGGTATCCATAGTCTACTTTTTATCTCAGAAACCACGTGCGAAACCGCGGGTAGAATCTAGTATCTAATAACCACTTGTTATCCTTGACTTCCTATAACTAGCAGCAAAACCCGGCGTTGCTCGGGTCAAATACATCGCACACTAAATGGTTATACCATTAAGTGTTAATCAGTTTCTCTATCTTAGGTACATGTGTACTTAAATCTTTGTCTACCATTAAATTACGTTGTATTTAGAGTATACAATTCGATTGATTATTTTGAACTTTTAAGATTATTTTTGACCTTTTTAGATCGTTATATTCTAGAACGTTTAAAAGCTTTTAGGACGACCATAAACAATCCTAAATTATTTAAAAAAAAATAGAACATTTTCGGAATTTCTAGAACGTTCTGGAACATTAAAGAACATTCTAGAACGTTTGAAAGCATTCTTACCTAAGACAGACCATCCTAGATTATTTTTAAATTTTGAGATTATATCCGACTTTTATACATAGTTTTTAAGCATTTAAGAACATTCTAGAACGTTTAAGAGCTTTCAAGACGACTATAAACGATCCTACATCGACTATTTTCGAACATTCTAGAACGTTTAATATAATATACTCTAGACTAAAACATTCTGGAAAAATTTGGATATATCTAGAAAGTCTGGAATGTTCTAAAACATTGTGGAAATGTCTGAAATTTTTTAGAAAAGTTCTCGGTATTATCATTTATGTAATTTACGCCATTCAGCCAAAGATTTATAAATTTTTGCATTCAGCTCGGTCCCGAACTTATAATTATGAGTCATACGATGTGTTAGAAAAGGATAGAAGTATCTCATTACACATTTTTACCACCCACAACCACCCCCTTCCACCTACAACAACCAAACTCCCTTACTTGCAAGTGCACACATAGGGCCTTCTACCACTGCAACCACAAGTGGGTGGCAGTGGATGGTCATGGAGAAATGGCTGGACATACAAACGAACACTATCCTTTTATAATATATATTGATATATATGTATATTGGATGGTGGTAGGTGGTAAATAGTACCTACACAATTTAAATACGTACCGATTACTCGCTAATTGTTTCAAGGAATATCCATCCAATAATTATTATAAAAAGAATCGTCTAAGACCGGAATTCTCCTAGATCTTTTCATTTTATAATCACCATAATTGTTGCAATGCTGCATTAATTACATTTTTACCTTACAACCTCGGAAAGATTCTTTTTGTCATTAGAAATCTGAGTGCAAAAGTGCATAATATTGTCCTCTCGTGGAAAATTCGAACCTTTCTATTCCATACTTTTCTATACCGCAAGTCCACTGAAAATGCATTAAATATTTAGTTCATGTCAGTGCGCCAACCTCATTTCTTTGAATAATCGCACTGGCCAGCCACAGGTTGCAGCACTGGACTGAATGAAAAAAATAAAAAACATTATAAAATTTTCAGCACATTCCGTAATTTGTTTTGAAAATCGTAATTTTATTAAATATGAGCGAGTCCAGCAGCGGCCGAGATATTAATTTAACACCTCAACAAACGAATCAATGCCGATGAACTTTGATCAAGAAACACATAATAGGTATTTATTAGATAGAGCGCGTTGATATCTTTTGTATGCAATTATAAAAAAAGATCCACTTAGCAAACTTGCGAAAACAGCTATTTTTATTAGCGAGACTACGAAATCAATTTATTTATCTTGAACTTTGTCTTCTTTGTTATTGGCAACTAGGTGACCCGACAGACGTCCTATCATTCAAGTCAAACAACTGACAGTTATTTCAAACGTGCTTGGCAAAGAGTATATAACGGTGGGGCTAAGGTTACATTACATTAAAAAAGTTTATAATAAAGGTAGTCGTTAAGTTTTCTTAACTTTTCTAAGTTTCTGAACAATTTTCTTAATTTTTTTTTTAACGTAAGAATTTCTACGAATTAAAAAACATTTAAAAAAAAATTGAATGAAATCGGAAATACAGAAATACAATTTATTTATAAAACCAATTTACATGTCAGAATTTCGTAGATAAGTACAGAATTGTAACCACATTACAAAATAAAAAAATAAATTCAAAAAATAAAAAATTGAATTCAAAAAAATTAAAATAAAATCATAAATGCGAATACATAAATAAGGTTTACAGTTGTAATAGTTCGTTCACAGAATATATATTCTGCTCGACAAGCCAACGTTTCAGTCTTACTTTAAAACAAGATAGACTGCCGTCAGATGTTACAGAGTCTGGTAGTTTGTTGTACACCGCCGGACCCATCAATAATACCTTACTACCTTAATAACCTCTTACTCAATGCTAAAAAAACCAAATGCATTAAATTCATGTTACCTAATGTAAGAGAATTTCCAACGAAGATAATGCTAAAGAATGAGATTGTTGACTTTGTAGACTCTACTGTTTTCTTAGGGTTACATATTGATTCCACTCTTCAATGGAAACCCCAAATTGATGCTCTCGCAGGCAGACTTAGTTCAGCGGCCTATGCAGTTCGAACAATTAGATATATTACCGATGAAGATACAGCTAGGTTAGTTTATTTCAGTTACTTTCATAGTATTATGTCTTATGGTATTTTGCTTTGGGGACAGGCAGCTGACATCCAGACTATCTTTGTTCTCCAGAAAAGAGCGGTACGCGCAATTTATAAATTAAAGCCACGCGACTCTTTGAGAGAATTATTTAAAGAAATAAATATTTTGACAATAATATCGCAGTCCATATATGAAAATCTTATGTATACGCACAAAAATAGAGATAGCTTTTTGAAAAAGTGTGATGTTCACAATAGAAATACAAGAAACAAGAACAAATTACACATCCCAGCATATAGATTACGAAAGGTAGGGAAATCATTTATGGGCAATTGCGTGCGCTTCTATAATAAGCTTCCATCTGAAGCAACTGAACTCCCTATTCGTAAATTTAAACAGTACATTAAACAAAATCTTATCAGGAAGGCCTTTTACTCCATAGATGATTACATCAATGATGTTAATGCTTGGCCAGATGTCGCTCCGTTCCGCACTGACAGTAGTATGTAAGAAATTCAATGTTCTGTTTAGCTTTATGGAAATTTTTGACATGTAACTAAATCGTATTAAATTTAGATTTAGAAAACATGTATTAGACACTTAAGTGATATTATAATGTGCTAGTGGTTTATTTTTCACTTCTTCCACTAGTGGACAAAAAATTTAAGTGAAGAGAATATCAATAACACCTTATTTCTTATTTGATAATAATAACTATGTTTATAGTATACAATTTGACTTGTCTAAGTGCTTATTTTGTAAGCCTAAAGAAATAAAGTTATTGATTCTGATTCTGATCACATGTGTTAACTTTGAGGACTTCGTGAGGGAGCGGGCGATGGTTGCGAGCTTTCCTGCGTTCCGCGTTCCGTACGTCACCGTTTTTTATGAATCGAGTTCGAGCGAACATATACTGCCACTTGCATGATCACGATGCAGGGAGCAGCATAAGTATTCGGAGCTCTTTAAAATGTGGTCTGGCGGAGTCATCTCGCCGAATATTAACTAGGGTGCGTATGGCTCTTTTTTGCATACGGAAGGCGCGCTCCCAGTCGGCAGCTCGCCCCCAAAACTTCATCGGTAAAGGCTACATCAGTAAAGACTAATTAGCCGAACCAGGAGAAATAGGGGTTAATTTATATTCTGCCAGTAGTGTCCAGTGCATGGAAATTTCATAGTCATAGGATTGGCGGGATTACAATGAGCGGTAAAATTTGAAAAAAGCCGAACTGTAGACATTCTCTGGAATGTCAACCAAGTCATTTTCTGTGTTCAAAATGATGACGTCAATTGACGATCCTTTGATATCGATTTTCAAAGAAGACGTCCTATAGATACAATTTTAATAAAATGGGAAAGTTTCAATTTTTTTTTTAACCCATTCTATCCTAGTGCTGGGCAAAGTCAAATCCTTTTATACGTTTTCACTACTAGTGAACGGATGTAATGAAAATTTGCAAAGATTTTTTCTTGTAAAATTACTTACTATTTATCCCAGAAAGTTCGATACAATTTGTGGTTTTGAAGCTTTCATTCTTCCATTTTCGAACGCGATTTTGCACTTTGCCGTTATGCATTGTTAAAGTCGGTATTAATTGTTTGTTTTTAATGCTTACCTTCTTTTCATCTGATATCGTTATAAGTTTTTATTAAAATTCATAATATATCTACGTCTTTGCTCACAAAAAAAAAACCTCTTGAATTCTATAGAATCGAACACAGAAAAAAATTAAGTTTAATTCATTTGTTTGACTGTACGTGTGTTGTTACAGGACCGACGAGCAAGGAATCGCGATGAAGGTGTACAACGGTGTGGCGCTGGCGCTCGAGATCCTGGTGTTATACATCAAGATGACGCTGACCTGGTTCCACTGCCTCTACCTCTGGGCCGTGCCGCCGGACCCTAAGAGCGTCAAGGGCGAGATTATACTAGTGAGTATAGGTACTTACATCTGTGGCTCAGCAACGAAGATCTGGTCTTCGGACTATAGACGGCTCCAGGAAACGAGCTCTCTTGCTAGTAAACTCGAGTTCGCGGAGATGGCTTTACCTTCGTGTCGAGCGATTTTTCAGGTGTCAGACTGATCCTCAGTAGACCAGTCGGCTCGGCATGGCCGATGGTTGTGGCTTTCCCTGATACCGACATGGCTTTTTGATAGCCTGATCTTGCTTTAGTCTAGAACGTACTTGCTGACAAATGTTTATAGCATTAGCACTAAAACCGTACACTGAACTAATAGTTGGTATGTAGAGTGAAATTTATTACCCAACTACCAGGACGAAGGTTATGAGTTTGACACCCTATGTATGTATGTATGTATGTATGTATATTTTTAGCTGATTTTTATGTTCCCACGTAGCGCTGAAACTACTGGTCCGATTTCAACAAATGAGGTGTCGTATGATTCGTCTTAATAACCCGATAGTGTATATGATAAAAAAGCGGTCTACCGAGATAGTATAAATATGCTCGTGTGTGGTATCGTTGCAAAGGTCTGTATTTGTTCTTTTCGAAACTGTTTTTCAAACTTTTGTGAGGTTAACGATTCACAAGCTATCAGCAAAATGGTGTAAAAAAGATATAGTTAAAAACTAAAACCCGACTACATAAAAGTCTTAAGCGAGCGTTCACCTATTGTCCTTATCATTTTCTTTTGATACTTAGGTAGTCGGAGGCACCCACCCCATATACCTAGGGTACCTACGAATAGGAACAAAGGCCTCCGACTACCTAAGTATCAACAGAAAATGATAAGGACAATAGGCGAACGCTTGTTTAAGACTTTTATGTAGTCGGGTTTTAGTTTTTAACTATACTTTTTTTATTATCCCTGGAGCGCAAGAATGGACTTCGTTATTATATGGATCCATAAGCATTGGTTTTGTTTTTGAGTGCGATAAAACTCGACAGTAATATACATACCATTCTCACTTCTCACTGAATTTTATCGACACTAAAGACATCATCGGTGTATAACGAATTTTACCGAGATCCGTGCTCGCAGTCCTGGATTGGGAGGTTCAGCGTTGTCTCTCATGACAGAAGCACTAACCTGTATATTTTGATCAGATCACAGGAGCAGGGCACGGCATTGGTCGGGAAACCGCCACTCGGTTCGCAAAGCTCGGCGGCACCATCGTGTGTGTCGACATCAACCCCAAGGGCAACCAGGAGACGGTGGACATCATCAAGGAGCAGAAGGGCAAGGCGTTCAGATATGAGTAAGTCAAGTCGGTGGGCCTTTCACAGGGGCACAGGTAGGGTGAAAAAAAACTACTGGCAGCTTTTGCAGTAAAATAAATGCCCCCCCACTACATGATAGAAGAAGATTTATACATGATACTCGTGATTCCGAGTATAGGAGCGAGGTGGATTCATGTGGAGTTTCCGTGTTACCTGAATGACATACCCAGTAGATCTCGATGTTCTATCAAAATATTTGAAAATTGTATTTACCAAGACAATATTGACTATCTCATGATGTACTATTTGGCATGCTTGACAACAATTTGATTGTGATTGCTACCGTGATTGCTTACCCACTTAAAAAACAATTTTTATCTGCTAACGTCATCATTACATCAATTTAATGGAGTCTACAGACTGCGGACGTACATTTCAATGTTTGAATATTGTAGGCAGCCGACGACGACAGTGTTTTGTCAACTTGTCGTCGGCAGCAACGTTGACTTTTGTGTGTAGACTCCATAAAAGAGAACAAATTAAATATTTGACAAATGAGGTACGACCGTAGAAAAAAAAACTAAATCTATGGGTACGATAAATGATTTCGAGTTTAGCAGCAAAGGGTAAGTACAGTCGACTTGCTTTAAGATAAAAAAACGACAAAGACTATTATCATGTTCCTTCTGTTAATAAGCGCTCGCATGACAATATGCCAACTTTTCCTGGACAAGCAACTAGCCTTTGTAAATAGGCCAATGTGAATAGTCAATAATTACCATGGGCGTAGCCACGGTGGGGCAGGGTGAGGCACTTGTCCCACCCTGGCTCTGACCTGTAAAGTACCTAACCAAACCAAAAAATCTAAAAAAACTTAATTATGTCTATGTCTAACTACAATACTTAATATCCATATACACGGAAAAAATTAAATAGCCGAGACTTCTACGTTATATAGAACTTTGGTGACAGAAAAAGTTGTGTAGTACTGTCTACCATTTAAAATGGTTGAATTTTCCATTTACACAGACTTGGTTACTATTATTTCATGGTAAAAAGAAATTAATACATCAAATTATTGTATTTATAGAAAGCTAAACTATATTTCATATTATAATTCACATCCATGTAGTATAGAAGACTCTACTGTTTACTTTGTCCGTGTACATACAGATACAGAATGTATCTTTTTTGTATGAAAAATTAACCATGGTACGACCGCGGGTAGGTATAGTTTGCTAGTTACATATTATTTTAGACTGCTGCCCCACCCTGAGCCCATGGCTGGCTACGCCCATTTTACCTACATAACATATTTTGGTTACGCTGACTGATATACAACGTTGATGGTACGAGAATAAAGGTATATAAGGATAGATAGTAAATTTTTGGTGAATGGCGGAAACGGGATGCAGCTGATTTTGACAGTTTCAAAAGTTTCAATGGAAGGTTGCGTAGTTTGGTGGCGATTGGCGGGTTCGGGAGAGTGGCGGGTTGGGACGAGTGACTTGTTTGGCCTATATTTTCAATAGTTGTATCGACGCAGGAGTTTTTAAATCTGGAAGTCACACTGATCCGCCCAACTACAGACCAATTTCAATACTTCCCGCTATAAGTAAAATTTTTGAAAAAAATATTCTCACACAGCTCAGACAGCACGTCCTCTCATTTCATCCTTAATATCCATAAAAATCAATTTGACTTCACAAAAGGTAGATCAACAACCGATGCTGGTACAGTTTTACTAAAGCATATATTGGATGCCTGGGATAAAGCGAAAAACGCTATTGGTATATTCTGTGACCTTTCTAAGGCTTTTGATTGTGTAGATCATGGTACATAAATTAGAAAATTGAGACACTATGGAATTCAAAACAAGGCACTGGACCTTATGCAATCATATTTATCTGATAGAGTTCAAAAAGTAGCTATTGGCAAAGAAAGATCTAGGGGCTCAAAAATTGAATTAGGCATCCCGCAAGGATCAATATGAGGTCCTTTTTTATTTTTAGTATACGTAAATGATCTCCCCTTTTTAGCAAAAAATCTGTGTGATATAGTCTTATTTGCTGATGATACTTCACTGATTTTTAAAGTTGATAGAAATAAATGTAATTATGACGATGTAAATGATTCGCTTTCACACGTACTAGATTGGTTAACTGCCAATAACCTCTTACTTAATGCTAAAAAAACCAAGTGCATTAAATTCATGTTACCAAATGTAAACGAATTTCCAGCTAAGATAATGCTAAAGGATTAAGGATGGGAGATATTTTGGCTACCGGTTATTAGTTGGGTATTTTGTTTCAATACCGCTAGTACGAACTGGTACCCAATAACGTTACAATACTCTATACCTGTCCTGATTTCTACCCAATATATTTCTAACCGATTTGGTTATAAATACCAAATACCTGTTGCAGCTACATAACTTTATGGGTGAACAGTCCGCTAGTACCTATGCGTAGATGATAGTTAGGTAAGTATAGGTATTGAAGCGTTGGGTAGCTATGGCTCACGGTCGGTTAGGCGCGATGCTCGCTTTGCACAGTTATTCCCTAGCGGTATGCGAATTTTACAATAGCGTTAGATATTTTAGGACCATGCTAACAGGTACTGAGTTAGTTATTGAATACCGGACTCACCTCTATAAAGGATGAGATTGTTCACTTTGTAGACTCTACTGTTTTCTTAGGGTAACATATTGATTCCACTCTTCAAATTGATGCTCTTGCAGGCAGACTTAGTTCAGCAGCCTATGCAGTTCGTACAATTAGATATATTACCGATGAAGATACAGCTAGGTTAGTTTATTTCAGTTACTTTCATAGTATTATGTCTTATGGTATTCTGCTTTGGGGAAAGGCAGCTGACATACAAACTATCTTTGTTCTTCAAAAAAGGGCTGTACGCGCAATTTGTACATTAAAGCCACGCGACTCTTTGAGTGAATTATTTAAAGAAATAAATATTTTGACAGTAATATCGCAATACATCTATGAAAATCTAATGTATACGCACAAAAATAGAGATAGCTTTTTGAAAAAGTGTGATGTTCATAATAGAAATACAAGAAACAAGAACAAATTACACATCCCAGCATATAGATTACGAAAAGTAGGGAAATCATTTATGGGCAATTGCGTGCGCTTCTATAATAAGCTTCCATCTGAAGTAACTGAACTCCTTACTCGTAAATTTAAACAGTACATCAAACAAAATCTTATCAGGAAGGCCTTTTACTCCATAGATGATTATATCAATGATGTTTGTTTGGCCAGATGTCGCTCCGTTCCGCACTGTCAGTAATATGTAAGAAGTTCAATGTTCTGTTTGGCTTTAAAGTCAGTATTGTATTCTCTTTGAGACACATAAGTGATATTATAATGTGCTAGTGGTTTCTTTTTCACTTCTTCCACTAGCGGACAAAAAATTGAAGCGAAGAGAATATCAATAACACCTTATTTCTTATTTGATAATAATAACTATGTTATAGTATAAAATTTTACTTGTCTTTTTGTAAGCCTAAAGAAATAAAGTTATTGATTCTGATTCTGACGATTTGGGACGAGTGACAAGTTAGTGGCGAGTGCACTATCCAAAAAAATATGATAGAATCAGAATCAAATGCCGTAGGTGTGGATGGTAGTAGCATGACTTGACCGATCTATCCTTCCAGAGGTGACGTAACAAGCCGCGAGACGATCGCAGAGCTAGCAGAGAAGATCAAGAGAGAAGTGGGTGACGTCACAATGTTGATAAACAACGCGGGCATCATGGCCTGCAAGCCTCTCCTGGACCATACGGAGAAGGATGTCCGGAGCCAGTTCGAAGTCAACATTATCGCGCATATCTGGGTGATTATGACATTGTTTTTACTTCGTGGTTCTTTGTTCCGGTTGCCTTGTCTAAAAAATCACTTCATTTATTTATTAATTTAATGGTTTCTTGAGCTACGAAACGCGAAACATTTCTCCGTATTTGGATTGTATATTTTCATTTACCTACTTAGAATGTAATTAGAGTGTTTAATGTCTTTCCGAACCGAGTGAGGAAAACATTCTAAGTAAATGAAAATATCCAATCAAAATACGGAGAAATGTTTTGGTTTTCGTAGTCGACGGTGAACTCGCTGTCTGCTTATATTTTTGAAGCAAATCATTATCTGGGCCTATTCAAGATGAGAGTGAATAGGTGCTTTCGTGATACTCCGTCGGCCACATCGTCACTTTCCATCAAGTGATATTTTGGTCAAACTAAAGTCTATAAGAAAAAAGTTTGTGTGTGAATGTTTGTTACCACGTGTCTCCGTAACTACTAAACCGACTTAGATGAAACTTGGAATGTGGTTACTTTAGATTCTGGAGTAGGACATAGGCTTTGGATATCTAATTTTCATAACTCGCCCTTTAAAGGGGTTAAACAAGATGGTAAAAATTCTATGAAAGATTTTATTCCCTAGTTCGATTCGCTCAAAACTCGGTACAAATAAACTATAATGTTGATAACTGAAACTAGAAAGTTTTTTTACGATGAGAATATTTTATTTTCCTTTAAACAGCTTCTGCAAAACTTCCTACCATCGATGATGGAGAAGAACCACGGGCACGTAGTGGCATTGTCGTCGATGGCGGGGCTAGTTGGCCTCCGGAACCTGGTGCCCTACTGCGCCACGAAGTTTGCAGTGCGCGGCCTCATGGAGGCTCTAGCTGAGGAGCTGAGGGAGGCCAAAAAAGACTATAGTGGAGTGAGTAGAACCTTAGATTTATATCCTTTTTATTATGTATTGCCGAAAGTTTTGTAAAATGTGTTTCACCGCGCTATGACCGCGGACGCTAAGATGAGAGAATATATATTATAATATGCTTTGCGTTTTTTCGCACGCGTTGATTTATGAAATAAAAATCAGCCTTTTATTTCAGTACAAGACCTAACTGTATGAAAAATTTCAGACCGATCTGTTCAGTAGTTTTGGCGTGAAGAGGTAACAAACATCCATCCGAAAATAATTCCGAAGGGGACCCATAAAATTTTTATCCCCATCTTATCCCGTAAAACTTAAAATAAGTGTAAAAGTAAGAGAATTTGAAGTCGGTTTATCGTTTTTTTTTAAAACACGTCATATTATTAGTGTGTGCCATTTAGCCATAATTCTGTTTATGGGCAAGTGCAGTTTTGAAACGGTTCCGTGGAGATAAGACTGAACCTTGACATGACGTTCCGATTTCGCTCCGTGAATTTATTATTTACACAGAGATCTCTGCAATCAGCTATGTAAAATATGAAGGAATTAAAACATCTAGTTATTGTAAATTGTTATATGACTTGTTTTTCTGTTCTAATAAATAATCTACATTTTTCAACACAGGAAACAAGAACATAATAACAATAATTTGAAATACTTAGGTAGTCGGAGGCACCCACCCCACATACACCTAGGGTACAATTAGTAACCAAGGCCTCCGACTACCTAATTATCAAAAGAAAATGATAAGGACAATAGGTGAACGCTTGTTTATGACTTTACGTAGTCGGGTTTTAGTTTTTAACTACCTATATTTTTTTATACAACTACAAAAGATAAATCCAATTCGGTTCATAAATGGCGGAGAAATCGACGAACATTTATGTATGTACCTACATACAGACGAACATAAAATATCCTTTTTTCATAATTTCAGATTTTCAATTCAAATTTCAGTTTAAAATAGGTACAATACAAAACCAAACGAAATTAAACTACTTATATCCGTTCCTGAAATACCGTTTACCTTCCTGCCAAATTCCATTCAGATCCGCAAAGCTTGAAAGGTAACAAACAGACAGACGGAATTACTTTTGTTTTATATGAAACTAGGTGCTGCCTACGCCTTTACCCGAGTTTTATCGGGATAAATATTATGTTATTCCAGGTCCCAAACTATACCCATACCAAATGTCAGTTCAATCATTCTAGTAGTCGTGAAAGAGGGAAAAAAATCCATATTTACAAACTTTGACATTTATAATATTAGCAGGATTTTTGTATAGATTCCCTGATCCCCTCCGATTCCGAATCTTTGATATTCAGCGATGTTAATAAGCCTTATTGCTGTCAGCTGGCGTTAATTAATTCCTTCCTCCACCTCCAGATAAACTTCACGACAATCTGCCCATACATCGTGGACACAGGTCTCTGCAAGAACCCGAAGATCAAGTTCCCGTCGCTGATGAAGATCCTGACAGCTCAGGAGGCAGCGGACAGCATCGTGGATGCTGTCAGGCGGAACTACAACGAGATAACTATCCCGAGCCATCAGTACTACGTCAATATGGTCGGTTGTTTTAATTTTAACTTGCCTTTGCAAGATTGCTTTGCAACATTTTTACGTGATTGTTTTTCAAGTTTTTATCGTCTTCGAGTCAGTGTGACGGTAGGTGTGCTAAATTATGAACTTTCATAAATGTTTTCCATTAAATTTTTATTCATCATCATCATCATACACGTCCACTGCTGGACATAGGCCTCCCCCATACAACGCCACAAATAGCGGTCTTTAGCCGCCTGCATCTATCGACTTTTCAAAGTTTTTAATAAAGTTGATTATTCACTAGAGAGTATAGGGCTATCCCTCGAGGTATCAAATTCATTTTTGTATATAGAGAGAAATAGAATAGAATCTCTATATATAATTAATATGGATGGATAGAGGCGGCTCAGGACCGCTATTTGTGGCGTCGTACGGGGGAGGCCTATGTCCAGCAGTGGACGTGTATGGGCTGATGATGATGATATAATTAATAAAATATATAATACTGGACAATCCACACAGCATTATCTAGCCCCAAGCTAAGCATAGCTAGATGACTGATATATATAATACAATACAATACATACATAGATAGACATTATTTTTATGATACATAGAACATATCCAGAACACCCGTGAAAATATTACAATTCTTGCAAAAATTTGTCTCAAGGCGGGAATCGAACCCGACCCCGCAACCTCCTGCGTCGCGTCGCAGGCAGACCTTCGCCCGCCGCGCCACATCGCACGGTGGTCTCGGATCGCAAAAAAGAACATAGGATTTTTTTTTTTGGTATTTTTATTCTTATTTCGCCTTTCGATAACTTTACCAAAACTAATAAACTATTGTTCTATTTACAGAAACACAAAGACCAAAAGTTTATTTTTATTTACGTCACCTACATAAATGTCGACTTTAAAACGCCTCGGTGACATTTCACTCTACACAGTAAGAGCTGTGTAATATGTTCTTCTTATCTGGAGGTCTACTCGTAAAAACGAAAATCGAAGTTTCTGATTTGTTGTTGCGAAAACGTCATCTTAGGTAGGTTTTGCTTGAAAATGAAAAAGAAACTTCGATTTTTATTTTCTGAGTAGACCCCCTGATCTGTTTGTCAAGTGGCAAGTGCACACATTATGCCATCATCTGAGAAAAAGGACACGCTGACCAACTTAATTACAGTGTACCTAGGTAGGATGTTGTTGTTGAAACTGAATTAATACGAACTTGCAGTCTAACAAAGTTTTTCGTTGCAGATCTGCCGAATGTTTCCCAAACAAGTGCCTCTCTACCTCAAAGACTTCTTGGATTCTGGACTAGAGCCACAGTAATTTACTTACAGTATTTTTATGCGTACGTGAAGGAATGATCTTGTGGTAAATTGAAAAGCATCTTCACAAGCAGAATCGCCGAATTTCAACAAATATGAAAAATCAGCAACATCTGTTGCGTAGAACCTTGTGTGTATTTAACCCTTCTATTATTTTACAAAGGGGTAAAAATGCACAGATTTATCCCGTCATAAATGGGTAAAAAGTGATACTTAAGAGGCACCGTCAAGGTAAATTGAAAAGAATTATTGCTAACTTTGCGAGCAAAAATTAATTTCTACTATTTTTATGATAAGAGAGAAAACCATTTTCAAAACTGGACTAGATATCCAGTCAGATTATTTCGAGACACATCATATTGTTTATTATTTCCCTCGTGAGCTAACCTCAGAGAAATCTAGCTCTATGACGGGACTTTGCGAAACGTGCAAAGAAAAATCTTTATCAGCATTTTGTATTACTTCGAATTGTCTTCGGTTTTTTTTCTACTTTATATTCATTGGGTGTTTTAACAAGTTTTAGCACGCGATAGTATAAGGAAAAAATTGTAAGACAGTAAGAATTAGTAGAAATACTTACTCATCAACATCACACTGTAGATATAATAATAAGTAGGTAGTTTTTATAAGGTTCAATCGGGGGTTTTTTTTATACCTATTATAAATAATTATAAGAAATCATATTTTTTTGTGAATCGCCTTATAAAATAAGTATTGAGTGTGAATATTCTGCCTATATTTATTTTACTATTGACGGTCGGACTTGAAAATTTGTATTTAAATACCCTTGATCAGTGGCAATGTCACAAGCTGTTATGCATTTTATTTAGAATATTTATAATAGTATTATAATAATCATGTTCTGTTAGCAATCTGAAGTGCCATTTATGTAACAAAATTGAAAAATAGTTTTATTTTAAATAAAGATCTAACTCGTTGACTGTTTTTTTGGTGGACAGTTGAAACTGATTTTGTCAGTTTTAACCTTTTGCGCCAATGAATGTCAAAAAGGAAATACTCCATTAAAATTGTCAAAATCTCTCAAGCCTCGCTGCCTACCAAAATTGCAGTTAACAGACCGCTCAATATAGAAAGTATGTCTAAACTGAATGTAAAGGTTAGGGTTGTGATGCTAGACTTATATGAATAAATGTGATTAATCTATTAGATAATAATAAATAAAGCTATTTTAATAATTTCACGGTTCTTTTCCTCTGTATTTTTAAATAACAAACCTCTTACATACAGTAGGTGTTAGAAGAAGAAAAAATGGTTTTTCAAACTAGACATTTTTATTTACTTCAATATAGGATTATGATAGTCACTTTAAATGCAAGGATTTAAGCACTAGGTTCTTGGAAAGCTCTATAGCGCTTTATTACTTGAAGTGGTCACGTTATTCTAATGATAAAGTTGATTGCTTCATTTGATTTCAGATTATTTTACTATTTATTCCAATGATTAACTACTTATATACTAAGTATGACTAGACGTCGTAATGTCGTAATGTCCATCGATTGGCATTCGCAAAATGGAAAAATCTTATAATTTATTACTGCTTCAATTATACATTAAATGTCATCTACGACGATCATTTACTAACGTCTTGATCAAGGCTATAAATCGAATAATAATCCACTTGTAGAATTGACCTAGCCTTTGAAATGTTAACGGTCAATATTTTAATATAGATTAGTAATGAACACACAAAACACAGGCTACTCAACGTTTGTACAGTCATAGTTTTAACTACAACATTTTTATATTTTATACTCAAATTTTATACTGGCTTTTAAAACAACAACCCCTTTTTTCAACATTATGTTATAAATACAATTTAAATGTATGCACCTACTTTCATGAATAATTGTTTCTTATATTATTTGTCATTAACGAAATTCCTTAAGTTGATATAAGTAATGGAGTTTTAATATTTTATTATTTTATAAACCTCTACACAATTCACACCAACATGGTAACATGTCACATATAACAAAATCCTCTAACAGGCGACTAGATACGTATTTCTTAGATTATGTTCTTATCTATATTTAATTTTTTTATTTACAAAATATTATACATACATAATTTTTATTGCTTCTAAACAATATAAATATCATGGTCTCCTTTTAAAATTGTAAAAAAGCTTCTTTGTACTAATTTATAATTTTGCTAAATTTAATCTTAAAATACTAATACAGAAAAGCTGCCACAGTTAAAAACATAATAAGAACTGAAATAAATACATAATCATTTTGAATATATTTTAATAAAATTAAAATGCAAAAAATAGTAGTTAAAAGGTCAATAACAAAATTTGTTACCATATTTAATTTATATCTACATTATAAATATTATGTTGATTATCATATATTATAATTGACTTGTACATTCACTAGACGATACCGTAAATCGATAAAATAACATTAATGTATAAAGAAATCGCGGTAAAATCTTTAAGCAAAAGTAACCTTTAAAAACATTATTTCATAAAATATGTATTGTGCGTCTACATATTGCATTTGTTTATTATTTCTAGAATTAAAAAAACAAAACAACAAAATCAGGGGATTGCAATCAGGCTAATAATAATAATATTGCTAATTTCCCCATAATACCTAAGAGGAAGCATAAGCATACTTTCTTCAGAAGGCTTTCAGTAACAATGGAAGCTCAGTAGAAAGTCTAAATTATAGTTTTTAAATAGGAACGCCACAAATTTCTACTATATGATTATTATTCTGACCACGAATAAAGCTATACATGCATAAATCTAAAAAAAAAAAAATATAGAACAATACCTAAATAAAATAAGTAGGTAGGTACATAAACTATGTACCTAAATAGGTATCTTGTCTCATCCAGAGAATACTTAATTTTATCTTATCGTATAATATAATATTTTGCGTACCTATTTTTATCTTTATGTTCCCAAATGCATGTTCTCAAAACTTTTATTTTTTCGTTTCTCATTCTTGCAATATAGATTTGTTTTCTGAAAATAGCCGAGGCCAAGTAATGCGATTTCTTAAGAATATTATATTATTTTTGAGGAAAATAAAGTTTTGCTTTGGTTTACCTTGCTAAAATTCATTAACTCATTTATATGCATCTTAACGAGTTATCTAACTTTTTTGGCCTAATCATTTTGTTACTTCGATGTTTATCCGTTATATTTACTAAAATATATCGACATCTTTTAGATGCTCGTAGTTTCTGTCCCAGTATCCTCCGTTATACAGCCAATCTTCTTGCTTCGTATACGGGTTCTGACCTTGGCTGAACCACCTGGAAAGACATCATTACATTTTAAAATAAAAGACATCCGCTCATTAAAAGATTATAGAGACTTCAAATGCTTCCCGCCATATTGGGATAAATTTACATAAGATTTACCCTGCGTAGATCCACACTTGTCCCGAAAAGCGGGCACGAAAGGGTTAATCCACTAGGCCACGAAATCTTAAACTCAACGGCTAATTTTAATCTTTACATATGTTTTAGGGGTTTATTAAACCTCAAAAATTTAAGTTTAAAAATTCAAGCACGGATATACAGAGCTCATTAGTCATTATTATAAATGCGAAAGTGTGTTTGTTTGTCCTTCTTTCACGCCTTAACTAAGCAACCAACCGACTTGATTTTTGACATAGAGTTAGTTGAAAGGATGGAAAGTAACATAGGCTAGTCCGGTAAAACATCGAATTCCCATGGGAAAAAAATACCTTTTTGTGCCCCTAGAAATATGAAATTCGAATTGAACGCGGGTGCAACCACGGGGAACAGGTAGTTTATTTATAAATAGGAATTGATTGGTATGAGAATACCTACTAGTGACAATGGCCTCCACGTACCTATTTTAAATTAGTAAAATTTCTTTACTTCAAAGAGTAAGTGTTCAATAAATAACCTACCTTAGTCATTACGGCTCCAAACAGTTCAAAAAGAGCTTACCTCGAGGTCCGATTCTCTTCAAGCCGTGTCTTCTTGAAGCTGCTGCTGTGATGTTCCGTTGCAATAACAGCCTGACATCAGGCTGCATCCTGTTGGACAGAGCTTTTTTGAACTTACCTTGATGACCGGTTCCGAAGGTTTATTGAGCGCGTTTCTGAAGTCCGCTACTTCTCCTTAGTCGTGTCTTCTCCGTGGCAGTTGGTTGCCCTTGCTCCTATAGCCTCACGTCTGGTCTCTTCCTGTCGGTACTGCAGAATTGTCATAAAACCTACCTTGCTGACCACGGCTCCGAAGCCTTCTTGAGCGCTTTCCTCGAAGTCCGCTGCTTTTCTTCAAGCCGTGTCTTCTCAGTGGCAGCCGCGTCGATGTCCCCTTTCTCCAACAACCTTACGTCAGGTCTCATTCTGCTGTCGGTAGGACAGAGTTGTCCTTTCATGTCGGTTTCCAGCTCGTTTAGGGACATCGCGAACTCGGTGAATTGGTAGTACTGAAAGTAGTGATTTAAAGGTTAGATTTAATGGCACTTTGATTCAGTTCACGCACTAAAATTGCAATAAAATCTATAAAAAACAAGCATCAGAAGAAAAACGGCGGTACCTGAGCACTGTTGGTTGGTCTCGGCCTGGCCTCCCACAGCATGACAGATCCAGGGATGTCGATGTTGTATGACTCATCGGGCTTCGGGATATCGTCAGAACCTTCGGGCTCGTCGTTCTGAAAGATAGGGCCATAACTAATAAAAAGTTTAATGCTATATAATATAAAAACAGACAGAACAACTAGTGATCACTGAGAATTTTAACAGTCGACTACGCTGTTTTTCTGTTGTTGTTTCTGAAGATACCAAAAAGATTGTCGGCCAGCAGGAACGGCATAACAGTGAGTTTTGCAAAGCTAACAACTGCATGCGGCGAAACAATCTAAAATCCGCTTTCTGTTCCTGCTGTCCACCTTAAAGGCATCTTTGATCATCTACACATTTACCACTGCGCTCAAACTGGAGAATAATTTTCTTACTCCACGAATTTCACGACACTAGGTTTCAATAGGTATGCATCGAATCACTTGCTGCTACTCACATCTTGGATCGACATAGACCTCAGCGCCCCAACCTTGAAGCTATTGAGCTTAGCCAGCACCTTCTTCGGCGTGTGCGAGGGAGTCTGAGACGTGCTCTCGTCCCCTCTCTCTCTCGCCCACTGCTCGTAGGCAGATGCGCTGCAGCACTTGATGAACTCTGTCCACTTGCCGTAAAGGAAGCGGATGCGTTTCTTACTAGAAAGAGATAAAAAGGAAAAATTTAAAATAGAATGCTCTGCTATCTAGTTCGGGAATTAGTTCATAATCCATGGTTACATGGTCATTGTGGGTGGTTACAGTACTGCACCGGTCATTGTGGTGATCTTTGGTGGACGCCTGATGTCCACCAATTGTTATAAGTGCTTTGTATAGGATTACGATGGTGATTATGTTTGTGGATCCTTGCATCTAGTTCACCCAATACAATTATTTTAGGATGAAAACTTTCACATAGTTTTACATGTATTTTATTTTCCACGCTAACTGCCTGACAATAATGTTTTTAACCTTGACTGCACATAATTACCACGAAACCTGCTGGGTAAATGAACTTAATTTTTTTTAAATACAATATAAGAAATGTTTCCTTTGCGGAAACGTCATCTCGCAAGCAGCTCGCAAGATACCGATTTGTTAATAGTATGTTGAAACTTACTTCGCATCCATGACGAATCCATCCACTCTATGCAGATCCCGGTTATTGAACCCAGCTGGCTTGAAGGACAGGTTTGCCTTCAGTCCAGCTCCCCCATGGCACACCACCTCCATAGCTCCGTACTGCTCGATCCACAGCTTGCCTACTATCACGTTGTGGACGCAGCAGTTTACGTTTGTCCATGTGTAGGCTTCACCCCAGCTGATAATACAAATGAAAGCAATGTATTAGGCATCGCGTAATAGTAGATTATGCAACGAGGACTCAAAGCAGTATCTTACCACGGGTCTTACGTCACGGGTGTCATTGGTCACACATATTTTGATATTCAAAAATTCAAACTCCCTAGGGAATAATGAACATTAATCCCAATGGAATAATGAGGTTGAATTTGGAACCTCAAAAAATGTACCAACATGGAAATGTTGACCAAGGAAAGGATATTCGAACTAAGAGATCTCATTTGATTTGTTAAAACTTCCATCTTTTTCAGCTAACAGGCCTTAATCACTTGCTCAGATACTTTCGGTAGGTACAGATCCATGACAAATAAAGCGCTTTTTACGAGTGTGAAAAGTTATTTACATAATACGTTGTTGTGTTTTGTTTGTTAGGTGATGTTATCACCTACTTTGTGACCGCGCAAATTAGTTTTTGTTCAGAGAGCTAGGATCAGAATTTCGTGGGTAATCGATGGATATGGGCAGGGCAGGACCAGCATTTTTTTTTAAATTAAATAAATAAATGTACACTTTTACCTTGGCAACTCAACAGTGACGTGTCCTTTAGGCTGGATCTCGACGCTCTTCCCGCAGAACTTCAGCTTTGGGTGGACTGACCCGTGGAAGACGAAATGAGGGCTGTCAGCATGGAAGGCAGACACTGGAGGATGGTGGGAGACCTGTAGAGAATAAAATATTATTAAAATTATTTAAAAAAAGAGCTTGTTTTGTGCTGATTTACGAAGCAGACCAAAATTTGAAAAAAGTTTCATAAATCAGATGAAAGTTGTCATCATTAATAGGCAAAGATCATTGACTTGTAACTACTCTATGCATGGACCCATCCTTGTTTGTCTTATTTTTAACTGTTTATACTGTTGTTATAAATAAATGGCTCTATACTCTTGTTATTGTGAAATTATAACGTATTTTTACACTCTTTTTTGACAGCATTGACTGGTAGGTTTCAAAAGATTTTCTTTGCATGCAATCCGCATATCTTCATAGCGCTACCAATCCGATGCAGTTCAACTTCACTTGGTTGTTTAGATTTTTGAGTATTTATACTTTTTGTAGACAAATTCTTACCTGTTCACAGACAGCTCGGAACTCGGGTCTCTCCAGCTCATAGGTTTCTCCGAGGAGAGGGTTGAACGGCTTGCCTAGGCGCTCCCAGTTAGAAGCGAGCGCGCTTACGGCGAAGGCTGAAAATTAAAACATGAACCGTTTAGTGGAAGGTGTAAACTAATGCCTATATTTCTTTTTAATCTTTATAACGATTTGCAAAATTGCTGAGCCAGGCACGAATTCGATGCGAAAGCGAAACCTTGATTTTCGACGTGCATTTGATACAGTGTAAAAAGACGTTCTTCTACAAAAGCTCTCAGCATTAGGGGTAACACCCGGTTCGTTAAAGTTTTGATATAAACTGTGAGATTGCTTTAAGTTTTAATACATACATGTCTAAATAGCACTAGATATATAAAAACTATGACGAGGCGACCTCAACACCTAAAGTACTGGTGGGATATTATACTGAGGCAATTTTCTAGCAGTGGGAAAAAATGAGCTGATCAATCTGAACCCCAGTTCCTTACCAGCAATATACTCCATTCGATGCACAGGGTCCGTCTGCTCGGCCGCCATCCGCAGCAGATGCGCATACTCCAAATACTCCAGCATCCGTTGGAGGAAGGACAGCGGTTCGTTGAAGACCACCGGCATCGTGATCTTGGAGAGCTCCTTGCCTACGCAGTTCTTCAGGACCGACCACAGGGAGAAGTCGCCGCGGCTGAACTGAGCGACAGGGAGTGTTGTTCTGCAAGAGGAGTAATTAAAAATTTAGGCTTGAAATGGTAGGTTATCCTAATAATCTATATACATAAAAATTAACCCTTATTTCTCTTGCTCAAGCTATAAATTGAGAACGGCCTTACCGATTTCAAACATCTTTTTTTAGGGTTTCCCAATACTTCGTAGGTTCCTACATAAAAAAAAAATTGCGCAAAAACTTAAAAATTTTAATAAAACTTAACGACTACCTTAGCCCCAGGTTTATATACTCTTTGCTAAACACTTGAAGTCTGAATTGAATGACAGGACAACGTCTGTCGGGTCAGCTAGTAATTTATAAAGGCGAAAATTTTTGCCGTTGTGAAATGTTTGGTTGCAGAGAACGCCAAAACTACTTAATGGACCGAGCTGAAATTTTGCACTGATGAAGTTGTGTGCCTAGAATAACGAAAGGGCTACTTATTAAGACGAAAAAACACTTGCAAAGCCGCGGGCAGAACATAGTAATGATATGATTTTCGAAGATGTGGATGATGATTATAAACTAGTGTCTGTCCTTCAATTCCCAAAAAAAAAACACGTTTAAAAAGAAGCCTCTAACAACAAGCTTAATCTAATATTTCAGCTCAAGAATTTCAACCCCAGCTATCTTAATCATGTGGTCCCTTATCCCTGCTATTTAGGGACGTTGAATGAGCCTAAAAGTCCTTAAACAGCAGGGTACCGTTGGTATAGTACAGGCAAGTCAAATACAAAACCACTCAAATCTGTGAGTAGGCACCAAATAATGACCTACGCAATTGAAATGTAGATAAAAAAAACCTAACTAGACAAAGACATGAGTATAACCCAAATCTTTGAGTTTAACTAGATGAGTGGTTGGGCTTGTCTGCTATGATTATGTTTTTGCTCTGTACCTACGCGAACAAAAGCTCCATTTAAACCAACGAAATTTGTGTTAAGCATCTCAGAGGGGATGTTATCATCGACCCATGAAATGAGGCCAAGGTCACTCTCCCCCTTAAATTGTTTGGTTTCCTTCCCTTTCCTTCTTCCCTTTGCAAGTTTAAATGTCCCTAACCTACCCTTCAAAGGTTTACGTATTCCGGGAAAATTTTCAAAAATGTCTTATTGAAATTTAGAAATTGGTGCCGAATGTAACAAATAGGTACGATCTATTTGGTAATAGCCAAATAAGAATATTCATTTTACAATAGGTAAGTACCTACCTACTGATTTCGTTCGACTAACGTCTGTCCGCATGTTAACACGCATTTTTTCGGAACGTAGATTACTCTTCATCTTTTCGTTTACTTACATATGTACCTATAAATACATAATTTATTCCCGATCTAATGTTACTAAGTAAAATTTCAGCTCGCTCCATTTAAAATGTAACGAATCTACAATTTTTCATTCATGTAGGCCTATAGGTCAACATTTAAAAACAATCATTTAACAATTACTACTATCACATTTTCTCGAAAAAATCATTCAAGAAAGGCTGCTCCATTACTTCTTGGAGTTTTTAATTAAGAGACCAACTGGCGAAATGGCAGAGGTTGAATGAATAATAGAGAAGATGGATCGCTTATTCTCTTGTACCGTCTGACATTGACGTATAACCTCTCTACTCACTGTGAGTGAGCATGATAATTGTTTCGCCTTGAATATTTTTCAAGACGACTCGAAAAATATATTTTGGCTTCCATTATTTGTGTTAACGTTACCTAGAATTCGTTGAACCTTGAAAGCTTCCACTGTAATGACTGTGATTCTGTGACCTGCTTCTTTAATGTTGATTGATTTCCAGTGTTTTCTATGATTAGGTACTAAAGATTAAGTAACTATCGCTACTATTCGAGCACTCAACTCTATAGAAACAACCTTAGTAAACGAAATAAATATTACATTGTACACCTAGGCGAGAACGTGCCTAATTCCTATCGAGTGTGATATTTGAGGCCCTCGGCTGAGCCTCGGGCCTTAAAATACAACGGGTAGGAATCGCACTTTCTGCCGAGTGATACATAGTGCTTTATACTACACCTTCGAGGAAAATAAAAAGCAGAATAAATATTTTATTTCTGGCGGTGCCATAAAACGCTCACTATCACTCGACGACATTCTGTAGAATTAATAAAATTGCCTACACCAAATTCAAAATTATAAGAACTTCCCGGGCCAGCCTTTATCACTTGGGTTCATTTTTTAAAATATTGTTCGGAAATCGGAAGAGGCAAGCGGACTTGGAGTAAAAACTTTTTGTCGTTTGACCTATACTGAAAATAACCATAGCCGATCATATATGAAATTAAAAAAAATATAACACGTTAGAAATGGATTTCCATACAGTTTTCCCTCCCGCTAAAACGCGTGAGAAATGAAATTCCATAGAGTTTTTCCTCCCGGATTCCTATACGCCTGCAATGACTTACTTTCTATCTAAGGAATAAGCAACTTTCCGAGCAGGTGTAGTATAAAATATAAAGAATATACAAAGCCTCCATACAGTAGGTAGGTCCTTATGATTCGTAGATTGTAAGTTAGTTATCGTTTGGTAGAGGTTTGTCTTTTCGGTTAATAAATGACCTACCAAGGTATCCTCATTATTGTATAAAGAGCCTAACTCTTTTCGGTGCAATTTTCTCGTTCCAATGAGGTAAACTCATACAAGGCAAAAAATACTAACTGTAAAATATCTCATCAAAGCAAGTATCTGCCAGGTTTTGCTGCTAGCTGCACTTTGTGGAAAACGCAGCGCAAAGCGACAAAACGTCGCAATAGATAACGATCAAAAATCTTCCAAACTGACTTACCGCAGAAAGATTTGAATATATTTCTGTTCCAAATTCCGTTTTCCTTCCACATTCCACCAACAAACAACGTAGATATCTATCCGAGTAAATAATAAACACAGCCTTCCTACTTATCTAAACAGAATAGCAAGCCGCTTGCGCAAATTTGCTCTAACAACCACGCAGTGTCTTCCGTTTACTGATCTCTCCCAGGGGACCACAATTATTCTACTACTTGTTGTTATAATATGCCTCGCTACATCCAAGTTTCGTGTTTTCTTTCATGTTTTGGTATTTATTACCAAAACATGAAAAAAAAACACGATGAGTAAATCTTTAAATAAATTTTATCTTTATATAATGCGAGACACACCATAGCACCATAGCATCTAGCACCAAATCAAAGGGTTTGCAACAGAAGAGGCTATTAAGCCTCTATTTTTGTTGAATATATTGTATAATTCTCTTTTTCACTGAAACATCTAACCTATCTGCTCTTTCTTCAATTATAAAATGCATTGTTGATTGTGCAAATCGATAAAAAGGGGCACCGGTTAGAAGTTGTTCGAAAATCTTGCACGATTGGCATTATGTTCAGTTATAAAATTGTCAACTCATCAAATTTTCGATGCTTTTATTCCGGCTCCCGCAGCCCAGCGAACGAAATAGGCTCAGGAGAAAAGCCACTACCTAACGAAAAGTCACTCTTAGAACCTCAAATACTAGAAAAAAATAGGAACCTACAAAATTATGTACAAAGTACGAGGTGTTAAATCTAAGCCTGTTCCCGCTGTCCCGGCGAGCTCCGGCGTTCAAGGTTGCCTTCCCGATCAATATCCACCTGTGATACTCTTCGGATCTACTTCGCAGCATTGTGGATTTTATTACGGTGGGTTCAGAGCTTATATTTCCATGGCGGAATGACTCTGAAGGCGCTACAATATCTGCGAATTGCGGTGTACGGTGAATATCTACATTATTATGAATCTAGTTGTTTTGAGATAATGAAAAATATAAATTCGTAAAATTAAATGTTATGTCTAGGTAGATCTGTGCTGCTACGAACCTAATATAATTATATTACCTACCTACCTATATAAAATTGCCTAAAGCTAAAAAAGTACCTATAATTCTTTTTGATTGGCTTGTTGGCGTTAATCTAGAGCTCGCAGAGCATTTAACTTTTGCTATTGGAAATTGTTTTTGATTTTGGTACTTATTGGCCAATACAGTCGACCTTCTCAACGAATCTGTGTCTTCCAGCTATTTGCCCGCCCACGGGACTAATGGACCATCAATATTGCAAAAACGACACTTTTTCCGATTCAGTAACGTTTATTCCTTTTTAGGACCGGCTTTTTATTGGATAGAAAAATCAAGATGGCTCCTTTGGGAACCGTTCGGTGTCAGATAAATTTTTGTTTGACTTTGTTTATGGATTTTAGTGTATTTTTCTAGATTTTCTTAGACATCTCATATTTACGAATGGAATTGTGCGACTGGCGGGATTTTCACATAAACCCTATTCGCTGTTAAAAACTCATCTTATAAGGATAATAGGTACTAATGTACAAACCACAAATTCCTAATAAAACTATCAGTCACTAGGTTTCCAAAATTAAAACCAGAAGCTCTGCCAAAAACAAAAAAAATTAGTTGACTTAAAACGACTGCTAGGTACTGTTCTTCTACCACTACTGTGTGAGAAGTCCAAATTTTTTTCTTATAATCATCATCATAATCATATCAGCCCATACACGTCCACTGCTGGAAATAGGCCTCCCACATACGACGCCACAAATAGTGGTCCTGAGCCGCCTCCATCCATCGACTTCCTGCGACCGCTACAATGTCGTCGATCCATCGAGTGGATGGTCTCCCATGTAGGGGGGGATTTACCATAATCACCACGCTTGGCAGGCGGATTGGTGATCGCAGTGTTGGTGTTGAAAAATATTCTTACAATAAAAACACATTATTATACTTATACCGTGGATGTCGTAAAAGCCGACTAAGGGAACCTACCAGAGGAAGGGCAGCAGCTTCCTTCTGAGTATTTTTAAACACCAACACTGCGATCAACAATCCGCCTGCCAAGCGTGTTGATTATGGCAAATCCCCCCCTACGTGGGAGACCATCCACTCGATGGACCGACGACATCGTGGCGGTCGCGGGGAGTCGATGGATGGAGTCGGCTCGGGACCGCTGTTTGTGGCGTCATACGGGGGAGGCCTGTGTCCAGCAGTGGACGTGTATGGGCTGATGATGATGATGATGATTATATTTAATTAAAAAAAAAAACTTTTAATTACAACTTTTATATCATCTACGACGAAAGTGATTGGGAAGACAAATCCAACGAACCCAAACTCGACGTGGTTTAGTCGTTTTCTTTAGGAGTTCCTATGGCCACCTTCGGTTTCCATTATCAGACAAGCTCGATGGTACCATGACGTTATATTGTCACCGAACTTACACACGTATGCCCAATTTCAGCTCAATCAGTTGAGGATTACTCGATCGATTGAGATGGATAACTTTCAAACGTTTGAAAGGTATCCATCTCAATGTATCCCTCCTTTTTCGGATCGGCGATACAAGGGTCGGGTGAGGTCGCCCGTGCCAGACCCTATCGGTCGATGGCGACCTTGGACCGAGGTAAAAAAGGTTTCGGATTAGGCTCCTGGTTTATCGAGCTGACACAGAAGCAAGCGATTGTCCCAGTGGCCCGCATGCGGGTACTTACTTACCCTAAAAATAGGTTGGTAGGGCACAGTGAACGATAAATATTAACAAAATCCTTTAAACGTATACGTACGCTGAAAATCGGACTTTCAATTATCAGAAATGTTTTGTCATCGATTGATTTTACAAAGTAAGGATCGATTTGAGAAACTTTAAATTGAGCTTAACAGGGAGGTTGTCGGAATTCGATATGGTAATAATTGGCACAAGTTATTCTAATAACCTATTTAACTTGGGACGAAGACAAAAAATATACAAGGCTTAATATTAAACAGAGAGGAATACTATTCGACAAAGGTTAAATAAAACCTAGATGCCTAGTTTTATTCCATTTAGTAACACTTTAAGTTGCAAACAAACAAGCAAGCTCAGTTAGCCGATTACCTAGGTACAGCTTCGCAGCTCTTTAGTGCCTTCATTTACCCTCTTTCCCCATCTCCAGGGGTAAGGGGGTTCTAGAGAGGAAAACGGGGAGCTTTGAGGCGGAAAGGGGTGGAAATTAAATTGCAAGCCGCTTGCAGCTAATCAAAGAGAGATTGGCGCTGTAGTAGTCATGTTTACTTGCACAGGGGGATTCTGCGAGGTTTCCGGTAAATACGGATTCTTGAAGAAGTATTTATTATTTCAGGAAATGTTGCGAGTTTTTATACATACTACACCAATCGATTGATCGTCAGTCGATGGCATCGATCGATGGTAGAATGGATTAGTCGATGTCGATCGATAGATTCTACCACACCTCTGGCATCGATCGACGATCGATCGATTGGTTAGTCGATCGGTATCAGTCGATCAACCACACAACCTTAGACAAATTGATGCCAAAATTATTCAATTTTAGTTACTTTGACATGGTGAAGTCAAGGCTAAGGGTTTTTAGCAATCCTTGTTTTACTGAAAGTCCAACTTAATATTTTAATATGAAATTATTTTATTGTGCTGCGTAAAGGCTCATGCAAAATGCAAGCTGCACTGGAATGCGATGCAATATGCATGCTAAGTACGTTTTACTTGAGAAATTCTGGAGCTAGATAAAATTTTAAACCTAATCTAGTACGAGTGGGGTCTTGTTTATAGTAGTAGAGGAGAGCTACGACGTAGCAAATGCTACTTCGTAGAAGAGTGCTACATCATTTTAAATGCGACCTCCGCGTCGTCGTCGTAGAGGATAGCTATTGCGTAGAGAGCTACGATGTAGCAAATTGTACTTCGTAGAAGAGTGCCAAAATGTTTCAAATGCGCCGTCGTCGTAGAGGAGAGCTACGACGTAGCAAATGCTACTTCGTAGAAAAGTGCTACAACGTTTCAAATGCTACGCCAAAGAGGCCTGCTACGTCGACGTGCTACAACAAAAAAACTACGCAACCTTCATGTCATCTACGGTCCTCAACCGTTACAAATGTTTTTGTGACATTGAAGAAAATTACTTCCAAAATAATTCCCCACCATTCCATTATCCAATCCAATTTAGCTAACCGAAATCTTAATAATCACGTCAGAAACACAAAAGCGTCTAATCTGATTCGTTATTCATCTCATAAATATGAGAATGGTCCCTTTATCACTAATGTCTTATTTCTAAATGGATTTGGGACAGATCGATGCCGACCTTGGAAGGGACGAAAAGATACAGCTGAGTTTAACAATAATTTAAGAGTTTGAAAAACGAGATTCAGGTGCTTCACATAGATAATAAAAGTTTGAATGGATGTGATGTTCGTGACATCTTAATGGCGAAATTAGGTAGGTACTAAATGAATAAAGCTGAAATTTTGTATGTGTAGATATTTTAGACCTGGATAAACATAGGTACTTTTGGATCTTTTAGTATACTTAGAAAATATGCGTAGGTAAACGGTAAAAAACTAGTAGGCACTTACTAAATAAATATACATAGATTGATGGCATAAACTTCGGGAGGTCTAACCAGTTGTGAATATTTGCCAATTATCTTCAAATCACTAAGGATCCTGACGGTTCCCGGCCTGTTCATTCAGCAAGCAGCTGTATATGCCCGTAACCACCTTGCGGAATATCCTAAGCTTGGTGATGGCCACCATTACATGACAAGGAGCAGGCACCGACTGAAGGCCGTGACGCGGCGGCTCCAAAAAACCTCCAAACTGATCCACGTTGTAGGGCCGGCGGTATACAACCGCCTCCCACAGTCAGTCACGAGTGCGGAGTCAATACAATCGTTCTAAAATACAAATTAAAGAACTGGCTCATTGAGCAATCCTTTTACAGGATTGATGAATTTCTGAGATAAGACTGTCCTTTTTTAATATTCATGTGATTTCAATTATTAATTATTTTTAAATTTGATTCAAGGAATAAATGTATTTTAATGTAATTTAATTAATATTCTTATAGAATTATTATTATTATTATTATTCTGTTTCTCATTTCCATGATCACAGGCCATATAGTGACCCGGTCCTTTGGGAGGCATGCGTGGAGCCGAAGCCAACAGCACAGAGGCCCTTTATGAGAATTAATGTAAAGGCGAGAGCTACACATAGCGGATATCATCCTTGGTTGCACAATATGATACACCCGAAGATGATATCCGCCAGGTGTAGAAACTATTGCAAAGGAAAATGAAAATAACAAAAAAGCCATGTTATTGTGGTGAATGGATGGACTGGGTAATTGGGCTATGGGGAAACTATGGACGCCTGCCATAAACATACTCTCAATACTGTTACAAGCGGCAGACGGTGGCTTGCCGAATGCTGGACGGGTTCCTCAAAATGTTGGTTTAAATGCCGGTAAAGGAACAACATCGGTGCAAACGACTAAGGTGTGTATTTGAATTATTATTATTATTATTATTATTATTATTATATGAATACAAACAACTTATACTTATGTATAATAATTATTTTACCAATAAATGAACATGAACATGAACATGTCTAAAAGCAAGCATATTTCATAGATTTCTTGCAAGGGCTTTCTACAAACATTTTTGACCGGGGCCGCGGCGTACGAATATCGACCCCTCCAACTCAACCCGTGGATGTCGTGGTGTCGGTGCCGACTAAGGGAACCTACCAGAGGAAGGGCAGCAGCTTCCTTCTATTTTTAAACACCAACACTGCGATCACCAATCCCCCTGCCAAGCGTGGTGATTATGGCAAATCCCCCCCTACATGGAAGACCATCCACTCGATGGACCGACGACATCGTAGCGGTCGCAGGGAGTCGACGGATGGAGGCGGCTCAAGACCGCTATTTGTGGCGTCGTACGGGGGAGGCCTATGTCCAGCAGTGGACGTGTATGTGCTGATGATGATGAATACTAACATTATCCATTTCTTCTGCAAAGTAGCACCTGTCTACTCCTTTCAAATACGTCACCTTTGATTCTATTGGAACAACTTTCTTACAATAACAAATCAATAGCGAGGCGAGACGTAGCCTTGATGTTTCTCATTCTCAATATCTGTGCATTGCGCATGACAGGGTACGGACAATACATTTGCCTACTTATGTATCCATTTTTATAATGATGTCTTCTGTTAGTAACTTATTTGTAGGAAAAAATACTGACCTGTAATTCCCAAAGCTGCCACCATTCTCTTCCATCTTACTCCAATGCGCTTGTTCCCCGTCTCCCGCGACGGTTGGCGCTCTCTCTCTCACTCACTGATCACTTCACTTATGTAAACTTATATATTCTCAATGTAAACAGAAGAAGGTTGTGAATTGTGTGTTAGGTTCTGTGTTATTTGGTGTCCATTATTGTAGGCATGTTAATTCTGAAAGGCACTGATTTGTAATTCAAAAAGTAAAGAATTTAGCGTCATTTTCACTATGGATCATAGGCAAGTATATTTCAAAATTTACAACAAAATATATGTTATGTGCAATTTTATGGGCTAACCTAAGAGTGGAAAAGCATGATACCTATGTATACGTAGACTTACAATAATGTCCAATAGAAGAGGCCTAAAAACCCAGCAGTGGCTGCTCAGGGTTGAACCGAAAAATGTAATTTCAAAGCTCCAATAACCACATTGTGTAATATATATTTAGGATGAGGTATTAGAGAGACACACGGTAACCTTTCGAAAACTCGGTTACCAAGTGTGTGAATCGGTAAAGTCCCTAAACAAACATAATCAAGTTACAAAATCAATACCCAACTACGCGCATTACCAAACTTGACAAATCTATCAAGCTTTCAAACCCTACCACGCTCCCAAGAGTTTCAAAGCTGAAGTTTTCGCATGGGATCTTTTGAACGGTTTGAAACAGTGAGGTTCGCGTAAGTACCTATTTTATGTCGTACCTACTATTTGGTAAATAGTAAAGTGGAAACACAAGGAAAACTTCGAAAGACATTCTTACCTTTCTTAGCCTTTTTTAATTAATGAAGGAAAGTCTTCCATACTCTCCCATAAAACTATTGTTGAATTTACTGCCCAATGAACACATCGCAGAGTTTTTTCTTTGTGTTTAGCACATTGTTATGTTATGTACTGATCTGAAAAGATCAACCCTGTAATGAAGTTTTGAAAATTTTCCTTATATTCGTGTATATCTGATATGTATGTATATTCGCTATCACATCTACCAAAGTGTCTAATTTTATCCACTTCATTTCACCCAATTTGACCAAACGCGCATAACTGAATCTTTCACGAAAACGCAAAGCTGAATAAGTATACCACTCGGCAAGTTTTTTACAATTTCGCTAGCTATTCATACCTACTAAATAATTTATGAATCCACCGAGATTACAACCACAGCCGTTAAATTCAGTAGGTAGTCAATTTACCAACATTCTTGGCTGCGGAGCAAAGGTAGGTTATTACCGCAATATTACATTGTTAAGGGTTGGGGATGATAAACTATTTTCTGTAGAAATGACGCTAAGGTGCCTGATCTAGGTGAGCAGCAATCACGGAAAACTATTACTTTTACTTCAAAAAACTAGAGAATTTAACTGGTAGCTTGTTTGTTTATTTTACACAAAAATTTTACTGAAGTGACACGTATCACGTCTGTAAAATTTTTAAATTTTACACTTTACCTATCCTCTTTGGACGTGACTTCTTTGGTACTGGCAATATTAACTGACTTGACTTCTTTGCTATTGGCAATAAACAATAAATATTAACTGAAGTGAAACATTGAGTTCATTTAGGCGCAGCTCTACCATGTCTGTGGTATTTATATACTAACGTTAGTATATAAATACCTTGGGTGAACTACGTTCTTCTGATGTGAACTAGCCAGGCGGCAGGCGGTCATTTGACTTGACTTCTTTGTTTTTGGCAATATGTGTCTGGTTTGGCACTCTTCTGCCAGTGTACAGTTTATGGAAATTTCATAGTCATGGAATGGAGGCGGGATTACAACAATAATATGAACGGTAAAGCATAAATCCTCAATCTACGGTATATAAAGAGAATATAATACTTACGAGCGGTATATTTGAATGAAAAACACCAATGAAATTTGCATGTAATTTTTTCTGTTCCTAACTTCATATGGCGACGAAGGGTTTTGGAACCTCCTTGCTAGTATATAGTATAGTAGCATAGTAGCATGTCTGTGCTTCAGAGAGGAAGCGTTGAAAAAAATCATGAAATATCCCTACTTAGGTAATATACACTTGCGAGCTATAAACTGGAATCACTTCATCGCTGGTTTTTGCAGACCATATTTTACAGTTTCCATGCAATAAACTGTAGGTTGTGGTATATTATTTTAAAGATAATTTTATTAGCTTTCAAACTCTTTCGATATCATAGCGAAAAAAATGTTCATCATATGTCATGGAACGTGAACACAAAAGACATAAATTTTTGGAACGAAACATTAATTTTTTCAAACTCCTGAATCCCTATAAAAACCGGGAATTTATGCAATTTTGTCATCCGTCCAATATATGACGTCACTCAAAATACTGGAATTACAAGAAAATGGAAACCACACCAATAGAAGCCGCTCAAATCGACACCCTAATCCAGCAAGGGTTCTCTCAGCGTACTATCGCTCGACAGCTTCATCTGAGCCAGTCTTGTGTCTCCAAAGTATACAAGAGGTTTAGAGAGACTAGAAACTTAGTCCGAAGACCAGGATCTGGACGACAGCGATGCACTTCGGCGAGAGATGACCAATTTATTGTCAGCACTTCTCTCCGAAATCGACATCTAACCGGCGTTGACGTCCAGCGGGAGCTCGGAGAAGTTTGAGGGAGAACTGTCAGCGAGTGGACAGTGAGGCGAAGACTCAAAGAAGCTAACTTGACCCCAAAAAGGCCAGCAACGGGACCCAAATTGTCTACAGCCCACCGACAAGCCCGACTTCAGTTTGCTCGTGATCACTTAGATTGGGATATACAGCAATGGAGCCGAGTTTTGTTCGCGGACGAGACTAGGATGTGCCTGCATGGCAGCGACCGTCGACGGAGAGTCTACAGGAGACCGGGAGATCGATACGCACAATGCTGTATAGCGGAAACAGTAGCATATGGGGTGGGTCTTGTATGATGTGGGCGGGGATTTCAATTGAAGCTAAAACGGAGCTGGTATTCGTACCCGGCGGAGGTCGGGGAGGAGGACTAACCGCAGAAAGGTATATCAACGACATTCTGCTGGGCCATGTACTCCCTTACGCCGGGTTTATTGGCGAAAATTTCCTGCTAATGCACGACAATGCCCGCTGCCACACCGCTCGTGCGACTAGACAGTACCTGGAAGAAGTCGGGATTCCCACAATAGACTGGCCAGCCGTCAGCCCTGACATGAACCCTATCGAACACCTGTGGGACGAGCTGAAAAGGCGGGTACGAGGAAGATCTCCAGCTCCGGCGTCAATAGAAGACCTAAAAACTGCTCTTCGCGAAGAGTGGCAGGAAATTCCACAGGATTCCATCAGGAAACTCATTAGGTCAATGAAAAACCGTTTACAAGCAGTCATTAGGGCCAGGGGGCAATACAAAATATTAAGCGGGAAATAACAAAGATTTTAAATAAAAATTTGATATTTTCATATTACTTCTTATTAATTTAAACATCCACAACTTCGACCTATTGTAATAATTCACTAAATGAAGGTAGGAAACTTAAGTAAATTTAAATAATTTTTATACCATTCGAAAGCTAACAAAATTTCTTTTCAAATGGTATACACCAATCTACAGTTTATTCCATGGAAACTGTAAAATATGGTCTGCAGAAACCAGCGATGAAGTGATTCCAGTTTATAGCTCGCAAGTGTATAATACCTAAGATCAAGCAGCTGACGTTCAGTAGGAAATACAAAAAAAACACCTAAGAATCACGATAGTTAGTTAGGTTCACACAAAAATCCAAGTCGGTGAATAAGTCGGACTTGCCTGAAAGCTTAGAGTAGATACTCTAAGCCTGAAAGAGACGCTTCATATACGATACGGGTCCCAAAGTTAACAAAGCATTACGTAAGAAATATCTAATGTAGGTACCCACCCACCCACACACATTGTCGGCTCGGATATTGCAGGTAATATCACGAGAAATATTTTTTATAAAATGTAGAGCGAAATGTAGATGAATGTTCGTTCTTGTTCTGGAAATATTTTAGCGGCAATATTTTTTTCCTTTACAAGTAGAAGAATGGTAATTTTGCCCTTTGTTTTAAAAGCATAAATTCACCCTGATTTTGGCCATGTTTTGAGAACATCACTAAAACTGCTGCAAATAAAATAGTAATAAAAAAGTCGAAGAGAATTATGTAACAACTTGAACGAATAAATAAATTCAAAGAAATAAATATAATGACAGTACCATGTCAATATATTTATGAAAACTGATTGTACACTCATAGAAATATTGATCGATTCCCTAAAAAATGAGACATACATAATGTAAATACTAGAAATAAGAACAAACTCGCTTTGCCCAAAACTCGGCTGCACAAGATTAGTGTATCTTTTAAAGGGCAATGTATACGCTTCTACAACAAAACTCCAAGTGAGTTGCAAAAATTATCAATAAATAAATTCAAACAAACCATCAAACATATGCTTTGTAAAAAGGCTTATCACAAAATATCAGATTATCTAGAGGATAAAAAAGCATGGGACGACTTTTGCTCCAACTCGAAAACTACGTAACAACCTAACAAGGTAAAGGTTTCTTGTTCGCTTCTTCACTTTACCTTAAAAAGATTGAAGTGAACAAAAAATCTAAGTGATCACTTTATTTCCCTGTTTTACATATGTAATTTTAATTTTGTGACGTGTCCAAGAGTCTTGTAAGGTCTAAAGGACATAAAGCACTTTGATATTTGAATGCAAGTACCACCTAACTGAATACTTTTAGATTCGCGACAGGCATGGTCAAAGAACAAGGGTCTTCTACTCACGCGGGCGCCATCGCATCTGCGCTGCAAGCCAGCTGTTAATGCGATATTCATAATATTTCTGACTAGAATCTGTGCAACGCGTTAATTGGCTTGTAGCGGCATAATGCTGAGACAGGGACCTTTTTGGCCCCTAACACCTTTCCTATCTATTTTCTTTATGTATGTTTATGTTTCCTGTACTTTCCTTTATCATTAATGTGTCGTGTTATGTTATTTGTTATGTTGCCAAATAAATCTATTTTCTTTCTTTGTTACTTGTTCTATTTGTGCAACGCGTGCGAAGCCGCGGGCCTATACGCGGACCTTTAATATTGGCAGATATAACTTTTAACGTTTGCATAAAAATGCAAACTAATCATCATAATATATGTCATGTTATTTTTCTGGTGTACAATAAATAATTTTTGTATTGTATTGTATTTTTTCATCGAGTGGATGGTCTCCCATGTCCATCCATTCGATGCACCGACGACATCGTAGCGGTCGCACGAAGTCGATGGATGGAGGCGGCTCAGGACCGCTATTTGTGGCGTCGTACGGGGGAAGCCTATGTCCAGCAGGTCCACATGTATGGGCTGATGATGATGATGATGATTATATTTTTTGTATTGTTTTATCTATCCCATTGGAACTTTTATTCCAGGTCTAGATATACATCGATGCAAAATTTCAGCCCGATCCATTCAGTAGTTTTGGCGTGATGAGGTAAGAAACATCAGAACAACCACCAAACTTTCGCATTTACGAGTACATACATATCAGTGTGATATTTAAAAACGGCCACAACTTTGTAGCGTAGTTCCATGTACCCTAAATTTAAATGGCTGGGTTTAAATCCCTCGGAAATAAGAAGAAATTTACAAACACATAGGTACTCACCTCTTTAATCATATTTCGTGAGATCATCCTCAAACATTTGAATATTAGCCCTTGCTAGCAATCAGTGATCAATAAGTGAAATGGGCACTTTAGGCGACCGCGGCTAGTAAAGCTGGCAAGCCGCCAGCATAGGTGACCGGGTCGATGCGGTGCGTCATCCAAGATTTTCCATTTAAATTGAACGGATTTAGGTTTCTGTGGATTTAGGTTACCACTGGTTTCGTCAGGAATATTTCATTCATTTGATATCTACCTAGTTACCTAATACGAGCAAAACCGTAGGAACGAAAAGTGGAAAGAGATTCCATGCCCTACAGTGGGGACTTAATAAAAAAAATCTCTATTTATCGTATCTCACTCTTAATAAAATTGAAGTGAAGAGAAAATCAATAACACCTTATTTCTTATTTTATCAGATAATTACTATATTTATAACTATTTATTAGTATTTATGGTATAAAATTTTACTTGTCTAAGTACTTAGTTTGTAAGCCTAAAGAAATAAAGTTATTGAAATCAGAAATAATATTCGGCGCCACGCATGCCTCCTAAAGGAGCGGGTTACTTATGGTCCAAGATCATGGAAATGAGAAACACATAATAATTAAAAGGTAAGGGTAAGGGTAAGGATAAACCTAAGATTTTAGAAACAGAATCCAGGTCAATGTGAACTTAACCAATTGTTTATGCAAACCTAAGTGGTAGTTCATCAATACCTATGTATGTACATATATTTTGAGGCAATCGTGGCGATAAAAGTAAAAGCAATTATACCTACGTCCTAAAGTTTATGATAATTAATATAATATTTTTAATATATTAATTACCATTAATTATCAAGGTTGTCTGGTACAGATCGCTCGTGAGCGATAAGACCGCCAATTATCACATTTCTTTTTTTGTATCAAATTTTTGTAAACTCTTTTGTTATGTGTGCAATAAAGTATTTTCTATCTATATATTATCTTACTATATTATAGTATAAGATAAATCAATAAGATAATATAAGACAAATCATGGCAAATATCCCAATTTTACATAATTTATTAAAATCACTCTCTCATTACGCATTCAACAAGGCTTGTGATAATAATCGCTATGGAAATCACAGTGAAATAAAATTACAATAATTTGTGAGAGAGCTTTTGGCACAATACCAAAAAAGTAAAGAAACATAAGGCTAATGATGACCTACCTACTTACCTAACCAACAAGTTAAGGAAAATAAACATGTTGGTAAATATTTGCTAACACATTTTACCCTTCTCCGCTTTGTTTGAAATCAGGCCTCTATTAGCTTTAAATGAACTATAGTTCATTTAAAGAAGAAGCCATGGCTTCGCATGCTTTATTTCCGGGATAAAAGTAGCTTATAGAGCTATCGCATTGGTGATTGGCGTGCTACGCCAGCTCGCCGTGAGTTCGCAGAATTGAATGTATTTCGTTTCGCGTCCGTGCTGTCTTCGCGGCGAGCTAATTGCGTACCTACTCGTACAGACCATTCACCATAAGGTGTCCCCTGCCTGTCATAGTGCCAAAACCCACCCCCTGTCAGTGTTGGCTAAAAAATAGTACATTGTTCACCTAGGCGAGAACGTGTCTGATTCCTATCGAGTGTGTCATTTTCTTAAAACACACGAGGTAGGAATCGCACTTTCTGCCGAGTGATACATAGTGCTTTATACTACACCTTCGAGGAAAATAAAAAGCAGAATAAATATTTTATTTCTGGCGGTGTCATAAAACTTTCACTACCACTCGACGACATTCTGTAGAATTAATAAATTTGCCTACACCAAATTCAAAATTATAAGAACTTCCCGCGCCAGCCTTTATGACTTGGGTTCTTTTTTCAAAATATTGTTCGGAAATCGGAAGAGGCAAGCGGACTAGGAGTAAAAACTTTTTGTCCTTTGACCTATACTGAAAATAACCATAGCCGATCATTTAGGAAATTAAAAAAAATATAACACGTTAGAAATAGATTTCCATACAGTTTTCCCTCCCGCTAAAACGCGTGAGAAATGAAATTCCATAGAGTTTTTCCTCCCGGATTCCTATACGCCTGCAATGACTTACTTTCTATCTTATATTTGAAAAAGGAATAGGCAACTTTCCGAGCAGGTGTAGTATAAATATTTTTATTATGTAACTATGCTTCACCTCTTCTGTTGACTTGGAAAATTATATGTTGTAGAACGACGTCCTATTGTCTAATAGAAAACACTATAGAGTAAATTTTTAGGATAGCACAACCAAAGAAACAGAACCTTAGAAAAAAATGACATAAAACAATGGACCAATCTTTGTTTGGATGAATAATAAGCCCAAGGTCTGCCCAATGTTTTATTTACTCCGTGCCCAAAGAGTTTCCCAAAGGCGAATACTTAGACTTGTGTAAACAGACCACGCTCTAGTTTGCTGGAATTGGATTAGGTAGATTGAACAAACTCAAGGCGGCAGCGGGGTGGTTGGAATAAAAATAAAATAAAAAAATAAAATAAAATAAAATTTATTCAAAGAAACTCGTACATATAAAAAAAAAACATGAGTGCACTTAATAAATAAATATAGCTAAATGTAACAATTTTGCCTGAACTAGGTAATCCTGTGTTTCAGGCGACAAGAGTGCTAATTATTAAATAAAATAATCTTTTAATATTACGATAAAGGCATATTTAGTATAACAATGTTGTTTATTTTACAAACGGTTCATGGTATTAATAAGGAACTTAACTTATATTGAGTATAGCTAAATTAATCACTATCTTAACTAGATTAACTTAATGTATAAAAAATATAATTTATTTGACAATATCTAATAGCTTCTCTGTTTCATCGTAGGATAGACTTTGAAGTTTAAGTTTAATGCATTTTTTACAATTATTATAGTTAAGCGCGTAAAAATTAGACATTGAATTTAGTCTGTTGTATAGGAAGGGACCAAGAAATAGATAAAATTTATCCGTATAGGCAAATTTTAGGGTTGAAGGTTTAGGGCAAACTTTATCATTCCGTCTCTTATTTGTAAATTCAGTGCTGTATGGAAGCTCTGCGTGCTGTCGTAGCACTGTGTTCATTATAAATAGTTGCCGGACTGTTAACACATCCCAGGACTCATATAAAATATTAGTGGGAAAGATGAAAGGCCGAAAAGATGCCACTTTAAGTATTGCTCTTTGTGCTCTTTCTACTGTTAGTAACAATGTTTTCCCCGCTCCACCCCATGTTGTAATGCAATAAGTTAAAATTGATTGACACAGGGCAAAATAAACTTGTCTAATTATATTATGATCTGCAATATGGCGTAACTTTTTAAAGATAAATATTAACTTTCGCACTCTACCACATAAGGTTTTTATATGGGATTTAAACGACAGATTATCATCTAGTATAATACCTAAGTATTTTATTTCATTTGCACTTTTAATTATGGGACATAAGCATTGAGTGTTGTTTGGGTTATAGCAATGATGTGCGTATAATTTAGGGTTGGAAATAGTTGTCGTCCGTTTGCGCATTGAGAATTTAGTGTAATTAGTCTTCTCAGCATTTAATGTTAGTAGGTTGTGCTGTAGCCATTTGTTAACCACATTGAATCCATTTTGCGCAAACTCAAAGACTTGTTTTTCAGAATCAGCTGAAAAAAGGAGGGCAGTGTCATCAGCGTATGATATAATTATGCCGTGGTCTAGTTTTAGGTTACACAGATCGTTAATGTAGATTAAGAAAAGGGTTGGACCCAATATACTTCCCTGGGGAACGCCAAAGGATGTATTTTCCTGTTCATCACTCAGGACACTGCCAATTCTCACACATTGAGTGCGTTGTTCTAGATAGCTTTTAAAGAGTTTTAACTGAGTGCCTCTGATTCCTAGAAGTTCCAGCTTGTGCAAAAGAATAGTTATAGAAACTGTGTCAAAAGCTTTAGCAAGGTCGAGGAATATTCCTATTGTGTGTTTTCCTTTGTCGAGTTCTTGAACGATATAGTTGGTCAAGTGATGTACAGCATCGGCAGTGGAAATTTTTGGTCTAAAACCAAATTGAGTCTTCGATAAAAACAATTTGTCCTCCAAATAATTCACCAACCTTTTATTAATAATTTTTTCTAATATTTTAGATAGAGAGGATAGTAAAGAAATTGGTCTATAGTTTGTAACCTGGTCTTTAGTGCCCGATTTGTATACAGGGACAACTATGGCTTTTTTCAAGCATGCAGGGAAAACACCAAAAGATAAGCATTTGTTGAAAATGTGTGTCAATGGGGGAATTAGAATGTGCCTTAATTGTTTTAGTATTTTAGTAGTGATATTGTCCCATCCGACTGCACAGTCATCTTTAAAGTTCATGATTATCCTTTCTACCTCGGCTTCATCTGTCTCTAGTAACACAAACGATGTTGTACTATTGTGTTCCGAGACAGCTGTACATGATTGAAATTGTAAGTGACCTTGAGCTCGTTCTGCCAGACACTTACCTACATTGACGAAGAAAGAATTTGCAGAGTTAGCAGATTGCAAATGCGATGCGTTTGTTTGCAATAAACACGAAGATGACTCATGCGATTTTGTCGAATAAGTTACATTTTTAATATGTTTCCAGATTTTTTTACTATTTTTTCCCGCGTTTTCAAGTGCAGTTTTGTCATAGTTCAGTTTAACTTTACGTAATAGATCATTACAAAAGTTACGGTAACGTTTATACGAAATTTGCAAAATCATGTTATTCGGGTTAGACTTCGCTTTGAAATGCATTTTGTCACGCTGTCTCATACATCGAATGAGACCTGGTGTGATCCAGGGTTTAACGTTATGGTATTTTTTACTCAAATAAATATGATATGAATTCTTTAAAATTGCGCGTTGCAATGTATCTATAATAAAAGACATGCTCAGCTGCGGGTCATCGGAATTATAAACGTAAGCAAAATCTACGTTGCATAAATCTTCTTCAAGTTTATTTATGTTTATCTTTGACCTAGTGCGATTATTGCTTGGTTTAAATAATTTACAATTTAAAGAAAGTAGAATAGCCTTATGATCGGTAATTGATGAGTTAATGACAAGTGCAAGTGAAGGAAATTCCGATTTAAGCATGATATGATCTAAGCAGGAACCACCTTGGTGCGTTGGGAGCGTGTGCGCAGGAAGCAAACCATAGAAAGAACATAGATTTAAGTAATTCTGGTTACTTTCGTCGCTATATTCAGGATTAATATTTATATTAATATCTCCAGCTACAATAATACTCTTAAAAGACGATAAGCCCTGTAGCGTATTGCTTAAAGAATCAGTAAAATTGCTGAGGTTTCTAAAAGAAGGTGGTCTATACAATGCAAGAATCGCAGTTTCAGTTCCAATTTTAACTAACAATCTGTTGCAGTCTTGCATATTAGGTTCCTCGACAGACACATTAAGATGATTCCTTGCATAGACTATGACCCCATCATTTTGATTATAATTTATATTAGTATGGTACATAGAATATCCAGGCATAAGTGGCACATTGTACTGTTTAGTAAGCCAGCATTCTGTTAAAATAATAATGTCGCAATGAATATTCAGTCTTTGTTGAAAAATTGTAAAATTATCATAGTTTTTATAGATACTGCGAATGTTTTGTGTTAGCACAGTTAATGGATTGCTAAATGAGGATAGATAATGTTTGCAGTCTTCAACTTCACAGAGGCAAGAATCTGATATAGAAAAGTTATCTAAATCATTAATTACATTACTAATCATTTCTTTTATAAATAAAACTAAGTTGATAAGGACAAGAATAAATTAATAAATAAGCGGCGCTCTTAGGCGCCTCCATAATCTATAGAGTTAATGTACCTTTTTTCCGCCATTGCCTTAGCTGGACAGTCAGCTGAACCCGTTATATGATTACTTGGCTTTTTGAAGTGTAGGCAAGTAGCACACTTCGGGTCTTCCGCCTTGTTAATGCATTCCTTTACTGTGTGACCTTGAAGTCCACAGTGGCTACAGATGTGGGTTGTCTCACGGCAGAACTTGGCAGCGTGTCCGTACTGCTGGCACTTGAAGCATCTGGTGACCAAAGTGAAGTCCCTCACAGGACACGAGGACCAGTTAACAAAAACTCTTTCCTTGGATACTAGAGCCTTACGAATAACTGCAGGAACTTCTATCACATAGTTGCAGGTCTCAGCGTCCTTCTTGCCGGACTTATGACTCAGTTTGGTCAAAGACAGGTATTTTTCTAGAGTTAGGTCCGGCAACGATTCGGCAATATTTTGTTTATACAAACAAGTAATGACGTCTTTTTCCTGCATCGATGAGGGCACTCCGATTACTACGACTCTGGGCTTCCGTTTTTGCGGCTCATCGACCAGTAGGCCAGAATTCGTGAGCTGCGCCGATTGCTTCAGCTTCTCTATGTCGCCCCTCGTTTCTGTGCTTATTATTACTCCTCCATTTCTTGTTTTCCTTAGGCCTCGAACCTGTAGCTTCATATCCTCAGGGCAAATAATTTTTTGAACTAAAGTTTTAGTATCTTCGCTCGACTTGAGTTTGTCTTGCGGATAGATGGCCACAGAACTTACGTTACCAGGCTTAATAAAGTTATTACCTCTTTTTACCATGTCTGCAAAAGAGGAGTTTCCAGAGAGAGGCTTGGATGTTTCGTCAATTTTATCCTTCAAATTTTGGAGCCGCTCTGACAGGTTCATCTTCTCTTTCAGGGCTTGATTTTCGATGTTCAAGGTCATAGCTCTTGCTTTTACAGATTGGCAAAGGGTTACCATCTGCGAAGAGCCGTGACCCACTTTTCGGCATAAAGTTCTAACTTTTAACTTTTGTTCGGAGTTAAGCTTGCCTGTTTCAGCGATTGTGCAGATCTCATTTAAGCACTGGTCTATTCCTGTCATCCAATTTTGTAGCTCCGACGTAGCGATTAGGTCTCCACACACTAATGCAGGGCGAGATGAGGGCTGCGGGGCGGGCGGGGGCTGTGCAGCGGCCGAGGGCGAGGCGGGGGTCTGAGGTGGGCTGCGTTCTGTCGTGCTGCTCCGGTTGAAGGGACTGTTCGGTCCCATTTCGAATTTTTAAGTAAACCAGTAAACTTAATAGTCCATTTTTACCAAACACAATGACACAGTTTATTTGCTAACTGCAAACGAGGTCACTAGTCAGCAATTGCAGTCACTTATTTTTAATACATTGAGTAAAGGCACGTCTGCTCTAAACAACGTTCAAATGGCGAGGAATGAATTGACATTTCTTGTCGCATCCGATATTTTAGCGCGAGCGACTTTTTGTAGCGATGCAAATGCGAGACGGCATCGCGACTGTATCGGACGACATCGGGAGAACGAGCGGTGCGAGGGGTGTGCGAGCACCCTCTCCACTCTTAGCTTTTCAGTCGCGCATTTGCATCGCTACAAAAAGTCGCGGTGGGCACGCGCTCTTACTTTTACTTTTTTATTTTATTTAATCTTTATTAACGAAGAATATTACAATTAAATTATAGAAATAAATTAGAACTAACTAAGAACTAACTGCAGACTGTTGCAAACAATCTACAGGTAGCTCAACTGATTTATACCATTATACCTTGTTGATTTTCTGAGATGAGCAACTTGCGTTGAGCAACGGGGAACAAAATTAGTTCGATAATGAAGAGTCCCATTGCTCAATTTGTTCAACTGAGGGAATTCGCGGAAATGAAACCATTATTTTATAGAATAATTTGACGTGTTTTAAAAACGATAAACCAACTTCAAATTCCCTTATTTTTACACTGTTTTTAAGCTTTGCGGGATAAATACTAATCCCCTGGGGACCACCTCGGGATCATTTTCTATGCAATAGTGAAATCATTTTCAAAATCGGTCCATAATGGACAGAGATATCGCGTAATACATATATGTACATACAAAAATAAAAACATAAATTCGAATTGAGCACCTCCTCCTTTTTTGAAGTCGGTTAAAAACTAGCTCTACCCGCGATTTACCCTTCATTCGTGTTTTTTCAGTTTATTACATCCGTACTATCCTAATTTATCCTTACTTATATTATAAATGCGAAAGTAGCTCTGTTACGTTTTCACACCTAAACGGCTGAACGGATCTTATGGAAATTTAGCAGGAAGGTAGACGGTGTGCCGAGGACGGACTTGGGCTACTTGTCAAGCTAACTTTGTGCCACACTAGGACCTGTCTGATAACCAGCGCTGCTAACTAGCTTATGCTTGTTGCGGCACAATGCTGAGACAGGGACCTTTTTGGCCCCTATGTAACACTATTCCTATCCATTTTCTTCATGTATATGTACATATGTTTTGTGTACTTTCCCACTATTTGTAATGTGTTGTGTGTGTTTTATGTAGGCATGGCCAATTAAATATATTTTCTTTCTTTCTTTCTCAAGCGAACATAGAACGTCATTCCTGCAAAATTTCAGCCCGATCCATTCAGTATCTTTGGGGTTGTATTCGCACAAACATTTGACAACGGCACAAAATTTCGCCTGTATACTATTGATTGACAATTTCATAAAAAAATATGGCCAAATAGATACTATATAGGTATAAGTGGCCAATTATGGATTCCTCAAACTACGAATGTTTTACTGTATAGTAACGTATTTTTTTAGTTTTTTGTGGGTTCTAATCTCCGTAGAGCTACGGGTAGAGAGGTCTGGTTTCGAAAAATCTTGATACTTGCTTTATTCGATAAATCTTGATAGTGCAGCTACTTGTTACTTGTTTCTGGACTATTTTCCGCAACTAGGCCACAGGTGGGCCCTTTTTGCGTGTCGGGTGGGGGGCTGCTAGTCTAACCACCCGATGTCCTCCAGGAAAGCCAGCAGCTCGCTGACGCCGATGCATGCCTCTCCAGGCGTTCTCGGTGTCCCGAGGTACTGCAGTCGTTGGGAAGCAACGCTATCGCACTCTACAAGCACATGCACGGCCGTCTCCTCTGCATTCATGCACCCTCTGTATAGGGGGCTGTCTTTGATACCCAGATTAAATAGGTGTTTGTTAAGCATGCAGTGTTCTGTGACAATACCGACGATTCGTCGGAGTTTCAGACTGACGAGTTTGCGGGAGTATCTCGAGTTTAAAGCCAGAAAAGCCTCCTTCGACTGCCTGCAATCTTGAATACTTGCCCAGTAGTCTTGGTGTAGCTTGACTGTACGTTGTCGGATCCAGGAACGGACTTGACTAAATGGTAAGGGAATTATTGGTTCTGGCCCACCATTTGCCACTCCGAACCCCTCCTCGCCAGTGCATCTGCTTAGTCTCTGCCTCTGGATCCGCTGATAGTTCAGCTAATGATAGTTACATTATTCTTGAGTGCTAAGTTTTTATCCAGTATTTTTGTTATTTTCCACGACAAGCGAATCCGCTTGGAGACTCTAGCGTCTCCATGCACGCGGCGCGATTTAATAGAGTCCAAATTCCTTTAAAATATTTTTGGATACTTCTATAAGAATTCACGAATTTTGTCAAACAATGATCATACGAAAATTTAATCTACGGCCACTGAGAGACCTAAGTAATTGCCGCGAAATCCAATTACAGCGTTAATTTTCCCAGGAGAACAATTTACTCGCTTTCTATAATTAAAGAACTGTTTAATCTTAAAAAGTAAAAAACAGGAATAAATTTAAATATGCCCAGAACGTAAATTAATTTATTCCCTTGCTTACTTATAAAGGCGAAAATTTACTTGTCTGTCAGTCTGTGCGCCAGGCTGCTTAATCTAAAAAGAAGCTTTTATACATATAATTACACTAGCTGTTGTCCGCGCCTTCACCCGCGTTTTATCGGGATAAAAAATAGCCTATGTGTTATTCCAGGCCCCAAACTATACCCATACCAAATTTTGAGACTAAAGGTTCTGTAATTTTTGCGTGAAAGAGTAACAAATATTCATACATCCATCCACACAAACTTTGTCATTTATGCCAACATAATAATATAAATATTAGTAGGATCACACAAGACGTAAATATGTAAATACATAGAATCCCGGAAGGTCCTTCCCGGATTCTATGTAAGTACCTGCCTAACCGATCACCAAAAAATAACAACGCATTAATGATTCCTTCTGTTGTAATAGTAACCTAGGTTTACGTTAAATTATGCAGATAATAATCTATAGGGTAGCTTTTTGAGATGGGAGTGGATGGCCAAATCCAAAACCATGAGAGAAAAGTCGTGAAAGGAGTCATGAGCTCAATTTATGTGTAAAAAAACAGCATACTCTTTTTACGAAATTTTTTATGAAATTTAACAAATACTTTTACGAATGAAAGCTTTATCGAAGTTAAGCAAGCACTATTAAAATACAGGCTATAACTGAAAGCACCCCAATTGTTTGAAAGATTAAGTATTTATAAATTTTTGCGATTACATTTTGCAATTAAAACTTTGATGCTTATTAGGGGGAGTATTCGTACTAAAATTAAAAAAAAAATCCATTTCCTTTCAATTCCAATAAGATTGATCGTTATCAGCGACCAAATCTGTTGGTGCAAAAATACAGAACGTAATTTATATTTAAAAATTCGTCGTTTCGATTCGATTCTAGCAAAACTAAAACTTAAAAAAATCTACTCTCTAAATGTGCAGTTTTTGTTTTCTCTTAAATCGAGGTCATGACTTCTTTTACGACTTTTCTCTAACTCTCATGATTTAGGATTTGGCCATAGGTACTTCCCATCCCAAAAGGTGCCCTGTACGATGAGGTTTAAACGAAACAGTTTTATGATTTACAATAAAGCGCTACGAGTTGCTACGGCGGCGCGGCGTAGGCGTTCGTAGCGGACGTCTACGAACTTTGACCTTTACCAGACTGATTCGATACTACGTTTTTTATTTTGCCTTTAAAGAGTACGTACGTATTTATTAAGGTCGGAAGAGACAAGGATCCAGAAAAAAGTGAGTTACCCAATGAATCAAATTATTGAAGTGAAGAGAAAATCAATACACCTTGTTTTTTTTTTGATAATACTGACTATATTTATTAGTTTATAGTATAAAATTTGATTTGTCTAAGTGCTTATTTTGTAAGCCTAAAGATATAAAGTTATTTATTCTGATTCTATTGAGAAATTATTAAAAAATAACGCGGTTAGTTTGATATCTTTTTTAATAATTTCTCAATAATATGATATACGTACGTGACGTATTATTGAGAAATTATTAAAAACTAACCGTGTTTGATATCCTTTTTAATAATTTCTCAATAATATGACAGGTGATGTAAAACAGAGTTTTGTATTATTTTTCTACTGTAAGTGGATAGATAAAAATATGCCTGTGCTTAGGCTGAAAAGTAGGTATATCATGCTGTAACCCCAATATTAAAAACTCCTCTCTAACACATGTCATAAACATCAAAGTAAAATACTTGTTAGAAACATTTTTAACAGAATTCAAAAGGATTTGTATGTATGTTACACGATATCTCCGCCAATTATGGACCGATTTTGAAAATTATTTCTCTATTGTATAGAAAATGATCCCGAAGGGGTCCCATAAATATTTTGATCCCCAGGGGATAAGTATTTATCCCGCAAATCTTAAAATAAGTGTAAAATAAGGGAATTTGAAGTCAATTTATCGTGCCATATTATATTTCAAATATTCGGTAGAAATTCAGAAACGGATCAAGGGAACAAGAAACCTTTCATAGGTGACATACATTTTCGCCTACCCACCAAAATGCCGTAGGCGTTTGAACTCTGACCTATCGAGAAATAAAACCCCGAAAATTAAGTTACACCTCACTTCTCGTCGCATAGACCCGAACAAACCATGTTTCTTTGAGCTTCCAATTTAATAGTACCTAACGACAGAAAGCGGTGTAATTTTATTAACGCCTAGCAACGCGCCCCGGCTTCGCATGGGTTGAGCCGTTATTATGATAGAATGGGTATAGTATACCCATTATCCCTATACCCACTATCCTTAAAAGATAGATCCCATCCCGGACTTTTTGGTAGGTCTTTAAAAGAGGAATATCCCACCTTGAATTGTTTGTTTATCTCAGAGGGATTAGGCAGCGTTTTGGATGAAAGCTCCCAGCGGCTTGACTTTTACGCCACTTCCAACAATTATCGTTATATTTCAACCAATTTACACAAAACCTTGACAAATGACATAACTAAACCTTCCTCATGAATCATTCTATCGGTTGGTGAAAACCGCATAAAAATCCATTCAGTGGTTTTTATTATGAAAAGACAGACAGACGCGGCGGAGGACTTTGTTTTATAATAATGTAGTGATTATTTATCGCGTATTTATCGTTCTTATGATTCGAACTGCGTATATCGCAGCTCTACCATGTCTGTGTATCAAATGCATTTATGTTTTTCAGGTCATTTTGACTACTCTAGACGTTCATATCAATTTAACACTGACTGTAGATGGATCATCTGATCCGTGAAGTCAGCAGCACCGGTATAGGCTGTTCAACCAAGGTGTTCAACTGATGGAATGACAGTTAACAATATGAGCTACGCCGATGACATGGTGCTGCTAAGCACCATACTGTCATGCGTCTGTGAAGGCAGATTGTGTCCCTTCAAATTTATCTACAAAATTAATTTTTCTATGGGTGACATAGTATGAACTTCACTACATAGTGTAAAACAAAGTCGCTTCCCGCGGTCTGTCCTTATATACATATGCTTCGATCTTTAAAACTACGCAACGGATTTTGATGCGGTTTTGAATAGTGATGCACGAGGAAGGTTTATAAGTATAACTAGCTGCTGCCCGCGCCTTCGTCCGCGTTTTATCGGGACAAAATAGCCTATATGTTATTCCAGATCCCAAACTATATCCATACCAAATTTCAGCCTAATCGGTTAAGTAGTTTTTGCGTGAAAGGGTAACAAATATCCTAACATCCATCCTTCCAAACATTGACATTTATAATATTAGTAGGATTTAGTATCAGTATTGCACCCGTGCGAAGCCGGGGCGGGTCGCTAGCTCTAATATAAAGCTGAAATAAACGTATTGAATTATCACATTATTTATCGGGTATTTATATAAACAAAAGGTACATGATAAATACTCGATATATATAATCCTACTGATATTTGGAAGCCGAAAGTTTTAGAAATAAGAATTTTATTTTTTTAGCTGAAAATTTTTCAGTCTCCAAGTGTATTGTGCTGGGGAAAACAAACTAAATTGATGTGTTTTCCATTCAGTAATTTATGTGACCGTCCAAAATCCTTGAAACAAAGTACAATATTGTATCTATACATTCTTCGTTCCCTCTTAACATTTCGTAGGTTCCGATCTTGCACAGAGTCGGTTGAGGCAAACTATCTTTGAGGTCAGAGGGGTAGGGTTTAGAAACGAAGGTCGAAAACTGTGACTGAAACTACGAGCTTGCTTAGTTTGTCGTTAGGAATGTGGTCAAAATCTGGGGACGATTCCGTAGCTCTGGGATCCACCTGTGTTACAGGAGGTTACGGGTTTGATTCCCGCCTCAGCCTCGCTAGCACGGGCTTTTCTTTTCTACTCTACCTAGACTAGAGAAGACAGTTTCTTGTCTTCATAATCTTTATCTTGCCCGAATATGCCGTTTCGAGAACCAAACAGTTTCTTCGTAGAGAAGCGCTTTCTATAGCAACGGGAACGAAACCACAGAAAAAATATAAATGCTGTAAAAAGTTCGTTCTTTGCGTTTTGGTACCAAGAAAATCAACATAAAACCAGCCGTATCGCTAAAAAGAAAACTGAGCCCGTAAAACGAAACGTTTTTTGATTACACCAAAATGTCACTTTATTGTATTTGTCAATGTCAATTACAATGTTTTGAAAAGTAATTTATTTCGTTCAAAGATGTATTTTTCTTTTTTTCTTATATTGGACGAAAGAAATACCGAAATATTTTAACTTTTTTTTTGTCTCTGGCAAAAGCGGCAAATGAATATTATTGAAGTCATAGATTAAACAATACAGAATAACGGAGATTAATTTGGTTTTGGAGCAAACAAACAAACAAATTATTCTCGGATTTTTTATGTTGCATTTGCTCGTAATGGCTGCGGGGCCATTAACTAGACACAAAACCCCCAAAAATCAAAGTGTATTATAATAATATAAATAACATCCAAATATTGCGAGATGCGAGGGAAGAAAGACCTTGTCTAGGTCTGGAGAGATGTAGACAATTTTAGAAGAAATGTTTCTAATCTCAAATGTCAGGAAACGAGTAAATTGATCCCCATGTTCACATCGGTAGACTCATCTCTAGGGTAGAATAGAAAACATTTCTACCGCTTATTCTTCCGAACGCCGTGTTCTCGAACGAAGAAAACTTTCTACTCTCTACACCTAAATGTAATTTTTTATCTATTCTACCCAGACAAGAAAGCCTGTGCTAGCCCCACAGGACTAATGTTTGAACGATCTTAGGCTAGATGATGTTGTGTGAATTGTATAGCATTATTTTTTTACGACCTATGTGGCGCGGCGAGCTTAGGTCCGCTTGCGACGCAAGTAGTTGCAGGTTCGATTCCCGCATTGGGACAAATGTTTGTACGATCTGCAAATATTTGTCTTGCAAATTTTTGTATGCTATAATATATCTATCTATGTAATAATTGTATTATGTATATCATTCATCTAGTACTCATAACAAAAGCTCTGCTTAGCTTGGGGCTAGCTAGATGATGTTTTTTGGATTATCCAGCATTATTTATTTATTTATTTCTTTTCTATCTAGCTAGTCATGATGTTGACTAATAAAGTTAGCTGTCGATATAACAACAAGGTCTAAGAGGGTGGACATAATGAGTTGCGAGGCGAGTGGGTCAAAATGGATGCCTAATTAACCAAATCCAACCGCAGAGGCCTTGGGTTTCTGGTTTAACCTTATTTTGTTGAGTTTCATGTTGTTTAATGGGAATTGTGTAATAAGTACCTAACCTATTAATTAGTATATTGAGGCTTTTGACGATGGGATAGAAGAAATCTAATACATTAGAATGTACCAACGTTAAAAATAAAAAGTCATTTAGACACATAATTAAGGTCACACACCCAGGTAGATATCAAAGTCCACGTGAATGAAATCATGGGCGGGTCAGCAAGTTATATTATAACTTCTATACAACCTTTCAACCCCTTACAACCCTTTTTTCGCAGTAAAAAGTTCTCAGGCTCTAGAGTATCTGTGTACCAAATTTAATTTAAATCGGTTCAGTAGTTTCGACGTGAAATGTGACAGACAGGCATACCGACACAGTTACTTTCGCATTTATATTATTAGTAAGGATAATAAAAAAACTCAATCGTCCGGTATGACCGTAGTTTTTCTACACAAGTTTTTCAATTGGATAATTGTGAGCAAGAAAATCAACCGCAGCGAAGGCTTGGAGCTAGCTTCAGTGACACAGTAATGTAACCTACCTTTTTTTATTGTGCGTGCCTACCTACCTAAATTGACAAAATGTATACCCACCGTTAGAAACAGTGCTAGTAAATAAGCAATAAGCCCAGTATTGGGCAAATGCTCCACTACTGCAACATGCTGAGGCAGGGACCCATTTTACCCTTATCATCTCATATTTTTTTCTGTGTTACCTACTATTTAGATTTAAGTATTGTTTAGTTCATAAGTTATCTATGTTTTCTGGGTAAATAAATGTTTCTATGCACGAAGGTGAGTTTCAGACATTGTTTGTCTATGGATAAATCTCGACCAGTGTCGCGAGACCAAAATTTTTATTTTATTTCTATTATCACGCACGGTTGTCTGGTAGAGATCGCTCTCGAGCGATAAGACCGCCACTTGTAACTTAGTTTTAAAATTGTTTTTTTTTTTGTATTTCTGTTTCTTATCAATAAGTGTGCAATAAAGAATTTTCTATCTTCTATCTATAACTTCACTAGACAGATTACATAATTTGCATTATTTAAAACGAGTTTCTCTGTGTAACTTGGCAATGGAAAACGTGTCATTTAAAACCTAGGTAAAAACAAATGAGATTATCTAACCGCTGAATGTAACAGAAAACATAACTTTTAAACCAAGTAAATCTATCTAGAACGAAGTTTCTATGAGGCTATCATATAATTACCAGTCTGTATGAGATGTAGTATATCATGCATGTACAGTAGTGTCAAATAAAAAATTAGACTCACAAATCAGTGCCAGTCATGAAGTATCGCGTGCGCTACGCAGATGTTTCCGCGTCGGAGGCTGCGGCGCAACTGGCGGGTTCCAATGAGACCGGGCGACGACATTCGCCCCCACTACCCGCGCGTCTCGCGCATGCGCAGTGCGTTGGAGCCCAACGCGGGGCGTGCATAATGATTTATGATTATAGTTGCAAGTTACAAGGTCAAGGCTTGAGATGATATCGATTGGTCATTTAATGTTTTTGTTATAAATTTATAAGGTAGGTACCTACATACCTAGTGTTATTTTGTCACACACACCCACACAAAATAAATACACCCAATCACACAACATCATCAAACATTTATTCCAAGGCGGGAATCGAACCCGCAACCTCCTGCGTCGCAGGCGGACCTTCGCCCGCCGCGCAACATTGGTCGCCCTATAGAGATGAGATGCACACTATAGAGGCGCAAGAAAAGTAGGTTCAAGAGTCGGCCTTATCCCTGAAAGTAATTTCTCTCGGGCAACATAAGGCAATTGTTATACCCTATCCGTTATTTACTCTCATTTATCATGAATGTTAGAGTAGTATTTTTTAAAATATTTTATGCAAGCCCTTATTTATAAGACAATTAGTAAGTTCCTAATGTTCTAAATAATCAGTATAATGTAGTTAAAGTTTTGATGTAATCGTACGTATTATAAGCATGTTACGAAGAGGTTAAACACAGCAAGTATAAAAAACAAAACATAAAAAATATACACGTTTAATACGTAAAAAAATATAATGGGGATAAAAGTAAGCTTAAAAATTATAAATAAATTGTCACATTTATCACATTACATTTAACACAGCTGTGTCAGGTACATTATTTATATTTTTAATTAAAATATATTTATTATAAATTGTATTTTTTTTTTGTTAATTGAGATTCGGTATTCTGTATGCGAAGTTTTATTTTAAATGCTACATAAATTGTATATAAATATATTTTTAATAAGTACTATAATATAATAGTCAATGCATTATTAAACTCAGCAAAATTTTAACTAAGGAACTTTGGATTAAAATCACTATAAGCATTAAGTCTCTTTAAAGCGTCAAGTTAATAAAATAACAAAGTACAATGTAAGTGCACAAGTGCGCGTTAAAGGCACTTTGATCACAAAACGTAAGACAGAGGGGTTTGAACATCTTGGCCCTAACATCGGTTTACCACACAGTTTTTTTTTTCAATATTGTGGTTCACAATTTTGTTTCGTGTTCGTTGCTGTAGTGTATACTTAAATTTACTTTTATAATTTCTTATATCTGTATACCTATCAGAATAAATGTATTGTCATTTCATTTTATTTTTCATTTCAATCCAGTTTATAATTTGAGAGAGATAGATATGTATGTATATATCTTATACAAATAAAAAACAACATAATTACCTTAAGCGTCAGGAGTCTATATTCACATATGAAAAAAAATATTAGAGCCCTAGTTATTTTCATCTGTGAGTATGTCAGAAACCGTTTTAGACGTTTTAGAATATAATGGATGTATGTATGTTATGAAACATTTTATATTTTTATAAGTGTCCTCTATCCAAATATATAAATCTTAAGGTGTACAAGGATTTTGAAAAAAATATTATGTATTGGCTACAAAAATCTTCAAACCCCACTGTGCCGTTCCTATTTTGTACTGACCAGAAAATTATACCTAAATCGACCATTCCGAACTGAAACAAACACAAAAAAAGTAAATTAATATAAATAAACAATTTAAACAAGACCGATACAGAATCAATAAAAAAGAAGCTATAAAATAAATCTAATGACCAGAAGAGGGGTTAAAATCAATTATTCTTTTTATAGAAAAAATATTGTGACAAAAGTGAAGAGGTAGCTATTGACATGGCTGCCACATTTTCTTTTAATTTTCTTTCTTCAAATTAATATGGCATAGACTGTGCTAAATTTAACATGATATCGTCTTTTCTCTTCGCAAAGGTTCCGCGCCATCTATTGAGTTTAAGATATTGGGTTTTCTCTTTGGAAAACTGATTGGGTATTAGATGTGCCGCTTATGACCTGTCGAAACAGACACAAATTAAATGCTTGTCATTCAGTACAAAAGTGGGACCTTTATCTCACAAATTAATTGGAAGCCTTAAATTGGCTTGGGGCTAGTTAATGCCGTGAATTGACCAGATTTATTTGTTTATTAAAAATCAATAATTAATGAATGGGCTTCTGACCCAGAGTGGTGGGGGTCTGCAAAATACCGAGAGGTTTGGAAGTGTGCGGGGAGGCCATTGTCTGGAAGTGGGACTAAGTCGGCTAAAAAAAATGGGCGAGGGACGGAGAAGCGCTGTGGGTCAAGATCGCCCTGATACAGATTTCCTTGATTTTTGAAAGCCCTTATGAACATCTTCGTACACTGTAGTTCATAAACTTCACGACTGTCCTTGGTGTTCACAGGATACAAGCTAGGTACTGACCGGCGGCGTCAATTCAGATGTCGTCACAACTAAACTAGTAACAATAGCACTCAAAATGTTGTCGTCCCTTTCATAAAGATCGAAATAAAAACGATGGCATTATTTCTAGTGCTGTCAAATTAGTTATGTTTTAGCGACATCTAGAGAGGTTAAAAATTTTCAACACTAGACATAACAATATGTATATGATAGTATTTTTATACGGCACTCACCTAGCTTTGTCTGAGGAAGTTCGGTTTGATGAACGAGGTAAGTCAGTCGCCGTAGTTATAAACACATAGGTACCTGGGTTTGAAACATGGGACATCAGTTTTGACAGCGGTTTGCAGTGAAAACTGATGTCCCATGTGAACTTACTACATACTCGCGGGACAAGGCGGGACACGGCTGTGTGGTGGTACCACCGGTTCGACCCTCGTGATACATGGGACACTGATGATCTGTAGGATTCTAGTTAGAGTGTACACATACCTGTGCCTTTGTTACCGAAACGTCTTGTACCGGTTCGACCCTCGTGATACAGAAGATGCTAATGTCCTGTAAGTTCCTTGTAATAGTAAGTACATATACCTGGGTCTAGTTGGTTTCCTGTAAGGACGCGCGTTCCTGTAGACATGGCCGCCCTGGGACACGAGCGTCCCGCGAGACGAGGCGGGACTGACGGCCGTGTGGAGGGACCGGTTGGAACCGGATGATACAGGGGACACTGATGTCTTGTACGGTCCTACGGGGTCTTCATTTGTAGGAGTTATGTCGCCTATGAAAGTGAAGCTGATTTAGTAACAGAGAAATGACGGAAAAGACGTTATTACGTTATGTTATTCTGCACTCTATCAGCACTACGTAAGGTTTATAGTTACCGTCCACACTGCCGATAGGAGTCCGCCGGGTGAGGTCGGGACTGCTGCCCCAAGGACTGAGCGCTCCTAGAGGACTTGATAGTCCCGCTGTTACTAATGTGTCGTCTTCATCTTCGGAATCTAAAAGTAATAAATAAAATACTAAACCAATGCTATACTGTCGCTGCCACATACTTTCTGTTATCAGCATTATTTCACTTCATTTATTTTAAATCTCATTAAAATACATTTTTTACTACAGAAAATACAATAGGTAACATATAAAACTAATCTACAGTAAAAAATATATCAAAACGGTGGATCACCGGCCGCGAAGCTAGGCTCAAGCGGCCGGTGACTAGGGCTGCAGAGAGAGGAACTTCCTGACGATACGCGCCGAGTCCAGGAGTACCGCCTTTTGAATCTGACCCTTGATCCAACTTCCTAGCGAGAGTCTCATAAGATGTTGATCGAGGCTCTTCGCTATTACGCCATTAACTGAAACGACTATCGGAACGATGGTCGCTGAATCAACATCAGCATTATTATTATTAACTAGCTGCTGCCCGCGCCTCCGCCCACCTTTTATCGGGATATAAAATAGCCTATTTTATATTCCAGGTCTATTTGGTATGGGTCCAAACTATACCCATACCAAATTCAGCCCAATTAGTTCAGTAGTTTTGCGTGAAAGAGGAACAAACATCCATACTCACAAACTTTGAAATTTATAATATTAGTAGTATATAGCATAATTTTTTCGGCAATCAAAATCTATCTTAAAAAGCGTTTTACCACTGATGCAGAACGGATATGAATCGGAACCAGCGTTTCCGTTCCGCTAAGCTCAGCGCCTCACTAGGAACGCACCCTCGTAACCAGTTCTTATAAGTAATCACGTGGGTAGGGCTATAGAATTCAATAAATGATTTAATCTGATTTACTATGAGATTTCTTTAATTTTGTATGCGTCTTATGGATTTGAATCTTAAATAAATGAGTTAAGGCCGTTCTCAGGCCGAAACTAGCGCCACCACCTAATTTATCGTATAATTACGTTATACAAAGGAATTTTCAAAAATCCCTTGGCCCGTTTGTGATATCTATCATACGCTTTTTTTTTAATACCTCTGTAATAGTTTTATTTTGTATAGTTTAGGAAGAGATGCGATGTTGCACTTTTTGGCCACCAAACTCGGTTTTCGCATCTCCTCCTAAGCTATACAATATAAAACTATTACAGAGGCATTAAAAATAAGCTTATGATAAGTTGCACAAACGGACCAAGGGATTTTAGAAAATTCCATTATATATCGTGATAATTCGTTAAAATAGATGGCGGGTCTGATTGGGTCGGGGTAGCGCCATAATAGTAATAGTTAATAATAAATATTAAAAGAAACATAGATTTACCTTCAAAGACATCAAAGAAGTTCTCTTTAGATTCGTTCAGTGTGGATGAAGAATTAGATTTCTTCTTTCTTTTGCTCTGAAAACAAAATTTGCAACAAAATAAAGCATAAATGGATATTTTTCTTGGTGTTTCTACTTAATTGATCTTATAATGACTAAGGAACACGAAAGTATGTAATATGCGGAACTTACCTTGGTAAGCTCTTCTGCCACTGACATTTCAAGCTCGTGATGTGTTCGCGCTAACGCTGCTAGGGCTTCTTCTAAAACTCTGTTTCTTTCTATCTGTAAAATATTTCAAGTTTAAATTAAATAATCGATTCAGGCGTTACTTTGCGGAAATCCATTGTAAAATATAAGAATGAAAAAATATTCAGTAACAATTCCGCGTATAACCCACTCTGATAGTATTCATCAGCTCGGAGAGGCAACAATAATAAATTGTTACTAATTTTTTTTTTATATTCTAATATTTTATTTCAAATTTTATAAATTGCTTTCGAAGTTCTTTCGTTACTCACAGTAGAAGTAAAAACAAGCGACAAATTGCGCCCCTTTAACAACGTCGTGTCGAACAGTTTCTTCCCGAGGCTGTGTAGGTATATACTTACACTTGAGTATTCTAGTATTTTATGACCGATGTGGCGCTGCGGGCGTAGGTCTGCCTAAAACGCAGGAGGTTGCGGGTTCGATTCCTGCTTTGTGTTCTTTGTATAATAAAAAATATCTATCTATGTAATATATTGTATGAAGTATGTATCAGTCATCTAGTAACTAGCTTGGGACTAGATGATGTTGTGTGGTTTGTTTAGCATTATTAATTTTAGTTTATTTATTCTAGTTTTAAAAAATATTTATCTTTTTGAGTAATCCCGTACGGAAATAAAGCTTATTCGATTTTGAGTTGATTAAAGGCTGTCACTCACACAACCAACCCCACTGCCACACAACACAAAAATGAGCTTTCAAATATGTGCTTAAACTCATAACATTTAGATACATTTTACAGACGTGTAAGCGCCAACCTTTAGCCGCTTCGCATAATTTACCGTGTGTAAATGAAAACTGTTAGTTTGTGTACCAATGATAACATGCTCCAACCTTATTGTAATTATTTCTTACTATCTGCTGCCCGCGTTTTATCGGGATAAAAATAGCCTAGGTATATGTTATTCCAGGTCCCAAACTATACCCATACCAAATTTCAGCTTAAGGAATCCAGTAGTTTTTGCGTGAAAGAGGACCAAACATCCATACTCACAAACTTTGGCATTTATACAATATTATAATATCAGTAGGATTTGAGATTAGCTGAATCGGGGTCTAGACACATAACGCGTCCCGCGTTGCGCATGAAGATTCGAACCTTATTGTTATTACCTCTCGGTTGAGTTTAGCTGCGTCCGCGTCCCTCGCTTGCGTGACAAGCGCGGCGCAATGTCGCAGTGATGAGAGAGCCTCGTGGCCCGTCCCGCACGCGTGTTGGAATCTCTACAAACAAAAATTAACATTTTACTATGAAAACTTTCGTAGTTTGACGAATTCATTATGAATGTAGGCGGGTTAACTACGAACCTAGTTCTTAGTTAACCCGCATTCATAATGATAAATGAACATAATGTCGAAATCAAAAATATTGGTTTCCGAAATAATTTAATTGTTTGAAAAAACTAAAAACCGTCCTTAACGTTTACACATATCTTAGTTTTGCGGGACGAATACTAATCCCTCGTGAAATTTTATCTCTGATTATACTCTCTACAATAGCGAAAAAACCATTCAAATTGATCCACAATTGACGGGAAAATATGTACATAAAAAAAGGTTAAAAAAGACATACATTGGTGTCTTTTTTAACCTTTTTTTATGTCGCCGAACATAGAACCTCCTTTTATAAGCTGGATAAAAAAAAAGAATGGTGATTATAAAAAACTTGTTGTAACTTTGACTATGTCTCGTAGTAGGTTTTTATATAAGTTGTAAATAATTAAAAATTTTTTAATTAACATAAAATACGTAATATAAACTGAAATATGGCAAAAGCTTACCAGCAAGTCCAAAAAAAAAACTTAACTATGCTGCTTCTCTGGTAGCGTAAGGAGCATTATCAGCATGTGTATACGCTTGTGCCCGTGTTTTGATTACGGTGAATGACATCAACTTTGGTTTAGGGAGATCGTCACCAGTCGGCGCGAAATTCAAATTTGCTGTAGTTTTGATTTTTTTCTGCGTTTTACGAAAAAATTAACTAACGGAAAAGTCATTTGGCACAAAATGTGATTTATTTATATGACTTGACTTGACTTCTTTGTTATTGTCAATATGTGTCTGGTTTGGCACTCTTCTGCCAGTGTCCAGTTCATGGAAATTTCATAGTCATGGAATGGAGGCGGGATTACAACAATAATATGAACGGTAAATTTGAAAAACACCAAACAGTCTAAGGACACAAATAAAATAAAATTATAAACAGAATAAAAACAACATAAATAAAGTTATTAAAAAACATCACAAATATAGTTAGATAAAGAAGATATTTACAATTTTAACTTATTTACATCAATCAGCCTAGCTAGCACAGGCTTTCTTGTCTAGGTAGAATAGATAAAAAATGACGTAAAAATGACATTTAGGTGTAGAGAGTAGAAATGTTTTCTATTCTACCTAGAGATGAGTCTACCGATGCGAATATGCCGATGAATTGACTCTATTTTTGACATTTGAGAATAGAAAATATTTCTTCCGAAATTCTCTACACCTCCCGAGGCCTAGACAAGGTCTTTCTTCCCTCGCATCTCGCAATATTTGGATGTTTAGTTATATTATTATAATACTCTTTGATTTTTGGGGTTTTTGTGTCTAGTTAAATGGCCCCGCAGCCATTACGAGCAAATGCAACGTAAAAATCGGAGAATAATTTGTTTGTTTGTTTGTTCCAAAACCTAATTAATCTCCGTTATTCTGTATTGTATATGCTATGAGCTCAATAATCTTCATTTGCCGCCTTTGCCAGAGACAGTATTACACCGAAACATTTTGTGAAAAGATTTCGGTATTTCTTTCGTCCAATAAAAGAAAAAAATAAAAATACATCTTTGAACGAAAGAAATTACCCTTCAAAACATTGTAATTGACATTAACAAATACAATAAAGTGACATTTTGGTGTAATCAAAAACGTTTCGTTTTACGGGCTCAGATTTCTTTATAGCGATACGGCTGGTTTTATGTTGATTTTCTTGGTAATGAAACGCAAAGAACTAACTTTTTGCAGCATTTATATTTTTTCTGTGGTTTGGTTCCCGTTGCTATAGAAAGCGCTTCTCAACGAAGAAACTGTTTTCTAGGGTTTGTTTCTCGAAACGGCATATTCGGGCAAGAGAAACTTACAATTTTAACTTATTTACATCAGAAGTTTCATTTACATTTTTAGAAGAATATTAACCATGTAAGCGGAGTGGTGCAGCGACGACGCATTAGTAGTGGAGCTGTCAAGCGCAGCCAAGATGGCGGAGCACTGTCGTAGCTGGGTTTCCAACAACGCCATGTGGTTACTGGCAGCGGTTAGCGCGTCCTGCATCGAACCTGAAAAAATATAGTGAACACTATTTCTACAAACAATTGTCGCGCGCATTCGCGGAGATTTCGACGAATGCGCTTGAAAGGAATTTGTGCCTTATTTTGCGCGGAAATAGGGTACAATATGCTATCAAAATCATCAAAAATTATAATAAAAGGTGTCTTGACCCTTACTAGAGGCCTGAGTAAGGGCGCATCGAAAACCTTGAATCGATGCAAAAAAACTCGATATGTCCGAGCTTGCAATTCAGAAGATGCATTATAACTCCGGATAATACTTAAGGGCGGCCAACCCGTCTTACTTTTCATACAAACGCTCGTACGTGATTATGGCGCTATACCAGATCTTTCTTTGAAACTTTTAACTAATAGGTAATCTTGTGCACTATATGTATCTAGGTTACTATCGTAACATAAAATCGAAATTTGCAGAAACAAATTCAGTATAAGCCACCAAAATCTGCGTTTTAGTACAAATTTTAAGTGAACTTTGAGCGTCTATAATGTACTCATAAATTGTAAAAGTAAAGAAAATATTAAGATAGAAACCTTGCAAATATAATGGAGATTCTAAACGACAAAGTTTTATTTGACAAACTTGTAAGGTTTACTGAAAAACACGTATTTCCTGGAACAAGTTTTATGAAATTTTCGCACACTATTCGGTTACTTTCGCACTATTCGCGAAAGTAACCGAATGCCAACCGAGCGCTCAGGCGCTTTCTCTCTCTTTTCGCTTTGCCTCGTTTTCTAACATTGCGCTGGATGAAACAACAAGCTTTTCAATCACGCTCGCGTTGACGATGGTAGGACCGGGAAGGGCCCCCTTAATGAGAAACTCTGAGTTTATCTTATTTTGGTTGGCGTTCATCTCAGGTGGTAGGCAGACATCATCAAGGAGTTTAATTTTTGTGAGGAATTTCTCGAGCCTGTAGCGTGATAACATGGATCAGATCCATTGCGTAGACGACGCAAATCTCATAAAAAATAGAAAGTCTCGTCTCAATATCGAGAATCAGGAAGAAAATCTGCAGGGCAATTCTAGTAGATACATATATTGCCAACTCGATAAGTATGGCAAGAACTGTCAAAATATCGAGTGATAAACAAGCGTATTCTCAAAATCTGCAATTCTATATTTATCGAGGGTTTTTCTTTGATGAGTTGCTCGATAAGTCGCACGAGAATGCAGTTTTTGTGGTACTCGCCATTTATCACATGATACTTTTATCGCGTGATAATGAGTAGGCATCACTCGATAAAGTATCAAGTGATATGCAGAATTGGCAATACCTAGTGGTTTACACTGGTCGTCAAGCTCCTCCGTGGCTTCCTTGGCCGCGTCAGGCGAGGCGCCGGCCCACAGGTAGTGGCCCGAGTACGCGATGTGCTCGTTGAAAGCGGTTATCCAAGCCTGGAACATGAATAGGGACAAATTAATGGCGCTGTTATCGCGCGCTGCACGATTCACTCGGAACTTAATTTACCTTTTTACGGGCTGTGTTTATACAATGATTACTCCACGGTTGTCTGGTAGAGATCGATCATGAGCGATAAGACCGCCAATTGTTTAAGTTTTGTACCAAATTGTTTGTATTGTATATTAATGGTTTTGTAAAGTGTGCAATAAATAATTTTCTATCAATTTACTCAGCATAACACTGGATTGTTTCGCGTGCAGGTGGTCGCATTTGACCGAGAGATCACGATTATCCAAGTGGAAGAGAGAAGCGAGCCGCACTCTCTCAGTTCTCCAGTCTTGGCTTGCTCTTTGTAATTAAACGCTGTGCCAGTGTAACGAGCGAAGAGAGCCACACTTTGAAATCTATGAACTATGTCAGGTCGAAATAAGTCTCCATAGGACGGTAGTATCTACATCGAGGTATTTGCGTGTGTGCAATAGACTAGTCCTTGGTCGCTCACCTGCCTAGTCCTGGCCTGGTCGCTCTCAGCCGGCACCGCGAGCCGCTGCGTGTCTCCGTCGCTGAAGTTGACGACCAGCAGCGCGGGCGCAGAGTCTGAGGCGGAGATGGTCGCTCCGTCGAGGTACTTGCGGCCGCGCCAGCGCGCGTCGCCGCGGGCCGCGTCGGCTCGCGACCCGTAGTACAGGAGGACACCTCTTTGGAGTACCGCCTGGGGAAAAAAGAAACGGTTTATCAATATCCCTGTGTTACCCTGCTCGAGGAGTGTCATAGAGGCAGGATAACTTTCATTTTAAAATGGCGGATCAATATTTCCAATTGCAGTATTCTAGATGTTGCTAGTTGAATTATATTTACAATTATATGTACAAAAACCTAAACAAAATTTCAGCCTCTCTTTTTTGTATGAACTAAGACGGCTATCGTTAGCCCCATATGTTCCATAAGGGCCGAGATGTGCTCGTGCTAATATAGCGTCAGAGATAGACAGTCAAATTATTTGTCTATGGCCAGACATACCCAAAGCCGGCGCCAGCCGAGGAACCGCGAGCGCTTGAGCAGATGACCCTCGAAGCGCGCCGCCGTCCTCTGTAGCTGATGTACTGGTCGGACGCTGAGCACTTCCCGCATTTCAGTATCGCGAGCTAAGTCAATGGCTAGTTGACCTGGGAATTAAGAGAACGTTTTGATAGTTTCAACATTTTTAGGCTATTTATTTTTGGTGCTCGCCAAGAGAATCACTACCATTATGGCGTGTCTTTGTGATGCAATGGATGAATGGTCGACTAAAATGTGGTAGAAGGAATTCTGAAAATAATTACTTGGGACACTCTCTAATCTTTTGGGCGGTTGATTATATACTACACCTGCACGGAAAGTTGTCTATTCCTTTTCCAAATTTAAGATAGAAAGTACTGCAATGACTTACTTTCGTATAGGAATCCGGGAGGAAAAACTCTATGTCATTTCATTTCTCACGCATTTTAGCGGGAGGGAAAAGTGTACATATGGAAATCCATTTCTAACTTTTTTTTTTTATTTCCTTATTATCGTGCAGTAGCTATGGTTATTTTCATTATAGGTCAAACGACAAAAAGTTTTTACTCCAAGTCTGCTTATGCCTCTTCCGATTTCCGAACAATATTTTGAAAAAAGAACCTAAGTGATAAACGCTGGCGCGGGAAGTTCTTCTAAATTTGAATTTTGTGTAGGCAAGTTTATTATTCTACAGTTCAGTTTATTCTACAGAATGTCGTCGAATGATGGTGAAAGTTTTATGACACCGCCAGAAATAAAAGAAAGTATTCTGCTTTTTATTTTCCTCGAAGGTGTAGTATAAAGCACTATGTATCACTCGGCAGAAAGTGCGATTCCTACCTCGTGTGTTTTAAGAAAATTACAAATGTCTCAAATGACACACTCAGTAGGAATTGGGCACTTTCCCGCCTAGATGTACAATGTACTATTGTTCTTCATGTACTGACGTCTGTTGCATGTGCTGGCCTCTGTTGTGTGTACTGTACCTCTGTGGTTTTTGAGCGTGGTATCGACTCCGTTCTGCAGCAGTAGCACAGCTAATCTGGCGTGCCCGCGGTACGCCGCGCAGTGAAGACAGGTGTTGCCTTGTAAGTCTACGCAGTTGATGTTTGGAGGGTGGGGGCCGCTCAGCTGACAAGAGGATAAAGCGTTATTCGCGTATATTCTAGCTAAATTCTAAAACATATATGAGTAGCATCACATGCAGCAACTTGGACGACTGGCAAACACGTCCAAGTTGCTGCATGTGATGGGGACGGCTGTCTACAATCGTATTCCGACTCCTATCACCAGCGCACAGTCCACATTATCTTTTAAGACAAGATTGAAAAAATGGCTAATAAGTATGACAATTTATGATATAAACGAATTTATGAATTTAAAATGTACCTAAATATTTAATTTTAGGTTAATAATATTCTTTTTTATGTAATTAATTATCAATTTCATTTATTTATCATTTCATTATGTAATAATTTTTATTGATACCTATGTATGTACTATAATGTGACCTGTAACATAATCCTTATAAATAAAAAACTATGAACTATGTAGTCATGCATATTAAAAATTATGTCTCATACAAACTCTCGCATTAATATTAGTCTGATTATTTCTTGTACCTTTGTAATTTAAACATACCAGCTCATGTATCAAGTCTATTCGTCCCTCCTTCGCAGCGGACAGCAGTTTCCTCTCCCTCTCTATTCTCTCTGACCGTTGCGCTGCCTCCAACAATCTCAGTACGTCGCGCGTCTTGCAAACATCACATGCTGTGCGTCCTTCGCCATTCATTATGTTCACGTCGGCTTTGTGGCTAAGTAAGAGTATTACTAGTTCCTGAACAAAATAATAAAATACGATTAAGTGTGATAATTAAATTATAATATGTACATATGTTAAAACAGAAATGGCAATGGGCTAGCCACGTATCTCGATATAAGGTTGTCTGGTAGAGATCGCTCGTGAGCGATAAGACCGCCAATTCTCACATTTCTTTTTTTTTTTGTTCAAATTGTTTGTAAACTGTTTTGTTAAGTGTGCAATAAAGTATTTTCTATCTATCTTTCTATCTATAAAGATGGTAGGTGGACAGTCAAAATAACAGATTGTAAAGGCCCAAAAGGAAGAAGGGTAGGGAGAGCAAAGAAAAGGTTGGCTGATGAACTAACAGATGCAGCAGGAAATGAATGGCAGAATATTGCAAATGATAGGGACAAATGGAAGAAACTGGAGGAGGCCTTCACCCGTGGAGAGGCCCATATCCCAAAGAATTCTTCAACCTAGATTGATATTAAGATAAAATTAATAATATTAGGAAATGAGAAGAAACATTTAGATTTACAATGTTATTTAAGGGAAATGGGAAATAAAGGCTTTTTATTTAATTTTATTATAAGTTTGATAATAATAAGGAACCTTCGTATGTTGAATTAAAATATTTGAAGATGTGTCCAAAACATATGTGTATTCTTTTCTTTTAATTAAAAAGTAGGTACAAAAGTTGGTAGGGCCTGTCCCACGTCACTTTCTTTCAAAGTTATAGGCAATTATAATTATGTGTGACACAAATATGTCAAGTATTAAGTAAATAATTTCTGCAATCTCCATTCTCATTTACCGCAAGGTCACCAAACTTAGATAAGAATCTATATTAAGAAACTTAGAGAACAATAAGTATCTCTCATTTTGCATAATGTTATGTTACATCTCATTTCAATGAGATCACCAATACCAAAAAAATTAAAATTATAATTAGTCCGTCGGTTAGATTATCAAAAAATATTGAACACATATTTTTTACCTTACCAAATCAATCAAAATTGATAAAGATAACGCACTCAAAGTTCGGGAGAGAGGCCGCCACTTCGTGGTAAAAATTTTACCAAGGCGTGACGTCACGCATCATATCTTCTAATTTTTTGTTTAATTGACAAAAGAAAAAAATAGGTATTCAATATTTTTTGGTAATGTAAATGTGTGATTTTTTCAGGAACCTAGCCTATTATATCTGAACTGAATTATGCCTCGATGCCAAGCAAGAGAGTTTTAGTTTTGTCAACTTCAACTTTTGTTTACAAACATTACACATCAAGTATGGCTAGTGTACAGTTATTACCTCATTCCCAATATAGGATGCTTTATGCAAAGCTGTGTCCCCTGTCTCGTTAACTTCGTCAACATCTGCCCCTGCTTGTAATAACGCTTTAACAACATCCACATGTCCAAAATATGTAGCTAGCTGGAGCGGCGTCCATCCTAGATTACTCTTGCTTTTTCCTGAAAATAATAGTATCAAGTTAGTATAAATGATGCTGCTCTGGTACCTCAAGGCGCTGGGCTGGTTAGGGCCTGTTTAAGCAGGGGGATAATGCACAATACACTCTGATGCAAGTTGTCAGTGCAGATCTTTGTTCCCCCAATTAGAATTCGAATTAGTCGAATGAATGATTTTAAGAGTAAATTATATTAATAATTTAATATTAAGTAATTTTCTTTCATATCAGATACACAAAAGGCAAACCTAGTGCAACCTATAAACGGAAATAATAACATATTAACTGACCTTTACAATTCACGTCCAAAGTGAGCTTTCCTTCATTCTTAGCTTCCAGCAAAGCTCTCACGACAGAAAGTTCGCCGTGCCTGGATGAATAAAGCAGGGATTCTTCAGCCTCCAGTCCCGGGGAGTCCGGCCTGCCTTCCTTGGACATCTCAGCCGCAGGAGGTCCTGGAAGTGTTGGGTTTCGTACCGCACGATTTGATACAGTGTGGTGAACGGTGGTTTACATTTCAGTAAACAATTATTTAATGTGTCAGGAAATTACATTAACGTTACCTACCTATTTATTACCTGACTAAAGAATAATGTCACAGACTCTTTTTATGCAAAGAGGATACAATAACTACAAAGAGAATTCAATAAAACATTACGATTTAAAAAGTTACTTTATGGATTTTATTATTTCAAATTTGTGCGAATTTCATCTGCAACCCAAAGGAGCAAGCAAGCACAAACCAAACTTTTTTTGGAGTTTTTTTGCTCTCCTTGTTTTGGCATTGATATTTCCCTCGTTATGACTTTGACACCGTTTGATCGTCGTTTTACTTGACGGGGCGCACTGGAGGGTAATTCTGTTTACATCATAATAGTTATCCTACCATAATTTATTATTTACACTATATTTTATTTTACTTGTATAAAAAAACACACCATTCTATGTTTCTTCAAGATATCGCCTGTTTCGATTTTATCATTTGTATTAAACTATAACAAAACGCGTGCTGTTTTACGTACATTTGACTTTGTTGCATAGACTGGACCTGTCAGTACAAATTATTTTTATAATGCTGCCCTTCTTATGATAAACGGCGTAAGTGCATCGAAGCATATTCCGAGAAAATCGCGTTTAAAGTTTTTATTCTTATTTTTGGTGTCACGATTACACTAAATATCTTATTTTCAAAATTGTTACTTTTAATTGTAGGTTGAAGTGTGTATTTTATAATAACTTACATATTTCTGTTTTCTGTTTTATTTCTGAGTTATAATAACTGAAAAACTATTAATGATTAGTTAAAAGTAATTTCACCTTTTTGAAATACTAAACATAAACATCGCATGTGCAGCAGTTGCGATGTTTATGACTAGGTAAATGAAAGATTACGTTCATTATGACTAGGAAAGTAAACATACGATGTTTATGTCTAGTATCTTCATAAATTTCAAAAATGATTTAGAAAAAAAAATTATCTTAAGGAACCACATACGTTGAATATGACTAGTACTAAAGTAAATTCTAAGGAGAACAACGTGCAGTTAAGCTGTTAGGTTTGTGACTTTATCGAGCATTTGATGAAAAGGCATTTTATCAGGAATTTCTTTTCGCTGCTCTTCGGTGATATACATATGAGGTGCATTTTTTTGCATGTTAGGATGTTGCGTGGATCTTTTACGGAATATTTAATTTCTTCTACATTTTTCTTCTTACTTTTTCTTTCTTCTATGGATTCATTGAACAATTTTCTCTTTCTTGGTTCTCCGGATTTCGTGAAAAACTTACTAGCTGTAACATTTTCCTGTAAGATAAATTAATTTTGTACATGATTCTCTTAGTCTGTTCTTTCCTTGTCGCCAACATTTTGCTCAGTGTCATTGGTGTTCTCGTCTTCTATCATTTGGTGTTCCGTTCCTTGAGTGAACTTGCTGTTCTGATCCTCTTCTGTGTTATTCTGTGCTGCTTCTACTGTTTGTCTTATTGCTTGTTGGGTTTTTGCTGTACCAAGTTCTTTTGCGGTGTATTGTAGTTTTTTCATTAACAGTGAAATTTTTGATTTAGTTATATTTTCCTCCAAAATGTCATCATCCGTGCTTTCGTCAAAATTAGGTACATAGTCTTTATCGTGGCAGCTATCATCAGAGTTATGCCATATGTCGATATCTCGCCTCATCATCTTCGATATCAGATGTAGATAATTTTTTTCTACATAAAAGAGGATCAATGCCAGTCTCATTATTTGGATTTTTATTTGCGGGATTTTTCGCATTATCATTTTCGGGAGTATTTGAGGTTGTAAATTCGAAAGATCGTAGAATTGCACAAATCATAACGAATTACCCACCGTACTCATTGCGATATTGATGATTAAAAATCACATTGAAGTTATTAAGATTAAGTGGTCTGGACCAAGTTCATTCAAATTGGTATTTATTGATTCTTGTTGTTTTACTATTTCTAGTATTTTGTCTCGTCTAGCAGCGATTTTCTGTAAATTATATAAATCCAGTTAACACATTAGGTTGGTTTTTCATATTTTAAACATATCTACGAGTAACTAATTCTATAAATACAACACATACAACACACACAGTACATTATTTTCGTCCTCATCATCATGAAATACAATATCCACAGCTATATATTATTTGCACCAATAAAGCCATAATTGTACCTATCTCATCTACTTGAACCTGCCTGGCGGTTACACAATGCCGTAACTTTATCTAGTTTTTCTTTTGTATCTACTCGCGGTACCTAGTACCTACACGTGGTGATAACTACTTAGGTAGAGACATTGGCGTGAAAAAGAAAACATAAATTACATATCTAATTTCATCTACTTGTTCCTTCGTATCTACTCGCGTTACCTACGCGTGGTGATAACTACTTAGGGAAGAGACTTATTAGCGTGAAAGGGAAAACATAAATAAACATGCATATACCGATATTAAAACCGCCGCACACAGAAACCGGTGGCTAAGGCGTACGAATTGTATTCTATGAATGACAACACACTGGCCGCTGGGATGTGATGTTAAATTCATAAGTTACAACTAGCACGAGCCTTTGCTTCCGGCTTCAGTGTGCAGCCGCTTTTATAGACAAACCGAGGTAAAAAAATTATACCTCACCGCCCCACCGTTTCTGTATTGTATTTACCAGACATAAACATCGTATGTGCGCTATTTGCGTTGTTTATGTATAGGATAACGCAATGAAATAAAGATTTTATGCAACAAATCAGCTAAATTTTCTTCAGTAAGTACAAGGCATAAACAACGTAAGTGGCTCATATAATCATTATGTTTTGTAAGTTGAACAGACAATCGAAGGTACTACTAATCATAAACAACGTAAGTGCTCGGGCGATACTTATGACTAGGAGATTGATTAGAATCTCTGAGCGTAGTGGACAATACGTTGTTTAAGTTTAGAAAGAAAATGAAAATTTTGCACATACGATGTTTATGCTTACGTTTATTTTTAATTCTATCAAAGATACAGAATAATGGATAATTTATCCAGATAGATCTCGCTTAGCTGATTACAAATATGCTAATAACTCATTTTCGCAAAAAATGTCACCTACGCTGTTTATCGTAAGAAGGGCAGAATGTAGTTCAGCGTCTCATCCTAAGATTTTGTAATTTGTGGAGAAACGTAATCATTTCACGACATCTGTACCTTGTATTTGTTAATCGTTGCCGTAGATTACGTTTTTTATTTAATTGTTATACTTTTGCTTGTTTTGTGTCTCATGTGTTATCTTCCGTGACGTCACCAAACGGCTCTGTCGGAAGACTAGCGTTGGTTGTGACGTGTTTACAACTAACTCATGCTGAGACAGAGACCGATTTGTGACTCAAGGCAAAAAATTTACTGAATTGTCTTTTATTTGTAATACATTGTTCATTGTTTTTGTTGATTGAGTTACAAATAAAACATTCTTAAACTTATAAATATCGAGTACCGTCAAAAACAGCATTCTCGTGTGACTTATCAAGCACTCATCAAAGAAAAACCCTCGATAAATATCAAATTCCAGATTTTGAGTATACTCTTGTTTATCACTCGATACTTCGACATTTCTTGCCGTATTTATCGGATATAATGCCAGAATTACCCTCCTGTTTTTACCACCACTCTCTGGTGCTACGAGGTCAAGAGGCCAAGCCCTAGAAACAAACCTAAGCAAACCTCAGTCCGATACCTTGGGATCGGCTCCGGTTAATTTGCAGTCAAGTAATGAACAGCCCGGGAAAATATGACCACGGATTTTTCAGGCTGTATTACGCAGCTTGGTAATGTGTTTACAAATGGTTGAGGTTTCCGTCACTGTTCATAACTGGGTCGTAACGGTTCCTCATAAGCTGTTTTATTCGACCTGATATTGTACAGCACTGGTAAATGTGTCCAAACTTAACTGATACGCACGTACGTCGTGTGTGTTAAATGTGTGTTAAAATTTGACTTGTCTAAGTGCTTATTTTGTATTTGTATTTGTATTTATTCAAAAACATTACTTCTATTAATTACAGGTCAGACCTAATACAATAGAGTAGTCATCAAATTAAGTTAAGTCATTCAATAAGCAAAACACATTAAATACATGTGTCAAAAAGCAAAAACATTCCACGATTCAATAAAAATAATAAGTAAAATAAATCAATACAATTGTCAAATTAGCAAATAATTCAATAAATCTATGCGTAAAAAATACATGTCATAATGATTTCGTAAGTCATAATTTGATTTGTAGTGTAAAAAATAAATATTATTTATCATAGCACAAATTAAATAATAAAGCTTTTACGAACTCGCTCTGTGAACAGTGGAAGACGTCAATGGTCCTCGCTACCAGATTTAGTCTTTGCATGGTACGCGTCAGTGGTGCTTTGTTAAGTAAGTTCGTCCTTCCGTGAGGCACCGCAAACAAAGGCGGCCGTCTACGCCGCCCTACGTATTCGTCCGGTACGCACAGCCTCATCATTTCCAAGATGGTCGGGTTGGATATCATCCCCCGGAACACCCTAACCACATACAGCGCAAGTGCCACATCCCTCCTAATTTCCAACTTATTGTATCCAACCATACCCAAAACGAATAAGGTTGGATACATTAAGGGATAGAAAGGGTAGACGCCATATCTCTTCCAATATAGGTATCGCGTGAACTTGTTCTGTATGCGCTCCATCATGATACTGTATTTAGCTTCATGAGGAGCCCATACAGAAGCTGCGTTTTCCATTTGGCTTCTGACCAGAGCATCGTACATTGCTGTTAGAGCCCTTATATTTGTGAAACCGTTTGCCCGGCGTAAAATGAATCCAAGAATTCTGTACGCCTTTTTGCAAACGCTAACAACATGATCTCTGAACCTCAACTCGGTATCCAATCGAACCCCAAGATCCCTTACTGATTCCACCCGCTTCAACTGCGCTTCCTCTATCTTGTAGTTGTAGTGGAGCGGGGCAGTTGCTCTACTAAATGTTATAATGGAACACTTGTTCACATTAAACTGTAATTTGTTTCTCAGGCTCCACTCCACTACTCTATCCACGTCTTGTTGAAGACGAGTGCAGTCTCCTTCCTCCTTTATTGGCAAGATCAACTTAAGGTCGTCCGCGAACAGAAGACATTTAGCCTCTTTGACCACTTCGGGCAGATCGTTGATCATCACTATAAATTGCAGTGGTCCCAAGTTGCTACCTTGGCTCACGCCTGTTCTCGTGAAATAAGGTTCGGATTTGTATCCCGCGTACTCCACGTACTGCTGTCTGTCCTTCATGTAGCTCGTGAAGAACTGCAGCAGTTTGGTGGTGCAGCCGATAGTCGCCAGCTTTGTCAATAAAACGTCATTATCGACCAGGTCAAAAGCTTTTTTAAAATCAAAGTAGGCGACGTCGACTTGAACCCCTGCGTCCACGTTCGGGAGCACGCAAGACATCGAGTTTAGGAGGTTGCTGGTCGTGCTGCGGGCTGGTCTGAAGCCATGCTGAGCGTCCGAGAGATGGGCCGATATCTGCTGCTGCATGCTGCGCTGTACTGCCGACTCGAACACTTTTGCAGGTGTTGACAGTATCGCAACGGGTCTGAATCCACTCACCTCAGAGCCGCCTTCCCCTTTAGGTATGGGGATTACCCGGGTAACTCTCCAGCGTTTCGGGAAATACGACCCTTCCAGGCATATGTTAAATACGTGCTCGAGTGGCTCCGCAAGAACCCCACGACAGTCCCTCATTATAAACACGGGAATCCCGTCTGGGCCTGCGGACTGCTTCGGTTTAAGTCGCGTGAGTGCCGACCGTACTTCTGCCTCCGTGAGCTGCGGCACGTGGACGCGTGCACTGCCGGCGCTGCTTGAAGCCTCAGCCTGGCGTACGTCGAGGGCCGCCGCTGCGGTGCCGTATACGGAAAGAAAGTACTTAGCAAACTCCTCTGCACATTCTGCCTCCGGAAGTGTATTACCATCTTTAGTGATTTTCTTTCGGTCCACCGCCCCCCGCTTCGCTCTGACGTATTCCCAAAATGCCTTCGGGTCGTCCGCTAGCCTGCTCTGCACCCGCTCTTGGTGATGTTGATGCTCTTTGTGTATCATCTCCTTGACCCTCGCTCTACATTTGGAAAAGGCCTGGTAGTTCTCATTGGACCCTCTCGTCTTGTACAGTTTATGTAGCCTCGCCTTGTTTTCTATTTCCCTAATGATCCCTACCGTATACCACCTTGGGTAACTATATCTACAGTTTACCTTTACTGACAGTTTTTTAGGTATACACGCGTTGAATATCTCATGTAAGGTAGCATAAAAACAATCTAAAGCGTCCTCTGGCTCTTCAACCTGATATAGAGCGCTCCAATCAGCTGCCGCTATTGCAGAGTACAAGGCGTGGTAATCCGCTTTACTAAAGTTCCAACTTGGTAGTACAGTCGAAGGCGGCGGCGCGGGGCCGGACACAGCGCGCCCGCAGCGCCGCACTTCCACAGCAAGCGGTGGGTGCTGCTGGTCTACCTGCACTAGTGCCTCGTCAGCCATGCACACTTGCACTTCATCCATCTCTGATGAGACCAATACTAAATCTAGTAATCTCTGATTACAATTTCTCACCTCGTTTTTCTGAGCGAATTCGCAATAGGCCACAAAATATTCAAAATAGTTGATAACGTTATCATTACATGAATATAAATTAAAGTCACCTATAACTATGCAAGACTTATAGCTAGGACACCATTTTTCTATAATTCGAAATAAAATTAAATAATCATTTTCGGTACTATTAGGTGGAATATAAACAACACAACAAAAAAATAAAAACTTGTCTTTTAAAAACACCGCTGCGCCTACTAATTCAAACCCGCATGCGTCAACATCAATGCCGTCCGGGACCTTCGCTCGTCGTAACTGAAACCGAAGTGATGCGGCTAGGAACACTCCTCCCTGCTTTCGCCCGTCCGCTCGGTCACATCTTAAAATTTGGTATCCCGGAGGTACTATCTCTGCATCGCAAATGGACTCTACACAACCCGTCTCTGTGATAGCAAATAAGTCCGAGCCTGAGGAATCTATGCTGTTGTAAATTTTATCCAACTTAGTTCGTAACCCCCTTGCATTCTGATAGTATATCTCTATTGTACTATTTTTCTTCGATTGGCCTATTTGCCTGTCTCCGAAACCAAAACCACTCGCCAAACTCGGAATTTACCGGCCAGACTTCTGGTTGACAAAGTATTTCATACTCTCGTGGCAGCAGCGTGATAACAAACGAAGCATAGTCCCGCTCCGTCTTATGCCTGATCTTGTCAACTTTTATCGGCGCTTCTGTGCCACATACTTTCTTAACGTGACCCGTCATACTTTCAACCGATGTACCTATCGCCAGCCTCCACACGTGAAGATATCTCTTTACTTCCATTGCTTGAATTTCTATGTTATTAGAGTTCAGGCCTTTCTTCACATTTTTTGGTTGTAAGCTCTCTCTGCCTCTAATGCCTGTATTTTTACCTAATTCTGGTCCACTCATTGCTTCTGGCTTACTAACAGTACTAGAGGTACTAGCTGCTCGCATGTCTCTCCGGGGCTCGTGATTTATCTCTTTAGTAGACGATTTGGAGTGGTCGGTGGTACTTTTCATGACTTCAGTTCTGGTGGTCGTTTTTTTACGTACCGTAATCCAATCATCCACCTCGTGTATCGGAGCTTTTGGTAGCGCCGGTGGTGTGGTCATACTAGCTACTGCTAACCCTGTAGTACAAGCACGTGCCTCGATCAACTGGTGTTCGTATTGTGGATCTTCGGGCTTTTTCAGATATAATTCCGAGTTTGACTCCCTATTTTGTTGCATTGTGTTTATGTCTGGTACAGAAAAAGAAGAAACCGATTTCTTAGCCGACTCTGAAGGTGGGCTAGGTTGCGGCTTACTAGGCTTAGTTACGTGAGAAACTCGTTCCTCTTCCTGTTTACTAGAACTTATTTTCATCTCTAAAGTAGTTATTCGCTCGTTCAACTTCTCAAAGAGTTCCAACATTACTGTGAAATGGTTGTTCATCGTAGTAGAAATCTGGTCCACTATAATTTTACTTACGGTAGACTTGATGCGCTCATGAAGGTCACATGTGCTCTTCTGCAGTTCCACTTCAATAATATTACGGACGTCTAAAGTCGACGAGTGATTGCTTGTCTGTGCTATGGGACGAGAAAGAGGAAGAGGAATTTGGTGAACTCTAGTTTGATGACTCTTTGTTCGCAGAGTTACATTGCTATTGCACTCATCCATGGTGTTATTTTCCGTGGTGTTATTGTGATTAATCTTTGACGTAAAATTTCGGCTGTCTCGTACTGGTGTATGAGTATTACCACTCTTCGGGAGTTTACTTTGACATTCAGCACAAACCCAGGAACTTAAAAAATCCGTAGTAAGTGTTTCGTAGTCGCTCTGGCCAATGTTTGCACATAAATGGTCGTATGTGTGCTTGCATGTAGAACAAACCAAGTATCTCTTGTCCGTTATTTCGCTGCGGCATCCCGAACACACTGTACTGAAGTCCGCAGTCGAAGCCATAGCATTCAGTTTCAACAAATGCAGTGATAGAGGCCGCGCCACAGCTTAAGTATGAGTACTGCAGCGAGTTACGTTTGGCTAAGTACCTCGGCTTGCCAGCCGCGCCGGACGGCTTAGCGGTGTGTCGATGATGACTCACACGCATGAACAAAGAGTTGTCAGTTACACAAAAATATTTAAAATGTTTTGTCGTTTTATAACAAATCCTCTGGGCCGATTTCGATTTTATAAGTGTCACTTGATTGGGTATTGCACTGGCTACACAATAGTATAAGTCACCATAGAGTTACTTCAAATTAAACCACTTTTACGATTTAAAAAACCGCGGAGCCAACGTACGTAGATGTTGCCTTATCGGAGTCGTACGATGTCGTTTTGTAAGCCTAAAGAAAAAAAGTAATTGATTCTGATCCTGATTCTGATTCTGTACAGATTTTCCACGGCATTATTTTCCAAGGCTGGATTTTCTGTGGTCGGAAAAGGTCGGTACGTACCAATATTTTTCAGCCTCTTAAATCACAACCGAGGATTATTCAACCCTGGAATGTTCTGCCATTGGCAGAACTTTCCATGGCTGTATTTTCATAGGCCGTGCTTTATTTGTACAGCTCGTAAATTACAGCCCCAGAAAGTTCAGCCGTGAAATGTGCGGCCATCCATGCACAGAGATTCCTGGGCTGTAATGTCCCTGGTCGTATATTGATTGGCCGCAAAATGATGGCACCCCTTGGGATCGAGATAGACAGGTCGCTGACAGTGAACGCACAGGTGGAGCGCGCGTGTAGACAAATATACGCTGCCCGAGCCATGCTGCAGCCAGTCTTAACATTTAAACTGCTACCGCCGCCGCCGTTGAGAAAAGATAGGCATCTACAAGACCTTTATACGATCGCTGTTCACATACGCAGCGCATGGTAATTACTTCCTGTGCTCTACGAAAAACCAGAAAAGAATCAAAGCTCAACAAAACATTGTTCTCAGTCTGAAAAGGCGCCGGACGTTACGTGCGAAACAGTGGCATCGTGCGTGACCTGCAGCTATCCTCGGTATTTAAGTATCTTCTAACTAACTTTATAAGTACCTAGGTAATAATAATATCATAGGTTGGTATAAGTTTAAATAAAATATATGTTGTAGTCCCCCAACGGGGTTTTTGTCATGATTTCACTACTACCTAAATATACTTATGAATTCGATGTAACGCATGTGTTTAATCGAGTTCTTATATATGTAAAAGACATGAATAAATGAATAAAGGAGTTTGTGGTCAAGCTGGCGCGCAGAATGTACGATAGTAAAGACAACTCCCACCACGTACCTCTTAACGGACTCGCCACTTTGCACTCAAGACCGCCTGATGCCAAAACTTCCTGGCGACCCCTCCCCCAGGAACTCTTGGACACCCCAAACATTAACTCTCAAGAAGACCAGCTAACAGAATAACGAACAGCTTTTGAGAAGCGTACAAGGCTCTCGAAGTGACATCACATGACTCGAGAAAAAGTTTTTCTCGACGTTGAAGCCCGAGAAGAAGCCTTATAAAAAAATTCTAGTTCTTTCCCACATTTCTTCTTATTCTTCTTTTAGCCTTGGGTTACCCACATTTGAAGACACGTAAATTCGAATGTTAAAAGACCACTGATAATATGACTTTGATAATGACAGTTCGGTGTCTTTTTGTGTTGTCATGTCATTGAAGCTGTCAATACCTCAGAAGAACTCAAGACAAACAAGCTAAACGAAGAAGAAAAAGAAGAAGACAAACAAGAGTTGTTTATTTGGATTTTGATTATTTTTGATTAGATTTTTGTACTTTATTCGTTGGTTGATGTAGATTTGTGTTCGTTTAGCAAGGAATTCGTAACATAAAATGTGCGACGATATAAATAATTGTTGTAGACTATGTTTGGATGTGGAATCTAGTCATGTTTCTATCTTTGGCGATCCAACTATCAGCCTACACATGAAATCCTGCCTCTCGTTGTCGGTTTCTCCAAACGACCCTTTACCAACGGATATCTGCATGTCCTGTGTCTCACAGCTAAGTCAGTTCTATCACTTTCAACTCAACGCCCGATGTTCCCAAGACTGGCTAGAGTCGTTACAGGCGAAGTCGAAGAAGTCCGGAGATTCGAAAGCTCCCGTACAACCTCTACCAGACTCTGAATACAACTCAGATTCGCTTCTAGAGTTTCTGAACAATACTGCAAACATCGAGGAGTACCTAAACAACTTGGGCAAGGAAGACATCCCATCCATAGTTAACATGCTAGACAAAAATGAAGTAATTGAAGCCTGCAAGCTTACTGCCTTCAAAGCTATTAAACAACCAAGTCCTCAAAAGAAAGAGAAACAGTCAATGGCCATGGAAATAGATGTTTTGGATTCAGATGTTGAAATAGTCAAAGAGATAATATTCAAAGGGACTGTACCAAAACCTGTGAAAGTTGAAAACAACTTCCATACATGTTATGGATGTAAAACAAAGCTAGAAAATATTCAGAAACTCTGCCAACATGTCGGCATTTGCGACACTGCTTCAAGAACTTGTGTTCAATGTGACTCACTCTTCAACTCTAGACAGAAAATGATAGAGCATTCAATAACTCACACCACTATGTCACTCACATGTAACTGCAAAGAACAGTTTCCCACCATAGAGAAGTTGACACAGCATCAGAAATTCTGCCGGAGTGACAGCACTGGATGTACCTTCCGATGTAAAGAGTGTGGTGAAGTGTCTAAGGACAGGTTTCAGCTGTACAGACATGTTAGAAACCATGTTATAAAAGCAGATGAGAGGAAATGTGATGTATGTGGTCATATCTTCATAGGGAATGATGCCTTGGCAAACCATATTAAAAGAGAGCATAAGACAAATAATGGAGCGATTTATAGGTAAACCACTGTCATAATAGCAGTGTGATCATGGAACATATAAATAAAGAAATAACATGTTATATAATATTATTGTTTCACATACATTGTTTTATTTACAGATGCAAAGTCTGCCAACTAACCTCAACAAACCACCAGGAAATGTACCTCCATGTTAAAGGACATACTGCCCAACCCGAACAAACCCGTCATCTCTGTGAATCTTGTGGAAAAAGCTTCTCAACAAAGGCCATACTAACGCGGCACTCTCAACAGCACAACAAAGAGCTACATTGCAATGTCTGTGATAGAAGTTTTAAGAATCAGAAAGAGAAAGAAGTGCATGTACTATTGCATAGTGATGTTGTGATGTGTGACCGATGTGGGAAGACAGTGAAGACTTATGAAGTGGACAGTCACAGTTGCTTATGACATGGAGTAGTTTAAGAGTTAAGAAGACTCTTTTGTGAATCTTGGTAAGTTACCTTACTGTTTTTGTTTTACACAACTGCATGATTAAAATTGGAATTAAACTGACCATGGTCACAAGAGTTTTTTAAGTAGAAAAGTTTAATAAATTATTGAAAGAAATCAACTTCTCTATTTTGATTTATTGAATTCAAAACAATGCCTAAATTAATAAATCTTAATATCAATGATAGAACTAAACTATTTTACGAATTAGTAAACACATCAAAAGAAACTAAAATTTAGTTTTAACAAAAACAAAACCATCCTCTGTGGCCGCAATTGAAAAAATCTGTAAAAATGATCCTTATCCTGTATGGCATAAGGTTGCTCAGCTCAATAAGATATTTCATGAATGATGGTATGCAGATTGTCTTGTGGTTCTTGCGAATGCCTGAAAAAACAGCTGAAATTTAGAATAATAATGAAGTAATAGCAACCTACAAGGGTGCACTGCTTCCAACATGCCCATGTGCCTCATTAATACCTCATTACCGGTAATAGCACTGTTAAAAATCTGGTGCCCAATTTTTTTCTATGACACTGGTATCGCCACGGAATTGTCATGTAGAATCCTTATATGTGCCGTGCTATTAGCACAGAAAGACTTGACTTCTTTTTTATTGGCAATATGTATCTGGTTTGCCACTTTTCTGCCAGTTTATGGAAATGTCATAGTATTTTGATAGAATGGTTTCAATTCAACCTTGTTTAACACTTGACGCGCAACCCTCCATCACTAAGGTTTAAATGACACATTCTGTGACGATGTACCAATGTTATAGAGAAGCGATTAATTTAGCAGAATAGGCCCCTGTAGTATTGTTTTACGGTACGGACTGGGCAGTTCTGGTATAGAATGGTTTAACCGGGCAATAGTGGTTGGTACATTCAGCACTAAAAACTCTCGGAACCAGTCTCTACCTTCAATAATGATCCTAGCAGCGTCTTTAGCCGAGTATTCCGTGTAGAGCGCGGTAAAGCGATGCCTCGGCGTCGGGTACAGGCCCGTGGAAATCGTGCCTAGGTACACAGATGTTATGTTGATGTTCTTTGTCCATATGTCTAGTCGGAGCTCTTCGGCTATGGAATCCATTAAACCTGCAATTAAGGTTTTTTTATAAAGTCGGCTGTTCGTAAACCAAACCTAACAGGATGTTATAAATTCGTACCAAACTAAGGCCCGCCATATACAGACAGCTTGGAGCAGCCATTATCGACTGCTTCAAGCTGCGACTGCATAGCAAACTACTGTCTTGTGCATACACACATACACGGAACCGCCCGAGCAGTTACAACTGCTTCGGGCGGTCGTGCAGTCAGGCGCCAAGCATTCACTGACTGCTCGAGCTGTCGACTGCTCTCGCGCTCACCTCTGCCCGCACTCTTCATTCTACTGTTTTAAATGGTGAGCAGTTATCAATGGCAGCTTCAAGCTGTTGACTATGACTGCAAGAGCGGTTCGTGTATGTTGATCAATAGCTAACTGCTCGAGCTGTCCGTGTGATACTCTACAGTATTCGATCTAACTATAATCACAAATGTGACAATGGCAAGGAATATAGGTATGTAATAAGTATAAAGGTTTAATTGTGATGTCGCAGGTTTTCCAAGTTTCTTGATGCACAGGCCGTGTGAAGAAGCCGTCATCCCCAGTGGCGGATTTACGCATTTGCCGCCAGTAGGCTATAAATCTCACGCTCTGAAAATTACACTGGACCTAATAACATTTAGGGATCCAATGACAATCATTTCTATTTCTCTAAGTCAATAAATTTTTGGCCCAAATTTGCCGCCCTAGGCTCCAGCCTACTCAGCCTGCTGGTAAATCCGCCCCTGGTCATCCCCATGATGTGTCGTTGCTCACACGAAGGCATAAATTCTCGCCCTCCCAATTAAAGCAGATCAAATCTAGGATCGAACCTTTTGAAGAATCAAAAAACTCCTTTATTGCTTTCAACTAAACGCAAATTTTCGAAAAACCAAGAGACTCTTTGCTTGATTACGTATGCCTTCTTACCTCTCAATCCAAACTTAGCAGCGCAATATGGTATCATATCGGCGCACGGCATGAGGCCTGCGCTGGAGTTGACCGCTACGATATGACCGTGTCTCCTCTCAATCATACTCGGCAGAAAAGCTTGGATTACCTGAAAGAGACATCATCATCAACCCTTTATTATTCTCTGCTGGGCATAGGAATCACTCTCTCCTGCTATTCTCGCTTGGTACTCGTTTCGGTCTTATTATGTAGTTCAACACAAGATTTCTAGTTCACGAATCTATTTAGTATAACCCTGATCCAGAGCGGTTGTTCTTAAAAATATTATATTTTTTGTTGGCCCTGTAGTAAAAGCTTGGTTCTGAGTAGACCGACTCTTCCCAAACACCACATTCAAGTTTGCCTCGCTATTCGATGATGACGCTATGACTTTAGTCGTTCCTTCCTACAAACACTAAATTCCTAGCCTCTCACCCAAAAATGGGCCAGCAAGTTGATCTCCACCAGCTTAGCGATCGCCTCTGGCCGAATATGGCAGATCGGTGCACAGGTCAATGCTCCCGCGTTGCTGATCACCATCGATACTTCGGAGAGTTGTCGTCTGATACAGAGAGACAGTGCAGTCACCTGGTCACGCGCTGTCACGTCTATCGTGAAACCGTAACACTGTAAATGCACACAACAAAACTTAAAAACAACGCAAATGTCGTTGAAGGGAACGACGCCATTCAAAAGAACAAGTACACATGTGACACAGCTACCCAAACTGGCTCCGATCTGAGACTTTTTCTGGCAACTTGGTCTCTCGCTAGCTGGTAGCATTGAGTTCGCAGAGATTGCTTTCACTCCATCAATCCAGAGATAGCTAGAGGGCTGCTGCTTGACTGCCGTCCGAGCCAGCATAGATAACAAAGAAGAAATGGAAAATGTATACCTCCCCCTCTTTCTTGCGAATCTCCTCAACCACGGTGTTGTTCCGCCTCGCATCCTTGTCCCAGCAGATGACAGTGGCTCCAAGCTCTGCGAATTGAATGGCTAGCTCTCTCCCTATACCGTTGCCTGCTCCGGTTACCTGTGAATTGAGGTAAGGTTGAAAAATAACCAAAAAATAGCGATTCTAGAAAGTTACCGAGTGGTTGCTGTAGCTGTTATTCGTTCTTTACTTCATTATTATATAGGTGTCTATGCTGTTCTCGTTTTCGTTAGGTTAAATCAATTCTATGGCTGTTCTAAAAAGGTCGCTTAATGCGATAAGGCCTAAAACGCGATAAGGCCGCCCTTACTCCCTCGATATTTGATTCTTGGGGTGGTACGGTATGATAACTACTTATCTATCTATTTGCCCTTTACTAGTCTAGGTAAACCTTGCTTCGTAGATTCTACTTCATATCGCAGATTATTTCGCATATTGGTTCATATTTTATGGTTACCAAGACAGTCTCCCCATGCATGCTCTTCAAGATTGGAGGAATGAACACCCTCACAACCGCCATGGTGCACGTGGAACAGAGCTTGGCAACCAGCACTAACACGTCGACCGCAAACAGAGGCACCGCAACTAGTCTACCATCCCCCCACCAAGGCAGGATCCATAGCTCCTGTACGGTCCTGAACTTCCTCGCCAATTTGCCTATAGCACGCACGAATATATTCCGCCTATACATATAGATAAAACCTTAAAAATATATCAGCATCACAAGATTGTAGACAAAGTTTGTAGACAATTTGTAGATTTGTATGACAACATTGACAACTGACAATCTTAGACATTTCAACGGGGGCTTGTCATACTAGATTTGAAAGAGGATAGTTTAAATATGAATTGATCAAAAAGATCGATAGATTTCTACCTACTTACTGTATACTCATTGCTTACTGACGTTACCTACCTATACACGTACAATAGGTTGTACAGTCAGCATCAAATTGATATGAGCGATTAAAGTAGTTAAAATGATCTGAAAAACATAAGAGAAATTTGATATACGCAGTTCGAATCATCATATTGTTGTAAGCATCCAAGGTGTTCAAAATATATTACTACTCATTGTTTCAAATTTATATGAGCAGTCAGGGTGTTCAAAATTATGTTGCTTACAAAGCTCTCAAAACTATCTGTGCATAAAATTTACCTTCAAAAATATTCACCAGAAAAGAGTTTGCTTACTGCCTTTGAGAGATTTGTTTGCTAAGATAGTTTTGAACACCCTGACTACTTATATAAATATGAAACAATGAGTAGTAAGATATTTGGACCACCTTAGGTGCTTTCAACAATATGATAATTTGAATTGCGTATATCAAATTGCTTTTTTGTTTTTCAGATCATTTTGACTACTCTAGATGCTCATATCAATTTGACGCTGACTGTACCTAATGACGGCAGCGGCATGATATTGGCTTATTTTGCCAAATCAAACCTAAATCTTACTAATTTATTGTATCCTCCTCGTAGTATTGTATTCTCTTTGGTATCCCCTTTGCATAAACAAAAACAACAACAGCAAACCAACAGCAAACCACAGCAAACTGTGAATTACCTTGTTTTTGTAGATTTTTTTGTATTAACAACAAGATTATAGTTTACCCACGATGGACAAAAAGCCTTTGCAAAAGGAACGGGACAACCGTTCAGCAGAGAAGAAGGACCTGACCTTCCATCCTTTTACCATAACTCCTGAGAGTGCGTACACCTCCGTTCTATTGCTACAATCTGCTGAGGCGGAAGTACTTTGCCAGGTAAAACATTGCTATTGCAAAACTCAATCGTTATATTTCTGGAGACAATAGATAAATAGACCTACATGTATCCGCCATGTAGGTCACATGTAGGTCTATTTATCTATTGTATGACTGATAGTATGTTTGAAATGGACCTACCGCAGGGCTAACCGCTAGCTTTCCACACTTCCGCGATATGTGTATAAGTGGGTCCCGCAAGATATACACCCACGCAACGCTCTTTGACAGGTCCACTAACGCACGCAATAGACCAAGCGGGACGGCAGGCCTTTGCTCAGCAGTGGCAACAAGTGGGCTGATTAGATATAGAACTGCCTTATATCTTCATCTCCACAGACTTTGAGAGCAATGACAAAGTTCTGCGCCCAAGACATAGCGAACCGCCACGTCCTATTCAACTTGCAAGCTATCGGCTACATCCTCCCTCACATTGACAATCCTGAGGTGAACATCAGACGGTTTGCGCTCAAAGCCCTGGCTCAACTCTGCCAGTTACCGAAAGGACCAGAACAGGTGCTGGAAAATTCACAGAATTTGAGGAAAATTGCCTTTTTGTTGCAGAAGGTACATCTCAATTTCACTTCGTTCGTGCTCGTATTATGGCTTATTTTTGCGCGCAGATTTTTAATGGAGGGTTCACACTTTAACACTTTCGCAGATGGAAGATATATACGTCTTGGAATTCGCGTCCCTTGTTCTTTCAGAGCTGACTAGGGAACCATTGGGTTGCGAACAGTTGGTCTCTGCCAACATCCTCAGCAGTTTGTTTTCGAGAATGAAGAACTGCTTGGACCCCGATGTTCAGAAAAACTGTTTACAGGTGACGTGATTTTTGCACCTGTATGACTTTATACAAATCTATTTTATCTATTTTCTATTTACGCTTTAGGGCAGAGAGTAATGTTGTGGTCCAAGGCCGCCTATTTTACTTGTCCTATGTAACATACTTTGCAAACAGTTGTACTACAAGGCAAGCTTTGGATGGAAATAATGTGGTCCTATAGGTATAGGGAAAAACATCACACAAAGCTGTATAATGTTGTTTTTCTGTTGTACAATAAATAATTTTTGTATTGTATTATAATTAGTAATCCTTGCCAGATACGAGCTACTGTCACGTAACCGATACTTTTCGTCGCGTCTGAGAGTCAAAAGACGTGTGCTATATTTAGTCCAGATGTGCTGCTTTATAAGGATTCTGTATGACTGCCTCTGCGAATCATTGATAAATTCAATCTCTTGACAATATCTATCTCCCATACAGACCTTAAGCAACCTCCTGGACGACCCGGTATGCGCATCAGAAGTGACAAAGAACCAGCAGTTCAGCTGGCCGTCTCTACTGGCCCAAATGCAGAGCAAGTATCTGGCGATCCAGCAAACGGCTCTCCGCACGGTGGACCAGCTGATATGCCGGCACCAAGACTTCACGGTGCAGAAGACTTTTAGGGCTTCCACGGGTGTTTTGGATCTGTGTGATATTTTGGAGGTGCGTGGTTAAACTTTACCGTAAAACATTTTTGACAGAGTGCGCTTCAACATGGCAGCACTCCATATACCCAACCTTGGGTATATGGAGTGCTCATTTATGAACTTTGCGCTATTTTAAGTTAGGTATGGTTCTGCGTCTGGTTTAAGACAAATCTACTTATCTTATGATATTATCGTAAGCTTTCGTCAAACTATTATCTTGGTAACGATAAACCGTCTGACCACCATCACATTTGAGAAACCGAAGATGTGAAGATAAGATGGAGCACGCTTTCCCAGAAGGAATCGTTACACTCGGGATTTGAAGACTCCCGAGATTGTACTCTAACGGAAAAACAGACGTGGGAAGTTCGTTCCACTCTTTATTGGTACTAATAACGAGTCTAGAGCGGAAACGTAAGTAAGCGTTCCGAGTTCTGAATAGATTCACTAAACTACTGTAAAACAAACTACAACCAAACCAATTTAAATGTTACAGTCTTATGAATTCCGCGACGTCCACACAATGGTGCTAGAAGTCCTCCGCAACTACGTACAAACAGAAGAGAACGCGGCGCACGTGTACCAATCGGGCTGCATCAGCCGACTGCTCACTTACCTTGAGATGGCGCTGCCTCCTATGAAGTCACATTGCCTAGCTGTGCTCACTAAGATGTCCTTCACTGCTAATGGCAGAGACGTGAGTATCTATCTACGTTCAATATATAATAGCTAGACATTATCACACATTATCATGTAGCCTAGCCTCGAATAAGGAGAAAGGGAAATTATTTGCAAATCTAACAAATGTTTATCCCACGTTGGCAATCGAACCCTTCGCCTTCGCCTTCGCCCGCTGCGCCTCAGGGGTTGTTAAAGAGGCATGTAGAGTATGTTATTCACGCGTATCATCATATTACTTGAGCTGATTTGCATACTCTTGGGGCTAAGTTGGAATTAGACAAAGGTTGAGCCCCGGACGTGAAGCATTATTACAATAAAAATATATATTATATTATATACATATATATTATACAAGCATTTTCATGCAGAGTATTCAGAGCAGTAACATTGTAAGATATTAACAATCTATTCGACATATTTTTTGGCGGAATTAGGCTCTGAATTTTAAAGAAATTATATAAGATAAATAGAAAAGATAAGATGCGAAGGCCGTACAATTCTGCTTTTTCATGCGATTCAAAGATACCACTAACCTGATAGATACTAGCTGCTTCTGGGGATACACCAACAAAGCGGAACAGGTATCCATGGATCTAGCTAGATGGTTAGGTCACAATCACAGCACTAGAGAGTTCACAGCAGGAAAAAGTTCCTAGGTGTTCGATAGAACTTCTATCTAGAACAGTGTTGTCTTGAGGACGTCGCTAAAGTAGCCGGAGGCAGTAACGTCTATTCTCTACGGGGTGTCCGAGGCGTGTGTGGTTTGCCGGTCAAGGTTTCTCGTTTAGAAAATGGCACCGATCAAAACACGTTATTAGCAGAATTGTACAATAGTACATAAATGTCACTTTTACACTAAGACCACAGAATAACTAGTACATATGTACATAGTCCCTGTGCTAGTACCAAGAGTCCCGGAAAAAGTAATGTTTGTATTCAAAGTCAAAATTATTTATTTCCAAGACAGTGTACACTAAGAAAAGGTCAAATTCATTATTAGACACTGACATGGAAATAATGTGATATTTTTTATTTCGGCTGCTTCGGTATGTAAACTATGTATGTAGACTAAAGTAAAGAAGCGACGAAGAAACCTTTTCATCCCATCTATTCTAAAAAGACGACTTTGTTTGCCTTTATGTGCACCCAAAGGTGGTGTTTTCTTTAAGGAACTTTTAGCGGGCAGAAAAGAACTTTTATTCCTCTTTATAAATTCCTAATTCAAAAAGTGCGCGGAAAAGTGTATTGCCGCGCAGTTATTGAATTCGGAACGTCTTAGTTTTCAGCGCCAGCAAAATCGAACGCAAATATTGTTTAAATAAATACTGGTAAGACGCGACGGACCATATTGCGCCGCCGCCGCCGCGCCGCCGGCTGAATGAATAAAAAAAAGAAATCAAATTAAAAACGTGCGAACTACAGCCCGCGTTTTCGTAAATTTTCACGGATTCGGTTTTGTTTTGAAAAATGAGTTCAAGTGACAGTGAAATAGAATTAAGTCCTGAAAATATTCGAACTGAGGCAAGAAATGTGCTAGATAATCTATTACCTGCAAAATCCCGGGAGACGTATATGGTAATTTTATTAGTTGATTTATTATGTATGTATTTAGTTGTTATGTACTATTTTATATTAAATAATAATATTAGAATAAAATTTGAGGCACCTTTTATTTTCTCATAGAGGGTGATGAAAAGTAGAGTGTATCTATCACTCGGGCGCAAAATATATTTTTGGCTCGGGCGACATACTTTGAATCCCTCGCTACGTTCAGGATTCTACTAAAGAATCTCTCGCTCGCTCGGGATTCTACTGTAGAATCCCTCACTTCGCTCTGGATTCAAAAAAGCGCCCTCGCCGTAAAAATATTATTTTGCTCCCTTATGATACAATCTACTATTAAAAGGCCTGTTAAGTTTTATTATTCGAGTTGGAGCAATATCCGTCCCAAGCTTTTTTATCTTCTAGCAAGATAGTCTGATATTTTGTTGTAGGTAATTCTTTTTACAAAGCATATGTTTGACAATTTGTTTGAATTTAATTATTGGAAATTTTTGCAACTTGCTAGGAGTTTTGTTTTAGAAGCGTATATGTACATAAATATGGTGAGTATCTGGCGCAGCGCATTAGCACTGCCATACATCGAGGCAATGCCGCCAGCGTCTCGGGGACGCTTCCGACTGGTATTGATTTGGCCCAGTTGCTACCTGTAGATTGTTTCCAACAGTCTGCAGTTAGCTCAATTGTTTCAATTGTAAATACTAGTTTAATTTGTTTATATTATTTGATTGTTATTTTCTTTGTATATACCTACATATACATACATACATGGTCCATTAGAGGTAGTAGAAGTAGCTGAAATTGACAAGTCTAGAAGTATCAACGTCTGTAAGATGACGATTTTTTTTGATTACATACAGTACTAGTTCTCTTCGATAGCTTATCTATGCGTGGGCTTCATTGAAGTTTACTGTCTAAGGTTATTCCTAAGAATTTGGTAGTGTCTACAATTTCTAACGTTTCTCCTTTTACGTTTACATCAGCCTTAACTTTGTAGAGTAAATCACAAACATTTGGTAGAGTAAATCTAATACATTTAGTTTTATTTTTTTTTAAGCAAAAGATTATTGATCCTAAATCAATGAACTAATTTTGATATTGCATTGTTTACATCGTCAAAATGTGTGTTTCGTCTAATCATCTTAAAAATTCAAGAAGTTATCATCAGCAAACGATACAATCTCGTGATTATTTTTGGCGACATGAGGCAGGTCGTTAATATAAACCAAAAATAGGAAAGGACCGAATAAAGATCCCTGCGGTACACCCAATGTAACTACATACAGATCCCGATGACCGTTTCCCACTAATGCCAACTATTTGTATCCTGTCACTCATGTAAGAAGATCCAAAGAGGTGTCCTTTATTCCATGGTGATGTAGTTTCCTGATTAATGTTTCATGATGTACGCAATCAAATGCTTTTGACAAGTCGCAAAAAACTCTTAAGGGCAGCCAACCCGTCTTACTTTTCATACAAACGCTCGTACGTGATTATGGCACTATAACAGATCTTTCTTTGAAACTTTTAACTAATAGGTAATCTTGTGCACTATATCTAGGTTTCTATCGTAACGAAATTTGGAGAAACAAATTCATTATAAGCCACCAAAATCTGCGTTTTAGCACAAATTTTTCGTGAACTTTGAGCGTCTATAATGTACTCATAAATTGTAAAAGTAAAGAAAATATTAAGATAGAAACCTTGCAAATATAATGGAGATTCTAAACGACAAAGTTTTATTTGACAAACTTGTAAGGTTTACTGAAAAACACGTATTTCCTGGAACAAGTTTTATGAAATTTTCGCACACTATTCGGTTACTTTCGCACTATTCGCGAAAGTAACCGAATGCCAACCGAGCGCTCAGGCGCTTTCTCTCTCTTTTCGCTTTGCCTCTTTTTCTAACATTGCGCTGGATGAAACAACAAGCTTTTCAATCACGCTCGCGTTGACGATGGTAGGACCGGGAAGGGCCCCCTTAAAGCATTTTGCGACTTCTATGTACTTACATATGTATGTTACGCGATATCTCTGCCAATTATGGACCGATTTTGAAAATTCTTTCACTATTGTATAGAAAGTGATCCCGAAGTCCCATAAATCGTGGAAAGTGGTTCCCGTAGTTTTTATCCCCAGGGGATTAGTATTTATCCCGCAAAATTTAAAAACAGTGTAAAAGCAAGGGAATTTGAAGTCGGTTTATCGTTTTTTAAAACACGCCAAATTATTCTGATTTCTTTGTTTTCCAGGCTCTATTCGAAACTGGCACAGACCTAGTGTTCTGCCACCAACTGCTCAGCTCCAACGTGGAGCTACTAGCGGACGCAGCCATGGGCGTCGCCAACATGACCAAACTGCTGCCATCTGCTGTAAGGATGACCGATACCAACATTATTGAAGCGTTGTGCTGTAAGTTATCTAGTGAATTATAATATAATATAGCCATTTATTCCCATTTCTTATAAAACATTAGATAAATTAGATTAGAATTAAGATAATAGATAAAAGTACTTATTGCATGCATTATTTTATCTAATAAATATATTAATTTGATTTTACAACATTTATACGATATAATCCTAATATTCTTTCTGGGACTTCCATTTATTCCATTTATAATTCTTAAAAAAAAAATTGATCGAGCATAGGTCTCATTAACAAGTATCCATACAAATATTCACCTGCTCACGGCTAAACTGATCATGAAGTAATTTGACAGGGAGTGATTGTATCCTAATACGATACGATACGAATATTTTTTATTGCACACCAGATAAAAACAGAAACAGGCAAGGGAAAGATAAAAACATATTTATGTTCAATGGGCGGCCTTATCGCTATGAGCGATTTCTAATAAAATTTCACTGTCCCACCGTTACAAAAAGGGGGACAGATCGTACTTTTTTACCTACTGTCCCCGTAGTGGGCAGAGCAGGATGAGAAATGGGAATAATTCCTGTATACGGCCTTAGTATAAATCATCGTAAATCAAACATTGCAAACGGTACAGTAGCAATACATCGAATCACGTTTTTACCTGAAACATCTCTGAACACACGTATTTCACGTAATCCTAACTAATACTATAAATGCGAAAGTGTGTTTGTTTGTCTGTCTTTCACGCCCTAAAATCGACTTGATTTTTGCATAGACGTGCCATAGAGTTGAAAGAACGGAGGGTAGCGTAGGCTACTTTTTGTCTTAGTAAAACATAAAATTCCCGTGGGAGTTATGGGAGAATATTTGAATTTAACGCGGGTGAAACCGCGGGGAATGCCTAGTTAATAAATAATGCTCGAAGATCCACACAGCGTCATCTAGCCCCAAGCTAAGCAGAGTTAGTGTTATGGGTACTAGATGAATAATCCATTTAATAAATATATTTTACATATGTAGATATATATTTTTTATTCTTCATAGATACATACCCAGAACACCCGTGACAAACATTTGTCCCAAGGCACGAATCAAACCCGCAACCTCCTACGTCGCAGGCGGACCTTCGCCCGCCCCACCATATCAGTCGTCGAAATAAAAAGAATACTTTACGTACTTATGTATGTATATAAGGTGTTAGTCAAATGAGTGCACAATATCGCGGGGGGATATTCTGTTGGTGCCACAGTATAATATAAAATTAACAAACGGGGTCCAAGGTCAATATTATACCTACCCAAAATTATACAAACCCTTATTTTGCAAGTTCTGTATTAAGTTATACTACAGTCCCTCCAAACAGATGATTGGCATACATTATGGAGGGCACTGACCGTGCGGCGCGGTCCACTCGCGTGGAATGAACTCGTTGTCAATCTGTTTCGTGATCACGTATAGCTCTGTCACTTTCACATGGGGCGGGGCCAGTGCGGCGAAAATGACCGCTAGGCATGAAAGAGCGGTCGCCCTATTTTGGGATGGCTAATTACGTACATAGTTTAAGGCATTATAAAAGAAAAAAAAAATTCGGCAAAAAAAAAATCTTTTGCGGTTTACTTTGTTTAGTGAAAGTTAATCTGTAGCAACAAGTGAGTAACCTCCAGCGGTATTGTGCACTAATTTGACTAACACCCTGTATAGGCTACTTTATAAACGGAAAAATCGCGAGCAAAGCTGCACTGCTAAAATCTAAGTTATACCTACCCATCGAGCTATAATTACTACAATCGTAGTGGTAGTACCCGTTGTATGTTTTGAGATTCAAGTACAGACCGTTCACTATAAAATGTCCCCTGCCTGCCATAGTTCTAACATCACGTCAGGGGACATCTTATGGTGAACGGTCTGTACCTAATATCTTAACGTTTGTCAAATTTTAGTGCCTTTTTCAGCTATCGTCAGCGACGACTTAGCAGCATGGTTTTATATACGCATGAACGCACTCCGAGCGCTTGCTGAGCTTTGCCGAATCATCCCGAAGGCGTCATTCAGTCTCGTCGAACCGAAAACCTTCGCTTCACTGCGGAATATCAACAAAAAATGTAAGATTAATTGTATTGCCTACTCTTTAGAATAAACACATTTGGCTATTCGTTTACAGAGATATGTCTGAACATCCCGAATACAGCATTCAGTAAGGCTACGACCGCACTGCAAGATGGTACGTTAGGGTGAGTTAGAGCACCACTATGGCAGCAACCCGCAAAGAGAAAAATAAAACGTCAAGTGCAAGTCAGACTCGCGCACCCAGTCGTATAGTTATAAGACTTTGCTTTTTGTAAAATTTTATGATTCTAGGTCGACGGGACCGTACCGTATAGGAAATCCTATACGGTGATTCACTTAAAGATGTAAAAAAATGGGTATAATCGTACGGCTGTTACTTTTGGTTGCGTTGTATTAGAAGTTTTATTTATATCTCGGCTCCAAGAGGTTACGGACCTGAGTCATCATCATATCAGCCCATACACGTTCACTGCTGGAAATAGGCCTCCCCCATAGGTACGTCGCCACAAATAGCGGTCCTGAGCCGCCTCCATCCATCAACTCCCTGCGACCGCTACGATGTCATCGGTTCATCGAGTGGAGGGTCTCCCATGATGGACCTGAGTATTTGATGTTAATTTCAACTCGATAGCTTCACGTGTTCCTGAGAAAAGAGAACTGACAGACGACGGACAGACCGACTGACAACAAAGTGATCCTATATATGTATGTGTTCCTTTTTTCCTTTTGAGGAACGGAACCTTAAAAACGTATAAAAATACGAGACTGCACACTGCAAGAATTTAGCTTAAATAGTCGCCTGGATGTAGCGAGGTGACGTTTATCTGATTTATGGTATGTCTGTCCGTCTGTCTGATGTGTTACATCGATGGTGCCGTATAACGGTACCTACGGATCGTCATCTAACACATTTTGACAGCCTTTTTTATTTACTTATTTAAAAAAAAAAGCTATTTTTTTTTTATTTAGTCATCCATTACCACTGGAACATGAACAACCATAATGTAATTTGCTACCTGTGGAACTTTATAAATAGCCCTCAGCTTATGTACATGTAACATTCACGTATTTAATTAACCTTGTAATTTTGTAGCTGTAAGTTTTCCTAAAATTCCAAAATAAGATAAAATAAAAATTTATTGCGGTCGAAGCGAAATAACGAAGCTGCACGCTAAGCTACATCATTCTATACTATTCTATACTACCATTAGAAAATATAAATCTATACTATATCATATATAAATCTATACTATACTATCATTTATAGCTAACGGGTTACTTCTCTTTCGATCTAGCCGCCATTCTGCAGTGGGGCCGCGGCCTTAGATTCTCAACATTCTAAGGTTACATACACAAATCTAATCGAAGTTTAATAAAAATGCTTCCAAAGTTGAGATGAAAGGCACTCTTTGTGCTAAGGATGCTGTTGCGTTAATGTTTTGAGAACAAAGTTGAAAATCGTTAACTTTCAGTCAAAGAGAACCCGATAGAAGCCCAGAGGCTGGCGGTGCAGTGCTACCTGAATCTGCAGACCTACCACAACGGGATGAAGGCCATGATCAATGCGGACTTTATGCAGGAGGTCATCAATATTATGACGGTACCTAAAGCTTTGGTCTTTTGATCGGGACGCAATACGCTGCGGTATTCGGCACAACGTGGCGTCACGACGGAAAGTCGACTAACTGCGGAGAAGCGGTCATGTGATTTTCACACTGCAGTGTGAACTGCATTACCTCCTACGCGAAAGGTCCGCGCGGACGCGCTCGTCGGGTGGTTCTCGTCCGCATGTGCGGACGCTCCGGACGACGGACGTCCGCGCGGGCCGTAACGCCAACACTATATGCAGCCGTAACGAGACGCCACCGCGTTGTGCGTAGTACCCGCTCCCCACTTCACCGTGATTGCCCCTCACGGCTGACGCAGACTTAACGGAACAAAAGACGAAGTTTTTCAAACGATTATTGTGTCCGGCACCGCATACCGCATTGTACTGCGTTGTGATCAAGAGACCACGGCTTAAATCACACTACACAATATTATAAATGCTAATGTTTGGATGGACAGATAGATAGATGGATGGATGGATGTTTGTTACCTACTTCACGCCAAAACTACTGAACGGAACGGTATTTTTTTCTGTAATGTCTCCCTGTAGAATAAAATATAGGCTTTACACTTTTAATCCCATAAATCAGTTCCCATGGGATATAATTCTTTGAATCTTTCCATAATAACAAAGCGACCGATGATCTAGAATCTAGATCATAGTCTTGTCATAGACTATTGATCATAGACTATGATCTAGAATCTAGATCATAGTCTTGTCTCTGCGAGTATCTAGATTCTAGATGAAGCACTGAGGATTGTCCAGCATTATTATAATTTTCTTTATTTCCAGCGTATTGACATCAGCCTGAAGATAATGGTGTGCACTGTGATCACCGGTCTTATGGTGGAAGACTTGGCGAAGGATCTCTTCTCTGCGAAGAAAGGAGAAGATGTTAGTGCCACTTTTATTTAAGACATTGAGTGTCAACGAAAAGTGTGCGTCCTCAGTGACGGCGTACCGCGTATGGCAGAATTGCGGAGCGGATTTATACGCTGATACATGTCCAAAGTGCACGCTTTCCGCGTGCAGTAACACCAACTTGAGGCGTGCGTGCGTATATTCGTCTAAAATATTACATAATATCATATTATCTAACATGTAAGTTATGTTATCTGGCGCAGCGCATTAGCATTGCCATACAGCGGGGCAATGCAGCCAGCGTCTTGGGGACGCTTCCGACTGGTATTGATATGGACCAGTTGAGCTATCTGTAGATTGTTTGCAACAGTCTGCAGTTAGCTCAATTGTTTCAATTGTAAATACTAGTTTAATTTCTTTATATTATTTGATTGTTATTTTCTTTGTCAATAATGTAAGTTATGTTATCTTGATTGGAAATCTTCAGCAAGAAATACATTATAAAAACATGATTCTTATACACGTTCAGTATCTCCAAAAATAGATGGGGCACAATGGGCGCAATGGGGATTAATGAACTTTTTAGTTCACTAATCCCCATTACCAGTTTGCATCGGCGTCAATGGGGAATAATGAACAAAAAGTTCGCTTATTAGTTGATGGGGATTGTCAATGGGGATTCAGAATCAGAATCAATAACTTTATTTCTTTAGGCTTACAAAATAAGCACTTAGACAAGTCAAATTGTATACTATAAACGTAGTTATTATTATCAAATAAGAAATAAGGTGTTATTGATATTCTCTTTACTCAAATTCGAGTATTGTGGTGTACTGTTGCTTTCCTATGAACAGACGACACTAGTTGACGATTTACTTTGTTGGGATTTTTCATTGTGCAGTTGGTGTGGTCTTTTCTTCTATAAATTAAGTTGTGTGTGTGCCTAAAGTTGGAGGGTAAGTGACTTGGCAATTTTGTATTGCGTCAGTCTGTGTTTTACCTACTCTCACGGCATGTCAATAGAAATCCGAGCATAGCTCTCTCCATAGTTCTCTGGGTGACTGAGCTAATGCACAAGGCCTAGTCAGCGACCACGTTTCGGATCCGTAAGTAATCACTGATAAACGACTTTCGTCTTGAGGCTCTGCGGTATCTATGAGATATTGCGAATTTTCTCGAACGCTGCCCATCCGAGTTGGATTCACTTATTTAGACGAATAAAACCTTATATTTGCAGGTAGTGGCCAGCAATATGATGATAGAACACATAGGTCTCCGCACGGCTCTCTGCACTCTCATAGCGGCGAGCGTTACAGACGATGGCGCCAACGCCTATCTGGAGTCTGGGACTATCCACTAGTTAGTATTGTTATGAAAAAACAACAGGAAAAAACGAAATAAAAAGTTTATTTGTCAAAGTACACAGTTATAATAGGTTACACGTTGAACGTTACGAACGAAGAGACCACAAATGTTAAAAACTGCGGCGTAGTCTCATCGCGGTAGTTTGTTACTTATTTTAAAAGAAAGATTTATTATTTGAATCACAGCACCAAATAATGTTACGAGCTGATTAAATGTGAATAGTAACTGGATAATGCTGTGAAGATTGGCTATAATTTTTCATTTATTTAAATCAATTGTGAAAATCCAAAGTCTATGGTCTGACAGAATATGGTTGGGGACTATGTGATGTTAGCTGACAACAGAGGTAAAATATTTGTCTTTAAATTTCAGTCTATTATAAAGGGACGGTACTTTTTCAGTTTAGTCTATATGTTATTGCAGGCAGCTAATTTATACCTACCGACAGCAGCATATAAATGAATTCCTAAAAGTTATTTTTGTGTTACGTAACGTATAAATAACTAAAATATCAAAGTGCTTTATTTCCTTTAGACCTTAGAGGACTCTTAGACACGTCACAAAATTAAAATTACATAAATAGGGAAATAAAGTGATCACATTGATTTTTTGTTCACTTCAATCTTTTTAAGGTAAAGTAAAGATGCGAACAAGAAACCTTTACCTTGTTAGGTTGTTAGTTTTCGAGTTGGAGCAAAAGAAGTCCCTTTCTTTTTAATTTTTTCTTTGTGTTACGTAACGCAACACAAAAATAACTGTAACGTTCCAGTATGGTGGAAAACACGAAAGCTCGATACGTAGTGAGCGCATGGGAGCCCGCCATAGAGGCCATCTTTAGGCACCACCCGTCTGCAAAGTTTGCGTACACCGGCCGGCTGGACATCAACGACTTTACACAGGTGAGTTATTAACATCGGTTTCCAACAAAAGCGACCGAAAAACACTAACAGTTACCAAAAGAGTGTCACATCACCATCACGACATTGTTGTCTAATTGTAAGCTAAATTCCACACAAAGACGAGATTTATTTGTTAAACTAGCTGCTGCCCGCGCCTTCGCCCGCGTTTTATCGGGATAAAAAATAGCCTATATGTTATTCCAGGACCCAAACTATACCCATACCAAATTTCAAAGTACATACAAAAAAAAACATACAGTCGAATTAAGAACCACCTCTTTGAAGTCGGTTGAAAAGGTGGGCATCTACCTTGTTCCGCCAATTATACTATCAATTACTAGAAGTTCAAAATAATAACATTAAACTTCAATTGCAATTTACAGGAAGGGTTCTACGTGCAGAAACGTCTCGGTGCCAAGTTCTGTTCTCTGAACGATATATTGTCGGAAAAGCCGCCGTACTCCAACCCAACTTATATCGTCATGTTCCACCAACCTTCCTTTGGGGAGAACGAATCTGATATAGGGGTTAGAACACCGTGTAAGTATTTTTGATTATCTTTTATTTAACTTGCACTTGCCTACGCATTTGCTCCCCTTGAAGTCGAGACCCTAGGTCCGTGGGGTACCGAGGCTCTCCGGGTTTTCAAAAAATTATCTGAGCGCCTGGTCGAAGCGACGCGTGACCCGAGACCTGGTGAGTATCTGGCGCAGCGCATTAGCATTGCCATACAGCGAGGCAATGCAGCCAGCATCTTGGGGACGCTTCCGACTGGTATTGATATGGACCAGTTAAACTATCTGTAGATTGTTTACTACAGTCTGCAGTTAGCTCAATTGTTTCAATTGTAAATACTAGTTTAATTTCTTTATATTATTTGATAGTTATTTTCTTTGTGAATAAACACTTGCAATGTATGTTTGTCCGGGTGGAATCTTACAACTCTATTTTAGACCAGTAATTCTCAGCCGATTGCGCTGAAATTTGGCATACTTATGTAAGTTCGGTGACGATGCAATGTCATGGTACCATCGGGCTGGTTTGATGATGGAAACCGAAGGTGGCCATGGGAACTCCTAAACAAAACGACGAGTTTCGGTTCGTTGGATTTGTCTTCCCATTCCCAAGCACTTTGGTCCAAAAGCTTGTATTTAAAAGTTTTATAAAATATTAAAAAAAATATTATGTATTTACCTCCTAGCTCATGCTCGCACGCGTTATTTCTATGGAAAAGTTCAAAACTTATTTATATCCCATGGGAATATAAATAACCTTTGAACTACCTCAATGCAAAATTTCAACCCGCTCGTTCCGTTCATCACATTTACGAGGTGGTTGCGGGTTCGATTCCCGCCTTGGGGCAAATGTTTGTACGGTCTGCAAATATTTGTCTCGGGTCTTCTGGGTATTCTCTATGTACCTATAATTAAAAATTTCTATCCATGTAATTCTGTATTGTATTATGTATATAAGTCATATAGTACCCACAACACAAGCTCTGCTTAGCTTGGGGCTAGATGATGCTGACTGTCCAACATTATTTATTTATTATATATTAGTGCGACAAGCTACTAAAAACAGCTAGAATTTTTCTGGATTAACCCCCCATCTATTATTCCAGGTCTATCGAGTTAGTTGCAATCGATATTCATGAGTAAACCTTGAATTAAAAACATCGCATGTTGATGTTCACCTAAAATCAAAGTTTTCATGTGACAGTAACATGTCGGTACTAAGACAAAGGGGCGTATCCGCCAGTGAAGTCATTGGATACACCTTTGTTATGATGCCCTCGATGTGACAACCCGGGCCAACATACGCTGTCACGTCGCGTCGCTTGTCGGGATTTACCGCGAGATCCATGGTATAAGAAAACAAGGCATGCTCCGAGACACGATGGTCACGTGGGTGGCTCAAGGCTACGTCATCATCGCCATTGGCGAATGAGAAGACGAATCTGTTTCCTGGTGTTACCAGTATAAATCTGATAAAACTATATGGTTTTGTATTTACTCATTATTTATCACATTGAATTCTATTTAACTAACGCTGTTTTGACTGATCTAACAAATATAATTGACGGTTGTAACTTTTTATTGATTTTTCAATTGATCCTTATCACATTTGTTTCCCAACTTCTACATTTTGATGAAAAGTGACGTCACCTTGAGTCTCTCCCGGAAGAGCAGACCTTGTTTTCTTGGATCATGGCGAGATCAAAAGCGTCAGCCTACTGTTTTATTTATAGTTTTAATGTTTTGTAAACAGACACGGAAGCGTCCAGTCCCGCGACGAAGTCGTCCTCGGGCCGAATACCGACGCTCGCGATCCCGGACGATGCCAACCTGCGCGCCTACCTACACAAGTGGAGGGTCTGGTTCGGGGACCCGTAAGTATTTAATATTTATTCAAAATAGGAGAATCCGTGAGAGTTTGCGGCTCGCTTAGCTTCCGATAGTTATCGTGTTTGAATGTGAAAGACAATTTAAATAAAAATATTGTATATTTTGTTTTAAGAATAACAACATGTTTTGTTTTAACAATAACAACATTTTTCTTAAGCCTATTTCGGTGATGAGTCTGACATCTGGCGGCATAGGAAAACAATCGTTGTGGAGGAACAGATGTCGCCGAAATGCAAAGATATGATTTAGCGATTTCTTTAAGTCTGTTGTGTGTTTGCTTCCAGTACACAAAAGGACACTCGTTTTTAGCGATAAGTCCTGCGATGCACATTTGTAGAGATTGTGAATTAACAATCGATTAGTCCCATCTTTATCGATATTCTATCGATGTTTAACGTATACTACTAGGCGCGGCGACATCCCCTAAAGAGCGCCCGCTTTCTGTCGCATCCAGCATATGCCAGTCTATCATAGACTGTCATCCCACATGACCGGAAGACGTTCTACTGAAGGAATATTATAACCCTGATTTTACTGTTTATGACATTACTGTTTATACCAGTTTTTTTAATAACTTCCAGTGCAAAATCCTTGCAATACATCCAAATAGCTGACGCCCACTACGAAGTAAAGTACCGCGACAAATGCAAGGAGGTAAATACGTCGCTCAAGCACCGCGCGCAGATGCTCGCTGATTTCGTGGCCCAACAGATGTCTGGGCTGGATCAGGAGCGGGATTGTTCTATGCCGCAAGTTAGCTTGCATGTTACTGATTTGATGGTGAGTGACCAGATGTTAATAAACATTTATACTAAGAGGCAAGGTATTTAGCACGGGACATAGAAACCTGGAAACTGGAAGCAAGGCATGGGACTCTGTATTCTGAATAGGTCCTTAAAATTATATTTTTTCTTAACCTCTATTGTCCCACTGGACTAATGTCTCTCCCAAACTTTCCAAGAATCGCGATCACTGGCCAAGTCCCGCCAATCAGCCTGGAACGCGTCTAACTCTCCTACGTCTGCCTCGTCGTCGTGGCCCGTCCTCAGGCACCCACTGTGTGACGATCCGGGCCCACCTGTGCGCATGCGGCTCACGTGCCCCGCCCAGTACCATTTGAGTCTGGCAGTCTTATTTCCAACGTCGGCAATTCCAGTTTTAGAACGTAGCGTGGTTTTCCGGACCCGACAGATCCTCTTTACTCCAAGCACGCTACGCTCCATTGCCCTTTAACATAATCTATCACTCAGCAATTTGTTTGAGGCTTGATGATGCTGTGCGAGATGTCCAGTATCTGCCTCAAAGCGTTAAACAACAACAGGCTTAAAAGTTATTTATCCAGTAAGAATCTAGGAATACATGATAAAACCTATGTTTTATCCTTGTTCACAGTGCGACCTCGGCACGCCCGTACTAGGGCTCGGCCTAGTCCGCTGCGGGGGTGCCCTGGAGAGGGCGCTACTGTACAAGGCGCTGGCAGACCGCACGGGTCTGCCGTGCTCCGTGCACCGTGCGAGCGGCGCTCACGCCTGGTGTCAGGTCGCCGTGCCAGAGCTGATTCAGGTAACTGCACTTATAAGTTATAGCTACCAAGCCAATATAGGGAAAACTACTTTACTCCTGCGGCTCAGTGACCCAAAGTAGATCTTGACATAAGACACCTCCTGCCCCCCTAGCATGGGGATTGTTCTCTAGGGTTGAATAGACAATAATGAGATCGCATCGCCATACATTGCGTACATTAATAGATAGATAGATTGAAGTTGAACGAATTAATCCTTACTTATAATAATATCATAAAAGGGAAAGTTTGTATGTATGGATGTTTGTTACTCTTTCACGCAAAAACAACAGACTGGATTTTAATTAAACTCTACAATAATGTAGCTTATACATCAGAATAACACATAGGCTATAATTTATATAGATACTAGCTGGTGCCCGCGACCTTCTGCGCAGGATTAGTACTTCGAAGAGCTTATTTTCTTGGGCGGACGTAGCCGCGGGCGGGTCAGCCAGTAGACAATATTGACATCGCATCGCCATACCTTGCGTACATTATTGAAGTTGAAGGAATTAATTTCAAATAATTTACGCATTCGATGACAAGGTGGCGTAATTTTTTTATTGTCTACCGTAGACAATAATCCCCGTGCGAGGGAGGCAGGCATCTCTGTTCCGAGGTGACTCTCGTTAATGGCGTAGAGTTCATGGAGATCAGGTTCCAGTCAATACAACTGAAAGTTGAATGCCTCGGGCATACGCCAAATACTATGGGTTTCCTTCCAACTTAACGAATCACATGTGGTTCTCTCTGAACCCAGATTCGTATTTCTACAATCACCTAAAATTCACATGCTTGGCGTCGAGTTTCAGATATAATTGTTAGGATTATTTTTTAAAGTAAAGATCTACAGTCGACATGGAATGTATGTATCTTGCGTATAATAATACACGGCAACTTAGTAATTTTAGGTATGGGCGGTTTGTTCACAAATATTTTACATCGAATTTGGTTGGAGCATAAATGAGCCTATCTGAGAATCTCCATTATTTAATGTCACTTCTCTAACAGGAGGACGAGGACGAAGCAGTAGCAAACTACCCGGCAGGTCTCCTGCGCGCCAACTACGTCGTCGATCTGACGATAAAGCCGGGACGACTCCTGCCTCTAGGCAGCGCGGAGGCGAGACAGGTGTGCGGGCCGCAGTGCCTGGCCAGGTACCGTGCCGCTACCCTGCCGGAGGTCTGCCGGTGCGATCACTGAAGAAATACAACACTACGCCGGTTCCTAACGCGTCATATCAAGCGTCAATCCCATCTTTCTTCACCCTAATTTTGTTAGGGGAAAATCGGCAGAACCTACTCGCTACGGCATAAGTGCATGAACTTAGTGTATATCAAACATCGCCTAAAGATATTATTCAACGAAGAATCGGCTGAATCAATCGGAAGAAGATTCATATCGTAGAAATAGCGACAAAGACTGGACTGGACTGGCGATAAAGCCAGGATGAAACTTGAAATGATACAACATAATAAGCCAATTCATAACACGCTAGAGCAAGCAACAATCCCCTGTTTCTTCAATTTTAATTCTGTAGGTGGGGATTCGACTTAACCTATTAAAAATATTTACAACTACGCACTTCGGCATAAGTGCGTGTTGCTCCCGAGTGTCAATATATCTTTATTGACAAGACAATAATAAAAATAAATTAAAATTGAGCTAACTGCAGACTGTTGCAAACAATCTACAGGTCAACTGGTCCATTTCAATACCAGTCGGAAGCGTCCCCAAGTCACTGGCGCTGGATACTCACCGAGAGCTGGTGATCTTGGTCACGCGTTGCTTCGACCAGGCGCTCAATATATGTTTTCCATAAAAAAAACTGTTTACCTTAGAACTCAATAGATGGCGGATTTTTCACGGACAGGAGGATGCCATCATGTCAAGCTATGCAAGGCCTATGTAATTTTTATTTGAAAGACACGCCAACGCCCTCTTTGCAGTCAGCACGAACTGTTTTTGAACTCAAAAAAATTCACATTATTGGGATTTATTCATCAATGGAACTCAATTCATTGGCATATAGGGATCTCCCAACATCGTAATGTCTGCCGGTGTGAAAACTGAATCTTAACAGAGCGCTACGATGTCCATGTTATAAATTCGAGCCATTTTTTGGCGTGTAATCGGCTAAACAAAATGACAGAATATTACTTGGCAGTCGCTGGCGTTTCTACAAGGCACTTTGTGTATTCTGCCGGTGGAGTGCCATTTATACTACTTTATGTTTACGGATATAACTGAGATTTATTTACTTTAGTTTGTGATAGAAACTGTGATATTTAATAAATATACTTAATCTATTGGATTTTGAACTTTTAATTGAAAGTGAAGGCAGTTGAGATAACACAAGTAGGACGTTTTCTTTTCCGCTGCTTGTGTGAAATTATGCAGTGTTAAGTATTTGTTTGAGGGAGGCCTATGTCCAGCAGTGGACGTGTATGGGCTGATATGATGAAGTTTTGTTATTAATTACTGGTTTCCTAGCTGTTACCTCGTTTTTATGTAGTCTTTGTTAACCAGAAATATCTTGGATTCTACGAGGTTTCAAGAAAAACGACCCGAGGTCAAATTCAAGTGTTTATTTGTTCATTACAGGCATGTAAATAAATATCAAAATTTCTAGGCACATTGTAAAGACACATTGCACAACTGGACGGACAGACAATCACAAACATTTTACATTAGCCTAATTTTAAGTAAATTACCTCCAGTAATTATGTGCAATAACATACAAAAAACACGTAATTTTTTACAAAATTAAGCCGTTTTTAAAATTGGCAGTGAACGTGCTTACATATAATACATTTTATTACGTAAAATATTCAAAATTATACCTTTCAGGTAAAAAAAAAAGTTTTAAACTAAATCTAGTGTGACTTTTTAGTCTAAAATAGTAAACTAGTAGAACGTCCTTAAATCTAACTATTCTACATTATTTACGTTGAATAAAACTATTCAAATTCCTACCTAAACGTTAAAAATAAATTGAACTTATGCCTTGATACAATACAATAAAATCAGTCTAAATGGTAAATGGCTGAAAAGTCAGGCACAAATTACAAAATAGGTATTTTACTAACTAAAGCTCAAATGTATGTAAAACTAGAAATAATGGAGGACGGTACTCAAAACTTAGTGCAAAAAATACGTGGAATGATTGATTTCATCTTATGAATATACATGATTTTATCTTCAAAAACAAAATTTGATACATACAAGTCAAGAGTCCTGCTTATGATAACTTAAGGTGGAAACATTCTGAAAAATTTCTGAAAAAAATCCCGTAAACAAGAATAATGTCCTATAATCGAACATCATAAGTTCTTTCACTTTTACAATAAGGCTCACACGATACTGTTAATTGAAAGGTTGCCTGGAAGAAATCGCTTCTAAGCGATAAGGCCGCCCATTGTACTTGTTTATGTTTATGTTAATGTCAATGTGTTTTATTTGTCTATGTGGTGTACAATAAAGAGTTTTGTATTGTATTGTTAATTAGTATATCTCATCTAATCAGCCTGTTAACGGACTGAGATCTCTATTTCACCGATTTAATGTCAAATCTTACGGTTAATTCGCCACCTAGTCGAAGCCACATAAACCGTTTGTTTAGTCTGACTCATTTTGTTATTGGTGTGGCTTATTTTGCCTATAGTCTGGCTTGGTCCGGTTGATGCTAGTTGACTGGAGCTTTGTGAAGCTTATCTGATGTATGATCTATCTCATTTTGTTTATGGTCTGCCGCACTAGACAGTGGTCTGGGGAATGCCGTGCACGAACTTCGCCTTAGGGTGGGCCCTCGACACGCGAGACACGGACTGAGTCTCCTTTAGCGAGGGACGGACGCTATGTCCAAGACTGAACTACCATATGGTCTCTCTCTCTTAACTTTTGTGGTCTGGATCGCTAGACAGTGGTCTGCGGAATGCCGTGCACAAGCTGCGTCCTAGAGCGGGCCCGCGGCACGGGCTGCGGCTCGCGAGACACGGACTGAGTCTCTTTAAGCGAGAGCGCAGAGCCAGTTGAGGCTTCTGATGGCGGTCGCGTCGATTGCAAGGTTATCGGCTGACTTATCTGAAATAAAAAATGCTTGTTAGATTTACTGGTGTCAGAATGACTTGTAAGTCGTAGCCAAAGGATGTATGCATGCATACGGCATGTATGCGGCATGGCAACGCGTCATCAGAGCTTAAGCATAAGCATTTCGTCCCGATCATCAACAGAAGCCCATGTTAGGCCAATGCTAGATAAATAGATCTCTAATGAGCGCCATAGCATCCTTCAGCTAGCTTGTAGCTTGCCGCTAAATCTGCGAACAGTCTTTCGCAAAACGTGATTCTACCTTGCTTCATTGCGTCTTACACTACGTCTGCCCTGGATGATCATCATCATCAGTGGTCTTCAACATCGACTCTACGTTGCTCTACGTTGTCAAATGCGGGCAAGATACGAACTAGAGTTCTTTCTGGCTTCAACGTCGAGAAAAGTTTTTCCTGAGTCATGTGATGTCGCTTCGAGAGCCTTGTAGGCGTCTCAAAAGCAGTTCATTAGCCTGTTGGCTGGGCTGGTCTTCTTGAGAGTTAATGTCTGGGGTCTCTAAGAGTTCCCGGGGGAGGGATGATTTGATTGAGTCGCTTTATCCATCCCGCTCTAACTCGTATGGTTTAGTACTATAGTGACAGTGACATACAAACTTACAGTTCTAGTCATAGTCTGGGGCGTGTGCGCTCGTTTGACGGGCACGTCGCGGTACTCGTAGATGTTTTCTCGAGATCGCGTCGCGTTTTCGATGCCGGCCTGATCTAGCTCGTTCACCATGAATATGTCGCCGTCGTAGAAACGGTCAGTCTCTCTGGAAATATTTCAAACGTACCCGTTGTTGATATGATTTTATGCATGATCAAAAACTCGCACACACACCCCCAAACACACACATCCACATAAATTTAAAATAGGTATCAGTGATATCTCTTAGAGGAAAAATTAATTACGAGTTATTTTTTATTTTAGTTTTTATTTGTATTGATTGGCATTTAAATAATAATTAGTAATTTAATGAAGTTAAATGCTATTTTCAAACTTAATCGGAAAAAATTAATTTATTGTTAGTCTATTTGTTAAATCCATGTATTGTATGGAAGAGCAGGACATCCTGGCACAAGTATTTTTACATACTCAAAAGGATGTCCTAACAACTGTCTAGCATGTAACTAAGATATTTTATACAAATAACAATTTTCAAAAAAACAGGTCTGCACCTCCAGGCGTGTCGCCAGGTGACGTCACTGTCCAGTTGCCACTTTATTTCAACAAAATGTAGAAGTTGGGAAAGAAATGTAATAAGGGTCACTTGAATGAATAAAAAAAATGTTTGTTAAATCAGTCACACGAGTCAATGTGATAAATAATGAGTAAATTAAATATAAAGCACATACATAGTTTTATCAGATTATATACAGATACAGGAGTTCGGGGAGTTACGATTTTACGCTAGTGGTAACACCAGGAAACAGATTCGTCTTCTCATTCGCTAATGGCGATGATGACGCAATAAGAGCCACCCACGTGACCATCGTGTCTCGGAAGAGCATACCGTTTTCTTATACCATGACTTTATGTACGTATGTATACAGATGAGAACGAACATCAAGTGAAAACTGTTAAGCTTTAGTTAAACCATTGTTTCTACTCATTTATGTATAACAAGCTGTTTGTTTACCATGTAAATTAAAATATAACAATAAACAAAAATTATTAACAAATATTTGCAGATCAATACAAACATTTGTCCCAAGGCGGGAATCGAACCCGCAAGCTCTTGCTTTGCGGCCTACGCCCCCAGCGCCACATGGGTCGTCTAAATATAACGTCATAATTTTACAAGCATAAGCAACAAATAAATACACACAAAAAAGCAACGACACGCAAGTTAAAAAAAATATTAAGTTGTTAGTTTCACCTACATTGCCGGCACCATTTTCCATTTCGGAGGAGCAGCCCTGTTAAGGATTTAGTAATGTTAGTTTGTTATAATGTTACCTCTATACTACATAATATTAAACCGAAACTATTATTGAACCCCTTAAGCTGGGTAGTGACCGCCGACGCTATGGGATGTAATGTACCGTTCGCAGCAAGCATGAAATTAAACTTGTTTATTTCTCATAAACCACAGTAAAAACCACAAAAAAAAACTAGACTATACTGAGTTTAGTTTTTACTAGATATTTTTTATAAACAAAAGGATTACAAAACCGTAGAAATATTTCTGGAAAATATTTTACCGTAACATCGGAGTAAATGGTTCAAAACATTTTTTTTTTATTTTGACTGCATTAATTTTGATTTCATTTATCTTTCGTGCGTTTTCAAACAGCATCAATATTATGCATTGAATATTGATGTTTTCTTTTAGTAGTCAGGTTGCTGTTACCTTGTAAGCCCTAAGTTTTTTTTTTAACAGTTTTGTTAAGATTTAATATTTTTCATGTATTTATTTACAATAAATATTTTGTTTCTGAAACCGAATATTAGTAAAAGGTCAACATAGTATTCAACATTCTCTGTAAAAGTCAAACAACTAACCGTTTAGCGTTCCTCCAAAGCATACAACAGACTACCAGAAGCACGATGAGAACCAAGCAAGCACTGGAGACCGACCAGAATGCTATCTGCAGAGGCTGTTTCGGCTCCCACCAGAACTAAAAAACAAAAATATATTTATTTACAGCCAAGAATATTACAGTTTAAGAGGCACTTAGTAGTAAGGTATAGTTAACATTATAAGTACGTCTATTTTAGGATAGGTACATCTTGGAGTATCTAGAACGGAGATATCAACGCAAGGCGTACCCCTCTGCCGGCCATATGGCCATACACGTTATATAAAACTACTTCACTCGTAACCGCGACCATTAGCTGTCGTTTCGTGTCGCGAAGTAGTGCTCAGTGAAAATGGTGAATTGTGCGGTATTATGGTGTAAAAGACGATCAGAGACATCAAACTTAAGGTACCACGGTATTTCCTATCACAACTAAGTGATATTTTTGTCAATTGTTTTTTGTAATATTGTTTAATTTAGATTCAAATGGAATAGCAGTTGCGACAGTTTTAATACGACGCCAAAGTCTTGGTAGAGGGTGTAGGTGAGTAATGTGAGTATAAATTCCTTGGTAGAAGGCTTAGTGTGGGGACTAGTTGAATGAAATTGATTGACTGAATGATGGAATTAATAAAATGCCATGTGTTTTTTTTTGTACCCATATTTAACCGATTTAAAAAAAGGAGGTTCTGTATTGGACTCGTAATTTATGTTTACAACATCATTTCAAATTAGTTAACGAAACACGGGGAAAGGATCTCTACCGGGAATACATAACTTGGAGCATTCAGAACGGGAGTAGCCGAGCGTACGCAGTCCGAGGTAGACTGTGGATTGAAATATCAATACAGTACAAGTAGATAATGATTGAATATTATATTAAATTTATAATACAAAGATGCTCCTAATGCTTAAACAAATTACTACAACGTATATAGTTTCAAAATCATTGAACTATTTCCAAAGAAAGGACTTAATTCCAAATATTGATCTACATGTCTATGATTTCGTCAATCACAATATGGAATTAGGAAGATTGGTTATGCAAAAGTATACAGATACTAGAATCTCTTTTCTTATGAAAAAAAACAGGTCTTTTTACACCCCATCACTAGTTTTTTGTGTTAGTGTGTAACTAAACAATAGTATAACAATAGTAATTCTTTAATTGTGTGCTTGTTTTGTGTTTGTGTACAGCTTTTACTTGCGTGTGCGTTTATAGGGACGCTTAATTTTTCTGCATTAGTGTGCGTGATTATGTAAATGTGTGCTGTACCGTGCTACCTCGCCTCCCGCGAAAACTGGCAGAATCATTTTAGTACTAAAAGTAGCGCTTGGCAACTCCCTTTCTAGATACTCTAAGAGGTACATACATTTTATTATGGCCTAATATAAACTAACAAAATATCATTGCTGAAGGCTTTGGCCGAGCCTGTGTCGTGAGGTCCAAGCTGATGCTTAATACAAACATGAAACTTGACTCGGTGTGACATAAAGAGTAATTTATGGAGACAAAGATAAAAAAAGAAAGAAAGAAGAAACTTAAAACTAAAACTTATGACTGAACTGAAAACAACAATAAATTAAATCTGTTAATATCTATGACATCACTGAAGCAGCATCAGCTTTAAAAAAGCTGAGCTCTGCGATCTCAAACCCAGCGAAGCAATTATTAGGGGGGCTTATTGGGAGTGCCCCAAGTCCAGCAGTGGACAAGTTAGACTGGTGTTGTTGTTGTTGATTCAGTAACACTAGGATTTATGCATTAGTGACAACTTTGTCATGATCGCACTTATTAAGCACTTAGGATGGTGTCGTTGTTCAGTTGGACCGAAATCTAGGGAAAGTAGAAAACTTCCATATAATTCCGTTCAATATAACCCATTCATTGCTCAGCCTCAGAGGTGTGACTTACTGCTGCTCAAACACGATCAACACAGACACTGCACGTCATGCATTGGCACTGAAAGTGCTAATCGATCGATGTATGTTGATTGTACAGATAGATAAAAAATACTTTTATTGCAAAACTAGAAAACAATTTACAAATGAGGCAATTACAACATAAGTGACAATTGGCGGTCTTATCGCTCAAGAGCGATCTCCGCCAGGCAATCTGGTGTGGATAGTATTACCTCAGTGAATGGTGGGTAAGTGGGCGTGGCTCTGCCTATGACGGTGGGTAGATAAACAGTCCAGAAAGCGAGTTCTGTCTGTCGATAGTTCAGTTGTATTGACGAGTTGTACGTTGTGTTGAGGTTGAGGTAGCGTAGTTGGCCTTCTTCTGCCTCTTCGAAGTGGACGCCGAGAATGCGGGAGCGAGATGGGTTACTGGAAAGAGATATGGTGAGATTAGAAGACTCATGTGACATATAAATAATTTATTTCAGGCAACACAGGTAGTCAAGTACAGGATGTAAAATACTTAAAAACTACGGCCCATTTAAAAATATATACCTTAGTGTAACATACATAAAATAAACTTATTTACTAACGTAACATAGGCTGGCAGATTATGAGTATCAACACACTTCTCCGTGAAGAGATTTTGAGTATCATACGACGACCGATGTAGCGCGGCGGGCGAAGGTCCGCCTGCGACGCAGGAGGTTGCGGTTTTGATTCCCGCCTAGAGACAAATGCTTGTACGATCTGCAAATATTTGTCCCGGGTGTTCTGTGTATTTATTATGTATATAAAAAATATCTATATATGTAATAAATAAGTATATCAGTTATCTAAGACCCACCCAGCTCTGCTTAGCTTGGGGATAGATGATGCTGTGTGGATTTTCCATCATTATTTATTTTTATTTTATTTATTATTCTCTATTAAGACAAAGACGAGGTCAAACGAGCGGAAATTTTTGAGCTGCGAGTCGCGAAAAGTCAGTCGTAGTTATCTTTATGCTACACGATGAGATGTAATTTCTTTTGAAAGGACGCATTTTATGAAACTCTGAACTCGAAAAAATTGCGTTAGTTTCCTCAGTCTTAGAGATTATGGCACAATCAAATACAACTTTTTTTTTAAATCTTAATTAAGGGCTTTGTCGCACATTTACGACGATTATGGCGCCCTGGTGAGTTAAACAGAACAAAACAAAACCTAACACCTAAAACAAAATCAACCTAATTACCTAACATTACAAGTTTGTACAGCATTCTAGCAGCGTCCGAAGTAGGCTCAGCTAGAACGCTGTTGCAGTGACCTACATTACATCCCTAAAACTAAATGACATAATATATCTCTAATCTCTAAACGATTCGTTCCGGACACACTCCATCAGAATGTGGTACACATCTTCTACATTACAAAGTAGGCAATTCGGTGTAGTTGATTTTTTCATTAAATGTAACAACTTATTGCCTGGAATGTAGATAGTAAGTATGTTTTGTTATGTATATTCATAGTTCTTCTTTTTTATATTGCTCTGTTCATTTAGCTCTACATGTGTTACATAATATATCGTCGAAATATCGACCCCTGCAACTCAACCCGTGGATGTCGTAAAAGCCGACTAAGGGAACCTACCAGAGGAAGGGCAGCAGCTTCCTTCTGAGTATTTTTAAACACCAACACTGCCATCACCAATCCGCTGCCAAGCGTGGTGATTATGGCAAATCCCCCCTACATGGGAGACCATCCACTCGATGGACCGACGACATCGTAGCGATCGCAGGGAGTTGATGGATGGAGGCGGCTCAGGACCGCTATTTGTGGCGTCGTACGGGGGAGGCCTATGTCCAGCAGTGGACGTGTATGGGCTGCTGATGACGATGATGTGTTACATAATGGAGGAAATTATTTTGGTTTATGTTTATTTTAAGTTTTGTAATTTTAAGCATTATGAACTGTTTATTTCCCAAATAAAATAAAATAAAAATGTGTCCGGATCGAAGACGTAATGCAATAACAGTTTCACGACGATTTAAAATGTTATTGTCAATTCATGGAGAACTCGAGGGTTGTGGCTGGATCGTTTTATACCATATACCTATTCCTATTTCTCGCGATCGCTCATAAAAATATTCTTTCCATAGGTTATAGCAATCTACTTTAGTTTTATGCATGTAATTAGTAAGAAAGGATGTATATTTGTTGGTATGCCGTCTACTATAGCTTCTCTGGCCAAAAAATCTGCGATTTCATTGCCTCGTAGTCCAACATGAGATGGTATCCATTGGAGCACTACGTTTCTACCAAATACAACTTCTTTCAATGGTCTATGGTCCTCTTAAATTTACATCGGAATCGGATTCAGGGCGCGTTCTCCGAGTAGCAGGGTGGAACTTAAACATACAAAATCAACCAATGACAATAGTTGAAATCAGAAACGTATTTAGCTCGGTCGTGATTTGTATATTAGAAAAAAAGAATAGAATATAAATTTATTTATTTGCCTTAAACTATCACACAACACATGCAATGATTTACGACTAATTAAACTTAAGTAGACTTTCATTGCGCAGCAGAGTTAGGGCAAACATGGCCTTCCCCCAGCATTGTGCTGGAAGAACACTTGTGTGTCCACCCAGCGCTAGTTTTCAGTGAAGGCCATGGGCTTGGAACTATTAACTATTACTACACGTGACCGCTACACTTCAATGGAAACTCGCCCTGAAGTTCTTTAGAAATAGCGTTATGTCTACTTATTACAAACTTAAAAAATACGACTACTAAAATTTTTACCCACTTACCCATATCTAGCGAAGTCCGAGTAGGCCTTCATAAAGAAATGGCTCATATTCCTATCGTTCCCGGTCCAGGCTTGTCGCTCGAGCCGCTGACGCCGCGGGAAGAACTCCTGGTCCATGAACGGCGCGCCCGTCAGGAAGTAATGCTCGGTGTCGTGCCCGTACTGACGCCATGCTGGCCAGTTGTACGCTTCTACAGTTGTGTTGAGGACGTACATGTAGACGGGGACCTTTTGTTCGAGGAGGATCTTGACCAGTTTGTCGGTGGGCGCGCGGTAGAGAAAGTCGGAGAGGAGCTGTCGAAGAAATAATGATAAATTAATTTTATTGCTGGTGAACTAAAATAATGGCAGATATATTTAAACCGCATCATATAGCTAGCATCAATGGGTTTGTTCATTAGTTCAGAAAGGAACAGGTCTACTCGTAAAAATGACATTTAGAAAACATGTATTAGACACATAATGTGCTAGTGGTTTCTTTTTCACTTCTACCACTTGTGGACAAAAAATTGAAGTGAAGAGAATATCAATAACACCTTATTTCTTATTTGATAATAATAACTATGTTTATAGTATACAATTTGACTTGTCTAAGTGCTTATTTTGTAAGCTTAAAGAAATAAAGTTATTGATTCAGATTCTAGGGGAAATCGAAGTTTCAGATTAGTTTTCATGTCAAAGCTTTATAGAGCTGTATAAAATACAAATGACATAAGAGTTGGTTTTTATTAAACGCGAATCAAAAACTATCGATTTTCGTTTAAGATCTATAATCATCCTACCTGTCGTGTCCGGCAATAACGAGTCTATACTCCGATACAAAAACCTGGATACTTTTTGTACACAATGGGGTTACAAACCCCAAGGAATATTGGTGGAAAGTATTTGATGACATTGGTATCATGGAAGCAAAGCACAGAAGCTCGAAACATTTTTTGGTTTTGAAAACTTTAATTCGTCATTTAATTGATCTTTGGTTCGTTTTCGCATTCAAAAAACATTTATTGCTAGACATTTGAGATTATGCGTTGTTGAAGTTTGAGTTTTAGTATATAGTGATAACTTTATAGTGATAGTGTTACCTTGTTGTTTTCTGTTATAGTTATCAGTTTTTGTTAAGTTTTCATTCATAAATGTCTTTGTTGACACAACATATCTTGGATTCTAAATCGGAGTATAGTTTAGTAACATTTGTCTTAAATAAGGTCATAAAATCCCCTTTCTCCTATTAGTGAAGAACTAATATGAGCGTGCATCGATTCAAGAGGGAGTGGTCGCGTTTGACAGAGCTCACGATGCCAGTGTGATAAGTAAAGCGAGCCGCGTTTCGTGTATTGGAATGCCAGTAGGGCGAGCGAACGAGCCGCAAACAATAAATCGTGGAGCGTACCACTTTATAGAGGTTTATAGAGGTGAGGGAGGAATTAAAGATAAGGCAGCGAGCGGAGCGAGCCGCTAAACCTGATGCAATGTGCTAGATGCACTGCCTCGCACAGCGTGCAAAGCAAAGCGAGCCACTGTAAGCAAAGTTGTGGCATTTTCCCCGCTATGTTTTGTTCGCTCTACACGTTTTCCTGCTAGCCTGCCTGCCGAAGGTCCTTTCTGAAAACCAGCGTGGCTCAACTTTTGTTGAGCAACATGAGGCTGAGGTGGGGCCTATAGGTTCACTGGGAAGACACTTGTTATTTTAAGGTAGCGTTTAAATTATTTCTGCAGCATCGCTGCAGGCGCTACAACTCACATGTACGTACTGGTCCCGGACCGCGCTAGTGTTGTGCGGCTGCGGATGGTAGGTGTACATGTAGCGCACAGCTTCGAACACACCGCGGGGATTCAGGGTGTAGTTGTACCGTTGTACCAGCTCGAACACCTTCTGGGTGAACCATTCTTCTTTGATGGCGTAGGTAGGGGCTAGCGTCTCGTTGTTATCTGGAAGGAGTTTTAGATGAGATAAGCCAGGATAATGATGATGATTTTAAGCGATTTGACTTCTGCTTAAGTGTGGCATAATGCCCATGTCTTTCCTGGTAGTGCTTACTCAAGGTGCCCCGCGACAGAGACCAGAGCGAGACCGAGATGTGATCTCCAGTCTCGGTCTCCACACACATACTAAAGTCTACAATCAATTATGGTCTCGTTTCTGTCACAGTCGGAACCACACCACTTTTACTGTACTAATTATCCTTACTGGAGCGATTGCATATCGATTGTCATTTGTTATTCACCGCATAGCATGTGTCCTTAGCTGGCTTTTGTTTCCTATCTCCTCGCTAAGAAAGTGCTAGAGGCGTTGCCAGTTCTAGCTGCAGCTGCAGCAGTGCGACGTTGCCAGTTAGCTACTCACATAGTACGTAGGCCACCTCCTACGTGGTGACACCGTCATGCACCGCAGCACGCAGTGAACCTATGTTCCTTGCACGAGTTCTCTGGTAGAGAGGCGTTGCCAGCTCTAGCTACAAACGGTGCGAGGTTGCCAGCTAGCTACTCACACAGTACGTACACCTCCTCCTCGTTGGTGACGCCGGTCATGTCCCGCAGCGCACGGTTGAATCTCCATTCCTTGAATAAGTTATCTGTTAGAGAGGCGTTGCCAGCTCTAGCTACAGACGATGCGAGGTTGCCAGCTAGCTACTCACACAGTACGTACACCTCTTGCTTGGTGACGCCGGTCATGTCCCGCAGCGCACGGTTGAACCTCCATTCCTTGAACAAGTTCTCTGCCAGAGAGGCGTTGCCAGCTCTAGCTACAGACGATGCGAGGTTATCAGCTAGATACTCATACTGTTAGCGTTGTTTTGACAGGGCATCCAAAGTGTTATTTAATTTGTACAATAATTTACTAGCTTATGTCAACTCATCATTATGTATGTCCAAGCTAGTTTTCGAACAAACGTTCATCTGAGGTAGATACGAAACGGAGAAAAATGCGGGACACAAGATGGCGAAAGGGAGAAGAAAAAAATACCTACACCAGAAAAACAAGAAAAAGCATTCTCTTTGGTAAAAGGAAAAACGGATTAAAAGTTATTAATTGAAGTGTGAATGTGAATTAAATTGTTGTTCAAACTATTATTTTGGTGTTTGAACTTACGGCATACGCCAAAAGTTCAGAAGTGAGACGACCCGGGATAAACAAAATTTCCCACAACGCCCACGAAAATGTAAGTAAGTATTACTGATAAAAGCCGACCATCCCTTGTTGTTTCTGATTGAGCTACGAATACCTCCACGCGTGCGATGGAGTGCCCTGCGCATGCTGCTGGCCACTAGGCACTCATGGCCCGTTGCCAAGGGAAACGAGGCCAGGCTAGTTGCCTTGTACACAGGAGCTGGGGATTCGAATTTGACTAGGGCGTTATTTTATGCCCTGCCCCAGGTCCTCTCCATATTCCATTGCTCTATGAATAACTAGAAACTGTGACTATGTTTTTTTTTCCCTCTGAAAATCCCTAAGTCTTGAATACCTATCTCTTCTCTTATTCTCTTGTTATAAGGAGAGAAGGTTTTGAAGAATACCTTTCAAAACAGAAGGAGAACTAGAATGATTTAATATTAAAGATTAACAAAATTATTCATTTATTCGATACAAATACAGTATAAATGATAACCAATGTAACGGGGTGGGTGCAGGCCTGCCTGCTACACATGTACACAGTTGCGGTTTAGGTTTACCTTGAGATAAATGTTTGTACAAGTTCCAATATTTTATTTTATCTGGCGTTTGGGGGTAGATGTTGCTATGTGGATTGTCCAGTACTACTATTATAATAAATATTAAATCAGTGGCAAGATCCAGGACTTTTCCCCTTTAAAGTTTAACACACGGGACTTATTTTTTTTTTCTTTTAAATTACAAAAATAAGAGACCGATGATTAATTTGGATTGATCAGCATGATAACTTCATACATAAGCAACATCACAGAGGGAAGAGGAGGAAGGTGAATACTGAGAACTAACTTATTATAAAACATATTTGGGTTAGATCGTGGAGCAGTCTCTGGCATGTGGTATATAGAAGTAAAACAGAAAGCGGAGCAAATTTCATCATTGCACTGAAAAAAACCTAAGCTCTTTAATTTAAAATTAAATTTCTTTTATATTAAAATTAGATCATTCATCACAGCTGCTCCACAATTGTATGGACTGGCATGTTAATTAATGTAATGATGAAGGATCCTAACCGATTATGTCTTGAACAAGTTTGTTTTTTTGTTTTTTTTTTTACAAAACTTAAGTTTACCCATGAACATTGAAATAATTTTCATATCTTATTTGTACCCTCGAATAATGTTTATACGAATATGGAATTTATTTATTTCCACAATGTCAAGCAATGTATGAATTATCAGTGGATTCTACACTAGGATAAGTCTGTATCGCGGATATCCTATATCGCTTGTCAAACAGTAAATATGAAAAAAATGTATTGTGTAAATGTCCTAATACTTTTCATAACACCGATAGTGCCAATGAAATAATTTTCACTATACTTACAGTGTCCGTGATACTTTTACGAAAATTGACATAATTTTAATAAAACTTACAGTGACCATAATTTCTTCAAGAAATTGAAATAAACTCTCATAATACTCACTGTTCCTATGAATGCTTTGTGAATATAAACAAAATTTTCATAACACTTACAGTGCCCATGTCTGCTACATGAAGTTGAAATAATTTTCATAACACTCAGTGACCATGAATGCTTTGTGAACATTAACATAATTCTTATAACACACAGTGCTCACTATTGCTTTATGAACGTAAAAAGATTTTCGTTATAACACTTACAGTGCCAATGATTTATTCTAGAAATTAAAATAATTATCATAACACTGACAGTGCCCACGATGACGATGGCGATGCTGATGATCACGATTATCATAACACTTACAGTGCCCAGGATTATTTTATGAACAATGATTTAATTAAAATAACACTTACAATGCCCATGAATGCTTTATGAAATTAAAATAACTATCATTTGTGCCCATTGATGATGATGATTATCATTACACTTGCAGTGACCATAGGTGGCGATGATGAAGCTTATGATGATGATGATTATCACAACACTTGCAGTGACCATTGATGATGATGCTGATAATGATGATAACAATGATGATGATGACAATGCCAATGATGATGATGACAATGATGTTGATGATGATGCCAATGATGATGATGATGATGATGATGGTGGTGGTTTAAATTTGTTGACCCTTCAATGGATTAAATTTTTCTTTGAATTGCAGATATTATCATGGAGAATATTTGGATTTTGGAGACTCATGAACAGGAAGTTGAGATTCCCAATGCACAGAGTTCAGGAAGTGTCCAAGGACAGGAGCCTGAACTTGGAGATGCCCAGGATCGAGGGTCTGAACCTGATGATACCCAGGATCAAGGGACAGATGGGAAAAATACGAGGGGACATCGACTGGAAGTCAATGATCCTAGAGGACGAGGAATTGCTGATGAGTCGGTAAGAGTTACAGGGCGACGACGAAGGCAAAACAAACTTGCACCTGAACAATTGGATGGAGATGGAAACTCAACAAACACTAGGATAGGGTGATCGGTTAAGCGAAGATCTGGACGTAAGCGTCATTATGTTAGAACTGATTCTGAATCTTCACTGGACAACCATCCAAGATCTCAAAGTAAATATAGGCGGGCTAGGTCTTCTAGGCAACGACATAGACGTAAGCGTAGATATTCTGAAACATCAACAGATTATTCGTCAGAAAGGTCTTCTGACAAAGCTCATTCAAAGGTCAGGCGGGTTCGACGTAATGATAGGATGTCTGATGCTATACTTGACAAAGTTTTGTCATTGGTGCAGGATGTTAGGAGTTGCGACAAACCGAAACTCTCTTTCAATAATAATGTTGTACCGGACTTTGACCCCATGAATAAAGAACAAACTATACTGACCTGGATAACCAAAGTTGAAGAATGTTCCGAAATCTATGGATGGGATGAAAAAGAAACCATCCATTATTCCTTGCAAAAGTTATGCGGCGTTGCTAGGACGTGGTACCAGGGTCTTCCGACATTATTACATAGTTGGTCAGAGTGGAAAAAAAAACTTCTAGAGTCATTTCCTTGCCGAGAAGATTATGCCGAACTTCTCACTGAAATGTTAGCTAAAAGGGTTAGGTACGGCGAGTCATTAGAGCATTACTACTATAACAAAATCAACCTCATAAATCGATGTAGGCTTACTGGCAAACAGGCTGTTGACTGCTTGCTTAACGGAGTGGACGATCGGGCTATAAAGGTGGGTGCCCAAGCAGCGAGGTTCTCGGAACCGGAGCAGGTTTTGAACTACTTTAAAACGGTCAAGGTGGGTAATTCCGAAAATTCTCGACGGAGAGTGGATAGGAGCACAAATAACACCAAAGTAACGGGTTCAAAATCAGGTTATCAAAATCCGAAAATAATATGTTTCAACTGTAATCAACCGGGACATCCTAGTTTTAATTGCGAAAAACCCATACTCAAATGTACCAACTGCTCTAGAATCGGGCATTTAGCTCCGAATTGTGTAAGAAACAAGTCAAATCTAACACCAGTCGATAACAGATCGAAAGCTAAAACTGAACAGGTATCAGAAGTCAGTCTTTCTGATAGGGCCAATGACAAATATGTCATGAACGTTAAGGTAAATGGTAAGCAATTGGAATGCCATTTGGACTTAGGTAGTCAATGCTCACTGATAAGGGAGAGCGATGCAAAAACATTGAATGCGACTGCGATTACGGACAAAGAATTACCAATGCTTCGGGGCATTGGTGCTAATCTTACTCAGCCGTTAGGTATGATCGTAGCGAACGTAGAGTTACAGGGTATTGCGGAAATCATAGACATGTATATAGTAGCAGATTATGTACTAAGGCATCCAGTATTGATAGGGCACTCATTCACTGAAAAACCGGGTATAATAATAACCAAGACCTCGGACCAGGTTATATTAAATAAAATAGAACGGAATCAAAAGGTTCATCTGTTAGCACGAAATGACATTGTTATCCCTACAAACGGACTTAGATCGGTACCAGTACATTGTGAGGCACTTAGCAAAGGCACAGTTTATGTCGATGGGTCGGTAAGAGGACGCGCAGGCTTAGAATATTATTTTCTACCAGGGGAGTATGCTGTATCAGGTAATAATAGTATCTTGCTCATACATAAGTTACATAACGTTTCAGATTCAGACATTAAAATTTTAAAGGACTCATTACTAACTCGGGCTAGACAGGTTCATACAACTCTAACTGCGTATGAAGTAACTATCAGTGCCATTGAGGCTAATGATGAAATACATTGCAACCCGAATATATCATCAGAGCAGCTCTTAGCACTACGAGATTTATTAACAGAGTACAAGGATTGTTTTTCGAGTAGTCTCAAGGATTTAGGTTTTACAAACGCGAATGAAATGAGGATTGAATTGGAAGATTCTGAGCCTGTGGTTTACAGGCCGTATAGGTTGTCGCATTCTGAGAGGTCTTTAGTTAGAGATATGGTACAAGAAATGCTGGAGAGCGGTATAGCTAGGGAATCGTCATCGCCTTACGCAAGTCCAATTGTTCTCGTAAAGAAAAAAACAGGAGAGAAACGGTTATGCGTTGATTACCGCGCTTTAAATAGAAAAACTAAAAAGGATCACTACCCATTACCTCGTATTGAGGATCAATTGGACTTATTAGCAGGTAATACGATGTTTACGTCTTTAGACCTGGCATCTGGTTATTACCAGATACCTATAGAAGAAGAATCACGTCACATAACAGCTTTTGTGACCCCGGACGGTCAATTTGAATATAATCGAATGCCTTTCGGGCTAGTTAACGCACCTTCGGTATTTCAAAGGACTATTAACAAAATTCTTGCTGAAGCCAAGATTAAGTACGCTTTAGTGTACATGGACGACATTTTGATTCCCTCGAAAAATGCTGAAGAAGGCTTAGTTAGATTAAAGGAAGTACTTGAGCTTTTAAAAAAAGGGGGTCTTACGTTAAAAATGAGCAAATGCCATTTTTTCTTCGACAAGATAGACTTTCTTGGATTTGAGGTTAGCGCAGAGGGAATACGACCTGGAACTAAAAAGACCGAAGCAGTTTCTAAGTTTCCCAATCCTAAAAACCAGCATGAATTACGTCAATTCTTAGGGTTGTCGGGGTTTTATAGGAGATTTATCCGAAACTACGCGTTAATAGCAAGCCCTCTGACGGAATTATTAAAAAAGGATTGTGAATGGATATGGAATGATGCCAAGGAGACATCGTTCTTACAGATTAGAAAGTTATTGACCGACCGCCCTCTACTTTCATTGTACGATCCAAAAGCGGAAACACACCTCCATACAGACGCCAGCAAATATGGCTTAGCTGGCATATTACTACAGCGCAACGATAAAGGGGCTTTACAGCCGGTTTCATATTTCAGTCGGAAAACCACTGCAGATGAACAAAAGTACCATTCTTTCGAACTTGAAACTTTAGCAATCATCGCATCTCTAAACCGATTCAGAGTCTACCTCTTAGGTGTTCCTTTCACGATTCAGACCGACTGTAATGCCATTCGATCAACTCTTGTCAAAAGAGACTTAGTCCCGCGTATTGCAAGGTGGTGGATACAAATTCAAGAATTTGACTGCACAATTGAATATAGACCAGGTTCTAGAATGTCACATGTAGATGCGCTCAGTCGTAACCCGGTAGAGACTACATACAATGAGGATCATGTTTTAGACATTTTAACAATTGAAACTGATGAACAAGATTGGATCACCACCGTGCAATCGGCAGATGATGACATTGCACGAATAAAAGATATATTAAGCAACTCTGACACCGAAAATGTAGCAGACATATTTAAAAACTTTAAAATGAAAAACGGCCGTGTTTACCGTATTGTTGGGGATGAAATAAAGTGGGTAGTTCCAAAAGGTGCACGCTGGCAAATTCTCAAAAGAAACCATGATGACGTTGGGCATTATGGTTACGAAAAAACGTTAGACCGAATAAGGAAAAATTTTTGGTTTGGGCGTATGAGGCGCTTCGTGAAAAAGTACGTTTCAGCTTGTCTGGAATGCGCCCATCATAAGGCGCAAGGTGGTAAGCGTGAGGGAGAGTTACACCCCATTGAGAAAATTAGTGTGCCTTTTCACACCATTCATGCGGACCACCTGGGGCCTTTTATAAGAAGCAAAAAGGGAAACTGTTATTTATTAGTAATGATCGATAGTTTTACTAAATTTATAAACATCACTCCAGTAAAAAACACCAAATCCGCAACGACAATCAAAGTCCTGAAAGAACACATTGGATTCTTTGGAGTCCCGACACGTCTCATAACTGACAGAGGATCAAGTTTTACCAGTAAAGTCTTCAAAGACTTCATAACTGAGTGTGGAATAAAGCATGTACTAAACGCTGTCGCGACTCCGAGGGCCAATGGACAAGTAGAAAGGTTCAATCGAACGATAACAGAAGCATTGGCTACATCCAACCATGGACAGGACGATAGGTGTTGGGATGAACGAATACATGATATACAAATAGGTATTAATACTACTGTACATAAAACTACACAAAAGTCCCCTTCGGAACTTTTGTTCGGATTTAATCTGAATCATAGAACTCAAGGATTATTGAGCACGGTAATAATAGAGACTCTTAACATAATAACACCAGATAAACTAGATTCTGTTCGAGATGAAGTTTCAAAACGTATTGAAGTACAGCAGCAAAAAGATTCTGAGCGATATAACAAACACAGGAAACCAAGTAAAAAGTACAAAATAGGAGATTTAGTCCGAATAGAAAGGCAAGTGCCTCATGATGGCCAATCTCAAAAATTAGTGGTTAAGTACCAAGGACCTTACCGTGTAATAAAAGTACTTGAACATGATAGGTTCGTTGTAGAAGACACACATTTGTCTCGCAAAAACGGCCGCCGTTACGAAGCTGTTGTATCCATAGATAAAATGCAACCTTGGATGAGCTTTGATCGAAACTTTGACGACAGTTCTGACAATAGTAGTGAGGATGATAATTTAAACAATGTAACTCCAAGTAGTAATGCAATGTCTATTTCAAATAATGAGGCTCAAAATACAAATACTACTGACATTAGTGATGTGAATATTTTGAAATCATAGAAAATGAAACGATTTCTAATGGGTAACCATTTCATATGTCGATTACAATTTTAAATAATAGGAAGTTCAAATGTAATCGAGATCCATATCCATAATAGCTATTACGCTTAATTCTAATACGTTAAGATTTTTTTTTTATTGTTTTGTTGTTTTCTTTTTGGTTTTATGTGTTTAATTTTCTGATGTTAAAGCCTACTTATTTAGCACGAAGGCACTCGCGCTATTGTAGGAAGGCCGAGCTGTTAGCGTTGTTTTGACAGGGCATCCAAAGTGTTATTTAATTTGTACAATAATTTACTAGCTTATGTCAACTCATCATTATGTATGTCCAAGCTAGTTTTCGAACAAACGTTCATCTGAGGTAGATACGAAACGGAGAAAAATGCGGGACACAAGATGGCGAAAGGGAGAAGAAAAAAATACCTACACCAGAAAAACAAGAAAAAGCATTCTCTTTGGTAAAAGGAAAAACGGATTAAAAGTTATTAATTGAAGTGTGAATGTGAATTAAATTGTTGTTCAAACTATTATTTTGGTGTTTGAACTTACGGCATACGCCAAAAATACAGTACGTAGGCCGCCTCCTGCGTGGTGACGCCGGTCATGTATCGCAGCGCGCCGTTGAACCTCCGTTCTTTGAACAAGTTATCTGTCAGAGAGGCGTTGCCAGCTCTAGCTACAATACAAACGGTGCGAGGTTGCCAGCTAGCTACTCACACAGTACGTAGGCCGCCTCCTGCGTGGTGACTCCGGTCATGTACCGCAGCGCGCGGTTGAATCTCCGTTCCTTGAACAAATTCTCTGGCAGTTCGTTCAGGAAGTGCCAGTCACGGGACCGCCAGCCGTCGTACCACTCGTCTCCGGGGAATGTGAAGTTGTTTTCTAACACTGGGCCCCAGGGGATGAAGCCTACGTGCGGCTGCAATGAGGAATGAATAAATTATACAGTATGAAATGGTCACTTCCGTGTTATGAAAGAGAATGGTGTGGAAAATTGCAGTCTTGCTATATCTGTTGGTAAACGAAATTGATGGGACAATTACTTTCGTGTTCCGAAGTTTACTGTCTCAACGGCGGCGGCGGTAGAGCAGCCTTGCATACCGTTCTATGGGAGTTATTACCCGGTTGGCTAAACTTCTTTAGCTTAGTGACCTCATGTTGTTCAAATTTTTGCCTACGACACATTTCGTCGGTATAGTAAAGCTGTTTCGTCTAAAGTTCTAAAATTATAAATAAATCAAATCCATCCTTATTCTTAGTGCAATGTTTCCTTTGAAACCCTAAAAATTCGTTCTCGCGAGTCGCATCTCGTGCCCTGTCATTTGGTCCTTCAGGGCGAGTAAATCTTACTGAAAATATCTTGATTTATGGTGTTTAATATCAATACCATAGGGCACACGACACGCCTATCACATTAAATGAATAGTTGTAAATATACCTGAAATTCAGCATTCCCCAACTCATAGAAGCTCCGTCCCTGTCTCAAACAGTTGACAAGCTTCCACGAGGAGTCGATCGGACACCCGAGTAGGCGGCCGAATACGAGCGACGTGTTCTGGACGCGGTACTTGTCTTCTATCAGAGCCCAGTCCGCGAGCGCTGAACCACTCTGTGGGAGTAGGAATAAGGTTTAATTATCAATGAGTATAAAATAAAGTCTATAGTTATCCGCTTTGATATGATAGGTGCAATTTTTGAACAGGATTAAAAATGCTAGAAAAAAAAACAAGTTCATAGAATGGGGCGCTAAAGAGTAGTTGTCAAATGTTTAAACGCCGTACTTGTATTCTATCAGAGCCCAGTCCGCGAGCGCTGATACACTGTATAGGGATAGACATAAGGTGCATTTTAAGGTGTCTACGTAAAAAATGTCTTTGAAAAGAAAACAAAGCTCATGTACTTTTGTTAAATGATTTGAATAAGGAGCATTTTTCAATGAATATTAATGTTTATAATGAAATGAAATGAAAATATTTCTTGAAAAAGAAATACACAATAACAATGGTTAACTCAATGTTAATCTAGAGTAATGTGTTATCAGTTTCTAGTCAATTCACTTAGGTTTAAATTACGACGATTAATTTGAATATAGGATAGTCAACAGATGTTTTCTAAAAGAATTTTCCTACCCCAGTCCGCAAAATATACATACCTACACTCTGTAGTGATAGGAATAAGGTGCATTTTAGAACAGGAACTAAACTCTGAAGCTGGTGTGTGAAAAGTGGAGCAATTTTCAATTATTAGAAAATTAAATGGATTAAAGATAGTCGTCACTGTTTCGTTGTAGTCACCCGCTATTACTTACCTGAGCAATAACTCTAGTCACAATATCCCGAGTCTGGGGGGCCACAGCTAACAATCCAGCGGAGGCCCCGCCGGCCCCCGGCCCGAAAAGGGTAATCAACGAGGGGTCCCCGTTGAAAGGACCTATGTTTTCGTGGACCCAGCGGACCGCCATTATCTGGTCTAGGATTCCGTAGTTACCGGGGGAGTTTTCGTCCGCTGTTGAGAGGAAACCTGAAATGGCATTAGTTATTGTTAGATTTGACACAACATGTACCTACTTTTCCAAAATGGGAGAAGCCACTGGCTCCTGAAAGACAGTTTAAAGCTAGTTCGGGAACCTATTGATTCTTTTTATATATTTGTAACTGTATGCGTGTCAAATAAATGGTTTTACCTTTTTTTTAAAGGAAATCCAACTAAAAGATTACAGTTCATCGAGAGTACGGTACTAGTACGGCGGACGGGTTGTTTATGAAAAAGTTTGCATAAGGGGGAGTCGCCAGGCTTTCCAGTTAACCAATACCACTACGGAAAAAAGAGGAGATTCTATGTTCGTATGTATGATTCGTAGAATTCTCCATCAATAATTCTGGGCCGATTTTGATGATTCTTTTGGTTTTGCATACGAAATGTACGAAATGTACTTTTGGGTTTGTATGAAAATGATCCCGATGTTGTCCCATACAAATTTTATTACAGAGGCCCTCTCTCGGTAATAAAATTTGTATGGTTCAGTTCTTGTCCCGTAAAACTGAATTTTTTTTTAGATATAAAGCTATTCGTAGTTTGTTTTTAATATTGTAGAACTACTAGACCAACATTAGTACAATCGAATGAAATTTAATTTCACATGTCTGATACGAAATTACTATGAAATTGATGATCTAAACGCGTTAGCACCGCTAGGACTAAGCGGTGCCACAAACTTGACATAAAATCTATGAAGATTTTGGTCGACCGTGGTGAACCACGGACAGGGACCAAAGTCTTCATAGATAGTACATCTGGCTGTACCAAGGGCATTTATTTCTTTCTATGGTCCACCTCAAGATAACTGGGTGTTACAGGGGATTTTTTCTTTCCATAGTATAATGCGAGCCTATATTGGCACAAGTGCAAAGTGAAACTCAAACAAGGAGAGACCTATGCCTGGCCGTAAGTACTAAAGGGCTGATTTTGATGTTATTTATAGCTACTAATACTAACCCGGAGCAACCAGTGGGTATTCCAGGGGATTTTTTTTCTTTTCATGGTTTTATGAGATCCTACATTGGCACAAGATCAAAGCGAAAAGCAAACAAGGAGAGAAACCTATGCCTGGCTGTAAGTACTAATGGGGCTGATGTCGAAATAATTTATAGCTACTGATACTAACCCAGAGCGCCCAATCTGTAGTTGAAAGACACCACGATGACATTGTAGAAAGCTGCCAGAGCGTGTCCCGGGAACAGGTTGGAGGCTCCCGACATGAACTGGCCTCCGTGGATGTATATCATCACAGGGTACCGCTGTGCAGTGGAGCCTGCCTCCGTCTGTGAACATGAGTTTAATCATCAACTTCATGCCTTCTTACCCTCGACGAATCGAAGAATGTAGGGAGGTCGTTTTGTTTGTGATAACCAATGTTTGAGTTTTTTTGTAAGAAAACTGTTATTTAAACAAATAATGTTGGACAATCCACACAGCATCACCTAGCCCCAAGCTAAGCAGAGCTTGTGTTATGGGTACTAGATAACTGATATACTTGGTACAATATATTACATAAAAAAACATAGATAAATATTTTTTATAACCTGTATATATAAAATACCCAGAACACCCGAGACAAATATTTGCTGATCGTACAAATATTTATCCCAAGGCGGGAATCGAACCTACCCGCAACCTGCTGCGTTGCAGGCGGACATTTGCCCACCGCGTCACATCGGTCGTCAATTTCTGGGAGTTTACTCGGATTATTCTTTCATCATCATCATCATCATCAGCCCATACACGTCCACTGCTGGACATAGGCCTCCCCCGTACGACGCCACAAATAGCGGTCCTGAGCCGCCTCCATCCATCGACTCCCTGCGACCGCTACGATGTCGTCAGTCCATCGAGTGGATGATCTCCCATGTAGGGGGGGATTTGCCATAATCACCACGCTTGGCAGGCGGATTATTCTTTATTTGATGAAAATTGGTGAAATGTGATGTAGAATTGGTGTGTATTATTCTAAACTAAGCCGCCATGATCGTGCATGCTAAATGCTAATTCGCTAAAGAACAGAATCCACTAACTTGCCTACGTGACCCGGCGTTTCATTGTAATGTAATTTACATCTCCTCGGTGGAGAAATAGTATATACTAGTGACTTTATGTAACGTATAGGTTTTATAACTTTCCCTACTCATTCAATACACATGCTATTTACTGATCTTAAGCTATTATATTTAAGGCTGGGTTACCCGGATTTAGGGATTTTTAACTGTCCGTACCTCAATAACTAGAAGGCCTATAGTTTTGAAATTCGAACATATTATAGTTGAGGATATTTTCTAATGCATCACTAGACAAAAAAAGGATTGGTGACATTTCACCCGATCAAAAAAAATGTCAAAGTTACCTCTAAATGAAACTTTAAATGATCACTGTGAATAGAAAAATATATACCAAAACATTGCAAACGTTATTACGCAGTACATCACTAGAAAATATTTTTATTTGTCATACAAATATTTTTCAAAGCACCTAAATGACTACAAAATCGTGCTCGGCTGTCTGCGCACCGTCTTGCTTCTTGCTTGCGTCTTGCAAGTGCTGGGCTCAACTCGCCTTAAGGAAACATATAAAACGTTCCAAAAATTATGAGACGCGAGGAAATTCAAGTTGGTTTTACCTAAGACGAAACTGGAGAAAGTTAGCAAATCTTTTGTAGTAAATAGTGCGATTTTATGATGTATAGCCAATATTACCAATCCTGGCGAAAAGGCCTTTAAGACCACCATAAAAAAGCACCGCACCGAGAGCCTACATAAAAAGACCATGACATAAAAAGTTATCTCTGAGATCACTATTTTTGGAACAACATCGCATGAAATAACATGTTTGCTTGACTATGTACTTACAACTTACACCTAGCTATAATATTAATGAATAAGTGCAATGTAACGTGCCTGTGAGAAATAAATTAATGAAACTGACACACGCAAGCATGTACTTATAGAAAATGTCACACAGGGGACAAAGAACGCCATATCTTCATTATGCATATCCCTGGAGCATTGTATCAACTTATACCAACGACTAGCATATTAAATGAAAGCAAGGATGACTATAGAATTACGAGAGCTGATTATCCAAATAACATAGTCGCTCTTAATCAAAGTTAATCTTAGGCCTAACTCATTTAATTACCTTTAAATCAGCTATTAGCGGAGTTCCGCGCGGTATCTTTATCTCAATTAGATCTCGAGCACTGACCTAATCGGCTATCATCAACGTAATTGCAAACATCTGCCGGTATGTAAGTCCATTTTTATTAACCCTTGGTGCAAAACGAGGGTATTTGAACTTTGAATGATAGCGCTTAGAGCTCATACTTAAAATACAGTTCATGGAACTGATTTAGTTAACCAAATAAATTATGAATTTAAAAGACGTGATTCAAAGTGGTTAAGAACCACTTTACGGTTACGATTTACGGTAGAAAAAATTCTAGGACACAAAAGTAGACCTAGCGGATCTCAGAAGCTCCAAGGGATTTTAAACCAAGTTTAAATGTTATGCACTGGCGGAAGACAGACAAAGGGATAATGCTAAATAAAGGTTGCCTGGAACAAAACGCTTATAAGCGATAAGGTCGCCCACTGTACTTGTTCATGTTAATGTCTATGTTTTTTATTTAACTTTGAGGTGTACAATATAGAGTATTGTATTGTAAGGCGTCTACAGGGTCGTTTAGGCGCTTAAAAGCACGCAGAATTGAGTGTTAGTGCTTTGGGTGCCCACTATACATAAGCTGAAGTACAGCAGCATGGGGCATCCGGGCATTGAATACCTTAATGGGCCGACAAGATGTTTTTTTTTTTAATGCTGGACTATTCACACAACATTATCTAGCTCCAAGCTAAGCAGAGCTTGTGTTATGGGTACTAGATAACTGATATACTTAATATAATACACTACATAGATAGATATTTTTTTATTATACATAGAAAACGTCCAGAACACCTTGAACAAATATTTGCAGATCGTACAAACATTTGTCCCGAGGCGGGAATCGAACCCGCAACCTCCTGCATCGCAGGCGGACCTTCGCCCACCGCGCCACAGAGGTCGTCGATGTGGCGCGGTGGGCGAAGGTCATGTGGATTAAAATGTACTTCTTTACTTTGTTTGGCTCATACAGGGTTACCCTGTAAACCCTGTATGTATATTACAAGCGGCAATTTTTGTAAGAAAACATAAAGAATAATTCAAAACAAAACATGAACTGGACAATAACTATAACTATATTTTGTATGTGAAATTAATAGCGATTTCGGATGTGTGGCCAAGTCATCTGTGGACACGTCATTAGGTATTCTAAAGGGAAGGCCGTACGGTGGCCTCGCGATATTGTGGAATAAAGCTAGGTTCCCGTACGTGTCTCAAGTAGAATGTAATAGTGACCGAATAATGGCTGTAAAAATCTCTGTAGGGTCGGGCTATATGTTGGTGGTAAATGTCTACATGCCAGTGGATAAACCCGATAATTTGACAGAGTTTACGGACTGTCTAGCCCTAGTAAGTGCGATCATAGAAGAAAGTGAAGTGCAAGTGGCCTATGTACTTGGCGATTTTAACGCCCATCCTTCTTCTAGTTTTGGGGTGGAACTGGAACGTTTTTGTAGCGATTTACTATGGGAATGCGCGGACATTAAACTCCTCGGAGCTTCTTCGGATACTTATACCTTTCAAAGTGAAGCACACGGATGCCGAAGATGGTTGGACCACTGTCTGGCCACGAAAGCTGCATGGGATACTATTGTATCGGTGAGTGTCACCTATGACGTCACTTGGTCGGACCATTACCCATTACGTATGGTGTGCGACATACCAAGCGTAGCAGTAGGTCCAGCCACCTTCGGCAGCTGTGACGCATTAAAAAATGTTAGATGGGGGGATCGAAATGAAGCGCAAAAGAAAGGTTTTAGCAAATATTGCTACGAAAATCTTAACTTTAATTATAATAATAATTTTAACTCTATTTGTGAGTGTGATACAATTTTAGTATGTTTACATTTTAATGAATATTTTAAATTATTAGATGAATATTATGATTGTATTGTGAATGTTTTACAAACTGCTTCTATTAGGAATGCGCGTGTTTTAAATAGTCGTCATAATAGGAAGAAAGTCATAGGATGGAACTACCATGTCAGGGACAGCCACCAAAACGCAAGGTTACATTTTAACTGCTGGGTACTGGCCGGCAAGCCGTCGGGAGGTGATTTATTTAGTAAAATGTGTAAATCCCGTTCTGAATTTAAAAATAAATTAAAATGGTGCCAAAAGAATGAGGACAAGATAAAAATGAATATTTTAGCTACACATCGCAAGGATAGAAATTTTGGTAAGTTTTGGAATGCTACTAGAAAACTAAAATATAAGCAAAATTTACCGGTATCTATTGACGGCTTGCAGGAACCAAGGCTAATAGCAGAGGTTTTCGCACAAAAGTTTAAAATAAGCCCACAACCAGTGCAGAGTGTGCGCGCTGCTGAGACGGTACTGTGTGATAATGATAACCCTTGCATTTTTTCACAAGAGGACGTCAGGAAGGCCGTTAGAAATATGAAACGTGGCAAGTCACCTGGCCACGATGGTCTTAACATCGAGCACATTCTCTACGGGAGCGATAAACTTATTGAACATTTATGTAATCTTTACAATATGTGTTATAAATATAGCTACCTACCGCCTGGTTTGATTGAAACTACCGTAGTTCCCGTGGTGAAAAACAAAACGGGTGATCTTAGCTCTTCAACAAACTACCGCCCTATATCATTGGGAACTGTTATCGGGAAGGTGTTGGAGCGACTAATCTACCCTATGCTAAAGGAGAACTTGAACATAGAAGACGCACAGTTTGGTTTCCGTCCAGGTCTTTCGACGGATTCGGCCATAATGAGCCTTAAAGGCACGGTGAATTACTACACCTCACAGAACACCTCCGTCTACGCGTGTTTCCTAGATCTCAGCCGTGCTTTTGACCTCGTGAACTATGACATCTTATGGGCTAAATTAACAGCTGCTAATGTGCCTGTACACGTGGTCAATCTGTTGAGGTACTGGTACGGAAACCAAACAAACTGTGTAAGATGGGGTGACACGACTTCTAGGGAGTACATACTAGAATGCGGAGTTCGCCAAGGTGGATTGACCTCACCTGACCTTTTTAACCTCTATGTTAATAGCTTGATCGAGGAACTGAGGAGCTCCAGAACCGGCTGTTATTTAGGCAACGTCTGCGTAAATAACCTGAGTTATGCCGATGACATGGTGCTCCTCAGCCCGTCGGTTAAAGGGTTAAGGAAGCTGCTGTTAACCTGTGAGCAATATGCCATTGGTCACGGGTTAAAATACAATGTAGTGAAAACCGAAATGATGGTATTTAGGTCGGGTCGAGGTCCAGATAGGGTGCCAGAGGTTCGCATGAGCGGCTCTACCATTAAGGTGGTAGAGCGGTTCAGGTACCTAGGGCACTGGCTGACGGGGACGCTGAGGGACGATGAGGATATTGAGCGGGAACGAAGGGCGCTCGCGGTGAGGAGTAACATGCTCGCACGCCGGTTCACGAACTGCAGCACGGACGTCAAGAACACCCTTTTCCGTGCGTATTGTCTGGGCATGTATACATGCCAGCTGTGGTCAAATTTCACCAGGAAGGCCATAAACACCATCAGAGTCCAGTACAACAACGCGTACCGGGCACTCATGAAGTTACCGAGATGCTGCAGTGCGTCAAGTATGTTCTCTGAAGCGGGAGTGCCCGACTTCTTCGCCATCGTCCGTTCTCGCGTCGCATCGTTCTGGGGTGGGTTGGTCCGCTCCAAAAATAGCATTTTGAAGGCTGTCTCTGACCAGGTTTACATGAATCCTATTTATATGTACTGGACTTCCCTTCACATGAAGGGAAACAGAAAGTGACGTGCGGTAGCTTGTGCCGTATTTTATACTATATTATTTTATATTTGTTTGTTTTTATACTGTGTAATTTCTATTTTGTGATATGGGTTTTTTGCCTGAAATAAACGAATTTTATTTTATTTATTTATTTATTATTTATAACGGACGAAATAAAAATAAAACTTCCCAATACAACCCCTATTAACTGGTGGTAAAAGCCCGCAATTTAGACTAATTAAAATATTGAAACTACCTGCAAACCTGAAATGCGAACCAAAAGATAATACTTTTAGGAAACACTTGAAAAGTTTATTATTAAAAAAATCATCATCATATCAGCCGATCGACGTCCACAGCTGGATATAGGCCTCCCCTAAGGATTTCCACAATTACCGATTTTGCGCTGCCCGCATCCAGCGATTTCCCGCGACCTTCACTAGGTCGTCGGTCCATCGCGTGGGGGGCCTACCCACACCGCGCTTTCCGGTACGTGGTCGCCACTCTAGAGCTCCGCAAGGCTCAAGAGTGGCGACCACGTACCGGCGGCCGTCGGTTATTATTAAAAAAATACTACTATCCAATCCACGAATTTTTTACTGATGAGAGTTTAAACAAATACTTACCCAAAAGTGAACTGACATACCATCACCTACAGATTAAGTTAGTACTTGCCTAATCATAATATGGATTTTTTATTTTATTTTCTGTGAAATTATTTGACATTGTACGAATATTATTGACAAATTAGCATATGTATCTATTTTTACTTGTTTACAACGACATCTATGCTACTATACATATAATCAAGCATACCTACTTTTACTTATATTAATTCAAAATAATTGTAAAATAATTTATAATTTTCAGTGTTTAGTTAATCTACATTATATATAGTAAATTTTATGTTAAATAAAGAACTTTAAAAAACAAAAACAATTGTAAAGTAATTGTTGCGCCCTGACAGGGTTTTTATGCATTGTGTACCCACTAAGACTACCTACAGCTAAGAACAATACATGTATGCATGAAAACACAATAATAAATGATACGATATGATAAATTAGGAATAAATAAAATAATCAAACTTACATTTGGGGAGAATATGTTCAAATAAAGGCAGTCCTCGTCCATATCGCGGATGCCTTTAGTGGCCCCCGTGAACCTGACAGGCTGGGGGCACGCGGGACCCCAGTCCACCGCCTGCATTAGCTGCCATCCAGGGTGCTGACGCGGCGGCTGGAAATGAAGATTGTGTGAAGATAATTTGCACTAAAACACTGATACACAACCAAAACCTGCTCATAAAATGTGGTGCTTAAAATTATAATAATAAGGTCTTTTTAGTCATGTCCGACAATGGTGAACCTGGCTGTTTGCCTATCTTTAAATTACTAGTATCGTGAACACTACACACACTTGATAATTACTTTATTTTTCGGAGTAATAACTCTTATGACAAGTTGCCAGTTTGGCGGTCGGAACCGAAGTGTCCCCTTTTTTGCTAGCGATTTTACATTATAGCTCGAAGGCGGGAAACTTCCACGGTTGGACCCGCCTTGAATGCTTGTTTACGCGGGCTTACGCGTCTCGTCCAATCGTGTGTCCCAATTATAATGTTGCCAAAAGCTGTCGGTGTTACCATACCAACTAAAGTAATACTTCATAACGATGACAAATGATTAGTAATATTCTATCAGATACCAAAAATCACGACATTAGCTTGTAACCGCAGCTTCACCCGCACTTTTCAAGTATTCTATGTTCATCCCTGGGATACTGTTTATCTCCCTGCCAATTCTATTATAATCTGTTTAGCTATTTAGGCTTCAAAAATTAACAGACTGACAAAATTACTTTCGTTTTTATAATATTCATATGGATGTGCCCAAATGCATCTAGCATGTTGTATGTTAGTCTCAAAACTGCCAAAATCATTAAACAGGTTTTCAAAAAACCTCTGCCTTCTCAAAAACCTATTTAATGGGTTTGGCAGCTTAAATAGACGTTACTAGTTGTAATCTTTTGCTAAAAATGTTATAAATACTGTTTACACCAAAACTGGGTCTTTAAAAAAGTTTGTGATTGAATACTATTATAACAACTTACTTTGAATCTTCCTTCCAACACTGGTGGCCTTGCATACGGTATACCAAGGAACACAGAGACCTCTCCTTGAATCCTTTCAACCGGGGTCAGCCAGGGTCTGTACCCTGACTGTGGGTCCGGATTGTCATACAAATACACCTGGAATCAATGTTTGCATTACACTAGTCACACATTTTTTTAATACAAGAGATTGTATGGAATGATGTTTGGTCTTCTTGTCATGGATGGATCAATGGATCATACTAAAGGCTACTTTTTATCCCTTAAATGAGTTCCCATGAAAGAAATAACCTTCAGATACAACACTTGTGAAGCTCTAGACAGAAACTATTTATGTAAATAAATTAGTGTTGGTCTTAGGTCTAAGAAAATTCTTTTATTTGTGTTTCTTGTTTTTGTTTGTGTAATTCAAATTATATTTCACAAAAATTGATTTTATTTCCTGCAAAATATTTGAGAATAATTTAAGCTACATATATCCTCACTTTTACGACATCCACGGGTTGAGTTGGAGGGGTCGATATTCGTACGCCGCGACCCCACGGCTTACCCGTGGATGTCGTAAAAGCCGACTAAGGGAACCTACCAGAGGAAGGGCAGCAGCTTCCTTCTCAGTATTTTTAAACACCAACACTGCGATCACCTATTCACGCTATTCGTGGCGTCGTATGGGGGAGGCCTATGTCCAGCAGTGGACGTGTATGGGCTGATGATGATGATGATGATGATATCCTCACTATTTTATTAAGGTAAAATCACTAATGCTCGACTATGAACGAAAGGATGACACCTTCGAAAAAAATCGTTCATGCTAAGAATAATAATCGTTACATTTATTTGACTTATGATCTAAAAGACGCCTACTGCCGTCTATGATCCATACACAAAAACTTACAACACCTTTCTTGATGAAATTTCAAAATGGCGTTAGTTGGCGGCGAACAGTGCAGAAAACGAGACACGTGATCATTAATTGTTAACGATTTTCGTAAGGAGGCTGACATCGATCAATTAAGATTATGTTAAACATATTTTTGAATTTCGATGATTCTGTTAAGATTTTATAAATATGAAACATTCATTTATATGCTAGGAATATTGTTTTCAGGTTTCGTTTAGTTTTTGTAACAATTGTTATTGTGTCTAATATTAGGTACCATAATATGCGAAAATCTAATAGATGACACGAGTGTCATCTATTAGTATCTTCGCATTGACATCAAAATGTCCAACATTGGTACAGAAATAGCTTCTATTCCAAGTGTTTAAGATGCTGTATCAATTTCGTTAGTTTTACTTTACTATTTCCAATAGTAGACAGGGTGTCATCTATTGGGGTAAGGTATGTGTCATCTATTGGTTTTGATGATTTCAGATTTGGTCGAGCATGATGCCGCCCATAAAAGGGCAGGTGTTTCGATACAGTGAAGCTGATATGGAAGCTGCCATAGCAGAATGTAGGAATGGTGTTCCTACAGCTACAGCAGCAAGAAAATATAAAAAAAAGACCTAAAGACAACGTTAATAAGAAAAAGAAAGAAATTCCGTCTGTTATAACGTCACTACAATGGCAAAAATACCACGAAGACAAAGAAAATAAAAAGAAGAAAAGAATAGAAGATTAGAGGAAAGAAAGAAAAAGAAGGAGCAAAATGAAAAGACACGAAAACTTAAAACTGCAAAAAAATTGGCTAAGAAAATGACTGTAAAAAAGAAAACTGTTAATACTTACTATAGTAGTGACTCAACTTCTGAGGAACAGTGGCATGATTCTGGAGATAGTTTGGATGATATATCTGACGATATTGAAAACGATGATTTAGAACTGGTTGATGAAGAGAAAAATAAGGAGGGAAACAAGATCAAGCAGGATGACTAAGTGATAGTCAATATTCCTGGTAAAAAAAAATCACAGGTTTCTCTGTATTGTCCAAAATATTATAGCACAGATGGTGATATTGAAGTTATGGCAATGGTATGCTGTGATCAAACAAATACTGTTTTTAAAGAAAACGATAAATATATTAGTATCATAAGAAAAAGTCAAATCGTCGAAGTCCTTGAAACAACAAAAATCATAATAGCTGGTGATAGAATTAAATACAAATTTCATTCCGCATTACAAATTGATGGACAAGTAGAAGTACCTAACCAATAATAATTTTAACATTGACTGATTATAATAAAACAGACTGGTTATAATAAAATAGGCAATATGTAAAAATAGAATACCTCCTTCACTGGATTTAAAACTATGTCTAGCATTAGTGTTAAGTGCTGTCTTTTATTAGATATAACGATTTTTTGCATTGTCATCTATTAGTACTTCTGACAAAATAACAAAAAACTAAAAATTTATAGCTATAATATGTCGAACATTTAAAGTTTTTTGTTAAGGATTACATCTAAATACTTATTTAGTAGATTTAAAAAGTTTGATCTCGAATTTGGTACTAAAATATATTAAAATTTGATTACTGAAGTTTGTGTTGTTCTTAATGTGTCTGGCATTAGTGCATTTACCTTAGCTAAGTTTAAAATATATAGACAAAAAAGTCAACAAATTATTGAAAAATGAGCGTTCGTAAAAACATAACAGAAATACATCAAAAGGAATAGCAGCTATTAGCTTTAACAAAACTGATTGTAAATTTTAATACCTAAGTTAAAACAGGATACCAAGGGTCAACTAATCTATGAAAAAGTCAATAAAATAACAGCAGAAAAAATCAGAACAAGAAACAATGTGAGTAGGTACCTTAAAACCCTGAACCTGTCCATAATTTGTAGTGACAAAGATGTCTCTCTTCAGTTGTTTGGAGTCCCGTCTCTCTCTGCCCTGCAGATCCTCTCTCCAGCCTCCGAGGATGCCAGGGAAAAGCGCATCAGGGTTGTTTGGATTGTTCTGAAGAAATATTTTGATTAAAGTATAACAGATAAGCCAGGGATGGACTAATACTACTTGAGTGTTGTCAGGATTCTTTTTTGGAATAAAGTCACAGGCAGGTTGCTGGACTGACTAAAAATACAAACCTTAACTGAATAATTATGCCCCTATTTCTCAGTAATTTATTATTATAGATATAATTTATCAAACTACGAAAGTACTTACAGCAGTTAATAAAATATTATAAAGTTAAGTAACTAAACTTTGACAGTGTGCATTGAGGAACAGAGGCCATAGTTTAAATATTTATATTAATTTTGGGTGACAATTAAATCACCCTGTTTATAGCTAGAATTCAATCAAATAAATACATAATTGCACACTTACATTGACATATTTGTACTGATCATCCAATGGGTTAGTGTACAAAGGGTTGTATGGAAAGCCTCCTGGCTGGTTAATATTAGGATTATATGGGTTGTACCTCGTAGGGTCTACCCCATACCTCCTGTTATTGTATACATAAGTCCTGTAGTCGCTATCCCCTGGGCTAGGAAGCCGTGTCTGCCGTGGCGCATCCTGATTTCCACCATAGTATTCATTATTGGCTTGACCATTGTATAGATCTTTGTTCGACTGTCCGTTAGCACTAGCATATAGAATAAACACTAGAAATATGTTTCCTTTCATTTTCACACGGTCGTGGATCCTAGAATGGAAGTTTGATGAGTGTTTCTGCATGAGTCACCATAATCATACACTTGAAGTTTTCATGGGTATTACACCGTTGTTTTTAAGTTTTTTGAATGAAAAGGTACAATGTTTGGTTTATTTGTCATTATAATACAGAGATAACACGGTGAATCAGTAAGAATTCTAAGAATTTTCACAAATTATATCACCAAACAATGAAAGACACTGAACTGTGACACAATAACCTGGCTCGAGCTATCTGAAATGGCCCTATTTTTATCTAGTTCATTGCTACAGTAGTACGTAGGGCTTATCTCTTTGTATAATAAGTAATCAGTAAATTATCAACATCGCGAGATAGGCTACGCCCAAAAATCAGTTTACTTTTTTGCTCGCTTTGTTTATTTCCACAGCGGTGCTTCCAACTATACTATAAACTAAGCTCACAGACGAAAGAAATTGGTTTTTGTCTGTTTCTTACCTACCTCACGAACGATGATGCCGAAATTCAATTCGAATTGAGGTTTATACTATTTTCTGTGATCTACAAGGAAATAAACAATAAACTATGATTTAGTGGTAAGGTTTTGGGGAATTGAGGTTACGAATTTATTTTCGTACTATTCGAAGAATGAGATCAATGTTTCGTAAGTACCTCCCTACGTACTCACTTAAAAAAACTTTTACAAAATGTATCTACTTACGCACGATATATCTATAAGTAGAATAATTTCACCATTTCATGCATTACCGAGTTTAAGTTTATGAAGTACAAGATCATATATCTGACAAAACAAGCAAACGCAATAGTTTTCCATAATTTTTAAATTTTGGCTAAATATCCACTATTCTACCATATATTGCTAGTTCAGGTTTTTGCAACGAAGATGGCAACATTCATTTAAACAATCATTTCGTTCATTCAATTTTGTTGCATTTCGTTCTTTTCAAATGTTGCCATAAAAGATGGAACAGCCTACGCTTCGGCTGACATATTTCGTAACAAAAACAGAACTTATAAATGACTTCGCTAGATGGCAGTGTCTTATTTTAATTATTATTTTTGTTCTTATTGTGTACAATGGTGCAAAAGACAACTATCAAAACCAGGGTAAGTAAATCAATTTGAGACTTGTAAGACTTACAACTCATTTTTTTACAATTCTCTGCAAAAGATAGCCGTATTTTTATAGATAGTAATTTACGTACGAACTTAGTATGTTTACCTGTAAAACTAGGCACCGAGGCGTAGCTAGCCTTTTTTTTTTACTATGGGAAAATGCTGTTTGCGCATTACCTATAGCCTGAGGGGGGCTACAGGGGTATGTTGGGCTCTACACTGAGCTACTAACAGAGTGTTAGCAGCTAGTGACATACCAAGTAAAAACCCATCGATACTTCCACTCTCACCAGAGCGTCATCAAACCACTCGTCACCAGACGATTCGTTTGACGGCGCACTGGCACTTGACAGGATTGCGGGTTCCCGGTCGAATTCGACCGCTACCCTGTCGGTGATCATCCGTCTTGGACGGATCCTTCTTGCTGTCCCTGTAAAGAGCGAGGGATGTCCCGGAGCATTTCGGGCGTCCCTACCCATTGGAGAGCTGTGCAATGCTGGGGTGGTTCTCCTCGTACCATCACCCAGCTGGTCTCCATCGAGCGGAAGAAGGCGATGGAATTGCCGTCGCCTTCTTCCGGTCCTCCGCCGGCGGAGCGGGTCAGCTTCAGGATTTTCCTCCCTGATTCGCTCCGCTGCCTCCTTTTGTGAAACGACATCTTCACAGAAGGAAACCATGGCTTCCCAGGCTCTTTCGTTGTCAAGTATGGCATTCACCAGGCTCGGCAGCGAGAGGTCCTGACCAACTACTCTTATCAGTGCTTGACGCTGCAACGACCAAGCACTACACTCCTCAAGGGTATGTTGTGCTGTATCCTCGGGAGCGCTGCAGTGATGACAAGCAGGAGTTTCCTCTCTTCTGGGCGATACCTGCACCGTGTTGCTAACAACACGGTGCAGGTATCGCCCAAAACAACCATGTCCAGTCAGTACCTGCACCAATCGGAACGTAAGGGCACCGTGTTCCCGGCGCCCCCACTCTCCCATGACAGGACGTAACGCGTCAATAGTCCACCGGCCATAGCGAGCGAACTTTGTGTAAAACGGTCAGCGTTGTTAGGCTAGTTGAGGTACTTCTAGAAAAGGTACAGAATGGATTAGGGAAACTGATTATTTGCTCCTTCCCTTACTCAAATTCATTGACATCAAGGCAAAATGAAAATATATCAAACAATAACTTGCTGATGTACAACATGACATGTCGTCATAATGATGTATTACTTTTTGATACTAATAAGTTTATTAGTAAAACTTTTTTAGCAAGGGATACAATGCACCTATCTAAAAAGTACAAAATGATAATTGCTAAATTGTTAGCATATAATATTTTTGATCCCGTTATAAATAGTATAACGCAGTTGCCTGACGAGCCTGTATATGTAGTTAGTAATAGTACTAATGAGGGCATTAAAGCGATTGTGTCAGTAAATACAAATTTAAACTGACCACAACGACAACGGGAAGCAAAAAGCTCTTCATATAGTCCATCAGAATATACAAGGCTTACCCAGCAAAATCCTAGAATTAGAACTATTTTTGAATTGTTTAAATATAGATGTTATGAGTGCTTAACAGAACACTGGATTGTAAAGAATCAGTTACTTCCCTTTTATCATAACTATTGTTTTGAAAGTTCCTATAAAAGAAAGGCTGCTATACGTGGTGGCTCTCTAATTATAGTTAAAAATAGTCTTAAATGTAAAGAACGGAAAGATATTGTAAACCTCACTATTGAGAGGACTATTGAACTTTCATGTGTGGAACTGGAGCGGCATATCATAGTGTGTGTGTACCGCCCCCCCGATGCAAATCAGGTAGCTTTTGAAAGTACTATGGAAGAAGTTTTGCTGAAAGTATTTACATATAGGAAGAATCTCATTGTTTGTGGCGACTTCAATATAGATATTTTAGCGAATCCCCTTGCCAATAGATTGCTTAATTTATTCAAATGCTTTCGTTTACAAAATCTTTTTAATGACCCAACTAGGGTTACCCTAACATCTGCCACTTGTTTAGATAATATTTACTGCAGTGAATCTCCAACCAGCAAAACAGTAATCAAGCATTTCAAATCAGACCATTATGGTCAGAGTGTTAATTTTAGTTATAATTTGAATGATACAAACATTGTTGAGGAATATACCTACAGGCCTATTACAGAGAGCCGTATTAAGAATTTTCAAAGTAAAGTGGAACTAGCAGTATCTAATATATGTATCTTGTTCTGATGATCCTAATGTTCTATTTGCCAATCTTTTTAATGTTATTAATAGAGAACACAGTGAAATATTCAAACTTAAAACATGCATAGTTAGAGACAGGGTCGGGTTTACTACACTCGCGGCATTTATAGAAGTAGGGATAGACTATACGATCTTTATGGTGCTAGAGAAGCTATGTTACATGATCCTGTGTTTCTCTTATATGTAACCAACTACTCGAAAACATTTAAGAAAGTCTGCAACACAGCAAAATGCCTATTCTTGAGAAAAAAAATTATAAACTCATCTAATAAAATAAAAACAACATGGAGACTAATAAATAACGAAACGGGTAAATCAAAGCCACGTTCTAGAGAAATAAGGTTAAAAATTAATAACTCAATTCTTATACATGAAAAGGATATTGCCGATGCTTTCGATGCATTCTTCTGCGATATTCCTAAAGTTCTTACCCGGACTCTAAACTCCTCACCTTCCAAGGCGGTTGAATTATTAGAATCATCTGTTGAAAAATGGAAAGAGGTCTTTATATTTACTCTCTTAACTTTTTCTCTCCCTTCACTAACAACGGAGCTTGCACTCCCGTGGCAATTGACGTCCCCCCCAGAATACGATTGGGGACTGCGTGCCGAAGCACGGGAGGATTCCCTAACGGCAGTGCCGTCAGGACCCCCCTGGGTAGTCGTTTCACAATTGTCTATTTCCATTTTTTTTATCCCCTTTTTAACGAGTAGAGGTCGTCGGAATGGGCCCTAGCGGCCGGGTTTCCCCCGACCATACTCCGAGTGTGAACCCGGACCAGCAATCACGCCCAGAATCGCTTCGCACACCTACACAAAGCGCAAGTATGCTGAGCGACCGCGAACAGCCCGCAGGTCCGGATTCACACACGCAATACTCCTCTCGGCGGGCGCCGAGACCATTATATTGGGATTTGGTACCGCCTTTGGCAGCTACGATTAGCTTGCCTCTCTCTTAACAGAGTTTGAAATTCTTTCCTCTGTAGAGCATCATTCACTGCGCTCTCTGCTGAGTCAGAGAGACGCGTGAAGATGCTTCAAAACCCCTTAAACCCACTTTGGTGTTTTGTCCGCGCTGGCCTCCCGACAACTCCCTTATGGAAGTTATCGGCAAGCCAGAATCCCCTATCCGCAACCCGGGGACGCGCCACGTCGGAGTATCACCTCTCCGCCCACTGGGACAACCCAGTAGGTCCGTGGAGGCGTAGCTAGCCTAGCCCTAGTGGGGCCCATTAACAAACTGGTGACATTATCAAATCTCAATCGCAAATAGTAAAACATTTTTTTATAAAAAATGCAAGAGAGTTTGCAGGTTCAAGTCAGAGTTGAGACCGATTGCAGGTTCAAGTCCACTCAAGGCATAACTCGAGGTCGTATTTTTTTTCATATAATAGGTAGGTACCTACTTTTAAATTCTTAAGGCGAGGTGAGCCCAGCACTTGCAAGACGCAAGCAAGAAGCAAGACGGTGCACAGACAGCCGAGCACGATTTTGTAGTTATTTAGGTGCTTTGAAAAATATTTGTATGACATATAAAAATATTTTCTAGTGATGTACTGCGTAATAACGTTTGCAATGTTTTGGTATATATTTTTCTATTCACAGTGATAATTTAAAGTTTCATTTAGAGGTAACTTTGACATTTTTTTTGATCGGGTGAAATGTCACCAATCGTGTTTTTGTCTAGTGATGCATTAGAAAATATCCTCAACTATAATATGTTTGAATTTCAAAACTATAGGCCTTCTAGTTATTGAGGTACGGACAGTTAAAAAATGCCTAAATCCTGGTAACCCAGCCATAAAATTTGTGTTGCTTCGGTAACGGGCCCCCTGGAACTCGGCCCCGTATCATTGTCATCAAGCTTGATACTGGTGTCGATTCTGCATCCCCTGCCTATTCGAGTCGAACGAATATTTGAACCCGATTTTACAATATTCAATAAAGTTTATTCAAAGTCATAAAAGGCAAATAGGTGCGCAGCTTACGACGAAAGGGAAAAATATTTTCCAAGGCGTTTGTACTTTCTACTAAAAATTTCATACAGACGTAATGAAAGTACCGATTACCTTACTTACCTAATACCTAACTACCTGCCCACATAAATTATTTTCTATGCCGTACCTAGACAATAATTTATAAAATAGGTACTAGCTTGACCCCGTTGCTTCACACGTACTTTATCGGTATAAAAAGTAGCCTATGTCTCTATGTGATAAATAAATAAATAATAATTTTACTGGGCAAGAAACAAGCATAATCACATTTGAACACAAAAAAAAAAAACAATTGTAGACAGATTAGCTTGGTTTGCATTAGGTACAGTTATGATCTGTGGTAGGTATCTACACTAAGTCGGAGACTTGTGCTGTAGATACCACGTCCCTTCCAGATAATTTTTTGATACCGGCAACCACCCTGGCAGGGTGGTTGCCGGTATTAGTAATTTAGGCATGAAAGGTAACAGACATAATTTTTTAACCTAAAAACAACCCTGTATTTATCTAGATAGGACTTTTACTTAAGTACCTACTTTTCATGAAAATCTACCTAAATATGAATAGGTTGGGTAGGAGTTATGTACCGGGTAGGTAGATAGGTATTTTTGGGAGAAATTATATTATTTGTCTTCACCATGATTTCGACATCATCCACCTATAAGTACAGTAGTCTGTCTCATTATAGTAGTCTGATAATGATAAGAAATACCTAGGTAAGCATATCTATGTACATATATAAGATGTTAGAAGCCGACCCACCTATGTAGGTAGGTACTCTATGTGTCCCTACAATAAGGACCGATCTGAAGTATGGAACGCAGTCTTCGACTACCGTCTTAAGGCAATTTTAAAGCTTCTTAAGTTATATTCAAACATAAAGCATACACATAATAAATAAGTACCTTCACATAGAACCTTATCGCTGTGCAGTAGACCTAGTTATTTCGCTCAAAGCTTATTTATCTCGAACTGTGTTGCGTTTGCACTCTATTATTCACTGCCTGTTTTCCATGCATGCTACAGAGTATCTTCATGTCTTGCATTAAATTGAAAACAAGCACAATATTTATGCGGAAGCGGAAGTACCTAGACAAGCTAGACAGTTGAATAGACAAATGAGCATTCATAGAGTTAGAATAGGGGTATATGCTTCCTCTAAGCGAGCGTAGGTTAGGTATAAGCTTATCTCAAGGAATTTATATATTAACGTAATATATAAATTCCTTGCTTGCTGCATACTTACGTTGACACAAATTTTACTTGGACATCTAGTTTCGTTATGTCCACTTATTCCGCACATGTAGCAGACGGCAGGTTTGCGCATGCACATGTCGTCTCGATGCCCCGGACGATTACAATAGTTACATCTGAAACCAAATGATTTTCGGTAAATAAATATTGATAATAACATAGGCTTATCTTGATTTGAATGAAGTCTAAGGGAAAAACTATGTAAGGTCATAGCTTCTAAAGAAAGAGTTTTTAACAGGTTAACTGTCCTAAGACCATATAAGGTCTTTGGTCAGACTTGACTACCAGTCCACAGACCGTATGTAGTCTGTTCGCACAGAAGTGTTATACAGCTCTACCATGTCTGTGTCTGTTCGCCTATATAAATTCCTCTGTACCTACATACTGAAAATACATTAGACCAGTTGGATTTAGGACAGGGCAAGCGGGGCTATAGTGTACATATAACCTCCGTAAAAAAAACTTTACCCTTATCATTTTCTAATAACAAAATGATTGTTTTCCTTTATTCAAGTGAATTTCTTTATATTTGCACTGTTTTTAAAATAATAATTATGATGTTAAACCAAGTAAAATTTAGGGAGCGAGTTCTAACGTAACTATAGTATTTAGATTGCACTTCTTCAAATTGTATTTTTTTTTTGCATAAAAATTTTGAGTCGAACTCAAAATTCTTCGTTATGTAATATCGTAGCATCTTCGTAGCTTCGTAGATTTCCGATTTTATTTATTCATATAGTTTCAGGTTTACACATATGTAGATCTACAGTTGGTAACGACTACCAAAATCTTCCTTTACAGGCGTTATATATAGATTGTATAAGAAAACAAATTAAAAGAATAAAAAAATATGTATAACTATTAACATAATCATTCAAAATCAATAAGTAGAAATATGTATGAACATAGTTACATTTTATATTCTAGCCCTCTTATTCATAATGGTCTGCTAACTTAAAGCATTGCTAAATCTCGCTCTGTCTTTTTCTATTGACATAAGTCAGAGTGAGAAATAACACTGCTTAGCAGCTGTTTTAAGCTAGCAAACCATTATGAATAAGGGGGATAGATTATTAGTAATTTCGTAGCTGATAGCTACGAATTCGTAGACATTATTATGTAGCATCGCATCGTAGAGTTCTACAAAGTGCTACGAAACTAAACTGTAGAGGGAATTGTAGAGGTAAAAATGTGCAATGAAATTTGATATAATGTTAACAAATTATATTGTTGTCCGATAAAAAAAAAATCGTTTTAGATTAGCTATAATAAACTATACATCCCTGCGTGTTTAAACCGGTATCGAAAAAAGGAGGAGATTTTATGTTCAGCTGTATGTATTTGATAATAATAACTATGTTTATAGTATACAATTTGACTTGTCTAAGTGCTTATTTTGTAAGCCTTAAGAAATAAAGTTATTGATTCTGATTCTGTATGATTTTGATAGGTATGTTCATCGATTTCTCCGACAGTAATGGATCGATTTTGAAAATTTTATATTAGCTATTGTAAAGAGATTAATTCCGAGGGCCCATAAAAATTAGTCTCTAGAGATTAGTATTTATCCCGCAAAACTTAATAACAGTGTAAAAGTATCGGATTAGAAGTCTAGTTTAGTTTTTGCAAAACAAAATATTTCATTTATCATCAATAGCGATAACCTTCTTTTACCATCTCATCAGATCTGTGACGATGTGGCGGACGATGTATTATGATTCATGAAGATCTAGAAGACACCTATTCACTCTTGTTTTGCTTCTAAGTTACATTGGTCTGCCTAAAGATACGTTCCATGTCTTACGAAATAGCGAAGAAGAGGACAGAAGCTAGTCAGTAGGTATTTAAATATCTAACTATTTACTCTTGTTTCTTTTTATCAGCGCAAGCTGCTAGCTCCGGGCCTTAGTCCAGTCCATTGATTCCGTATGAATTGCCGTCACTTCATACTTCTTAAGAAGGCTAGGAACCTCTCCCAAACGGAAACGGATTGTCCCATGCGGATTTGTAGTTGTTTCACGTAGAATGAAATGAGGCCCGCTATGAGTGAGAAAGCGCGTCTAATCATCTAATAAAAAGCTTGGTGTAGGCACCATTTTTTGATATTTTTTCGTACTTTCCGATGAATTTTGAGTAAACGATTGATTTAAAAAATATTTTTGGTTATTTATAATGTTAAATATATTTAGGATGTTTGCAGCGCGATAGATTTTCGAATAAAGGTCATCATGCATAAAAAATCGCTTGATGACTCGTTTTGGTGGTCAAAATTTGTTCTCTCATTTAAATATCATTATGTTTTTTCAAAAACTAAATGGCTGCAAACATACCTATCCGATTACGTATGGAAAATTTCAATAAGTAAATCAATAAATAATCGGGGACACCGTTTCCAAATGAAGCGGAAAGTACGTTTGTATGGGGTGTTTGTTGTTTTTTTGTCGCAAAGCAATCATTACCATATAGAATCATCCATATAGAATCGTGAGCTGGCACGGAGGGGATCGGAAACAATCACAGAAGGCCCATCCCCTTTTCTACCCTTGCCTTTTTCACTATTCCAGACATGGACTAGGCTGAGAACTAGAGAGACGCATAACGAACGATGGAAGCACCTGCCAGAATGTAGACAAGCTAGAGCGGCGCTCCCATCAACATCACCGAAGTTAACTAAACGCCTACTGAACTTAAACAGAACAGACCTGCGAATCCTGGTGGGAACACTAACAGGACACTGCCCACTGAACAAACACCTATTTACCATCGGAGCGACGGACAGTCCTCTCTGCAGAGGATGCCTCAGTGACGACGAAACAGCCGCCCACGTAGTCCTGGAATGCGAGGGAGTAACAACACAACGAACAGAAATCCTCAACTTGCCGAGGTCACTCCGCGAAGCCTGTGAAGATCCCAGGAAGATTCTGCGCTTCTGGACGGAGTTAGGCTGGCTTTGCTAGCAAATCAACGCATAATGGACCAAGTTGAGTCCAAATGCGGACAAGGGAGTACCCATACCATACCATACCATATACCATATAGAATCGTATGATATAACTCGTTGATTATTCCTTTCAATCTCAAACGCTAGGCTCTATTTGGAGGTCTCGTTAGATGCCAATAGAGAGAATGCTTGTAAACAAGTGATCTCGCAGAGTTGTCAGTGACGACGGCTAGTTATCACCCGCATTGCATCAGTCGGGTAAGGAGTAAGAAGCGAGTGATATGTTATCTTACGGTCGCGTTATTATGATTTTTTATATCTATAATTATTCTAATGGAGATGTGTCACATAGTGACATTGTCACTCCCGTATTATCATCATCATAATGAGATCACATACATCACTGCTGAATATAGGCCTCGCGATGCCCGCCACAGATCTTCCCCAGCGCTGCAGTGGTTATCAGTTCTGCGAGCTATATCTTGTCTCGATAGGGATATTCGACGAGACTGTTGCCATATTATTGGTATTTATTATTATAATTTTGATAAAACAGCATGATACTCATATAAATTAATCCGATATCTAAAAATCCATGTTATAATTTCTTTTTTTTTAAGTTTCATGAACGCCACGCTCCCACTTGGCATACATATATAGAAACTAAACCTGTCGTTTGAAACAAAACGCATCCAATTCCAATTCAGTCGGAACTACAGACATGATACTAGCTGCGCCGTCGGAACTTAGCATATCTGCCAATCGTGGCATATCAAATGCCGTGCCGTACGATCGTACTGCGTTTGCCGTACAATATATTGCGAACCAGCTATACAATATATTGCTAAACTGGACTGGAGACTGTTATAGAAATATCTACCAATACCGTAGAGCAATGACATAAAACTGCCGTCTCTAGAGCTTTCTTCTCCATGGCACGTCAGTCGGTATCGGTATGCGGCGAGCGGTCCGGCCGTCATGAATGCTGCGCATACCGCTAGGTACGTACCACACCCATTGTCTAATTAACTGCTGACGAACCTGCCAGTTGGACACTGCTGTGGTACTATCGTTTGGTGGAGAAATGACGAGCTTGTGGGCTCGTCGATTCTTCATTTTGTCGTCAATTTTGTACCTATATACGATATTATACGAAAGAAGTGTTCCGAAAATATTGCTGTAGCATTTATCTTTTTTCCAGATACGTTTAAAGTGACCCTAATTACAATCACAACAGCAATTCATGATAATGATAATGTTATGTATGTATGATCGGTTTTACAGGATCCGTTTATTTTCCCGTGATGGTGTATGTAACACGTGCGGGTATAAGTGAGCCGCGTAGATTTGTTTGTGTGAGAGCTAGACCAGTGGGGCGTCTTACCGAGTTTTACCCTAGTTGTAGGAGCGAGTTCACACAACTGACAGTATACCGGATCCAGTAAACGATTGTTACCGGACCGTTTGTTACGGATTATTAGCTACTGGAAAAAAAGTACTGAATCAGGAATACTGTTAGGTGTGTGAACTCGCTCCTACAACTACATACGCCATCAGGTGAAAATAAACGGATCCTGTAAAACGGATGCTGTGTTTATGAGCCCTAAGTTTTATTTATCTATAGGTTCCACTTACAAGTTCAGGTTTAATACAGGTTCAGCGTTATATTTTTAAATGTTCTTACAGGGTTAATGGATAAAAGCTGATAAAGTTGAGTAGTTGTCACGATGTAGGACCAGCTGTCCACTAGGGTGACGGTCGGTAATCGATGATAAGGCACCAAGATCTCATAATTTTATTCAGATTGCTACATCATGATGGTAAACCAGTTGATTAATATTCAAAGCAAACGTTTGATGTCGACCGTCTATTCAAATTAAATCACCATGTAAACGTTCCGATATCAAAGTCCCGGCGGAATTAATCCGAACATGTCAATACCAGACGTTCTATCGCTAATTCCGTGCCTTAATTGATTCTGGTATGTTCAGGTTAAGTGTAGGTAAGACGAGCACAAGGGATAGTTATCTCCTATACGTGAACGGTTTGGGAGGCGAAAGAGGGATCTAGTTGCTAGAACTGTTACGCAAGGACTACGTACTTTTATACTAGACATAGATAGGTACATGTTTAAAAGCTGTCACGATTGGCTTTTGTTTTTCATACAAATATCCAGCTGACGTCACAAATCCAGGGCTCCAGAGCATAAAAAATACAATGGGATCGCGTCAGCTTTTATAAATATCTTTTCGATCTCGAAATAGCTGTAGTATTTAGATAAAAATTGAATAAACAGATTTCTTTCGACCCAACCAACCTTCGAATGCGTTCAAGATGCTCGTGTAACCTAGGAGTTTCTAATTTACTATATTTGACGATTTTTGACGTAGACTGCGTCTAATATAGAGCTAATAAAGCATATTTACTAACGTTGAATTTATCAAATTTTACTTTGACCTCGCTATCTCGTTAGACCCCCAATTTTGTCTGACGATAAATGTTTTGTAATCCACGAACAAAACCCTTCACAACGATGCCGAAGTCACAAACTTTGACATTTAAATAATATTAGTAGGAGTCCTTTAGTTGTTTCCTACGCTATCCGCAGGTTCATGAAGGGAAAACATGGGCGTACCCAACTTTCTCCTTCAAAACAAGACAAATAAAAAATAAACTCAAAATATTTTTCCATTGTTTAGCGACAAGACCAAAGTCAAAAGGTTCCTCCAAAATCACGAAAGAAGTTTCCGTACTTTCACAGCTAACAGCCAAAGTTGGAGGGCGTTTGTTTATTATAAATTCATCCCTTATCCCTTTAGAGGCGTATGGGTAGGTAGAGTCCGGCTAGTTCACTAATAACAGGGTACCGGATAAGATTTTGTCGCTTTTAAGTGATAAGGCGACTCATTACTTATGTCATATTATGTAATATATCTGTGTATAATACAATTTTGTTGGGGTACAATAATTTAGATTTTTTATAGTAAGTATTGTGCAGGGTGAAAGATTGAGGGCCGCGTTTATATGGCAGTGGCACAGGCTTTTGTAGGTTCCCTGAAAAAGTCCCTTCTGTTTCTGTCCTATAATTAAGCGACCTTTTCTCTGTCCTGGCCTACTTATCGCATTTCAATCCTTTACCCTGTTATCAGTTATCAGACTTAATCTTACAATGCTTCGATAAGCTCTCTACTATTTAATAATTATCTACTGAGTATAAAATTAGAAGCTGCTGCAAGCACTAACTCCGTTTTAATATCCTGTAAGCATACGTGTCATATTACACCAGTACCAGTCCACTGTTGGACAGAGTCGTCCCCTGATAAGCACCTCATTGACTCTTCTCACCATCTTCTTATTTTGGGCATGCTTGGGGATCGCAGTTCGGTGGCAGATAGGTTCTGCAGGCGGCACACAAGCCCACAACCGGCAAACATCCCATAATTTGCTCTTACGACACCCGCGAGAAGGGGTCAAGGGAGTTAGAGTGGTGCAAATTGTAAGTCAGCACTACAAGACGCATTGATGATGATATGATTCCTTTCAAATTAAGCCTAAAAAATAAAAATTCAAGTAAAATTACTTTTAAAAGAACAAGCTTTCATTTAAATGCGCTAAAAAGAATAAAATAACTTTACCGTTAAAGGTTTAATATCAACTTTTAACGCCATTACACAAATTGTTATGTTAAAAAAGCTTCTCGCGAGGTTTAATATCAATCAGATCAATTTATTGAATTTATTTATTTATCTACACAGATAATCTATCTCATTGCAAGTTAAATAAAAGCTTGTAAAAAACCGATGCTCGGAATTTATCCGAGTGGACCAGCTCATCCCCCGTACCCTGTACGTTAAGTATGGCAGAGGGAAATCTTGTAAGTTCGAGGGCACTCCGTTAATCTGTCAAGTTATTGTTTCAACGGCCCTTGTACCTACTCACTGAGTGCATTCCTGGAATGATGGATGGGACAGGGACAAAATATATTTGAATAAAGCCTTTATTCTATTATATTACAGAGGCCTTTATTCTATTATAGCCTTATATATTATAGCCTTTATTCTATTATATTATATTACAAACAAACAAATTGTCAAACATATCCTTTGTAAAAAGGCTTATTACAAAATATCAGACTATCTCTAGAAGATAAAAAAGCTTGGACGGATTTTGCTGCAACTCGAAAAATTACTCTAAAAATAACACCTAACAGTCTACACACCGAAGCGACAGAAATCAAAATATCACTTTATTTCCATGTCAGTGTTTAATTTTAATAATTTGACCTTTCCTATGTGTACATTTAATAGGCTATTTTTTATCCCGATAAAACGCGGGCGAAGGCGCGGGCAGCAGCTAGTGTTTGAATATATCGAATTCATGTGTTGCTATTTTAAGCACGTAGTAAACATCTGGGTCTCTTCAAGACAATAATAAATAGGTGTCCTATTGACCTTAGTGGTACTCTGTCGGCCACATCGTCACTTTCCATCAGTGAGATTGTGTGGTTAAACGAATGTCTATTGACGATTAAAAAAAAAGAAAGCTGCTACTTATTTTCAGAAAATATAACTTTAAAATAATAGGCCAGTATTATGTAGGTAACTTAAATAATTATTATAGTTATGTATGTGTGCGTAATGTTGGAAAAGATATCACACAAAAACTAACTTCCGTGAATTCGCCACTTTAACAATCCATTTCTTCCGGGCATATTATTTAGTCATACAAAGTAATTTATTCTAAACTGGCTGTGCCCGCGGCACCGCCCGCATATAATTTTAGTTTTTGCGCGGAATCCTATTTCTTTTAGTTATTCTGCTATTCAGGACGGAGACAAATCCAACAAATCAAAGATCATTAAAATCGGTTCTCGAGTTATAAGTGTTCGAACAAAATCGACATTGTTTTTGTATGTATACAGCTGCTGCCCGCGTCTTCGCACGCGATTTTCATGTACCTATGTTCGTCCCCAGGATACCATCTACCTTCCTGCCAAATTTCATTAAGATCCGTTCAGCCGTTTAGGCATGAAAAGGTCAGGACAGACAACTCTGTCTGAGTTAGTTTATTAGTAGGATTAAGATAATTTCCACAATAGGCGTAGGTTTACCATTCCCTCAGTTGTACAGCCCTGACCGTTCTTATCTGTCCGGGCCAGCAGGACAAAGGTCCGAATCCGCATCACTGGGCTCCAGCTATCGACTGTTCGTGCCATCTTATCGTTACATCAGCGGCGCCAGGCGTGGAGCATTTATTTGAATCAGAGACACATGTTGAAGAACACCTTTAGCACGAATTAGTTCCATTTTCCGTGAAATACTACTTGTCTCATGATTAAAAGAGGATATGAGGATATACAATTACAATAATATGGGGGATATTATTGTAACGAATATACTAAGTAACAGAAATAAATATATTTTAATCTAATTATTTTAATGAGGTTTTTTGGTCGAAAGAACCAGTAAGTGCTCACGAGCGGCAAAGTGTCAATGGCAGAGGTAACGGTAGCTGTCGACAGGTGTCGACGGTTGCCGTCGACACGGGTCGACGGCTACAGTTAGTTACCTCTGCCGTTGGCACTTTGCCGCTCGTGTATATATGATCACTAAAGCGCTTCTTACGGGAGGTCTAAGTCCAGCGGTAGACTGGTATAGGCTGGTGACGTATGCTTGTTTATGTGTACGTATATAAAGTTTCTTGATATAAATATCTTATTTTGTTTCTTCGAATCTTCTTCGAATAGTCTAAGTTTCACTTCTGACCGCAAGAAGTAGCATCGCGCGAGCCCAAGAGAAAATTCAAAATATATCGATATTTCTATGTCATCAATATCCACAGAAATCTAAGGCGCACCAAGTATCATGTCTGTGTCATTATCAAATATTCTAATATATCTTTGGCCCGCGCGTCGTGTGTTAACTCAGCTTGATTATGTACAGTTGCCAACCATATATAATTGAGTGTAAAATTATATGTAAACATCAGAGAACGAAATGACAAAAAACTATCTCGTCGTTTGTTTCTTAGCGCAAACCATTGCGCAAACTATGTAATTGCAAGAAGTTTCTCCACAGCTTACAATGTTTGATCGAGGTACAAGCCGCCCCAACGATTGATCATCATAAAAAATTCAAATCACAGAAGACAAATCTGTAAGCCATAAATTTTTATTCTACCTGATACAAAAAGGTCAGGAATTGTGAGAGCTGTGAACTTATTAAGTACCTACCTACCTCTTTAACGAGCACCTTTTGGTTTTATGAACGGAAGGACGGGACGGTTCGAAACTAATCTCACAAACATTAATGAAGACATTTCTCGTCTCCATAATGAAGTATTTCAATCCCTTTGAATAACTCCCTTTGAAATCAACCGTCCGAGGTTTCAAGGAGAAATAATTGTTATAAAAACCCTCCGCCTAAAAAAGTGCAAAAACTCGCAAAGCCCGTCTCAATGGCCTAATTCACCGGCGCCTTGCAAATTGAGGGATTTACCTCAGAACCCTTAAAACAATGAGTACCTACCCTCATCCTTCGTTTAAATCATCCCTTTCATAACTTTTTCCAGTTTCTTGGTGAAGTTTCTGGTCGTGGAGGTGCGGGTGAATATTAAGTGACTTATTTAGAATATACACACAAAAGGGACCGAAAGAAGTTTCTGGATGTAACTGGCTGGAAAACATGCGAATGATGAAGGTGGAAGAAAATAGCTTAGTGCGAGAGGAGGGTACATCCACCAGATAAGGATGGTATTGCGCTGTCCGTCCATTTGTGTCCGTCTGGTGTGAAAGGGAGATGGTGGGATCAGGTCATGAAGTTCCTGGGAGCATTTTCCGAAATATATCCTATAAAAGATCGAGAGACAAGCAACCTTGCGAGGCGATGATCGACACTTTAGTTAGACGGAGCTTTGGGGGTTCAATGCCCATCGAAGTCGACTTTTTGGGATATAATACATTTTTTTAGAAATCGTTTACCTATTTAAAAGTCGAAATTAAAGAATTCACAAGAAGTAGGTATTTATTGTTAAATACTTTACTTATACCTTACTGATACATTAGCAATGGTGTAGCAACGTGAGCCAAAGCAAGTCTTTCGTGCCGATAGCTGCAGAGTACGATGCCGCGATGTAGTTAGTCCATTGTGCTAACACGAACATTGCGACCTATCTGTACAAATAAATCTACTTCGCGAGGTGGGACAGGGTTGGAGCTAGGGGCTTTGTTGTTAATGCTCAGCCTTCAAGTTGAAGAGAAAACTAAACTTATATTTGTGCACCGCATATTTCGTTGATAAATTTAGATAAATCCGTTTAACCAGATATCTCATATACTAAACCTTATATTATCCGTGTGTTGGTGTGTTATCAAGTATCGAATGAAAATCCGCGACACAGTGCTCTTTGTATGCAGCACAAGGATAAATTTGCTCTTTCTGCCTTATAGACTTCAAACCAACAACGTTAATAGTAGGTACTGAATAAACAATTTTATTTGTAAATGTTAGTTTACAGGTCAAACAACAAAAAAATTATTTTGTATAAAATTATCGATTATTGTTAATAACAAATTGAACATAAATAATACATCATATTAATTGAACAATATTAAGTCGTATTAATAATATATTCATCAAACAATAAAACAACATACAAAGGTTCTTACAATACAAGATGATTTAAAAAAAAAAACCACTTTATAAAACCTTCTTAACAAAATTTCAGTCTAACTTTAAAGCTAGAAAGACTCCGTGTAGTGACTATGTGCTCCGGTAGATTATTAAATACTACTAAAATTATAGAAAAAGATATGAAGCACCCCTTTTTCTCTGAGTGACGACTACGCTTTAGGTAACTAAGCTCCCGAAGTAAGGAAGAAAGTAAAATAATCTACCTTAATACGTACCTGTGATCATAAACCACCTTAAACACTCAAACCGATCTAATCGTGAAGAAACTGGGTTAAAGCGCATGCATTTTGTAAAATAGCTCGCTTCTTCCGTAGCAGTACCTGTACCAACTAAACGTGATCTTGAATACACAACTTAAACTTAGGGTTAACACTTGTATTGCCCACGTTACCACACTTGCCCACCTGCAGCTACGTGTAGCACCGCCGCCCCCCGCCACTACCGCCGCCCCAGGGGGCGCCTCTGATGGTCGCACCGCCGATGCTGGGCAGTGAATGCGTTAAGCAAAGCTTAAACAACAGTACAGATTTCAATTTATAAGTAGGTCAACTTAGGAACTTAGCCTACTCCAGTAGAACATACTAAAATTACAACGTATCGTATCGATAGGTGTTAATTGCATATATAATTAATTAATTTTAAGTGCAAATTGCAATTAAATTAAGTACAGCGGGGCAATGCAGCCCGTCTTGGGAACGCTTCCGACTGGTATTGATATGGACCAGTTGAGCTATCTGTAGATTGTTTCTAACAGTCTGCAGTTAGCTCAATTGTTTCAATTGTAAATACTAGTTTAATTTCTTTATATTATTTGATTGTTATTTTCTTTGTCAATAAATATGTCCTATTTATTTATTTTTATTTATTTAAATACTTTATTGCACACATTTAATAAAATATACAAAAGGTGGGCATAATGCCAATGGTTTTCTACCTGACAACCACAATTGCCACACCCACATTGTCCATGCCCACATTTTTCGTAAAAAGTAGTCATCGTACTTGTCAGAACTCAGGATATGGTATATAAAATCACAATTACGATAATCTTACTATTTAGTGAAATTGAAAACTTGGCAGTGTATACATAATTTCATTACTGACTGTACCTAAACCCTTTTTGTATGTTAAACAAGAGGTTTTTTATATTGACGCTGAAATTGTAGCCGAATTATAACAGTCTCGGGGTAAAAGGTTCGCAAATACTAGTGATGTTATAGTGAAACAACAATACGAATAATTCGAGTCGATAGATACAACGGTTAAAGTGGGAGAGTGTCGAATTATCGAAACGGAACTGCCAACAGCTATTGCTCTTCCATTAGCAAATGACAACGTTGCTCTGCTGACTCTGGAATAGACTAAGGAGTCAGTGACCTTTTACGCTACTGGTATCACCAGGAAACAGATTCGTCTTCTCATTCGCCGATGGCGATGATGACGTGGCAAGAGCCACCCACGTAACCAGCGTGTCTCGGAAGAGCATACCTTGTTTTCTTATACCATGGTAAACTGCAAGTAGCTAAACATATGGAAAGACACGTAAACTTTTATTGAATTCGTCAACTGTCTCACTTTCCACAGCAGTAGCTGTTGGCAATTCTGCTGGTACATCAACTATCTTGGCTCTTCCATACAAGGTAGATCGGCGTGACATCACATCCGTCCGTCCCAATTACCCGGCCGATGATTCGATGAAGTAACCGAATTATCAACAATCTACGTTTCCCGTCATATTTTCATTACTTTTTATTTTACAAGCTCTTTATTGGCTAAAAGCTTTATTCCTAACTTAGAAATAATACACCTACCTAAGTATTTTCTTATTAAGGAATCCTAACTGAGTAAATACATAGGTGTATTATCAAATAAATAGGTACCTAAAAAAATTCAAACTCGTGAGATTTAGAAAATGCCTACTTGAAAATTATTACCATTAAGCATTTGTGACTCCTGTTGCTGAACAAATCCACCACTGAACTGTGATCCCCAATTTGCGTGCCCCCTGGGGGAATTTTGGCATCACCCCATAAAGATAAGAGCCATTAAAGCTCTTATCAGAAGCTGTTAGTTTGGACTAGTATATAATATATACTAGTCCAAACTAACAGCATCATATTATGATGATGATGAACGATAAAAGATAAGGATACAAATAATTTATTAAGGCAAAAACAATACAAATGCGTGATACTAAATTGTAAAATTTTGGAAGTGTTTACATATCTGTGCAGCTGATTGTACATGGTCAGGGAGTAATCTTATTTCAAAGTACCTGCTAGATATTTTGTGTATGTGCTGATTTTTAAGCTAAGTTAAAATTTGTAACCACCGAACTCCATGCAATTGGTGAGCTCGAAAGTGGATTGAACCTGAATCTATTTTTTAAGCCTATGCGCCTGAACCATTGATTTATATGTACTTATGGCCTGAACCGAGGTCAAGCGACTATATTAACTCGGCATCATTGTAGTGATTCATTTATTTATGTTCAGTAGTGGACGTCTCACGATCATCAGGATCATCATCGTGTAGATCGTGATCGTGATGACGACGCGACGCGATCTGGTTGAAATAAGTAAATAGCACAATCAACTTGAGTTTCCCTTCCATTCGTCCATTACTTATATGTATAAACGACATGCCTGTGAACGCGCGAGCACCCCTCTCCACTCTTCGTTCCGTTCGTTAGACGACATGGGAGGTGCGATGTCGTCTAAGACGGTCGCACGTTTGCATCGATACAGTCGCGATACAAAAAGTCACCGTGTGGGCACGCGCTCTAAAATGTACCTAACAATAGAACCCACAAACCGGTTAGAAAAGCAATCAGCCGTAGCATTGCTGAGAGATTTCACACAACAAGCTATGTGCCTGAACGGGACATCCTGTGGGACCGATCAGGAAACTATTACTCCCTGTCCACCGCTCAAATTACATTCCACATCGGATAATAACTGGCCTTAGAGAGGATTTCTTTTGCGAGCTTCATGCAGGTGCCATTTTTAACCGACTTCGAAAAAGGAGGAATTTCTATTTTCGGCTGTTGTGGTTTTTTATGTATGGTCGTCGATTTCTCCATCATTTTTATGGACTGATTTGGATGATTCTTTTGCAGTTGTATAGAAAATAAATGGAGGTTTTTCCATAAAAAAAAGTTCTGTGGCATTAGTACTTATCCCGAAAAACTTAAAAAACAGTTTAAAACTCAGGGATTCGAGGTCAGTTTTCACTTTTTTCAAAATAATCAAATTATCTTTACTATCAACGGATGAAAAATAGCTATGTTTGCAGCGGTTTAGTTTTTGAAAAACAATGATATTTAAATGAGAGCGAAACTAATTTTGACCACCAAATCGAGTCATCTTTAAGTGATTTTTTATGCATGACCTTTATTCGAAAATTTGTCGCGCTGCAAACATCCTATGCGGCGCGGTCCACTCGCGTGGAATGAACTCTTTGTCAGTCTGTTTCGTGATCACGTATAGCTCTGTCACTTTCGCGTGGGGGCGGGGCCATTGCGGCGACAATGACCGCGAGTGTGGTCGCCTTATTTTGGGATGGCTAAGTACGTAGTATAAGTGTAAGTCGTGTAAGGCGTTATTTGAGATAAATATTTGAGACAAATTAAAAATTCGGGAAAATTAAAAATCTTTTGCGGCTTACTTTGTTTAATGAAAATTAATCTGTAGCAGTAGGTGAGTAACCTCCAGCGTTATTGTGCACTAATTTGACTAACACCCGGTAATTATAAATAATCATTAATATTTTTGAAATCAATCGTTTAATCAAAAATAATCGGAAAGTACGAAAAAATATCGAAAAATGGTGCCGACACCAGGGAGAGATTCGTAACCTTCTTAAGTTTAGGTCCACCTCGATAATAAAAAAATAATCGAGAAACGTTAATAGAAATGATGTGATTTGGTGACAATAGTCAAAGGTACATGATCCCAGTCAGATATTTCCCTCACGCGATCAGAATCAAAAACAAGCCCATAAGGGACAGCAGTAAAAAATAAATCACCGTCTCAAACGGTCGCTCGGCCGATCTGTTGTTTAATCTCTTTGCTATTGATTGCTACTGACCGCGACTCGTGGTCGTGGCCTTTGATCCCACGGCTTGGATCAGACGTTATTGTATGTTATGGACGTTGACATTGAATGAGATTTGGAAGGACGCAGTTGTCGAGCACGATTTGTCTGATAATAACTTGTGTGCTGATAATTATCTCTGCCAGGAGTATTTTGTGATAATTATTGACGGAGAAATAAAAAAATACATACAGCCGAACATAGAATATTTTTTTTAGTTTTTCGTCGGTTAAAAATTGCGGTTTATTTGGGAGGTAGTGTACGGTAAACATCGATAGACTATCGATAGTATCGAAAACCATGGACTATCGATGGTATCGATAACTATTATGGCACTATCGATTGTTGGTTCACTACTAACATTGGTCATCATCATACTTACTGAATGAAGCGCACCAAAACGGGTGCGCTATGTGGAAGTACTTTGGTGCGCTTCATCTGGGTGCGCTACGAGGAATGCCTGGTCTATTTGGCTGAACAAAACTACGTCCCTTTTATAAGGTCCCTCTATTCCCCTGTATTCCACATCTACTTGATAAGTTTTACGTAATTCATATTCCGCGTACAGAGCGGAAATTCACCACGCGATCTAATCGAGACGAATGACTGCAGTAAACCCCTAGGCTCTTATTGAGTTATTCCACTAATGTTGAAAAAATGGGCCTTCTGAACTAGCCATTAGCAAACAAAAAACTGCTTTATCCATAACAGTTTTTGTGGCTTTGGCGGATGGTTTACGCTTGAACAATCTGCGAGGTTTTCGTAGATCTTTTTATCGCGTTATTGTAGGAGCATATGAAAACTAAAGGATTTGTCATTCGTGTAGGTACATATGCTTAGTTGGTGTAATTTCATGTTGACCACGTCATGGAGAGCCTTGATTTCATCATGAATAATAAGTGCTGGGGCGTATTCAAGAGCAGCTTATTTACATAATTTTTAATGCAACAACATCCTGTATCCTCGTGCCGACGACAGCCGCTACGTGCAAGACAACAAGAAACTCCAAAAATGTACAGTTCTTGGCTGCATTTTTGTTGTTGTCTAATTTTAACTTCTTGATAAGGATTTTGCGCCTGGTTGGACATAATGCTGCCAGTATTTGTTTTAAGATAGACTCTTAAGCTCTTATAAGGTGTTTAAAATGTACTTTTCCCGAGCCGTTTCATTAAGATCTGGCAAAAGTTATAATATTTCGCATTTGCAGTACGTACGACGCAAGTCTGAACACTTAGTGTAGGTTAAGGCTACAACCCTTAAGTCGAAGCCAAGCAAAAATTGACTATAGTATTTAGTTAAATATCATAAGACATTGAAGGGCATGATTGTATCAAAAAAGAATTGCAATAATGTATTTCCCGTTGGTTTTCAGCAGCTCCTTGAAGCGTTTTATGTCGGCAGAGTTCATATCACAGACATAATCAGCATTTTTAGTTTAGGTAGGTACTTTGTATCGATGTTTCAATGATGTGGAATACCATAGTAAGTATGTACCTAACTTAAATAAGACCAATTGTTTCCTATATCTCTATGAGTATAAACAATGCAAAAATTTGCTACAAAGTAAAATAATCAGATCTGTCTTATAAGAAAGTTGAACAAATGAACCAACCGGGGTTAGTTTGCTATACTGCCGTCCTCTAAAGACGACCGATGTGGCGCGGTGGACAAATGTCCGCCTGCGACGCAGGAGGTTGCGGGTTCGATTCCCGCCTCGTGACAAATATTTGTACGATCTGCAAATATTTGTTCTGGTCGTTTTTCTATGTATAATAAAAAATATCTATCTATGTACCTAATATATTATGTATATCAGTTATCTAGTACACATAACACAAGCTCTGATTAGCTTGGGGCTAGATAATGCTGTGTGAATTGTCCAGCATTATTTAAAGACAAAAAAGATAGAAGGCCGTTAATCCTCAAATGGCACCTTTTGACCTTTTAATTGAAACGGATACAGTTCAAAATTCTCTATTTTTCCGTCTAACAACCATTCCAAAATTCCAAATAGTTCCAGAGATATAAAAACTTCAGCCAGTTAGCAAGCCAGTTTGTAATAAATAAATAAATATATTCTAAATAACGTTTGTCACTTGACAGAATTTTTGAGTTGAGTTGTCCTTATCTTGAAAACAATTAATTCATAATTATATTGCTAATTAGTGGGTTTAAAATACTATAAATGCTCAGTGCAATAAGAGTTTTTCATTAAATAGGATATAAAATAAGTAAAACAAATAAATCCCAACCGATGTGTTCAAAAGTTTTTCGCCAATTTTTCGAAAACTACTTTTTGGGGTTAACGGCTTTCTAGTTAGAGGACGGCAGTATAAGTACTTACTTAAGTAGGTATCTAACGCTTTTCTATGCCATAAGCGTTACTCAAGCATAGATCTATGACTGAGCAAGCTTTCACAGTACGGCCCAAAGTTTCCATAATTTTATATTCATCTCTTTTGGACGCAAAAACAATTGTAAATAACGTCAACACATGTTATGCACATAATAGTTGTGTGGCGAATGCGAACATGCTCTGAATAGTTGTAATATGTCCAACATGCCGATAACTGCGGTTGGAATGTTGCGGTCAAGTGGGCACCTACTAGGTACCTACAATATGATATAATATAATAGTGCCTATTCAGGTGAATAGGCACTATTATATTAATACTGCTGCCCGCGCCTTCCCCCGCGTTTTATCGGGATAAAAAATAGCCTATATGTTATTCCAGGTCCCAAATTATACCCATACCAAATTTCAGCCTAATCGGTTCAGAAGTTTTTGTGTGAAAGAGTAACAAATATCCATCCATACATCCATCCTTACAAACTTTGACATTTATAATTTTAGTAGGATAGTAGGAAGTAGGATAGTATACTATCTACTGTACCTAGTCGTTCCTACAGTTACGGAAAGGTTTCTGTACCTAACTGTAGTAACTACTGGTACATCTACCTGATTATCAAAAGGTAGTTTATACCGACCCCCCTTGTTTGGGTAAGGTATGTTCAGTAGTGGACATAATACCTATAATGTTTGCTGATCTATTTCTGTTGATGAGGTATACATCTTTTGTTGAAAAGTAACTATTGAGAAAGGTAAGTAATAGATGATCACACAACGCTCTGACTTTTGTGAGACGTTGGGAATACTTTTAGACTTTTCGTGAGACGTTGATAATAAGCACGTCTCTGGTGAGACGTTGGGAATAACTCGATTATTTTCATAAAATACGGTCCAGCCAGTCGACAGGATCATTCACCGATTTTTCAGATGTTTGTTATCCGAGATATTGTTAATCTGTCTTGTTCACAGATTTTTGGGACATAGATCCGAGACAGATCTAGGATGATCTAAAAAAATTTGGAGAGCGGTTGCTACAAGAAGCTACCTACAAAAATATCTTCCTAGTAACTTACTTTGCAAGGAGATCTAATTCCGGCAAGTTGTCTTGTTCTATTGCTTAGACAAAGTGTGAAACGCTAATTAAACACACTCGCGCTGTCTTCAGATTGTTCTGATGGAAGTGGTAAGAACAATGCGCAAGTTATACGCGTAAAAATCTGTTTAAAGTTGCGTGAACTTTTTTTTTATTTTAGCAGCAAGGGTTTTCGGAAGTTCTTTATAAGAATTTCAAGTATACCCGTGTTAACCGAAGCTTGGTTTCTCCTTCTTAGTCACTTTGTAAGGCAAAAGGTCCTTTTTTATATGCTAGGTATAATTGGGTCTAGAAACTTAAAGTTAGGTACCTACTTACACTCAGGTGACTTCAATTTAAAATTACTTACTTAGAAATCGATGTTGAATCAGCCCACTGTTCCATTCTGCTGATAAAGCGTGTATTTGCACTTTGCACTGCCAACTCTTCTTCAACGTGCTTGCGCGCCGATAAGTGGTTCGTTCTTTTCGATATTTATGATAGACGTTCTATCAACAAACTGTGATCTTTTGCTGCAGTCAGTACAGTGCCATTTAGTGTTAGAAGTGAAGTGTACAAAAACCAAAGTGAAAGATAGAAGTAAAATTGAACATTTATAAATAGTTCATTTATTAGAAATCCTTAGCAACAGCGATAACTCTCGTCAAACGATCTAAATGTAACTTTAGACTTTGAGCAGGTTTGGCTAACTTCAATGTTTCCCCTGTAGGTGGAGCTAACGGCGCTATAGTCCGTAAGTCCCAAAGATTTTCTTACTTACTGTGTACTTGCCTCCGTGGCACAGTTGGATAGCGCATCCCCGTATTCAGGGGAAGGTCACGGGTTCAAGTCCCATCGGAGTCGTAAATTTTTGGGATATTATTAAATTCTTTAAGATTACTCAAAGTGCGGGGCATAAGCACTATAATAACAAAAACCTTATTCGAAATCAAGTCTGGAAATAAAATCAAATAGATTCAGTTCGTTATAGAATGCGACCCTCAGAGTTAGTTTAGAATGGAGTTAGAAATTAGAGGTTTTCTTCCAAGTAGATAGTTACGGACTTAATTTCTTAGTTTAAAGTACTCATGTAATTTGACTGACGTGTTTATGTAAAGGTGGGTACAGACCGGTGAAACGTAACATGCAATGTGTCATGCAATGAAAGAATTCACCGTACACATTGCTGCAATGTATCATGAAAGGTAACACACTTTGTAACAATTTCTCATAGTTTGGACGTCTTGTGCGCGCGAAATGTGCATTTCACGCGCACGCTACGAGCATTACAAGCCGCGCGCGGAGCGATCCGTGATTTGTCGGTTTTTCGAACGAACACAAAGGGGCGCGCAGTGTGCGCGGAGCAGCCAACGTGGACGGTCGTTTTGAAATCAACACGTGCACGCAACGAACATGGAGGACGACACTGCGTGGAGTGAGGAAAAGGCATTTTGCTTGATTGCGGCAGAATGGCGGAAACAGACGAACGCGGGAGGTTCGTAGTGAATGCGCGTTAAGAGCGCGCTATGCGTCCACGCTTGCAGCGAACATGCAATGAAAGGCAGAATTATACATTTCATGTTACGTTTCACCAGTCTGTACCCACCTTAAGAACAATAAATAAAGCACTTTGATTGTGAGTGTTTTGTGCGACTTTCAATCTATCAACCATCCTGTTGGATCCAGGGGAATATAATAGAATATAATAGAAATAGTCTTTATTTTTTTTAGAATAACTAAACAGGAAAACACAAACACAGTAATAGTGGCACAATGGGCGGCCTTATCGCTAAAAGCGATACCCAATGTCTCAATTTGTCAATCGTGTCGCTTGACTAATAGTGAGAACCGGGTAGGTGGTATTTGCTCCTCAATATCAGCAGTATTTCTACCTAATTTCACCGTTCTCTTAAAACTTTTTTGATTCTTCAAAAAACAAGAACTTTGTACCGCCAGAAAATTGTCTCAAAGACTGTTAAATATCGAACACATATACCTCCTCATTTTTGTGATTTCGATGATATTGCATTAGTTCCGAGTCCACACAAACTTATGTCTTGGACCACCTTCCAACAGGAACAAGAGCATCTGTTATCTAAGATAATAACCCGCTGCACCAACACATGTGATGTGCTTGGATTTAGATGTATTTGGTATGACCTATGACCTATGAACTTCCTACCTAGGTACGCATATGCGCGAAGGCCTGAAGCGACGAGATGATTTTTCAAGGCCCCCTTTGTTTTCCAGGTACCCATTACTTAAGCTTAGGCTTAGGCTCTTACTAATCATCACAAATAAGGAGTTGTATGCAGTGTTGGACCAGCACCATAAATCTAAGTGGACTTGTGGTTATGGTCTCTAATCCTAAGACTCAATTGCCATCAGAACGAGAACGGCCGGTAGTAATACGAGGCCGACTGTGGCGCTAACGGCTGCTGCCATGTGAATGGAGCCTTAGGCTCCATTCACACCAGAATGGCAGCATTCCACGTTTATTCATATTTAAATTGAGAGTGCAGAGTGGGCAGTCGTATTTGAATTAATCGGTGCTTATTTTGTTTATTAGACGCTCAGCTGCACATATCTATAAAATGAAATGAAATGAAATATATTTATTTCGCCACATAACACTTACCACGACACATTACAGATATAGGAAAGTACAGGAAACTTAAACATACATAAAGCAAATAGATAGGAAAGGTGTTAGGGGCCAAAAAGGTACCTGTCTCAGCATTATGCCGCTACAAGCCGAAGCTAGTAGTGGCGCTGGTTTTCAGACAGGTCCTAGCGGGGTGGCACAAAGCTGAAAACATTTTCATAAGGTACCTACAAGATATTTAAATACAAAGAATACAGGAAACAAGCGAGAAAATTCAGAATTTATAGGTATTAAAATTAAGTGTAGCACTTATTAAAGAAAAACATAAAAAAATTCTATGAAAGAAACTATTAGAGAACACAAAAATAACAATAAAGAAGTTAGGCGGATGGAGCGCGAGTCACGACTCACCAGTCTGTAGCCGGCCTAATTATGAAAAATCTTGTCTGTGGTACAGTTTCCATCTGACATACACGTCAAACGTCAGGACATAGACAAATAAGTCTGACGCTGTTCAGAGGATGTGAGAATTTGTAAATAAACAACAGGATTCGACTATAAAGTAAAAAATTGACTATAAAATAAAAAACATCTACATACTAATGGTAGAAACAGTTTTAAGCTGATTCTAAAATAGACTTAGTAGGTAAACTTTAAACGGAATTGTGAAAGGAACTAGTGAAAATAATCTGAATTTTTGTCACATTGATAAGATTTTTTCAGACTCAACTCGTATTTCTACAAAAATAATATATTTTCTCCCTTAATTGTGTATTTAAGCACATAATAACCCATTTATTTAAGCACGTAATAATTCCTTGTTCTTTGAAGCACGATCGTAGGTACTTCTGAAGCTTACCGTCAATTATTGGAATTTAAGCCTTTCTTGCTTTTCTCATTATTTTCTCCTTTGTTAATAAACATTGGACAGAATATTGCACTGTTTTCGATAAGGTTATGGTATGGCTTGGTTACACAAGGCGACCGCTAGTGTTATAGTTACTGCAATGCAACAACTGGGATGTTAGATATCCACTTTTATCGTAGCCTTAGACATTTTACATCACGGATTACTGTATAATTTGAGGTACGAAATAAGCAATAGGTATCTTACAAAATATTATTAGTTTTTACTTAAACGCGAAAGTTTGTGAAGTCAATATGTTTCACTAAACCAACTTGCTAGTAAAGCTGTCCGAATTCAAAATCAGTAAATAGTCAGTGGGCAATGAGTTTCTTGTAGGTAATGTTAATTCCTATTTCCTAAAGGTTTTAAGTTATTAAAACAGATCTTCATAACTGGGTGTTTATTTGTATAACTCTTAAGTATATTTGAGAAGATAGCTAACACTTCATTGTAGCTGCTCACAGTTCTAGACCAATTTCGTTTCCTTCCTCATCACAAAATCCTTTTGAGACTTAGTTGAGCATGTCGGGGAGGACGGCAACTGGGGTGGGGAGGACTGGGGTACCGACAGCCACTGGGCTGATGACCTCGGGGACCTCGACGTCTCCGCTTTCGACGATGTTGACGGGACCAACCTCAGGGGCCACCACAGCGATGGGGCTGACGACCTCGGGGTGGACAGGTGTGCCGACAGCGATGGGCGCCACCTCGGGGACCTCGACGTCTCCGTTTTCGACGATGTTGACGGGGCCAACCTCAGGGGCCACCACAGCGATGGGGCTGACGACCTCGGGACCATCGACTACGTTGACGGGGCCAGGCGCGACCACCTCAGTAACAACGGGAGCGGGGTTGACCACGGGCGTAGCGACAACCTCACCAGCAGCGTTGATGTTGAGGATGATCTGGACCAGAGTAGTTCCAGCGGGGATAGCGGGGGTTAGCTCGACAGCGGGGACATCCTCAACGGGCTCGAAGTCGATGACGGCGCCTCCGATAGAGATAGGGACGGAGTCATCTATGATTGGGGTGGGTCCGACTGCGACGGGGACTGTGGGTCCGTCGATGATTGGGGTGGGTCCGACTACGATGGGGACTGTGGGTCCGTCGATGATTGGGGTGGGGCCGACTGCGATGGGCTGGGTGGGCTCGATGATGATGGGAGCGGGGCCGGCGGCGCCGGGGGTGACGAGCCCACGGTGCACGGGGGTGGCCACCGCCACGGCGATCAGGGAAGCGATTATCAGCATTGAATTCATATTTGCTGCAAGGAATAACGTCATATTATAGAAACAGAATTTAAATTACATTGCCTTTCTAACAACTTTAAAATTTTATAAGGTTTTAGCCTGACCGTATATGGGTAAGGTTTTTGAGAAGTATGTATGGATATGGATGTTAATTACGTTGTCCATTAAGGATCGACAGACAATGGAGTTGTCATTTGATTTAATCACATAGATACTTATGCTAAATAGTATATAAAAGTTCAACATGGTGGTCGTAAAAAGCCTTTTTTAGAACAAACCCAAGTAAATTTTAATTTTTGGTTTCCAGAATAATTACTAAATGTATTATTTATTGTATTCTTACCTGTGTTTGCAAGGTGTTCAACAAACTATGATTTTCTCAAATATTTTTTGCCTTTTATATCTCATTTTTGTATAGGATTACCGTTAACTGTTACGGTTTATTGCTCTTAATCCTTTTGTAGCTCCATCCAAGTAGCGATTAGCAAGGCGATTAACAATTTGATAAGGAGTAGGTATCATTAATTATACATATGTACATACATATGTCACTATATGTATTAACTGATTTATTTCTTTTATTTTATTCAGTTTTTTTTTTTAAATTTTATAAATACCTTTGGAGCAGTTGTATTCGTGTCCTGACTTAGAATGTATAGCCCTCATTACTCCACTGTTGGACAAGTGGACAGCTTCCACCTATTCTCTACAGAGAGATATTACATTAGCCACCTTCGTCCTTCGAAAGCGTCCCTTAAGAAATGAAATGAAACGAAAATATTTATTGAAAAAGAAATACACAATAACAATGGTTACCTCAATGTTAATCTAAAGTAAGGTTTTATCAGTTTCTAGTCAATTCACTTAGGTTTTCTGCATCTAGCGAAGCCACAGGCATAAGCAAGTCACAAAAGAAAACAGAAAAGTACAATCAAATAGGTAAACTATACACTAGCCAAACTCGATGTGGGATGTTTGTAAACAAACCACGACACGAATAACTAAAACACACTTGCTTGGCGTCGAGTTTCATAATATTTATTGAAGGAAGGATCTCAAATCGACAAGTAATGTAAATTGCATCCAGCGAGTACATTGCACAAGCCAGTTTGTGGAAGCAAGACGGAGCGTGTGGCCGAGCTCTCTTGCTTGCGCAAACTGGCTTGTGCAATCATGCATGTACAAATGGTTGAGCGTGGAGCCGGGCTATTATGTTTTTCATGCATTTAAATATCATTCGTTCAGTGGTAGGTCAATAAATCATGATGATAAATGATGTGTGATTCTGAACTATCATCATCATGAAATCCTTAAGTACATGCATCGAACCACGCCATTTCCATTAAAAAATAATATTTTTATTTTGGTAATCAAGAAAGGAATTAACAGATTAAAGACGTATCAAGTGATGATTAATTTTCTATAGTCCACGGAAACGGTAACTTGGATTACCTATCACAACGAAAGATAAATAATTATTATGTTGACGATTAATGTGGTACGACGGCGGACGAAGATCCGCCTGCGACGCAGAAGGTTGCGGCCTTGATTCCCGCTTTCATTCTGGGTATTTGTATAATAAATAATATGGCAGACTTCAAATTCCCTTACTTTTACAGTTATTTTAAGTTTTGCGGGATAAATACTAATCCCCTGGGGATACGAATTTTATGGGACCCCTTCGTGATCATTTTCTATACAATAAGGAAATAATTTTCAAAATCGGTCCATAATTGGCGGAGATATCGCGTAACATACATACGAAAAAAAACAACATACAGACGAATTGAGAACCTCCTCCATTTGAACTCAGTTAAAAATATATATCTATGTAATGTACCGTGCCGTGTGGTGCTGGCCTAGAATATGCACCACCCCACCTCTTCCCGCGGGTGTCTTAAGAGGCGACTAAGGGTTATAAACCCGACAGGGGAGCGGGCAGCAGTGCCCCCTGTAGAACGGACGAACAACCAAAACGGCGATCGCCGACCCGCCTGCCAAGCATGGCGATTATGGCAACCCCCCCCCCCCCCCCCCCCTCCCCCCCCTAAACATCGGCTGATATGATGAGGTACGAACTGTAGCAGCAAGGAATTTCTTTTTAATAAAAACGGTTTAAAAGCAAGTCAGGTAAATTAAGTTTTCTTTAAGGAACTCGTTCAATATCGAAATTACTGAGCCATTGCTTTCCACTTTAGAATAATTAGATTTTTAATGGATTGCAGTGCATTACCTAACTTTAGTCTAGAGCACGTCTTTGGCCAAAGTTTTATTTTATTTTAACAATTTTAGTTTCTGTAGTAACACAGAACCACCTGAAAGCACTCGTAGCGTTAAGGCCGCCCTTTGTGATACCGCGATTCCTGCATTTCCTGTCTTTTATATACACTAAGCAAGTATACCGAGGTCACAACGTACTATTAAAACAATTTGATAAAGTGTTTGAAGAAACGGTCATTCAGCACAGCATGGACAGCACTAACTAAGAAAAAAAAAACAAAACAAAATAAATTACATATATACAATATATACATAAGGTAGGTACTAACCTACTGATATCACTTTTGGAAGGCAGGACTCTCTTGACTATATATTTGACAAATACTTACCCAAAAGTTAACTAGCTGACATACCATCGAACCTACAGATTAAGTTAGTACCTGTCTAATCATAATTATGGATTTTTTATTTTATATTCTGTGAAATTATTTGACATTGTACGAATATTATTGACAAAGTAGCATATGTATCTATGTATTTTTACTTGTTAACAACTACTACTTCAACTTATATAATCAATCATACCTACTTTTACTTATTTTATTTCAAAATAATTGTAAAATAATTGTTGCGCCCTGACAGGGTTTTTATCTACTTGAACGTTCATGGCAAACGTTTTTATCGGTGAAGTCGCGCTGTATTTTTGGCGTGATAATTAATATATTCCCTGTGAATTTATATTATGAATAAATGAATTGAGTTGACTTAAGATTCTACCATGCTAGCCTTAGCAACATCATCTGGCAGGCTTTTGTCACCGCTAACGTACCAGCTATTCTCGAACCGAATGGTATGTTGCGTGACGATGGTAACAGGCCCGACGGTATGACACTAGTCCCTTGGGAGTTGGGGCGGCCCATTGTGTGAGACGCTACTTGCGTCGATACACTTGCGCCTTCCAATCTTCCGAGGACATCCGTGAGGGCTGGCGCAGTGGCAGATTTGGCCGAGGACGAAGTAACATTATCGAATCTGCGTCGAGGATCTTATGAGGCGCAAATATGCAGGTCTTGTCAGAGCCTACGTATTTGCTCGGTGCAGCGCATCAGCATTGCCATACAGCGGGGCAATGCAGCCAGGGTCTTGGGGACGCTTCAAACTGGTAATGATATGGACCAATTATTTCAATTGTAAATACTACTTCTATTTGTTTCTATTATTTGATTGTAATTTTCTTTGTTAATAAAGATGTAATAGGTACTTAGGATTATTAAAATTTATTATTTTGTACAGGAAACCACGTAGTAATGTGTACTAAGCCGGAAGGGGGCGGTTCTTGACCCCGAGGTGATCAACTTGTGATATATTTTTTTGAAGATCGTGTTATCCTAATCGTATTCTTTTACACTCTTGAATTATTTAGCATTATAAAATATTTCACAAATTTCACAAATGTTTTTTTATCTAAAACCAGCCTTGAATTACTAGAAAAAATTATGCACTTAAATCCTTTGAAATTCAAAGTAATAATTAAAAATACGCGTAAAAAAACACAAATGTAAAGAAAAAGACTAATCATTAATAAAATAATAATGTTAAATCCGTTAAATCTCCAAAAATCGTAGAACAAGAGATGCTATCAAGGCCCAGAATCACCCCCTTTCCGCTTATTACACAAACTCGTAGTTAGTGGCACCCTGTATACCAATGCATTTTCTTTGAACATTTTCCGAATTCTACATATATTCATAGGTGAACTAAAATTATTTTACACATCTATTAAAAATTCACGGCACCACACATTGCTTATAAGTCAAACTTTAATGCTATAGTCGAGTTCCCCGCTCTAGTTGTACCAACCAGGCACTAATTTAATGGAACTCACTGGCAAGTCTTCAATAATTCCGAACCCATCTTAAATTCTATTCACTATACAGAACGATTTGGATGATAGAATTCACAAGTAGTTAGCGTAGAAACTGATTTAAGCGATAAGGCTGCATGCTGTTTTATCCTACTAATATTATGTATAAATGTGAAAGTTTGTATGGATGGATGTATGGATATTTGTTACTCTTTCACGCAAAAACGACTGAACCGATTAGGCTGAAATTTGGTATCGGTATAGTTTGGGACCTGGAATAACATATAGGCTATTTTTTATCAGGATAAAACGCGGGCGAAGGCGCGGGCAGCAACTAGTAAATTAATAATCTACATTTTAAGCTATATTATTATGACGATGATACCAAAAAAGTGTAATGTATTGTATTGTATGATACCTAGTCGAAATTTGGCAAATGCGGCCAATCTGAACGGAGACTCATCCTTGTGCGTGCGCAGGACATAGCTAATTATAGTGCTCAAGTGTATGCGCAAACACAGATTTATATCATCATAGTATCCAATGTTGGCAATCCTCTCCCATTCGCTCCAAAAAGCGGAAACAAGCAAAAATAAATAAATATTTTTCTTCTTCTAAGGTTCTTCTAATTCACATAGGGAAGACCAAACCTAGCACTGAAAAATCGATTCGTCTCAAAACTCTCCCATGCGTATATATCTATAATGTACTCTATGCTCCCATGTTTCGTGACAATGAATCTTGTTGGTTTATTAGAAACCTAGGATAGTCAAGCAATCAAGCAATAACAGCCAGACAGTAAAATCTTTTGTTGCCTGGAAGAAATCGCTTTAAGCGATAAGGCCGCCAATTCTTTTTATCGTACCAAACTGTTTAGATATATTTATTTCTGAATAAAGCATTATTAATCTATCTATTAAGAATTACGTGTCCTAGATTTGATGATTCCGAAGCACCGATTAAAAATCATTATCCAAGAGTCAAGCTTATAATATTTATACACATATTAAACATGGGTACCTTGCCCATGCATCCGCCCGCCCAAATAAACATGTCGTTATCGTGTTGCCCAAACTCTCGTGAGATTGGTGCCTCAGGAGAACACACATACACACACTATTTCACACGCACACAATCACACACCACATCACACGCACATTATCACACACTGAGTAAAATATAAAACGTAAAAGTAGAGCAAGAAATAAAAAGCCCGCCAAAAAAAAACAATTACTATCTATAAAAGCGGACGATCACCTGTCGCGTAGGGGTAAGCTGAAAAACACCGCCGAACATGCTATTTATGCTTGTCGGCATTATGCTGAGCTAACTCCAATTGCCTGAGAATGTACTTAGTTATGTATTAATTTATATTTATAGTTTTTAATAAGTTTGTACTCATTCATTTTGTAAGTTTCTTTATAGATATAAGTTATGGTTGGATATGTTATGTAACTTACAGTTATAAGTTCAGGCAATAAATAATTATTCTATTCTATTCTATTCTATTCTATTCTATTCTATTCTATTCTATTCTATTCTATTCTATTCTATTCTATTCTATTCTATTCTATTCTATTCTATTCTATTCTATTCTATTCTATTCTATTCTATTCTATTCTATTCTATTCTATTCTATTCTATTCTATTCTATTCTATTCTATTCTATTCTATTCTATTCTATTCTATTCTATTCTATTCTATTCTATTCTATTCTATTCTATTCTATTCTATTCTATTCTATTCTATTCTTATCTAATTGGTTTGATTTAATTCTGGGTTAGAACCCAGAAGCCTAAGTAGATAATTTTCTATACATAGATGTATAGAATATCATAATAAATTGGCTGATTCAGGTAACGAGATACTGTAGTTGGGGCCCTCGCGACCGCCAGTGCATAAACAATGCCGCTGCGACTGACACCACTTATTCATTGCTGTGATTTCCCAGGAGGCTGCTACGCTAGACTCTATATTGGAATGCACGTAAGAGGTCTTAGGGGCTAACATATTGTATTTATTACTTAACTATAAATAAACCGTGTATGTAAAACAATATGATAAAACAATATGGATGCAGTATCTCTGCCTTTTTGAGAATCTGTCCTTTTAAGAATGTGTTTTTGAAAATCTGTCTTTATCAGAACAGATCGTGTATTAACTGTGCAGGATGCGTTTGTAAAGTATTAAAAACTTGTTTCCACGCCTTCGACCGCATTTTTCCGGTGTATATATAGTATCCTATATCCTTCCCCATACCAACTACGAGTTTATCTTTGATTTAGCCGTTTCAGCGTGAAAAGGTAACAGACAGAATTACTTAAAAATAAGATAAGTATAGATTACACAGCGCATAGAAAAATATTTTCTACTCGCTTTCTACTCGGGAAAAAGTTATGTAAAACTGAGAATGATAAATTTTATTTAATATACTTGAATAACAATTATTGCCATTTAATTGATAATTAAAATCATACATGACCATGCTTGCGGCTTGTCCTTTTCTTCTTCTTCCTGCTCTTATCCCACACTACAAAAGGTGGGGTCGACACGCATGTCTTTTTCTTCTACTCTCCTCTATCAGCCGTCATCTCTGTACTTACACCTTTCTTAACCATTCCCTCTTTCACACAATCCATCCATCTTTTCTTCGGTCTTTTCTTCCGGTTTAAAAGGATAAGCTTGCGGCTTGTCCTTTTAAACCTTAAATTTTTTAACTTTTAGACATTTAGGTATTTATTGTGACTATAACCATAATTATTTCTGTGACATTTAGTACTGTGTGTAATTTGTTATTTGACAAGAAAGAGATCGCATTTTACTGACAAGATAATGTTTGTATAGTGCCGTTCTTTTTTGAATAGAAAATATTTTCATTAAATTTCTTAATATCTCGGTACGTTCTACTGGGTAAAAAGGTCCTTTCTCCGACGATATCCTTACTAACATAAAGGTCTGAAGCCCGACACATTCGTTGAAAGCTAGAATCTACAATTAGGTGTTTATGGAAATATACAAGCTACTATTTAGAAGATAGAATAGAAATTCGCGCAGACAGTATGGGCGGGTATGAAACAACTAACGAACCAATATTGCTGGGTCGTGGTGCAAACCAGTGCGAGCTGCGAGCGCTCATTATTAACATAGAGTAACGACACAGATTTCAACAGATATACCAGGTGAAAAAAATGAAAGTGCCTACCCAATGGTAGACGGGTAATATTGGTACCTTATGGAGTACATCAAAGTCATGGACACAGTCCGACGGATTGGTGCGCCATTTCAGTGTATGAAAACTGTAGGAAGCCGCAAGAATTTGTGAATTTGTGAGTTAAGACCGATACTCACACGATCCGCATCTAATCGACATCTACACTAATTTCAATTAAAACTTGTTTTTTTCCGCAGATAGTTTTCAAAACTTTGGAAAACTTTAATAAATTGGAAAACTTCGCATGTGGTGTACCTGCACACATGCCTCAACTAAAAATGTTTTTTATTTTACCAGATAGTAAAGGTATTGCCTTGATCGAAACCCTTAAAAGGAAACAGTTCCTCCAGTAGGTACAACATACCGCCGCGCCGTCCCGGTCGGTTTTAACTGCCTGTGGCCTGCTTTGTGCCCAGTCTGCGGCCGCTGCAAGTGAAACGTAATCGCACGATACCGACTGCAAGCGTTATTAATTAATAATTATACACTCCTGGTAGTTCATCTGTTACCACCTGCCTGCTCTGTGCCGTCTGCGGCTGCTACAAGTGAACCGTAATCGCACGTAAGCACACGCACGGCTAGGCTAATGGCAGCCACCGACTGCAAGCGATATTACACACAGCTGGCAGTTCATCTGTTACCACCTGCCTGCTGTGTGCCCAGTCTGCGGCTGCCACAAGTGAAAAGTAATCACACATAAGCACACGCCCGGCTAGGCTTATGGCAGCCACCGACTGCAAGCGTTATTAATTATACACAGATGGTAGTTCATCTGTTACCCCCTTCCTGCTCTCTGCCGAGTCTGTGGCTACCGCAAGTGAAACGTAATCGCACGTAAGCACACGCACGGCAGGCTGCAATCAATTGGCTCCCACCACAGAATTGGCAATGCTCCCACCGACTGCAATCGATATAACACACAGCTGGTAGTTCATCTGTTACCATCTGCCTGCTCTGTACCCAGTCTGAAGCTACTGCAAGTGGAACGTAATCGCACGTAAGCACACGCACGGCGTGGCTAGTGGCACCCACCGACTGCAAGCGATATTACACAGCTGGAAGTTTTAGATGCCTTCTCTTTGAAACAGTTAAAATTATTTCAATTTACATTATATTTATTGATTCAAGAAGAAATGGAGCTGAGAGCAGAACGTTTCTTAGTTTGTTTTGTACTAAAATCTCAACTAACATATTAGCAACAACTATTACCCAACTAACAGCCTTACTGTCTTACTGCTCAGCAGAGCAGCAAAGCATCTAAAACGCGACAGCTTAAAGTTTTTATTATCATATGATTTACAATGTAGTCCAGAGTTTGTTCCAGAGGACAAAATGAATAATGATTCATCATCATCATATCGGGCCATCGACGTCCACTACTTGATATAGGCATAAGGAACTCCACATTGACCGATTTTGCTCTGCCAGAATCCAGCGATTTCCCGCGACCTTCACTAGGTCGCTATTCGTCGTCGTTAGTCAGATATTTGTTTTTTTTTTTTTGGGTGTTTGTGAAAAAGTAAATACTTATGCTTTAAGAAACGGCAGCGAGCGAAGCGAGCCTTGAAAATTGTTGAGACTGCGTTGGCTGGCAGACAAAAAACTATGAACATAAATAACGGTGAGAGTAGCGAACTGCGGTTATTTTGGAGTTTGGTGAGGTCGGGTTAGCAACAAAGAAAGGAAGCTGAGACGACGGCGATCAACCGCATTTGTTGCGATTCTTATTGGGGATATACGAAAGTAACATACCGAAACGATATAACGGCAAGCGGAGCAGATCCCTGAAAATATTGAAAAGTCTTTGGTGGCTGAGAAAATTCTTAAGAAACTTACTTACTTCAAATACTCTCTCTGTTAAGATAATATTTCTATGAAAAACAAAAACGTACGAACCTATCTGAGATGACAGGCAAGACAATTATTGCGGCTAAAAAGCTGACCCGCCCGCAGAGTGTCTGCCGTTTCCTTACCAGCCCATCATTTGATTTTCCATTTCAATTTTGTAATACCATGCTTGATTCATCCCCTCATCCATCTCTATACGACAAAACCAATTCAATCGCAATGAAAAATGCGCCATGTATATCATGTACATAAAACTCTTATTTGATTGCACGTGACCGCATCATGATCCGGTGTAATTTCACCATTTTAAAATCGACTACTCATTCCCGATTGAGTGCAACTGATAAACATATATTTTACGATTCGGACAGAATTACGGATTAACTAAAGTGTTTATGAAGTGACTTTTCTGATAACGAATAAAGATAATTGATAAAACAATTTATGATGTTTTCAATAAAACTGGGTTTAGTGTACCTAGATGGATAGAGATCGTGTCTACCACCATAATTATTTCGGCCGCTATGCATCATTTGTTTTTATTGTTTATCTTGAATAAGTTCCAGTTTAAATCTAGTATAACTAGTATTTGTAGAGTGTAGAACTCTTGAAGTTGCTTAGTAAAGTAAAAGAAAACCACCGTAAAGTAAAAGTACCAACTCCAGCTGTTGTCATCACAACGTAGTTTTTTTATGATTCGAACAACTTTTAGATAACAATAACTCCATGATCAAGTTATATTATTAGACCAGGCATAACAAATTATGTAGCGTTCAAATTATTGATATGGATGGCGTTAAAATTTAATGATTTCAACTTTTTGAGCAATTACGTACAATCGACTTTGAAGGATTTCATTTCATTTTAACGAATGAAATTGAATACGAGAAAAGTCTGTTTCACGATGTATCACTCTGTTATAGAGTGGCAGACGTTCCCTCATTATCAAACAATAAACTAGCATGCTCAAACTCATGAATACTGATACAACATGAAGCTAATGGGCCCTAACCACAGGTCAGATCGGCGCAACAGGATGTAGTCGCTGGCTCCAAGCCAAAAGCTGGAGTACCTAATCCTTACATCGATGACACTTTTCTTATGCGTTTTACAATCCGCTTCAGTTGAGTGGACGGTCTCGATCGTGCCAAGTTTTTGGTATACAAACAGATAAATCACTTTTATGTCGTTTGTTTTCATAGATGCATATTGTGATTAAAGATTCTTATATGAAATGATGGTAGAAAAGTCACTGATAGCTCGGATCTCACAGAGATATCCACTTTTTTACCATAGGTGTGTAATTAATACTTTTCACTTTTCTTATAGTTTTTTTAAATACTGATGTATTCTTAGCTAATATAAAAAAGTTAAAGTGCTTATTTTGTTGCTGTCTTCATCATCATCATCATCAGCCCGTACACGTCCACCGCTGAACATAGGCCTCCTCCAAACGGCGCCACGAATAGCGGTCCTGAGCAGCCTCCATCCAACGACTCCCTGCGACCGCTACAATTATATCGAGCGCTACCATAGAATCACCAAATAGCGCAAGAGATTATTGGAATGCAGATGGCGCGTTAAACTCGCGAAGGTACGCAGATGCTGGGTCAATACTCCGCAGATGACGGCAGCTGGCTTATCCGAGGCCAATAGCATTGTGTTCAAATAGTCAAGGAGAAACGTTCTCCTTCATAACTTGTCTAGTTTATTATAAATCCAGACGGCAAACAACATAGTGTCTGGAACGTTATTGGAAAGAATTGCGTTTATGACCTCCTCACGTACACCGCTTAGAAGCGGGGTTCTTCTATAATCACCACGCTTCGCAGGGGAATTGGTGATCGCAGTGTAGGTGTTAATGTACTCAAAAGGGAGCTGCTGCTCCTCCTCTTCAAGACAAGTTTGGTTGACTGAGTTCAGCATTTTTTTTGAATAGGATAATTAAGATCTGTTTCTGTTCTAATGGTGTCTGTTTTTTTAATAGACAATAGACTAGTTAGTTATATATAGACTAGAATTAGTTTATCCACTATCTCACCTGATGGAAAGTGACGATGTGGCTGACGGTGTATCGCGAAGGTCTAGAAGACACCTAGTGAATAGCTAACAATAAATAATTGTTTTATTATTATTTTAGGTCAGTACTGCAAGTAACATCGTGATGATGCTGGTCACGGTGGTGGCACGGAGCATCGTATACGTCCCCTATTAACCTATCTATGTCCATTTCAAACTATTGGCTCTCGTACTACCCCAGGTTGAATAACTCAACAATCCAGGTTGTTATTCGCAGCTTCGAACGAGGTTCACCATTCGATTCCCATTTCGAACCAATTTCTGCTGTAGGATATTTAAATTAAATTATTAATGTAGTAACAAAAAAAAATATAGAGTCTTAATAAACAGTAATAAAAATAAAATAGAATAGAATAGAATTGAAATACTCTTTATTGCACACCAAGATAGAATAACAAGACAGGAAAACACAAACACAGAAATAGTTGCACAATGGGCGGCCTTATCGCTAATAGCGATTTCTTCCAGGCAACCTTTGGATGGACACGTAATTATTGTATAGGTATAGACGGGGGCGTATTAAAGACTAATGTATACTATATACAGAAAATACATAAACTAACATAATAATATTTATATTTTAAACTATTGACGATTTATATTACTTTGATCTAATACACCATCGATCCCCTGCCAAGCGTGGTGATTATGGCATAACCCCCCCCCCATATGATGGCAACAATTATTCGTGGCGTCGTTTGGGGGAGGCCTATGTTCAGCAGTGGACGTGTACAGGCTGATGACGATGATGATTACTTTGACATTTTTAATTTCATTGACATTGTAATTATAGACTAGAAATAATTTTACAGTGCCCTTACTGGGTGCACGTACAAGCTTACCACTTCGCCATTCAACTACATTAATAATTATTTGTAAGAAAATATTATTGAATAATGAATTATTAAAGATTATTTATCGTTTATTTATCGTGTCGCCCCGTGACCACGATCGCTGTAACGCGATGGAAGCGTACGGGAAAGTATAACAAAACGTACGCGATATAAATTCCCGATAAGTAATTTTTAATATGTTAACAAATCGCAAAAGTTTCAAAGAATTATGAATTACTAACTGCTGCCCGCGCCTTCGCTCGCGTTGTATTGCGATAAAAAATTGCCTATATGTTATTCCAGGTCCCAAACTATACCCATACCAAATTAAACCTAATCGGTTCAGTAATTTTTGCGTGAAAGAGTAACAAATATCCATACATCCATCCATACAAACCTTGATATTTATAATATTAGTCGGATAAAGTGCGATGACATCAAATTCAGTTGTATTTAATCTTTATCTTACCCAATTTCCAATCATTTCTTTCGAGGAAAAGTAGTTGGGCGCTTAGTTTAGAAATTTCTTGACCATTGTTTAGGAGTGAGCCGATGAAAAGTAAACTGTTCGCAGTCTCCGTTGTCCGATCTCCGTTGGAGCGTGAAAGAAAATAGACCAAAACACAAAATGCCAGTCAAAAGCGGAGAGCGGCCCTGCGGTACATACCGACCCTGTGGTCAGGGCTGCCAAAACTATGAAAGATACGGCCTGCGAACTATTATTACTAGATTCAGCCTGCAGCTTGGCACGCGTTTTCCCGGGATTAGATAAACCCATATGTTATTCAAAGTCTGGAGTTGCATCCATGCCAAATTTCAGCCTAATCAGTTGAGTAGTTTAGTGACGCCTGAAGGAGCGGAAAAGAGGTAACAAACCTAATATAAACATTCAAACTTTCGCATTTATAATACTTATACTTATACTCATTTATTCGCCGTAGTCTTTGGCCGTAGTAGCACTGGGCATACTTGGTTAAGTCAATTTACAATAATTCACAATAAATGTGCTTAATATAATTTTTAATTCGCAGCAATAAAACAGACAATTAGAATTAAAATTAAATAACTCAGGAATTTAGAATTTATAAATATGTAAAATAAATTAAATTGGATCAGCTGTAGAAGGGCACCGTTAAAGTCTGGTTCAAAAATATAAGTTAGCAGTGCTGCTGTAAGAGGGCATTGTCTATTATAATTAATTCAAAATGAATGTGACTACTTCAAACTAAAACACAAAATGTGCGTCTCCGAGCGTGAGTATTCTTTTTAACCGACTTCAAAACAAGGAGGTTATCAATTCATCTGTTTGTTTTTGTATGTATGTTACGCGATATCTCCGCCAATTATAGACCGATTTTGAAAATTCTTTCACTATTAGATAAAGATAATAGATAAAATTTATTTATTTACCCACAAATCACAAGGACAATAAATAAATAGTCTAAAATTAACGTAAGGAGACATATCGCTCCGTTCCGCACTGTCAATAGTATGTAAGAAATTCAATGATCTGTTTAGCTTTATAGAAATATTGACATGTATCTAAATCGCATTAAATTTAGATTTAGATAGGAAAAATAACAATGTATTAGACACTTAAGTGATATTATAAATGCGCTAGTGGTTTTTTTTCACTTCTTCCACTAGTGGACAAAAAATTGAAGTGAAGAGAATATCAATAACACCTTATTTCTTATTTGATATTAATAACTATGTTTATAGTATAAAATTTGACTTGTCTAAGTGCTTATTTTGTAAGCCTAAAGAAATAAAGTTGTTGATTCTGATTCTGATTCTATCAAATTCTAAAACTAACAATTATTAAAAATGGGGTAAAAAGGGTCCCTATCTCAGCGTAATGCAGTGGGCAATTAATTGTCCAATACTGCGCTATTGTTTAGAAAATTATTCCGAAGGGGTCCCATAAATTTTTTATCCCGCAAAACTTAAATAAGTGTAAAAGTAAGGGAATTTGAAGTCGGTTTATCGTTTTTTAAAACACGCCATATTATTACTTCCATTCATTTTTTGTTTTTCATTTATTTATGTTACACCTTAATTACTTCTTATATAATATAAAAGCTAACTTAAACCGTAGAAAATTCCGGTTTGTATGTTAGCCAGTCTCAAATTGGTGAGATATGTTTATATTAATCTAACTACAAAGGTATATAGGTAGGCTATGTACCTACCTATATACCTTAGTAGTTAGATGGGTACATTCGACCCGTACACTCACTATACTATTAAATAAAATAAAAATAAAAACAATAACCAATAGTGTTAAGGCAGGCCACACCCTGCAAGTACAAGTACTAGGGTAAATTCGTGCCTCGCTTTTACGCTGAGGTGCCTCACTATGCCTCGCGAGGTCAACCTTTAGCTACTGCTCCACATCCACTTCTTCCGGATAAAAAGAACCCTCCCTCATCTTATGCCAATTATCATCTATACCTTCTAAGGCTACTATGCAAAATTTGAACAACAAATTGGGTCAGTTAGATACAGCGATGTCGTGGCCGATCTGGAAGGTCTTGATTTATGGCTATTTTTGCTCTGCTTTTCTCAAGGCTGTATCTCTTGAACAGGTATTCGAAATTTTAATAGGGTGTGTATAACAAAATTGTCGCTATAACAACAAATATATTTATTTATTTTCTTTAGTATTTATTAGGGAAACATACAGTTGTTATAAAATACATTAATAAAAATACTAAACTAACACTGAAACCAGCAAAGTTTCCACCATTAAATAGAACATTAAAAGAGAACACAGAGTTCAGAGCTCTAATATGCAACTAAAAACACATATAAATAAAACCATATCAATAATCAAAAAACATTGTCGAATAATATCTCATATCTTTAAAAGAGCAATTCTTGTATATAAATATATAATCTGAATCTCGGACACGGCTCCAACAATTTTCATGAAATTTAGTTGGGTAGTGGGGTTTCGGGGCGATAAATCGATCTAGCTAGAATTCATTTATAGAAAATGTCGTTTGATTCGTGTTTTCACTAATTAACTTTTATCGATAAAGTATTTTAGTACACTCCCATAGACAAGATTTCGACGCTACAAAGCCCTCATATATCATATGACAGCTTTTTTTTTAATTACTGCTTATACTCGGATATGACATCACAATAAAAAAAAAAAGGAAAGGAAAGTTGTCAGCTAAGATAAATGAACCCATAGACAAGGCCATAGACATAAAGTCCATATTATGTCGGTAAGATCGAAAAATATTATTCATATTTCATCAGTTCATCAGTATGTAATTCGTATTTAAAAATAATTTCTTAAAAACACAATATACAAAAAAAACATACCGAACAAAGTTCGGTCATCCAGGTACTGTGTTAAAAAGTGCCGAGAACCTCGGGATGCTCGTACGTCATATCTCTTAAAGTTTAGCCTTCACGGTAACTAACATAATAACTAATTTTTTTTTTAAAATATTAATTTCATCGTCATCCTATCAGCCCATACTCGTCCACTGCTCGACATAGGCCTCCCCCATACGACGACGTCACAAATATTATAAGGTAGGAAAAATGGCTGAAACAAATATAAATTTTAAACTAAGTTGTCTGGATTCTGTAAGCTACGCCAGCCCTAGGTTACTGGATAGGGTTGTCTATTGAAAATAAACAACGGAACGAGAGGGTACCAATATGTTTGCCGAAGCTCCGTGCGCTGGCAGAACAAACTAGTTCTAACTGTAAAACAAATTAAATTTACTCAGTGCTTTCATTTGGAGAAACAAGATTGAAGCTATTGGATAAACACAATTGGCGATGCGGACCAGAAAAAAAAAAACATTAATATATTTAAATAACTGTGCCCGCGACTTCGTCCGCGTGGAATAGAGACAATGTGATTTTCATACAAATTTTCAACCCCTATTCCCTTTGATATTTTACCCCCGTGAGGGTAAAGTTTTTAGTAACTTAAAATGAAATTTTATTAGGATCTAATTAACAACCTACAAAATAAATTCCAAGCTTTTAGCTTTAATAATGACGTTATTTCTATACAACCTTTCATCCCCTCTTTCAACAACTTTTAACCCTTTTTTCGCAAATTAAAAAGTACCCGAAGTCCTTTCTCAGGCTCTAAAGTTTCTGTGTACCAAATATTATTACAATAAATATTTATTAATATCGGTTCAGTAGTTTTGGCGTGAAAAGAACACTTATCTACTCGTAGGCTTTACACCATCCTATAAATGTAAAAAAATATACCGTAAATGCAAATGCTCATAGTTAACGAGATTGTTCATTGGATTGTTTCCGTTTTAATTTTATTAACTGTATTACTGTGTCCCGCTTTCATCTAAACCTCTCGGTGCACCAGCTACCCGACAGGAGTAAATTGAAAAATAGCGCTAAATGTACATACTCGTATATTAATTTATTTTATGTCTATAATTAAGTCGAACTGTAATTAGTATTTATAAGGCAATAAATGATTTTTCTATTCTATTCTATAAATAATTCATGGAAATCGGATTGGATTCAACTTTCAGATTAACTAGCTAAAAGCTCAAAAGCCTGAGTCGTTGATTATTTAGTTTGTTTTGTACGACAAAGCCTACCCGGGAGCTTTTCGACTACAATAACAAATAGGTGTACTTTAAACATTTAAATTGCATTACGCGACCACTTTTAGCCTGTTGTTTTCTAAATAGCGTGGGCTTATTCTAGACTGCTTTTGCCGTCGTACATTGCGATTTTTTGTGTCTTTATCGCCCAACTAATTGTACGTATATGTTGTATAAAACTTATGTTCTGCCAAGTAGTGCTCTTGCTTTGTTAATCAGATTAATAAGCTATATACTCGTGGTAAAATAAGGTAAACTAAATGGATTTCTCTGACAAGAAACATTATTACATAAAAACCACCTTTTTCATAATAGTCTGCTAAATTAAAGCATTGCGCATCATTGCGTCTTCTATTGACGTAAGTCAGAGTGAGAGATAACACTACTTAGCAGCTGTTTTAAGTTAGCAGACCATTATGAATACGGGGGTTAATATTTAGATCGATAGCAGTTTGCTGATTGACGGATTTTTTTTTATTAAACTTACGGCAATCTTATAACGCCGGCCATTTTTCAGCGACCACTGGGATTTCCAAGTTTAGCTACCGCCCAAAGACCTTTATTTATTGCTAGGGATGTGCTGTTTTTGCGCCACGACGAATTAACATAATAATTCCCTTGCTGGGTAAATTGCCGAGCACTGCTAGCTTTTGTTTAGCTTTTTCAAAAAGCGCTGTGGTAATACTTTTACCTACGCGGTAAAAGGCATAAAGGGAAAAAGCCACAGGCTGCAAATTGAAATTCGCGCAATTTTTCACGAGCCTTTGGTAAGATTACGCGTTTCTCTATATCTCCATACAGAGTTTGTTGGTCGAGTGCTGACTTTGTGAGACAATATGACAAAGAACAGAAACTGTGAATGTTAGGATAATTAGTACCTAAACGGAGTGGATAGTTAGCGATAGATCGATGAATGACATATTTGTTATAAAAATATCGATACAAATGAAAATATTTTCATAAATACATATCTCTTGTTATATGTGTTTAGCTTGTTGGCATAATGGTGACAGCAATCAGCATCTTCATTACCTATTTTTTAGTTACTTAAGCTTCCGACTGGTATTGAGATGGACCTGTTGAGCTTCCTGTAGATTGTTTGCAACAGTCTGCAGTTAGCACAATTGTTTCAAGTGTAAATACTAATACTTATAATTAGTTTCTATTTTTGATTGTAATTTTCCTTTTTTATTAAGATATTTTTAGTTCTCTCTAATAGATAAATCTGAGAGATTGCTCCGAGCTATCGCTATAGTACCTATAACACAAGCTCTGCTTTGCTAGAGATGGTAATGTGGATTGTCCGGCATTAAAAAAAGAAAGGAAAATCAAAACTGTACTTCCAGCATGCATCAAATTCGACGAACCATCGACCAGTAGAAAAAACACTGTCGGCTGCAACATTCATAAACAGAAATGTCGCGCCAACCCCAACCCGCCGGGCTTTGTCGTCGACTTAGAAGACTCCGTAATTTAGAGCACATTGTTGACAGATGACAGATTGACAGCCTGTTAATTTAGCCTAGCGGATCAAAGCTTGTGATGGCGGCTATCGGCCAACCTCAGCACGGCACACATGTAACTGAATAAATCAATTTAGTGTTAGAAGCTTCACTTCATTATATCAGCCCATACACGGCCACTGCTGCCCATACGACGCCACAAATAGCGGTCCTGAGCCGCCTCCGTCCATCGACTGCCTGCGACCGCTACGATGTCCTCGGTCTAGGTTCATCGAGTGAATGGTCATCCAACACTCCGTTTCGCGTTGCATCGTGGTCGCCACTCGAGAACCTTTACTTCCCAGCGGTTATCGGTTCTGCAAGCTATATGATCTGCCCACTGCCACTTTAGCCTACTAATTCTGAGACCTATGTCGGTGACTGACTCTGGTTCTTCTACGGCATTTCGTATTCCGGATTCTGTCACGTAAAGAAAAACCCAGCCCTCCAATGGAGAGAGTTATGCTTGGTATGGTTATGGAGAGTCTCCATAGTCCGCTGAGCGACTCTGAGCTTATGAACGAGGCCTATAGTTAGCGACCACGTCTCGGATCCGTAAGTCATAGTCACAAGAAATTTATATACTAGTTACGTTAGTATATAAATTCCTTGCATAGTCATTATAATACAATAGTGATACACACAGTATGTAGTACGTGTACTCGCTCGTATATTATGAAAAACATTCCTCCTTATCATACTGTTACAATGAATCAAGCTCAGGTGGGTTGGGCAAGTCGTTATTATTCGTTGATTAATTCTAAGCCGATAGGTTCTCGGTACCAATGTTTTTTATTTCATTATCTCGCCCGAGCGACGTTCATAAATTACGTCGCAGCTCTCAAAGTATTCTATTATTTGTGAAGATTGTTTAGTCTAAGTTAAAGGCTCGAATTTTAGACGATGAGAACATAAGTTGGTAGGACCGAATCAAGAAAGGAGTGTAAATCGTTATTGTATTATAAACATCCATCGACGATCTTCGTTTATATTCCGTTTAAAAAAGCTTGTCATAAATCAGCTCTATAATATCGTTTTACAGAACCTTATTGCCCCAAACCAACCAAAATAGAAAATATAGACTAAGCGCAAAAACCTCAAAAACAACAGGCGACCTGAGTAATGCGCAGCTGCAATTTGTTCCAACCCAAAGTCACCCGAGCCCAGCCGATGAGGCCCGACATGACCCTTCGAGTGGCAGTGCACATAGTCAGGGCTCAGAGCCCATTCTGACGCCAGCAACACTGTAGCTGCCACAGGGCTAGACGGTCGTTGCTACTTTGCTAGCTGATATTTGATTTTCTACTTTGTAATGATTTCCGTTGTTTTAAAATTAATATTATAGAGGTTCTTTTGTTTGCGATCTTAGAAGTATTTTTTTATTAGATTTTATTTTAGTTTTCTAATCATAGTTTATTCTGTGGCAGATATAAAACTTAGAAAGTTCTATAAAATTGTTTCCAAATAGATAATAAATACATTCAATCCGTTATTTAAGTAATGTTAAACTGAATTAACTCAGGCTTTGTTATAAATTTTCCCTGGTGTTTTCAACCAAAACCATGATCCAAAAACATGTTCTACATCTACTACAAATAGCGGTCCTGTTTTGTTCCTCTATGCAACACTCAGCTTTTGTTCCCAAACTATCTGGCATCTCGTAACTTGGGACGCGCTCGTAAATTCGAGCAGGTAATGGAGTGTCACAGCCGCTTTCGTGGCAAAAACATGTCACAAGTTCTGTACTTGATGAAGTCTACTGAACTGACTTAAAAATGTTGTGAAGGTGTTGGGAAAGAACTGTGACGTGTAGGAATTCTACAAATATTAATATTATATTATAATACATATTTTGATGGATTACAAGTTGGTGTGGGTGTTGAGGGCGGCTTCAGCAAATTTATAAGTGCGAAAGTGATTTTGGACAGTTAATACTATAAAATTTCCGAAACAAAAGAAAGAACGAAATAAAACTCGTTGAAAATAAAAAAAGAAGATTAGATGGGTGATAGATTAGACAGGTACTTAGGTGTCCTACCTAGCTGAGCGATAAACACCACGAGACGTGACGCATACATTTTTAGAATTTTTCGAAATCTAAATTCTATAAATGCAGCCATCGGGTCGCGTTTGTGGCTCAGATAGGACACCGCGTTAGGGTCAGTTCACACAAAGACGCAACGCGACGCGATGATGCTTGAAAAGGCCAGTGCTTTCTCACCGCTAAGCGCGCCGCGCCTCCTGCCGCGCCGCTCCGAGGCGCATCCCGAAGTCAAACCGTCGACTTGAAGTCGCTAGTACCGCCTAGCTGAGCAACAAGACTTAGGCTCACTCGATCACTCGATTGAACAGCATCTACATGAAATCTGGACAGAAAATAGTAGAGACAAGTCACCAGCTTCAGGCTACGTGTCGTGGCATCGCGCTGCGTCTCTCGGCTTTGCAAGGCATCTCAAGGCGCAGCGCGGCGTGCCAAGCGCGTGTACCAATAGTAAATAAAGCTATATTTCGAATCACTATCTTAAAAAGTGCGCACTGTGTTGCGTCGTCGCCTCACCTGTTGGTGTCAACTGAACCTTACAATTACTTACCTTATTTTGCTTGGCTTATTCATATCTATACATATGTAGTTCGCAGCGCGTAGCAGCAGCGGTAGCAAAAAAATTCACTCAGTTTCGCGCGTCACCCATTCGGATTGCACCTCCCGCGTTCCCACTTGGCTTTCGTCGCTCTCTGGGTAGCGAATACCACGTGGTCTGAACAGGTCTTAATGCAAGTTTGAAGGAACTCGTGTCAAATAAACGCTTTATATAACATCTTGCTCCTTTGGGCCTACAAGGCCCAATTCGAAAGGGGCACAGCTCGAAACCGTCAAGTCTTTATAGCGTTTCAGATAATTTCCCTAGAGGGCGCTCAGATCGGTAACCCGGAAGATAATACGCCACGCAGTTATAAGCCAAAACGTTTAAGTTATTAGATGGGTTCGTATAGGTATACTTAAAAATTATTTTATTATAATCAAGTACCTACGAAGAAATTACAAATATTAGGTGTCTTTTAGACCCTCGTGATGCATCTTCAATTCTTCACTTACCATCAGGTGAGATTGTGGACAAACGACGGTCTTACCATCAGGTGATAGGAATTCAAGAAAAAAACCTTACATAAACTAACTGTTCTGTTCACCTTTAAAATCGCTAACAGCCAAAAACTAATCAACGTAAATGTTTAATGATAATAAATGATTGAAAAATATTATATGAAAAATGAAAAATAAAGTAATAAATTGAATCGTTTGTCGAACAGATTTGATTATTGTGAGAAGTTTTTTACTGACAGGTCAGTAAAAGCTGGTATGTGTATCCGTAAAAAAATCTTATTAAGTCTCTAGTTTTGCCCTGCAAAAACTCCTGAAAACTCCTATGTTTCTTAAATTATCAAGTATTCTAACGACGTTCTCTGCATCTGAGCAGCTTCGCGAAATGGCCAGCAGACGGCGCTAATGAAGATAAATGTGCCATTAATTAAGGTAGGGCTTTATGAAGCCGGTCACCCATTCCCCTTTTATAAGTGAGGGATGTAACAGAAACCATCATGATATGAATGTGCTTGTCGAAAAGTGTCTGACCAGTTTGTGAAGATGATACAAAAATATTTCGATACAGTCATAATATTCCGTATTTACGTAATATTTATGTTTGGATTTATTAATTGTGTCTTTTTTATGTTATAACTTTTTTGAATAATCGATTGACAGATATAATTTGTATTTATTATTTTGTTTTATTCTATGACATTTTAGTATTAAGAGTTTTAAGTTTTTGAATGGAATAATGATAAATTATATAAGACAACGTAGGTACACTATTGCATTTGGTGGCCCTGTAAAAATTGTTTATTATGTAATATATATACATATATAATATTTTTTATTAATGAATAAAAAAATACATAGGGAACCCGCGTATCGGAGTGTGGGAACATGGACATTATAGCGGTCGCAAGGATTGGTTGCTGAAACTGCTTATTCCCAGTTGTCTTGTGCAGTAGTTCTGTACAGGAAAACTGCGACAACTTTTGTCCAAGTTGTTCTGTGCACCAAAAATATTTTCGGAAATGATATAAATATTGTCTTTAGCGGTATTTAGCCACAAGTATCTTGGTACTTTCGACAAGATTTTCTAAATGTGATAATAATTTGGCGTGTTTTAAAAACGATAAACCGACTTTAAATGAATTCCCTTACTTACACTGTTTTTAAGTTTTGCGGGAAAAATACTAATCCTCTGGGAATAAAATTTTTATGGGAACACCTCGGGATCATTTTCTATGCAATAATGAAAGAATCCAGCAGCACTGCTGGACGTGTATCAGCCCATACACGTCCAGCAGTGGACGTGTATGGGCTGATGATGATGATGATGATGATGATGAACGAAAGAATTTTCAAAATCTGTCCATAAAAAATATACAGTCGGATTGAGAATCTCCGCCTTTTTTGAATTCGGTTAAAAATAGTCGCAGGGTAACCAAAAGATTCCATCTAAATTGTTGAACACACTAAGATGTTTTGGAAATCAATTGGTGTTTACTAACAGTACGAAGTGGACTTCGCTTGCAAAGGCTAGCAGTAGTAGGTAACTAGCTTATTAATTTAGCTAATTCGTTACCCTCTTAAAATAACTGAACAAAAGTTCGACCAAAAAGTGAAGGGTGGTCATACACGTCCGAGTTTTTGTATGATTTTTCTATGGATAGTCCTATTCGACTATCTGAAAACGATTCGTAAATACACAAATGTATGGAACAAACGCCTTCAGATAGTGGAATATGACTATACTCATAGACAATCTGATCCGACCATGGCCTTAGAATTTTTAATGGATCCGACAAAAAAATGGGACGTGTATGGCATGACCGCCCGAATGAGAAAACTGAAATATTATTTACATAGTTACTTGGTTTTGTTTTGATATGACTATTCGGTTTGATACAAGTTGATGAGTTAATTTCAATTCTCAGCTAATGTATGATGCTATGCTTAATTTTTTTAAAATAATTATACCTACCTTCTTTTGATTTTATAATAGTGTTTGACCTTTTGGAATAGAAAATAATGTTTTTTTGTACGTATGCATTTAAAAACCTTTAAATGATTCAATTGCGAGGTTTATTCAATGAGAATCAAACATTGATTCATCCAAACACTGATGATGGTCATGTACCCATACCTACTCCTAGCCGAAATTCGGCCCCAGCGGCTGGTCTCAACAGAGACTAACCAGTGCAGGACATTATCATAGTGCTAGAAATAACGGAATATTTACCATGATTTCCGTTTTCAGTTTTAACTTTATTGTTGTAAATAACCACGATAGTTTCAAAAGTATTACTATAGTGCACAGTGTGTACTCAAAAACAGGTGCACTCTCTATTCCCTCACTCTCATAATCCAAACACTATTATCATAGACAACCAAAAAACAACGTATTAGTAGTTCTATTCTTCTTAGTAAGTTCAATCTCTTGAATTCTTTACTATGTTAAACTGGTAACTACCTGGTAGACCGAGCTTTGATCGGTATATTTTTTTGGTATATTGTGTTTTTTAGAAATTATATTTAACACGTGAGTTAAAAAGACGAACCTCTCCCAAACGGAAACGGATCGGCCCATGCGGATTTGTTGTTGTTTCACGTCGAATGATATGGGGCGCGCTATTAGTGAAAAAGCGCATCTAACCATCAAATACTTTCCGATTAATTATGATTAAACGATTGATTTCAGAAATATTTTTGTTTATTTATAATGTTAAATATATTTAGGATGTTTGCAATCCGACAGATTTTTGAATAAAGGTGTCTATCATGCATAAAAAAAGCTTGAAAATGACTCGATTAGGTGGTCAAAATTAGTTTCGTTCTCATTTAAAGATCTATTATGTTTTTTGAAAAACTAAACAGCCACAAACATAGCTATTTTTCATCCGATAACGTATGGATTTCAATAAGATCGGGGACATAGTTTCCGAATGAAGCGGAAAGTACGTTTGTATGGGGCTAAGGGTGTAGGGTGCTAAGGGGCTAAGGCTATCCATTCCGTTCTTAACTTCATTACCTCAAGAAACACTCGTTGAGATGATCTATGTATGATAAGAGGAACGTCTCACATCCACGTATCGTTTCACCAAAACCCTTTACCTGTTAAAGGTGTAACAAAGAACTTTACGCTTAAGAATTTGCTATTTATTGAGTACAGCAGCTGATTTCCCATCGGGGCGGGCTATTCAAGGCAGGTAGCAGTTCCGTTTTATTGTTGGCTCAGTCGGGCCGGAAAATTAGTTTTTTCTACGTCGCCTTGACAGCCTGAATTGATAAACCTGTGACATCTGGTTTTATTTACATTGGGGAAGCTGTAATAAAGATTAGATAGATGTTTTAAGGAGGAGAAAAACTCTTGACACTCTTGACCGACCTCTATAGAAGAATCTGGAATCCCTATGCTGAAAGTAAAGTAAAGTAAAGTAAAAAAAATATTTATTACATCAAAATACATATGATATGTATTTACATTAGGTGCACATTCGAAAAGCAAAACAATCTTGATAACCAATTTACCTATTTATTAAATATTTAATATGTAAACAAGATGTAAGGATTGATTAATAAAGGCTTTTTGAAATTGAGATGTTTTAAAAAAGGATTGCGATATTTGTTTCAAGTGCATGCATATTTTGAGATATCTTTCCACTTTACAAAACAATCTAGAGATATTGGCCCATCACAATGGCGTTGCTTTGACCCAACACAATAGCGTTACTTTGGACCTTCACAATACCGTTGCTTTGCCCATCATAATAGCGTTGCTTTGGCCCAACACAATAGCGTTGCTTTATCCCATCAGAATAGCGTTGCTTTGGCCCAACACAATAGCGTTGCTTTGGCCCAACACAATAGCATTGCTTTAGGTCATCATAATGGCGACGCTTTGTATAACTTGAGCCTAAAGCTTCACAGGCATTCCAGGTCTATACATAAATTACAAAATTGACTAAATTAACGCCCCAGATCTACTATACAATAGCTATGGCAGCGTAAAGAAACACCTACCTACCTAATAAACACCCAAACATTAGTGTTGCCATCACTTTCAATAATCTATCACATCCAGCCATTTCATAAGGGACAAGGGGACCTTGAAACTCCCACAAGAAAATCAAAATAACTTATAAAAGCGATCCCAATGACAGGCCAAAAGCCTTCACCAGCTGACAATGCTGTCAATATCCACCTCGTTTTAATCAGACATGATTGATAGTTCCGAAGAATAGTGGCTCCAAGCTTTTGTCAAGTTACGAAGCTATTTATGACGTCACCCTTTTGTCAAGGGAAATTTGAACGGCAACGTGATTAGCCCATGATATGTGCAATATTGAGATTATGTTATTATACATAGATACCTACTGATTTTATTGATTTTTTATAACCTGCAAATAAAAATAACAACCCCGCAGTAGGTACACGTCTCGTCACAGTTTAATAACACTTGACACAGTTTACACAGTTGACACAGACACAGTTTAATAACACTTTACAGTGGAGGAGGATTCTGCGCAGGTGTAAAACGGTATAAAAATCTAAAAATCGACTTCAGCGCATCAAGGTCAGTGCCAAGGTGTGTGCCAAGTGCCAAGGTGCCAAGGTCAGCGCTATTAAACCGTGACGCGACCTATACTTAGGTACCTAGTATAAAATTCGCTTTATTGTTATTGATTTTTATCACAATTACATACGGACATTTTAATAAACAATGCCGGACAATCCACACAGCGTCATCTAGACCCAAGCTAAGCTGAGCTTTTATTATGGGTAGGTACTAGATGACTGATATACATAATACAATACATTACATCCTATGCTACTTTAATATTATAAACCAAAAGGGCGAAGGCGCGGGCAGCAGCTAGTATATCTACTAGCTGCTGCCCGCGCCTTTGCCCGCTTTTTATTGGGATAAAATATAGCCTATATGTTATTTCAGGTGCCAAACTATACCCATACCAAATTTCAACCTAATCAGTTCAGTAGTTTTTGTGTGAAAAAGTTACAAGTATCCATACATCCATCCTTACAAACTTTGACGTGTATAATATTAGTAGGAAGAATATAGTGGGAAGTAGAATAGGATAGAATAGCATTCAAATTTCGAATACTAATTTCAAATAACAAACAAATGATGTCAGATAAGAGAGTAGAGAACGTTATTCGTGAGATTGGAAAGAGTGTCGGGGATACCAACATCCACAGTTTCATTTGGGTTCATAAAATCCGATTCCAATCGCGCGGATTGAAGAATTCCTAAACGCCAAATATTTTAAGTCGAGGTCTAGGATTGGATCGAATGACTTGATGGCCCAGTAAGGTTAGTGTAGTTTAGTTAATTTAGTTTAAGTTAGGTAATATGGAGATTGTTTTCAAGGAAATGAAAGGGGCAGTGTCAACATTTGTGCATGCATGACAGGACAGGACAAAAAATTGAAGTGAAGAGAATATCAATAACACCTTATTTCTTATTTGATAATAATAACTATGTTTATAGTATAAAAGACTTGTCTAAGTGCTTATCTTGTAAGCCTAAAGAAATAAAGTTATTGATTCTGATTCTGATTCATGATTGCACAAACCAGTTTGCGCAAGCAAGATGAGCCTGGCCACACGCTCCATTTTGCTTGCGCAAACTGGTTTGAGCCCGGCCACACGCTTCACCTTGCTTGCGCAAACTATGTTTGTGCATGCATGTTTGTACAAATGTTAGAGCGTGTAGCCGGGCTATACGCTTGCTTAAATCAATAATGTAGTTGGAAATGTTTGACAGCGGGTAACACTAGTATGTAAACGGTGTCCTCTGAGAAGTATTGGTATTGTTTAGTTTGTGTAATATTATTATTGAGCTTCAGTAGGGCTAGCACAGGCTTTCTTGTCTAGGTAGAATAGATAAAAAATTACATTTAGGTGTAGAGAGTAGAAAGTTTTCTTCGTTCGAGAACACGGCGTTCGGAAGAATAAGCGGTAGAGATGTTTTCTATTCTACCCTAGAGATGAGTATACCGATGCGAACATGGGGATCAATTTACTCGTTTCTTGACATTTGAGAATAGAAACATTTCTTCTAAAATTGTCTACACCTCTCGAGACCTAGACAAGGTCTTTCTTCCCTCGCATCTCGCAATATTTGGATGTTTAATTATATTATTAAAATACTCTTTGATTTTTGGGGATTTTGTGTCTAGTTCATGGCCCCGCAGCCATTACGAGCAAATGCAACATAAAAAAATCGGAGAATGATTTGTTTGTTTGTTTGCTCCAAAACCAAATTAATCTCCGTTATTCTGTATTGTATATGCTATGAGTTCAATAATCTTCATTTGCCGCCTTTGCCAGAGAGACAGTATTTCACCGAAACATTTTGTGAAAAGATTTCGGTATTTCTTTCGTCCAATAAAAGAAAAAAAGAAAAATACATCTTTGAACGAAAGAAATTACCCTTCAAAACATTGTAATTAACATTGACAAATACAATAAAGTGACATTTTGGTGTAATCAAAAAACGTTTCGTTTTATGGGCTCAGTTTTCTTTTTAGCGATACGGCTGGTTTTATGTTGATTTTCTTGGTAATGAAACGCAAAGAACGAACTTTTTACAGCATTTATATTTTTTCTGTGGTTTGGTTCCCGTTGCTATAGAAAGCGCTTCTCTACGAAGAAACTGTTTTCTAGGGTTTGTTTCTCGAAACGGCATATTCGGGCAAGAGAAAGATTATGAAGACAATAAACTTTCTTCTTTAGTCTAGGTAGAGTAGAAATGAAAAGCCCGTGCTAGCGGGGCTGAAATGATTAGGTATATCCTAAAAGTTATTAATGTTTTATTTCAATAGTTCAGATAATGCGAACATATTCTTCAGAAGGTTAAATTCTCCAGGTTGCATCTCAAAACCAAGAAGACAATCACATGCTCCTTGAACTACTCAACGAGTAAACTGGGAAACTTTGAGTGTCGGGATTCAGATAAGCGTGTTGCAACAACACTAAGTTGAACAACTTTCACCCTTATGGAGGAAACAATAGATACATAACTTGTAGAGCAGACAAGCACCGTACGCACGATTTTTCGCGACTGCTACCTTGATAAAAGATAAAGATAAAGATAAAATTTATTTATTTACCCAACAAATTAAATAACAAGAACAACAAATAGACAGCTTAAAATTAACATAGGAGACATATATACATAGAATTCTATTAACTAACAATTATTAAAAAAAGGGGTAAAAAGGGTCCCTATCTCAGCATTATGCAGTATTGGGCAAATAATTGTCCAATACTGCGCTGGTTTTCAGTAGGGCCCTTGTGGAGTGACGACGGCAGAGTGCCTAACAAGTATATAATTATTATTATTAGGAAGTACATTTATTATTTAAACACGATACATAATTAAGACTAGGATGGTACTCTATATATTTACACATTGAACACACATAAGAAATCCAAGCATATCCAAGAACATTGTTCACTCAACCAACTGACTTGACTTCTTGTATTCGTTGCTTTGCTTTGCTACTTCACGTCGCGACACTGACAGAAGATTGACATAAGCGTAGAGCTGGCAACCCTAATTTACATATAGTACCAACATGACAAACGAAAGACCGCGCTGACATCGTTCGTGGCGGCGTCAGCGCGGCATTTCGTCTGCGATGCGAATCGAAGATTGGCAAACAATTTTTGATACATAAAAGTAATATAATGATAATAAAACATGATAAATATCATAAGGTCAGTGGAATTCTAGGTTTACTATAACTTAGTGCAGTGAAAACATTATGAAGAAGACGAAAAGTGCAATACGTGAGATTGACGCGTCCATTACGTTGGTCAGTGAGACCAAGTGAGACATTGTAAGCGTTTTTCTGCTCGCTTACTGAGAGCAAGCTTGTGCAAACCCTACAGGTAAGTTATAAATAGTATGTTTCATTTAGTTTAGAGATGCACCCCACCTACCCAGCGGTGAGTTCCTAGTGCATAAATCTAGTCGTATTTGACTAGATTTATGCACGGTTTCAGTTTTCTCTATTTCAACTAAATAACTTTTCCTACGTGTTGGGAGACTAGCGAGATGTAAAATTACCAAGTCATGTGATAAATAAAATAAATAAATAAATAATACTTAATGATGAACAATTTACACAGTATCATCTAGCCCCATGCCAAGCAGAACTTATGTTATGAGTAGGTACTAGGTAACTGATATATGTAAAAGACTACGTAGATATGTATATATGTTTTATTAATACATAGAGAACACCCAGAACACCAGGAACAAATATCTGCAGTCACACTAATATTTGTTCCGAGGCGGGAATCGAACCCGCACCCTCCTGCGACGCAGGTGGACCGTCACCCGCCGCGCCACATCGGTCGTCGTAATAGAGTAGATAAATATATAAATAATAGAGAGGAAAGCAGATAGGCAGCTGTATAGGTAGGTACCTCTCTACTTATACCTGTAGGAGTTTCTGTTCACCAATAAAAAGTTTCTTGACCTGAGTTCTAAAGGTGTATAATGTTTTTGCAGCACGTGCTGGAGGCGGGAGATTATTCCAACAATGGGACGCTGAATATTTGAAGGATCCTCTGAAAGCCATAGTCCTGTGCTTCGGTGTGCAGAAAACCAAAGAGCATGCTCTACCAGGATACCTAGACTTGTCTCTAGCCCAAACTAGTTTGTCAGCAAGGTATGTAGGACACTGTCTGTTTATGACCCCAAAAATTAGAACTGCTAGGTGTAGCCTTCTTCGAGCTGACATTTTTAAAATATTAGAAGTGTTTAAGAAGGGTGTAACATGAGTCCGTGGTGGAATGTGGAAACAATACCGAGCACAAGCATTTTGAACTCTCTGTATTAAGTTCTGTGACCTTTTCAAAAGACATGGTCCATAGACCACATCACAATAGTTCAGCTTTGATAGCACCAGGGATTCGCATAAATGTATACGGACTGCCTCATTGACATATGGGCGAATTTTATACAAAAGCTTCATGCGGTAGAAACAGTTCCGTACACACTCTGCAACCTGATTTTCAAATTGTAAATGGGAGTCCATGAGAACTCCAAGATTTTTTGCTTCAGTGACTTGCTCTACATTAACATTTTCAATTACAATTTTTATTGGTGTCCCTTGTAGTGACTGGATCTTTTTCCTAGTACCTAACAACATAAATTTTGACTTCTTTGGGTTAATGACAAGACAGTTAAGCTTAGACCAATTTGTTATTTGTGTTAGATCAGAATTTATTTTATTTACAGCAGCTGAGATATCCTGAGGTTTAAAAGAGAAGTGCAATTGAATATCATCAGCATAAATGTGATGACTACAGTGCGTGAATGATTTAACTATGTCAGCACAATACAATGAAAAGAGAATTGGACCGAGTACGGAACCCTGTGGCACCCCTCGCAGCACAGGCTTAAGACTGGATGTCAGAGTACTTCCATTAGCTGTAGTCAGTTCGACAAACTGGTGTCTGCCACTCAGGTAGCTGTGGAACCATCTAACGGTACATGAGTCAAACCCATAGAAAGACAATTTTGACAATAGGAGAGGAATATTTATACAATCAAATGCGCGCGAATAGTCTAGAAGAATTAGTAAGCTAACCATGCCTTGATCCTGTGCACTAAGTAATTCATCTACCACATCCAATAGTGCAGTTGCGGTGCTGTGACCTTTACGAAAACCGGACTGTGCAAGAGGTAATATTTTATTTTCCTCAAGGTATTTGTTGAGTTGTAGGGTGACAACTTTTTCTAAGACTTTAGATAGACAGGGTAGCAAACTTATTGGTCGAAGATCCTGATGTGTGGAAGGGTTATTGTTTTTAGGGATTGGTCTGACCTTAGCTGTCTTCCAGTGGCCTGGAAAAACACCACTCTCAATGGAACAGTTTATAATGGATGTTATAGTTTCTAGTGAGTCAGGCAAAGTCATGAGAATCATCTCAAGTGATATTTCATCCACACCTAGAGCATTTGTCTTGAGCTTACGTAATATACTCAATACTGTGTCTTTACTGACCATTTGCAGGGAAAAAACTGAAGGGCTATATGTATTATATTCAAAGAACGTCATCTGCGAGATAGTCACACATTCTTCACCAGGGACATTGAGGAAGTGTGAGTTAATCGTATCCGGATTACTCAAATGCGGGGGCAATTCTAAATCAGATTTGTTATTATTAAAGACATTTTCCTTCAGGCTTTTCCATAATTTTCTGGAGTCCTTTAGATTATTATTTATGTTTTCAGTAAAGTAAGCCCGTTTCTCACTTTCAATAGCATCTATAACGAGTTTCTTCATGAATTTATAGCTTGTTTGATAACAGTAGTAGGCTGTCTACGATACTTCCTATGATAACCATCTCGAATGTGTATCATTTTTTTTACCGTGTCTGTAATCCAGGGGTGCGGGGGCTCTTTAAAACTAGTGGTTTTAAGGGGTGCATGTAAGTCAAACAAAGTGTGTAATAGTGTAGAAAAAGTTAAAGCTAATTTGTTAACATCTGTCATCCTGTTAAAAAAGTTCCAGTTGATATTGTTTAGGTCATTATTGTAAAGCTCGGGGATAATACTCTTAAATGGTCTGTAAGTAATAGTTCTGGGTACTGGTTTGTCTTTCTTTATGTTTACCTCGATCAAGACCATTGCATGGTGACCAAGATCGGGTTTATATTTAACTATGGTTTTACGTACTTTGGCATCAGTACATGCAATGTCAATAAGGGTAGCACTGTGTTCTGTGAAGTGGGTAGGCTCTTTAACCACCTGATTTAGGTTAAGACTATGCATGAATGAATTCAGTAATTTCGTTTTCCATTCCATATCAGTCAGAATATCAATGTTAAAGTCGCCTACAAGAATTAGGTTGTCATAATTAGTATAGGAGGTGATAGATTCTGTTAGAGCTTCAAAGAAGGGGTTCGGGTTTTGCTTAGGTGGTTTATAGGCTGTGCCAATAATGACTGTTTGTCCATTGACCTTGACACTAATCCACATCTGTTCGACATCTGGGGCTGGTGGATGGGGGCAGAAGCGTACATAGATGCCCTTCCTGATATAGAAACCAACGCCTCCTCCACGTCCCCCCTTGATGTGCGAAGGTCTAGGAGTATGCCGGAAGCGGTAGCCTGATACCTTAGGTGCTTTACCGTCTTCATTCTTTCCCAACCATGTCTCATTTATGGCGATAATGTCAGGCTGTAGTTCCTCCATGGCCACTATGAACTCTTCATGGCCAGTATTCAAAGACCCTGCGTTAAATAGCCCAACTTTTAAATATTTTGTATCAATCATAATGCATATTTCTGAGTTTTTTAACATTCGTGGAGCCATACAGTCCGCACAAGTAGTTGGTTGTGTGATTACATAGGTTACGCTGGGTGAAATTCTTTTTAAAGATAATTAATTTTGATCTAATGCTGAGATTACCAATTGTGCCCATACTTAGTACTAAGCGCAAGCAAATATAAACATTTTTTGTAGCCATTATGCCACCATAGTGACTAGCCCCTATATTTATTATCTTTAGAATATTAATGTTAAGTATATAATGACATTTAGACAGGGAACATAAAGCAGTTTTAGCTAATTGAACACTTACAGAATTAAGTCTATGCTTGATTGACAAAAATAAATTATTTAGATTCACAACGGTGTTATTATTTCTTTTACAGAGCATAAGAATATACCTTATTGCCACTAGATGTGCAAAAGATACATGTAAGATAATTACTACAACAATATTTATAATTAGAAGAAGAGTGAAATTTGAAGTCATGCCGTTGTTTAGTTGGTATAGCTTTAAGAGACTCATAATTATCACCATAGGTGCAGAGCTTACATGCAAAACTAATAAATTAAAGTTAGTGTTTCCTAGCATCTTAGAGGATACATTTACCAACAGAAATATACTTGCAGGATGGATGGTCAAACGAGCGCCGATCCAAAAACCCGGTCCAGATCGGCTTCTGTGCGGATCTGGAAGGCCTGTTTGCCATCCGATTGACGCACGTTGACACGGCCTCGCTTGGTCCAGACGTAGCGCCACTGATGCTTGGACACCATGTCATGTTATCAGTGGTAAATGAGCTGTTGTTTTTTTATGTATCATTAGATTACCGTATTTTCCATCGATTTTAGGCCGATTTCGATGGCTATTTTCTGAATGAATGAATGAATGAAAGATTTTTATTTACCTTACGAACTACTACAAAACAACTCTAAAATATTTAATACAAGGTTTAGTGGTTTTGATTTTGTGCGTAGCAGAGCGCAAGGCAAACGTGGCTCCGCTCAGCATTGTGCTGGATACACACTGATGTATGCACCCAACGCTGGCTTTCAGCGGGAACCAAACGAACACGTCACGACCCTCTAGAAGTGCAAAAATACCTACAACATAACAATAAAAGATGAATATAGAATAATACTAGGTTCTTATACATTATAACAATACAAACTATAAATACAAAATACAAAAGCTTAAACTTACGTAATACTCTAAGCAAAACTATATAAAATTAACAGTATAGGTATAAATATAAAAAACGCTTATTGATAAAGATTTATGCTAACGTAACATTATATTTTAGTGTGGTTTAGTGTGTGAATATACCGGAAGTAATGGGTCTCCTGAGGACACCAGTCTCTTAAGAGTCTGGGCAACAGGAGACACCATTGGTGTGTGTGTGTGCATGTTTGTTGTGTAGTACGTGCGTGTGTTTATGACTAGTGCTCCTGAGGACATCGGTCTCTTAAGAATCCGGGCAACAGGAGACACTGTGAGTGTAATGTGTGTATGTGTTGTGCGTGTGTAGTGTGCAAGTCTTTGTGAGTTGTGCTCCTGATAACACCGAACTCTTAAAGAGTCCGGGCAACAGGGTCTTCATCGATTTTTGTCATATTTTCTTATGTATGTATATGTACAGGGTATGTGCAATAAAAGTAACACATTTAAATTTCAAAATTAATAATTTATGTTAACTCTATTTTAATTTTCGTCAAACGGTCTCCGTTGGTCGGCTCAGTCAGTCAGTCTGACCGTATTTCGCCGTGTGTATGTACTTTCAGCGAAAAGGGTAAATTTATAATTAATTAAATTGGTAATTGCTTGGATTTAAGTATGATGAATTTATTATAAAGTTTAAAGTAAATTCAAATTTTATGGGTGAAGTACCCATTTACAAAACACTATATAACGGACCGATCATTATCTTTTAGTCTTTCATCCTCTTCTGAGCGCAAAGGAGGAACTGTTTTAATTTTTGTTTGAACGTGTTTATATTTGTCATATCCCTGATGGGTGGCGGAATATTATTCCAGCATTTTGTTGCTGCGTAACGAAAGCTACCCCTAAATGCTGCAGAAGAATTTTGAGGCGTTGCTAGAATAGGGCAGCATTTTCTTCTTGTTCCTCCCTTCTTAAACCAAGTTAGTTTATCATATAAATAAGAGGGCACGCCGAACTTAACGACCCCAAAAAGAAGTGTCGCTAAGTGAAGTTTTCATCTTGCCTTCATTTTTAGGATGTAGTGTTTGTTCAAGAAAGGGGTGACATGCTCTCGTGGAGGTACAGCAAAACAAAACCTGGCGCAAGAATTTTGTACCCTCTGGATGAGACGCTGAGTACGCTTCAAGAGACGGGGACCGAAAACTGAATCAGCGTAGTTTAATTTGGACATGACTAGAAATTCTACAAGTTGTATTCGGAGTTCTTCGCTCAGATGTGATCTTATTTTATAAAGAACCTTTAAACGATAGAAACAGTTATGAACTGACTCTGTCACATGTTTTTCAAATCTGAGGTCTGAATCCATAAGCAGCCCTAAATTTCGTGCCTCGTAAACGCGATCAATTGGCTCACCCATGAGGAGAACATTTATCTTCTTTGGTATTTGCGTAAGTTTATGTTTCGAACCGAAGAACAGATATTTCGTTTTTAAGGGGCTAAGAATAAGGTTGTTAGTGTTTGCCCATTTAACAATATTATTAAGGTCTTCTGTCAGACTGCTAATTGCGGTGTCTATATCATCGGGCTTAAAGGATATATATATTTGCACATCATCTTCATATATTTGATATTGACAATGTGTTAAACAGGTTGTGATATCTGCATAGTACAGGGTGAACAAAATTGGTCCTAGTATGGATCCTTGTGGAACTCCTCTACGTATAGGTGTTATTTGAGACATCGACGAAGATCCACTGTTATTTTTGAGTTCTACGAATTGAAAACGGTTACTTAGATAACTATTGAACCAATTTTGAGCAGATTGATCAAACCCGTAATAATTTAATTTCGACAAAAGTAGCTCTATATTTATAGAGTCGAAAGCTCTAGAAAAATCTAGTAAAACCAATAGCGTACAGAGACCTTTATCTTGAGCAGACAAAATATTGTCTGTAACATCTAACAATGCAGTGGCTGTACTCTTGTTTTTACGGAAACCTGATTGCACATCGGGCAGGATGTTATTTTTCTCCAGGTACATAGTCAATTGTTGGCAGACAGCTTTTTCTACAATTTTAGAAATACAAGGTAGTATGCTTATCGGTCTAAGATCCTTGACTTCTTCTGGATTATTGTTTTTTGGGAGAGGCCGAACAATCCCTATTTTCCAAACGTCCGGAAATGTTGAAGTTCCAATTGAACTGTTTACTATACGTGTAGAGATTGTACCTCTAGAGATTGTGGTAAAGTAGAAAGAAGCATTTTCAATGTCATGCCGTCGTAGCCTTCAGCGTTACTTTTTAATTGTTTAATGATTTTTACGACATCTTTTACTTCTACCGTATTAATTGTAAATGTAGAGTTGCTAAGTCTATGGAATAAATAATATGTTAGTAAAGATATTTCAACGTTAGTGCTACCGGGAACATTCAAAAAGTGTTGGTTTATTATGTCCGGGTCTGTGAAGTGTGGAGGCAATTCGTTAAGATTTTTAAATGGTAATATTTCTGATTTTAAGTTTTTCCACAGTTGCTTTGGGTGGGGGTTTGGGTATTTGGTTATTAATATTAAATTTGAAATAAGCTGATTTCTCATAATATAGTGATTTATTGACTAACGATTTCAGGCTAAGGTAGTATTCTTTTTTCTAAAGGTCTTATGTTTTTGATAATCTGAGAGAGCAGCGTCCCGTTCACGCATTATGATTTTAACGGTGTCAGTTAACCACGGAAATAGCGTTTTTTTAAAAAAAACACTTTTAATCGGCGCATGTAAATCAAATAAAACTTTAATACAACCATTGAATAGATTTACTATCTCGTTGGTGTCATTATTTGTAAATAAGTGTTCCCAACTGATACCGTTAAGGTCTTTACTGAAAATTTCGGGTAATATGTCATTCAAGGGGCGATATTTAATAATATAAGGCCTAAGTTTTTCGTTTTTTACGTTAAATTCGCAAACAATAATGGAATGGCCGTTTATATTTCCCAAAGCCGTTTATATTTATAGTGCGCAAAATGTTCACAAAATAAAATAAATGGTCAAAGTTTTAGATGGTCAACTAAAAAGTCATTAATATTGTAATAGCATTTACTTATTAATAATTGTAACCTACATTATGTTGAAGCACGTAAATTGATCTTTATCTTTATCAAATAACAAAAAGTCTACTCTGTTTTCTAGCCGTGAAAACCTTAATTTAAGCTTACTATGTTATATTTTTCTGTGTTATTCTGTGTATAAAAGCTTCTGGTTTTCCAATATATAAATAATGTAGTAGGTAAATTTTGTAGATGTGATGTACTTGTACATATTAGTTGTAGTGTTCTTAGTAGGTAAAAAACATTTTTACCTTATTTAAAAAAGCACCATTCGCGTTTTCCGATAGACAATTAGAATATATCCTTATTAGCGGTTAAACTACCGCGTTTTCCAGTTTTCAATCGGCAACGTGCAAGTGCTTTTTTTAAATAAGGTAAAACTTATTTTTTTCTTTATTTCAAAATTATACGCTTTTAGTCATAGCAGATTAGACGCCCTATTTTCGACTTAGGTTTCCTCTACATACAAAGTAAAATAGCTTATTCTCAAGAGATTTATAGCTAGACAATTTGTTTTGTCCTTTTTGTTTCATTCTAAACAACTTTATTTAGGCACTTAAGCCGCTCATTTGGCTCTGGCGCCGTTTTGCTTGGAAATCCCGCAAGGCTTACAAATGTCTTGTTAAGGTGTAGTTATAAGAAAAACTAAAATAAAAAGCGTTTATTACATATCATCATCATATTAGCCCATACACGTCCACTGCTGGACATAGGCCTCCCCCGTACGACGCCACAAATAGCGGTCCTGAGCCGCCTCCATCCATCGACTCCCTGCGACCGCTACGATGTCGTCGGTCCATCGAGTGGATGGTCTCCCATGTGTGTGGGGGGGTTTTGCCATAATCACCATCACGCTTGGCAGGCGGATTGGTGATAGCAGTGTTGGTAATGAAAAATATTCAGAAGGCTCACATATAATCAACCTTGTAAAAGTTGATAACCACCATCAGCAAGTTTTGTGTATTTTAAGGTAGGTAAGTCTAATCTTATATATACATATAATTTCCATGTCACAATGTTAGTTACCGTACTCCTCCGAAACGGCTTTACCGATTTTTACCAAATTTTATATGCGTATTCAGTAGGTCTGAGAATCGGCTACTATCTATTTTCCATACCCCTAAGTGATAAGGGTTGAAGGCAAAACAACGTTTGGCGGGTCAGCTAGTTTATTTATATTTTAAAGTCTTTATCAAATAAAAAACCAGAATATGAAGAAATCAAATAAAAAATTGTCTACTTGATTTTTATAAGGCTTTTTAAGTACATGGGAGACCATCCACTCGATGGACCGACGAAATCGTAACGGTTGCAGGGAGTGGATGGATGGAGGCGGCTCAGAACCGATATTTGTGCCGTCGTATGGGGGAGGCCTATGTCCAGCAGTGGACATGTATGGGCTGATATGATGATAATTATGATGAATACTTTTTATTTGATGAAAAACATACATAAATAAATCAGCCATACTTATGTTGTAAAGTTTGAGAAACTTGGTTTTATATATCATTTTCAAAAAGCTTTTGGAAAATTGATCCTAATCAATGATTTCTGACGAAGAATCCCTTCTGATTAAATGTGTGCAAAGCCGAGTTACTTTACTATTTTACTAATAAATACAAGTAACTAATCAGTGTAAGTTAGTAAGTTCCAGAATGTTTCGCGCCAGAGAGGCAGGAAAGTGCAAACTTGTGACTTTCGTCAAGTTTCGCTTGTAAGCCGCCAAGTGACCAAGTTGTTCCGCCACAGTGTATTGTAGAACGGCTTGTTCGTTTAAATAAGTTTAAACTTCGGTATTTTATAATGCACAGAAATCTAAATAGCCTAGCTAATAACAAGCCATTCTATTCTACCACAGAAATTTTAGATTTCTGTGGTAGAATGGCTTGTTCATTATGAATGTAAGCGGGTTAACTACGTATATAGTTTGTGTTGGAAGAATACCACAAACGCACACGCTAGTATGAAACTAGGTTCGTAGTTAACCCGCTTACATTCATAATGAATTCGTTAAACTACGAAAGTTTTTATAGTAAAATGGCTTGTTTGTTTTCGTTATTATTTACTGTAAAAATAATAGCTTCGGCTTGCGGTTTTGCACGTTTTTTTATGGGATGAAAAATAGCCTATGTTTCGTGGTCTTGATCTGCAACTACGCAAAATTTCAGCGCGATTCGTTCAGTAGGCCAAGCACGGGGATCGTTATCAAGGGTAGTATAGACAAAAATGACATCGCATCGTTATACATTGCGTAAATTATTGAAATTGAAGCATCAAATTCCTAATATTTTACGCATTAGATGACGATGTGACGTTTTTCTCTTTTCTAGGCTAGACAACAATCGCTGTGCTTGGCCTAGTAGTAGATATTTGTGTGATTTAGTCTTCCACTTATTAGGACACAATAGAGGATATTTCAACAAATAAATATAAATAAGTAAATCTTTATTGATATAATTTAAAAGTAAATTGTGTTATGTTAGTTTCTTAAATTACCCAATAAAGATTTTTCATTGTTCAGTATACAAGTGGAAAGCTACAATGAGCAAAATGATACATAGATGGATAGAAAATACTTATATTGCACGAATAAAACTAGGAAACCGTTTGAAAATGAGACAATAACAACATAAGTGACAATTGGCGGTCTTATCGCTCAAGAGCGATCTCTGCCAGTCAACTGGGATACTATATGTTTTAGAATTTTATTTCTAAATATTTTTTTAAGTCACTCGATCTGAATAAATAATTATAAGTATAATTTAACGGGTATTTATCGCATTTATTTTAATAATTTCTTTCCCATTCAAAAATGGGAAAGAAATTAGCCAAACTATAATAGGTAAATATAATAAGCAAAAATTACACGACAGTGTGTAAACCTGTTGAAACATCGGAAAAAAAAAACTAGAAAAAAACATAACGGATACGAAACCTAGGTTTAAAACAAGCGTGAACACCAATTAAAACCAACGTCATCAGTTTAATGGTGCAAAATGGGTGAAAACAGGGGTGAAAATATGTAAACTCGTTTATACAAATAAAGATACTAAGTTTTTTGATCAAGCTATTTTCAATTTAGCTGTATGTTTGGCGCTCATTCTCGCAGTAGCATGGGGATAATCTGTTCATTGATTATAATTCATATTTCGAATGTTTTGAAGTTGGCTCCCGCTAGACCAATAAGAGGGAAGATAAACCGATTTCAAACGAATATACTCTTTGTTTCTTGTTGTTTTGTGGTTGTTTTGCTGTGAACGTATGTGTGCTGAGAAGGGGGAATATTTATTTTCTATTTATTTATTGACGACCGATGTGGCGCGGCGGGCGAAGGTACGCCTGCGACGCAAAAGGTTGCGGGTTCGATGCCTTGGGAGAAATGTTTGTACGATGTGCAAATATTGGTCTCGGGTATTCTGGGTATAATATCTATCTATGTAATATATTATATTATGTATATCAGTCATCTAGTACCCATAACACAAGCTCCGCTTAGCTTGGGGCTAGATGATGTTGTGTGCACTGTCCAACATTATTTATTTATTTATTAAAGGACAGCACACATTTGGTTGTAGATACCGCTCTCCCTCTCTCTCTTATCAGTGCTAAAATCAGTCGCAGACGAAAACTTTCCAAAGTCCTATTGAAAGGAATTCCTCTGACTAACTCGGCTTAGCGTTCATTGAAAAACATTGGAGCGCTCTAATACCATTTGTCTAGTACAGTCCACTGCTCCACTGGGCTCGTGGTTTAATGCACAAAAACTACGGAACATTCGAGAAAAATGGACCGCCATTGAATTCACTGAAGTTGGCTTTCTTGTTTGATTTTGGAATATATCGTTAGAGCGGATTCGTTTTGAAGTTTTGGGGTTTTCAACGAAGGTCTTGTTTGGTTTAAAAATGGAAGTGTAGGAAAATAAACACTATTAAGGCCGTTTACCGCCAAAGTGAAACGAAACGTAATGTAAGTAGTTATTAGAACTATAAAAAATCCGACTCGGTGTGGGCAAAGGTCTAAAAAATATATGTAGATAGTCATACTAGTAGAGTATTTTAAAACCTCATCAAAATCGCTTCAGCCGTTTGAATGTTTCGTGCTGGTTTCGTGGTTATAAAATTAAAAATATAATGTATATAATATATTATACACATTAAAAGTATTAAATAACCACAAATAAACACTCCAAAAATAGTACCCGTCTCTCCTGGTAAAACATAATGTTCATCAATGTTAGAAATATTGACATGCATCTAAATCGCATTAAATTTAGATTTAGATAGGCAAAATAAACATGTATTACATAAGTGATATTATAAATTTGCTAGTGGTTTCTTTTTCACTTCTTCCACTAGTTGACAAAAAATTGAAGTGAAGAGAATATCAATAACACCTTATTTCTTATTTGATAATAATAACTATGTTTATAGTATACAATTTGACTTGTCTAAGTGCTTATTTTGTAAGCCTAAAGAAATAAAGTTATTGATTCTGATAAGCGATAAATGTATTTACAAAAAATATACCTAAGTACAAAAAAAGCGTGACATAACTAGTGACTTGATCGAGATTCTTGGTTGTTTTTACACAAAATAATCTCATATCCATTTTGGTGGAATCCAAGCGTGTAGGTGTATAAATGTTTTACTCGTGTCAGTTTTCCTCAATACGATAATTATGGATTAAGTCAGTTTTTTTCTCGTACTTCGATGTCTACATAATATAATCTAATAATATGGTCAGAAGGGATATTCCGAACGTCTCACGTGAGACGTTCTCAGTCGCAACGTCTCACGAAAAGTATTCCCAACGTCGCCTAGTCGCAACGTCTCACGAAAATTCTGAGAGTATCTTATTACAATCTATAACATCTATTGATCATGTTTTTCAATAATGGCCATTAACAATAGGTCAGTTGAACTACCTCTAGATTGTTTTCAAAAGTCTGCTGTTAGCTCAACTGTATCAATTCCAAATTCTGGTTTTATAAAATACTTATGACAGCTGTCAATCTGACAGTTACTGTCATATGTGACAGTTATAATCACAAAATATGACAGATGTCAAACTGTCAGTAACAGTCATAATCATAAGTGACAGTAAGCGTCACAAACGCTTGTGAAGTTTAAAAAAGAAAACTTATAATAAATGAGAGCAAATTTCAAAATAACAATCGCAAAAATATAAAGTTCAAGCCAAAGCTGTTATTTCACAGTCAGGTATCATTAGTGGAATTTTAATGCAAAGAGAAGAAAATCACGACGATCGATGTGGCGCGGCGGGCGAAGGTCCACCTACGACGTAGGAGGTTGCGGGTTCGATTCCCCCATAACACGAAAAAATATAACAAAAAAAAATCTAAAACATTATTATTATATGATGATTAGGTATTTTCACTTCCAGTCAGACAAAATATCTTATAGGTCCCTGTTTTTTTTTCATAAGTATTCTTTGTAAAATAAAGGTAACAGCTCGTTAGTCCAAGAAATAAAGTTTTATTTATTTATTTATAATAATGTACAACTATTCTTACGGGCACACCCAATGCAATAGTGTACCTATTTTAAATTCTTAGTCTAGTCTTATTGTTAAAATTAAAATAGAAAATCATTAAACATATTAGAATTATGAAATCAAAGATAGTTTACAAAAATCAGTCTGCTAACGAATGTCCAAGATAAATAATCAGTCATAAATGAAGATATGTCAAAGAAATTTGATTATGCATCGGCAAGTTATGTGCATCGACGAGTAAAATTTTCCCTCGTCCCTGGTTATGTGGATCTTCTACAGGAAACCAAAGAACCAGAGTACGTACATTATTAGTTCACTCACTGACAAATAAAACAACCAGTTTTACAAAACCACTAGTTTCAGCAACAAAAGCATTTCATAATAAAATGGTTCTTTGTACGAAAAACGCTAAGTCTCAGATATTGAGTATTATGTGGATTTATTGTTTTCCTTTTGTTAGCTCGCAGAGAAAACGTTTTTGGCTAATGGTTCTAGTTACGATGGTGTGTTTTTTCCACAACACGTGTAAAACGAGTTGACCTCTGCTTTGCACGGTTGCACTGCTTTTTGATATTAATATTTTTCTATCTGATATCAGAGGCAATATTTATTCAAAGAGGCGTTTTTCAAAAAGAAAGACTTTTGTATTACTTACAAATCAATGGGCGGTGGCGATCTGTAATAGAGAAGAGAGTATGGCAATGGGATGACATTTCAAAATAAATATAGTCTATGGTAAATTGATTTGAAAGCCCCAAGTGAGAAGCGACCTCTTTTAAGTCTGGTCGAACTATTTTTGATTTATTTATTTTAAAAGACTATGCCTTATTCCAAAACTAAATGAGCATCGAGTTACCATGTAGGCTGTGGTGATACGTTGCCGGTTATATCGTCACTTTCTTGAGATAGTGGTCAAACGTCTATTGACTATAAAAAAAGATAGAACAAATGGAATGAGAAATCTTTATTTGTAAATGGAATGTCATGAACAAATATTTAGTTCTTCTCTGTGCAAATCTGAAAACTAAATCCATTCTAACGAATTCAAATTCAGAACTCCATTTTGCTCGGGGCGTATAAATCAAGTTGAAACTTCACCTGCGACCAACTTCAGGATATTCGGGGTGCTGGCCGATATAAACAAGTTAATTGGAATAAAAGTTCAAATTCCGAGCAACTTTTAGCTGCAGTTGGATTTTGCCGTTTACCTGGTCGTGCTTGGGCACCCGCATTTTCCGAGTGCCGGTTATATTTAAACGTGGATTGGAACGCTAAGTTCTGAAAACCACTTAGTTATGTGATTCTACAGCACTTCTTCTTTCAGCTAAATGTTAAGACGCATTATTATAGAAAGACTTTGCTCATAATAAAAATAAAGATTAACTTTTCGTTATAAATTATAGTAAACTAGATGCTGCCCACGCCTCCGCCCTCGTTATATTGAGATAAAAAAATAGCCTATAATTATATTATTCTAGGTCCCAAACTATACCCATACCAAATTTCAGCCTCACATCGGTACAGTGGTTTTTGCGTGAACGAGTAACAAATATCCATATATCCATTCATCCATCCATACAAACTTTCACTTTTATAATATTAGTAGGAGTAGGATGGTAGGAAGGACTAAATGCTGCCCGTGCATTCGGTAAATTCGGCAATCAGTTCAGTAGTTTTTGGGTGAAAGAGGAACTAATATCCATACATCCATCCTCACATTATAAAATTAGTGTATAGTGTATAGAATAGTTTTTCTAACAAACATGACTTACGTATATATCTCTCTACACCTTTAAAAAATCAGAAACTCCATTTAATCCTGCTTCCAAAGTTCAATTTCATCAACGAGGCCATGACATCGAAAAAACAGTGCAGGTATTTTTTTTAAATGTATTTTAACGTCAAACTTTAGCTCTCTTAAATGTTTTATTCGTTTTTAAAGGCTTGCATATCATCAGTTTCCTGGCAGCACATTTATCATCATCATCAGATCAGTCCTCACACGTCCACTGCTAGACATAGGCCTCCCCCATACGACGCCACAAATAGCGGTCCTGAGCCGCCTCCATCCATCGGCTCCCTGCGACCGCTACGATGTCGGCGGTCCGTCTAGTGAATGGTCTGGTAATTTTTCTTTTTATAATGAACTTTAACGTCCAACTTTTGCTCTCTTAATTGTTTCATTAGTTTTTAAAGGCTTGCATATCGTCAATAGCTTGGCATCGAATTTATCATCATCATCAGATCAGCGCTCACACGTCCACTCTCTATGCGTCCACTGCTAGACATAGGCCTCCCCCATACGACGCCACAAATAATGAAATCGAGTGGATTGTCTCCCAACACAACTGACGACCACAAAGCAACGCGAAACGCGTTGCTTCGTGGTCGCCACTCGAAAACCTTCATTCCAATCAGTTCTGTTATCAGTTCTGCGAACTAATATGACCTGTCTACTGCCACTTCAGGTTAGTAATTCTAAGAGCTTTGTCAGTGACTGGTTCTTCCATGAATTGACGTGGAAGAACCGGTCACTGACAAAAACGGAACGTTCCACGAAATCCCGGAGTCAAAAAGAAAAATTCTAAGCATAGCTCTCTCCGTAGCACTTACAAGTATGTTTCACAAAATTACAGCGGCACTTATGTTTCACAAAATTACGTTCCTAAATTTTGCAATAGTATAAAATACAAATTACACAAACAAGGACCAGTAAATTATTTCCTTATTGTTAATTAGTGAAAATATTAACTGCTGCTTTAATTTACTTTAAAAAGGATTTTAAGCTTTAGGATGTTGATTTTAAAACATACATTTACTTATAAATTATCCGTCAAAGATAGCAAAAATATAGAGAAAATTTCTTTAAAAATAATACTGCTTCTGCGACCTTTTAATTTGGTTACCTATTTCGTTTATTAATTCTACTCGTTAAATTTGCAGTAGGTCAAATAAGTTAAAGTAAAATTTGCAGTATTCATCAAATTTTCCGTAGTCTGATTGATAAATGAGTTTAGTTTGTGAAACTGCGGTCTGTGTGTGCGCTGATTGGCTGCAATTATGTGATTTCATTATTCTAATATTTGAGGTCTAAATATTAGTGCTTTGGCTTTATTTGAAATAATTAATTTGAAACTAATTATGCAATGAGAAACGGAGTGTGGGAAGACCTCCCACTGGATGGACCGACGACATCGTAGCGGTTGCAGGGAGTCGTTGGATGGAGGCGGCCTAGGACCGCTATTCGTGGCGTCGTTTAGGGGAGGCCTATGTTCAGCAGTGGACGTGTCCGAGCTGATGATGATGATTTGAAACTCGTTTCTACCCGCTGTTTCGCACGCGTTATTTTTATGGAAACGTGTATTGTATTAAAAGTAGACAATTTTTCAAAATTTTAGCTCGATCTGCTCAGTAGATTAAGCGTGAAGAAGTAACAGACATCCATCGACCCATCCAAACTTTCGAATAGATTAAAAATTCATATACATATGTACATACAAACTGAATTTACCTACCAGAAAAACCTATTGAACGTAGATTCCTGGTTGTTTCCAAATTGTAGGTTAGGTACCGTAAATAATGTAGTCATGTAAATAAATATTACCATGTTAAAATGTCCATTTTTTTACCTTTTCAGGGAAAAACCGGAAAATGACCCAATTCCTTAAACTCTTCACAAACAATACAATATCTTCATTTGGAAGTAGCGAACAAAAATAAGCGAGTCGGTTCATTTACCCCTTTTACCGTACTTATGTAATATTGTACAATGGACTCTTGAGACTGGGAGTACAAAATACACGGCTTTAGCGCATAAATTGTACCCCGGTTCATCTGTTTTGGTTTGTATTTTGTAGCCCGTTCTTCTTTCAGTTTAACTATGAGTCTGAATGTTAGCTGGGTGTCTTATCTGGAGCAAGTTTTTTTATGTCGATACTTTAATATCGTAAAATAGATTGTTAAACCAACTCAGCCACATAGTGGCTGATTGACACTGAAGGTGTGTATAAAATAACTCACAGAAAGCAAGCAAATTCCCTTGAGTATTTCGTTCAAACTCAAAGAAAGAAAATTTTATTTAAAATCATAAGTACGAGTACATAATACATAACACGACCATTTCAATAATAGGTAACTAAAAGAAACATGAAGGCAATAGATAAGATGAGGCAATAGTGACTCGACTACCTCTGATTTTGATTAGGTAGGTATTCTATTAGATTTTCTGTACCTACCTAGTTACAAAAAAGTAAGAAGGTATGTATTCTCTTTGTTTTCGACGGAATTGTAAAATATCTGTATAAAAATTCCGTAAACCTTACAACTTCCAGAAGCATAGAGCTACCAGCTCTTTTAAATCCTTCGCCTTTCTTATAGAATGTAACAATTTGGGTAATTTTGACCCTTTTCACGTTTTATTGTTAGGGTACACGGTAACTCAGAGTAATGACGAACATGGGTGTACTCCATTTTCTTACTACCTATATTTACTATATCTACCTATATTTACTATATCTACAGCTAGCCTAGGTACCTCTACCATGACAAACTCTCGACATGTTTTACCCGACTACCAATGGAGGAGGGTTATTTGCATACCGAATATATTGGTCAAACGTGTTGTGTCATATAAATTGTTAAACCTTACACATGTTTATTGCAAATAAACATGTGTAGGTAAGTTTATCTTTATCTCTTCTTTATCTTTATCTCGATAAGCTACCAACATGCATGGCTTGGTGTTTTCATATCACTTTGGGGCCAGATATGCTGTGAGGATTTTTCAGCATTTTTTTTATATGTATTTTTACTAGGAGATATTTTTTATTAAATACTGTGGACTAATACTGTGGTGATAAAATCAGCCTCAACGTCCCCTTGTAAGAAGTGAGGCAACGGTTGGCACACTGTAAAATAGATAATATCCCAATTCCCAACGGCCACCCTACAAACAATACGGAACCCTACTTATGGGAAGAGAATCGGTGTAGGTACAACAAGGTCAGAGTTGTGTATGTTTTTTTTTCAGCGGCCTTTGTAAGTCCGAAGCAGAATTTTTACAACTTTATAGTTTCCACGTCGGAAGTTGTGCGGTAGGTATATCTACGTCGTATGGGATATAACGTCCAACGGTTCAGTGACCGTAATTTCCCTGATCGTAACTAATCCGTTAGTCTCCATCAAAACCTTTATAACGGTTATTATAACGAATAAATAACGTGAACGATCTCTTTACGCCCTTAGATTATGCCTTTAGGGTTTTACGAGGCGGTTTTATTAAAAATGGGTGATTAGATTGGATCTAACGTGAATTATATTATGTAGCTACCAGTATCAATAGAGATATACAATAAAAAAATACGAAACTTGAATGAAAAATATAGACATTAACATCAGAGTACAATGGGTGGCCTTAACGTTCAGAAGAGATTTCTTCCAGGCAACCTTTAGATGGATAGAAAAATTCACTGAATCAATCACACATGGAGAACCAACTCCATGAGCGTATGAATCGATGGCGATATATAATAATTCAGTCATGCAATAAGTTGCTTAGGACCGAATTATAAAACAAATATAAACGTAAAGCCAATTCTACGATTTAATAATAATTGAATTTCGAATGATAAAAACAAGTAGCTTAAGATATGTATTATATTATGTTTCTTTTCGACCGGAAATATAAAATAAATCAATTTTTTAAAATTCATGGCGAATCTTCGTTGTGATAATAACGACCTCATTCATTTACATATTTATTTTTATTTACTTGAAAGGGCTTTTAGCGAATAATTGAATACTTCAGCCCTGTTAGTAGGTATATTCATTAGTTCCGGTACTTACTACTCTCATATTCCCTACTTCGCCACCCCGAAAATCGTTCTTGCACAGCTAGATTTTTGGCTTACCGAAGAGGTTAGCATTGACAGCAGACTTCTTACTCTTTGCATACACTCAAGTTTTTTTATTTTGTGTTGACGAGCTGTTTTAATGTTAACCTTATTAAAGTGCCAATTAATTCCTAAATTGCCCTCGCTTCTTTGCAATTATGTACATTGCACACCTCCCCGTTTTGATTTACATACCTACTCTTTGACCGGCGTACCGTGATGCCCATATACTTACGGTACTAAGCCCTTTGAGCTGGCAAGGCAATTTCGTGCACTACGTGTCAAAGTTTAATTACTCAGGTACCTACCGTAGATTTGTAGAATCTAACATCATCTGTGATGTTAATGGGAATGTCCTATACTAAATTTAAGCTAGGTTTAGACGAAGCCAGTGCTGCTTCGTATAAACTGTTTTTCAAGACAAGCCAGCGCTGGCTGCCAACACTGGCGGGAATAGAGCGCTGGCTTATTTTTCAAGCCAGTGACCACCCGCGTGCCTCGCAACCCCCGCGCATCGGTACGGGGGTTACAGGGCATGATGCGTCTACACACGTCCTCACATTGGTGAGAACGCGTGTAGACGTATCACGCCAGTCACTGGCGCATATCCGTAGAAGTGTGTGGGTGTGTGTTCACCATAAGAATAATCTAGGAATGAAATGAATTCAGTTGGCCTCATCAAAACAATACGGGCCAGGCCAGCGCAAGCTTGTCTGAAGATTGGCGCCAGCGTTTCTGGTTTCGTCTAAACCTCACTTTATTACACACAAAGAAAATTACAGGGGGCAATGCAGCCAGCGTCTTGGGGACGCTTCCGATTGGTATTGATATGGTCGAGTTGAGCTACCAGTAGATTGTTTGTATCAGTGCAGTTAGCTCAATTCTCTCAATTGTTAATACTAGTCTAATTTGTTTCTATTATTTGATGTTAATTAGTTTACATAACAATTATAATAAAGAAAATTATAATCTATCTAATAATAGAAACAAAGGGTCGATGGATGGAGGCGGCTATTTGTGGCGTCGTCGTATCGGGGAGGCTAATGTCCAGCAGTGGACTAGTATGAGCTGATATGATGATGAATATAAATTCAATTCAATTCAATTCATTTATTTCCACCGTAGGTATTTCTTAGTATACACTTGATGTCGTTAGTTTCTAAAATATGACTCTTATCCTATTACACTATTATTACAAAATTTGTAATCAAAAAAGGAAGCACCATAAGGGATTGTATGTAGAAAAAAACAGACAGACAGTCAAATATTAAGTACCTATACTAAAATTAAAAATAAGAGGGCTGTACCTGTTTATAAAATTATAATAATTAATAAAATTATGTCAGAAAATGGTCAGAAATTTAACAAATTAAATATATTACATGTCAAAAAATGTCATGAAAGCTGCTGTATAGAGGCATTGTCAAAGTAAAACTAAACTAAAATAAAGCTAGGTAGGTACATACTATAAGATAAAAAATAATAATAATAAGCTGCTGAATAAATTGTAGAACTAGTATTTAAAATTGAACAACCTGAGAATAGGATCCCAAAATTTGTTTGACTCTGACTAAGGGAACCCGGAGTCGATAATTTGATTGTTTTGAAACAAATACTTCAAAACCCTTTTTAAACTGTTTTTTAAGGTTTGCAGAATAACTGAGTAATTAATCAGCAATCATTAAAAAACTGTTTAAAAAGTTTTGAAGTAGTTTTTCAAAACAATAGAAAAAAAATATCTCGGTTATAAATTTTTCTATAGGTACAACTGAATCTTTCGAAGTACGTTAAAAAGAAAATGACTTCTGACTTCTTTTTTCCCTATGAACGACACTTGAAACAGCAACAACAATTTTAAGACGCAATCGTGTCCAAAATTAATTTAAATAAAAATTTCATTGCTCAAGACAATTGAGCTATTTAATTTAAATAACAAATGTCAAATAATATTTACTTATTTTAATCGATTAGTTCGTCAGGGTGACACTTTAATGCGTAATTGATGTTTCCTAGATTGTACGTAATTTTATTCTATTACGTAGTTCTATTATCTGTTCGAGTATGACAAAAACTTCATTGACTAAAAACAAAGGCAAATTCCTGAACGAGTTCCCATGACGAGGGAAGACTGAATGAGCGATGAAAATTGAACGATAAATAAACATAGTAAAGCACACAAATTCGCTTAAAAACCTGCCCACGAAAATCCGGTCAAGGAGATAATTAATTTTGGTACACCCTATATAAAGCGGGCTAAAAGCGGTGTCTACACTTTGGTTAATACAAGGACAGTCCTAAAACTGGAGTACGGAGGGGAATGAAGCGTGTACTTTTCGCTCCATAAGTTTAGCACAAAGCAATGGCGGGGCGTAGGGTGACCGTGTTTTGCATTTTTATGGGATTCCGTTACGACATTGTTTTACTGCCCATGTTTTGTTCAATAGTGTTTGATACCATTTTACGGTTTTCCCAAGGAGCTGTGGGTAAAGCGTAATTTAGCGATATTCATAAAAGTGCAATTTGTTTTTTGAAACGGCAAGTAACATTTTCATGAGTTTGCAGTTTCAAAACATTGCAATATTTACTGATAAGTACCTATTATCCACAATTACAAAATTATGTACAATAAGTCGTGTTTGTGTCATTGCCGAGCAAAGTCCATACACATAGATCCTTCACGAGTCTCAGTCTCAACCCAGAGTCTCCTTAAAGATACATACTATCCACAAATTCAACAACGTATGGACACGCTAACAATGGCCGTGCTGTTGACATAGCGTGCCCGAGGATGTTCCTCGAAATAAGAATATCGATGCAGGCTTCATGCCGAACTACACAGGATATTGCCGGATACACAGGATCTGATATATAATAAATAAATCATAGACAATAGAGTCATAGAAGATCTATGTGACACTGACGCAGTTGGCGAAGCTCCCCATTAAGGTGGTCACTGACTGGCGTTACGGGGTGTAATGTAACAGATTACACAGCGAGTGTTCATGCAGTCTGTACGGGGAAAGAAAGCGCTCGCAACAAGCAACAAGACAGATTTGAGAACGTGCTTATTTCGAGCCATTTTTGTGGAGCACTAACACTGTTACCGATACACACAGTGAACCAAAAACAGCCTAAACTTCCATTATTCTTTCAAAACAAATTGCATTACACACAAAGCTTTGAATCACAGTTTTTTTTTTATAAACGCTGTCCACTTTTTAACACAGAAAAGCGGACTTAAACTTCATTATGTTCAGCATTCTTCGCTTCATAGAGTCGCATTACAAAGTTCAAGTGAACTCCAGACAATGGTAAGTCCGTGTACAAAGAAAGAGAAAAAATAGGGTGGAATCTTAGATGACAGAATTTTTTTATCAATAGACCTTCTTTTGACCATATTCTCACCTGATGGAAAGTGACGATGTGACCGACGATGTATCACGAAGGTCTAGTAGACTCATTCTTGTATTTCAGTTTCAGTTTATTTATTACGATAAATAAACTGAAACTCAAATACCTCAGGAACATACAGAACACTTGGAATTATCAAATTTAAGTACACAAGTCATTGTAATTAAAAAGTATTGGAGAGACCCATGTTGTAATTGGTCAGAAATTAGAGGTCTGAAGAGGATTTTTAGGGTAACAATTCTGTCTACACGTGATGCTCACTCGGTTGTTTCAAGAAGTTGAGCTAGTTTTGGGTATAATGTACAATAAGAAATAAAAAAATAAAAAACACACTACCATGTGAGATGTCAGTGAAGATCGTAGTTTACTACTTAGAATTTATTACAGATGTAAGTGGGTTAACAACTACCCAAATTTGTGTCGGAAGAATACCAACGTTTCATCCCTTTACGAGGGATTTCTTCAGAATAAGTGCACTTCGAGTTGAGCGCGTACCGTCGTCGCGTCTCTGAGCTCACTGGAGAAGTCCCTGAAGAAGTCAAGAAGAAGAAAGAAGAGAGAGATGAAACGTTGGTGTTCTTCCAACACAAATAAGGTTCGTAGTTCACCCGCCTACATCCATAATGAATTCGTCAAACTACGATAGTATTTTATAGTACAATAAGTTCTAAGGTTTTATTACAATTAAGGTCAAGACATTTCAATAGCTTTCTTGTTTGCAGGTGGATCTTTTGTCGAAGGCTTCGAAGGTGTTAGATAAATGAATTCACTTTGCTTACGTCTACAGATGAAAGTTAGCCCAAGAAGTTTGTGCACTAAAGAGCATCGCTCCAACTGCTCCGGACACACCTAGGTTACCTATTTTCAATCTATTCCTAGTTTTGAATGCTTGAAACTTAAATATCCTATGTAGTAGGTTTAGAAATTTGGACACTTCACATTTGGCAACCTTTCAATTGTCAGCACTTTCCAGTTTTTTTGTCCCTCTTCGATAAACGTCGACTAAATAAAGACAAAATAAAGTCCATAAAGTAGGTAAAGTTGAAATCAGATTGCACAAAACCGCAGAATGTTCTGTTAAAATAAACCATGTAGTTCCGTGCAGTTTGGAATGCACTGAAAAAACGTATTACCTAGATACCTGCTACCAACCGTGGTAGTCACGGAATTCGTGGTTCACTGATTTATAGTCTAGTTCTAGTTGCTCCATCTAATTTTCGTGTATGAACTTTTCCACTTTCGCCATGATAGGGCTTTTTATTTGAAACTTTTAAAAAGCCTATTACTTGGACTGGTGAGATTACTTACCATAAGATAAGTTCTTATTATCTTTATTTAACCATCTCATAGTTAAGTACCATAGATATAAGAGATAATATTTATTTTAGGAAACTTAAATACCTACAAAAGGATGATGAAACTGCGTTGTTATTCATCTACCTTACAAACAACAGTTGTTTAATTTTAATTAAAAATTTGTTTAAGTTCAATGATTGATGTCGAGACTTTGATCAAAATCCTCTTTAGTAAAGTAAATTCATAGAGCAAAATAAACTCAAAGTAAAACACAATAACGGGGGATACAATACCATCCTGCGGACACAAACAAATGCATTTCAAAGCCGCAGCTTATAAAACAAATTGCACAGGCAAGAATACCTTTAAAAATACTCAGAGAAAACGCTAAAAAGACTAGTAAATTACAGAATAGATTAAAAGAGCCAGGCAAAAGAGCCAGTACCAGAAAACCACAGCCAGAAATTAAATTCTGCGGCAGCATCGGAGAATGCCCGCTTAAAAAATAAATTACAAAGTTTTTGTTCGTGTTTATCGTTCTTGTGGACCGAAACGAATATTAATTTATATTGGCGTTAAGGTGCTTTTCGAATAGATTCGTTTTTTTGCATACATAAACGCGACTTCGCGACAAAAAAAAAATATCGTATCAACGGCTGCGTCCAGATTGAGCATGCAATGCGCGACTTCAAATCATTTACTCGCATAGGGATCAGGCTCCGTGCTCCACCTATTTTCTCCATCTGGGTAGAGCACGGGTTACGTAAAGGTAGAAAAATAAAGATACATCTGCTGTTCAAGGTACAGTGTTTCATCATACTCTGGTTTGCGGGTAGACGAATTTCAATAGGATTAAAAGAATTAATACATAAGCCACAATTAAAATACATCAATCTCAAATCATACCCAGATCCCATGCTTAAAAATAAAAATGTTATAAATACAGCACTGAGCTATATTATATTTTTACGCTGATATCGCTCGCCCAGTCTAGATACTGCTATTTACGTGTGCTTATAGAGACTTGAGATTTTTTTTATAAGGTTTTATCTGCAGAAAATCTTCTATAAATATTTCTTGTGAGCGAGAGAAGCTTTATCTCGCGTCACACATTTTTAATAACTACTGCGTACCTTTATTATTCTTCCACTAAGAAGCATCTAGATCTCATGTTCCTTTGAACTAATAAATTCAAGTAGACATAGGCACTCATTTATTTCCCGCCACAGTAGAAATCAGACATAAAAATACATTTAACCCCTTATTCATAATAGTCTGCTAATTTAAAGCACTGCTAATTCTCACTCTGTCTTCTTCTATTGACGTTAGTCAGAGTGAGAAATAGCACTGCTTAGCAGCTGTTTTAAGTTAGCAGACCATTATGAATATGGGGGTTAGAAAATAACATATAGTAACTTACAGTAGGTACGAGAAAAACAATTGCACAAAATATTTTTTAGATAGACTGTGTTACAGCAGTAAAAAGGTCTCGGCTCAGCATAATTATGCCTTACAACTCAAAAGTAGATAGACAGGCGCTGGTATTCTACCGAAACCATTTAAAAAAGTAAAAAGTATTTTCCTATAACTGAGTCTTTTCGTATCTCGGTCGCGTGTTTAGAGACTTCTGGGTTAGTAAATGGAAACAAGAATGCCGTGACAGCTTTTGAGTCGCTCATTTTTGAGTCTTTTATCGATCGCGTTGAACTGTAGACATCAGCGGCATAAATAATTGCTTGACATTTTTAGGTTTCCGTACCTAAAAAAACGGAACCCTTATAGGATCACTTTGTTGTCCGTCTGTCTGTCTGTCAACCCTCTTTTCTAAGAAACGCGTCAAATACTCAGGTCTGTAACCTCTTGGAGCCGTGATATAAATCGAACTTCTAAGATAACGCAATCAAAAGTTACAGCCGTTTATGCCCAATTTTTTGTAAATTTGTATGGGAATTAAATGCGCACAAAACCTATAGGGTACCTACTTACTTCCTGTTGGCCTAGAATCATGAAATTTGGCAAGAAGCAAGGTCTAGCACAACTTAAGGGAAAAATCCGAAAACCATGAATTTCTAGTTTATTCACATTAAACATTATATTTGATTCTCACCATGGACCGAAAACCTATAGGATACTTCCCGTTGACCTAGAATCATGAAATTCAGCAAGAAGAAAGGCCATAAAGCACAAGTAAAGGGAAAAACTGTAAATATGTAGTATATTCACAAAAAAAAATAGTTTTTGTATACAATCATAACCTACATATGTATATGGTATCACATCCTGTTGACCTAGAATCATGAAAGGCAAGAAACAAGGTCTCCTACTTACGGAACCTTCGGTGCGCAAGTCCAACTCGCACTTGGCGTTTTTATTTATTATGTTTCAACTGTATTTTGTGTGAAATGAACGATAGTAAATATAGGTAGCTCACGAACCCCAGGAAGTGTGAAAAGTAGAACATTCTCGTTGACAGAGATATATCGATTCTAATAGGTTTCGTGAAAAGTGACGCTGCACGGCGCAGTATTAAATTTTTCAGACCTTTATTAATTTTTACGTCCTGCAAATAATTTAGCTAGCAGATAAGTAGTTTTGCGCACATTGTAAACCATTTGCTTTTAGGAAATCAGCTAAAAGGAACTTTGATTCTATTGTGGATTTGGAGTTTATCAACATAATGTTGATTTTTATTGTAAATCTTTTAGGTACTAAATCAGGTTCTCGTAGAATCCAGAATAAAATCGCATAAACATATTACCTTATAAGTAGGTAGAATAGACCCCCAATAAAGAATGCTTTATTTATAAACTAACAATTTCCAACACCCGCCTGTCTGAAGGAAACTTAATTGCGCCAAGAAAGAAACAGCCTTATCGCAATTATGTAATTAGCTTATCTGACAACATAACACACTAGTTTTACCTAAAATAGAGTTCTTTTAGAGTCAACTTTTAAAGAAGGATGAGGTTACTTTCGAATCACGCCATAAGAACTTGTTGTGAACATGTAAATCTTAGGGATACGAACGTTAGGGTTCCACTGATGTCGATGCTATGTTTCTACTTTTTAAGATGTCTTAAAAAGTAGAAACATAGCATTATTTTGTAAGCGCAGGATTTATAGGTACGAATAATATGCTATGCCTCATGTGCCTCTAATACAAACAGTCTGAAAAATCACGCTTTGGCAGAAAAACCATATTCATTGTTACCACATCGTCACATTTCACACAGAATGTGGGTGAAATCACCTTCTAACTAACTAGCTTTTTTGACTTTGTACCTCGCTGGAATGCGGCGCAATCGACGAAAGGTGCAAACTTCGCTTGGTCGAGGTATATAACCTACGAATTTTTTAAATGAGAATCTGCTTACCGATTCTCGAAATCGTTCTCTGGTTCTCGATTCGTAGTTTGCGTCGAACGAACTGAAAATCGATTCTAAAAGGTTACGCATTTCACCTCTAGCCCTGTTCTGATTCTAGACGTAGGTTCAACGACCTGTGAGGTCACTGGCTCTGTAATAAAGTTGTGGCAAAGTTTTATAACTGATTTTCACTTTGGATAAAGTTTTTATCAAATACATTTAGTAATTAAGCTTGCCAAGCTTTACATGATAATTTCAAATTAAAATATTTAATTTTGGCCTTTATTAACATGGACCAACGTAATATAGCGTAGGCTGCATTGTGAAACGAACTTATTACGGAGTTCAAAACCAGATTCTACAAAAATCTAAACAAAACACGAGATGAATCATGTCGACCATTGCAATAGTATTAAGTAGAACTTTGCATCTAGGACATAAGATGTCCCTAATATGCAGGCTTCATAAGTGTACTAAATCTTTATGGAATAAATGACGTACTTTATTAGGTATTCGCGCCTCTTCGATAGATACCTTGATCAATGATGAGTCATCAATCATCATCCATGTATTGTATCTCATCATTGATGACATGCAGCATCACGACGGCCTAAATATGTACTTCTAGCGTGTTCCGCTGAGGGATTCTTTCTCGTATCTTTACAGTCACCAATGCAGAACACAAAACTCTTAAAACGACATGTAGAACTTTCATTATGAATGTAAGCGGGTAAACTACGAACCTAGTTTGTGTTGGAAGAACACCAACGTTTCATCCCTTAACGAGGGACTTCTTCAGGTTGAGTGCGGTTCGCGTCGCGCTCGTTCACGTTTCGTGCTAGGTTCGTAGTTAACTCGTTTACATTCATAATGAATTTGTTGGGTTGTGTGAAAGTTTTTATATGTAGAACTTTTTTGTAATTAGAAACTTTTGCAAGAAACAGTGTTGTTCCAAAAAGATAAGAAATATCCAAATCTCCCAGTAAAACAATGCGTCCACCTAATTGGAGGGGCTCAGAAAACGGCAAAAAACGGCAAATCATCAGTAATTCAAAGCGTAATCCCGGGCATTCATAGACGTCATTCAACTGCCGCTTATTACTCAGTAAGTTAATTAACCAAATAATTAGGTAGAAGGAACGAAGTGTAACGAACTGATAGAACGGCTAGTTCAGTGGACTGCAAGGAAGCTGTGATAATAGCCGTGATAATCGAAGGCAACTTATATACAGACGAGCTTTTGCCTGCTGCTTGGCGAGGGTCTCAAAGAAAAAGTAAAAACTAGATAGTAGATAGGTACGAAAAGCTTTTGCCAACGATCAATTTAGTATTATAGTCGGTTATGGCGGTTCCAAGTCCCAAACTAGCCCCGCCACCTATGTTATCGTATTAATACGGTAAACAAAAGAATTTACAAAAATCCCTTGGCCTGTTTGTGGTACCTATCATAAGCTTTTTTTAATTAGGCTGAAATTTGGTATGGGTATAGTTTGGGACCAGGAATATCATCTTCTCTCATTTTTTATCCCGATAAAACGCAGGCAAAGGCGCGGGCAGCAGCTAGTTTTCTACATAAAACGAAAGTAACATTAAATTGTTTTGGTTTCACCAACAACCGTGGGTTTTTCTCCTTACCAAACGATTCTTCTATTCCATTCTACTTGTTCTTGTCCACCTATGTATTTGTCTTGCTTGTTTGCATTACTCGACTACCTATTTTCTGAAATTGTTTTACATGTTTCATTTCAGATCTTTGCGTTTGTTTTCTACTAAAACAAAGAGGCATATTACCCTCCTTCATGCGCAGTGGGGTGAGAACCAAGTTTTTTACTTTTTCGTCCTCTTGTTGTTGGTGGAAACCGAATATCAGAATCTCTGTTGCTAGGTACACACAGTCACTTGGTTTTCATAGACCTACTAATTTCTCAAGTACCTATTTTCTTAAATAAGATTGACCTAGCTATTTCAAAACATCCAGGGCTGTCACAGAGGCGAATAGTGTGCTAATTACCTGCGGCTAAGTATTGGCATTGGAGTCACAGGAGATTGTCTAAACACTGCTGTGGCACTAGTTTGTGGCTTGAATTCATTAGTGTGCTTTGTGTTTTAGATGTGTTTTCCATGTAGATCTGAAAACAAAGTTGTATAACTGCAATAATTCTTGTTCTATTACGCACGGTTTTTTATGTATATAACTTCAAACATTTCGTATCGAACTTTATAATTTAGAAACTTCGCCATTTTTAACCGACGAGAAACAAAAAAGAATGATCTATGTTCGGCTTTATGTATTTTGTAGACGATTTCTCCGTCTTATGGACCGATTTTGATAATTCTTTTTTTTGTATAGACAATGATCCCGATGTCGTCCCAAAGAAAAAGTATTATTTAATAATGATATAGAAATTATATTTCCGAGGGATTAGTATTTGTCCCACAAAACATAAAACTGTGTAAAATTAAGGGATTCGTAAGTAGGTTTTTAGGTTTTTCAAAATGCATGATAAATATAATAAAGTAACGACAACAATAATCTAAAATTCACATGCTTGGCGTCGAGTTTATAATAATCGAATCCTTTGTAAAAAGGCTTACTACAAAATATCGGATTCTCTAGTCTAGAGGATAAAAAAGCTTGGTACGAGTTTTGCTCGAACTCTAAAACTAACAACCTAACAAGGTAAAGGTTTCTTGTTCGCTTCTTTACTTTACCTTAAAAAGATTGACTGACACTTTATTTCCTAGTTTTACTTATGTAATTTTAATTCTGTGACGTGTATAAGAGTCTTGTGGGGTCTAAAGGAAATCAAGCACTTTGATATCTGAATTAAACGTAGGTATGGATCTCCTACACATACTGAAAAATAAATTGTACATAAAAACTTTTTTGCCTAAAAAGACGTCAGGTCATCAATGGATGATGAATCAGAATCAAGAACATTGTCTTTAGGCTTAAAATGTTATGCTATAAACAGTTATAAATATAGTTATTATTATCAAAAAATAAACAAAGTGTTATTGATTGATGACAGCGAATAGGTATCAAACTCATATAAAACGATAGGTACTGTTTAAGTACCGCTACGGCAAATTAAGATATTATTATCGAATCTAAATAAGTAGACTAATTTAAATTTCCGAAAACCAGGCAGAGCAAAAGCCTTTGAAATTGCGTTTTATTACAGCAAGAAATACATTTCTCGTTCCTAGTTATTCCAGTCCTTGACTGTACAATTGCATAGTGGTTTTTGCTCCTCCGTAAAACAGTGTTGCCATAATTCCGGTAATGTAAAATTGCATTTCGCTGAAAACGTGTTGCCAGGATCGCGGTGGAAGTTTCAGCAAGCTGACGCTGCCTGATGCAGACTTATGTAATTTATCATACTAAAAATATTAAATTCTAAGGAGATTGTTATTGATGGCGGCTCGGACTGCTCTCAGTAGTTAGATTTTCTACACCAGCGTGGCATAAGTATTCCATTATTATATAGGTACCAAACTATTTTTAACCGACTTCAAAAGGAGGGGTTCTCATCTCAATTCGTCTGTATGTTACGCGATATCCCCGCCAATTATGGACCAATTTTGAAAATTCTTTCGCTATTGTATATAGAAAATGCTCCCAAAGGGGCCCCATAATTTTTTTACACCCAGGGGATTAGCATTTATCCCGCAAAACTTAAAATAAGTGTAAAAGTAAGGGAATTTGAAGTCGATTTATCGTTTTTTAAAACACGCCATATTATTATATAATTATTCCTAAGTTCCTTGATTGCCACGCTTTGAATGATCGCGGATCTTCCTCAACTGACATATGTATCTATGTATATAATCGCGACGATAATTTGCTTTGACTTGTGCGACCATAACAAAAATATTTAAAACTCGTGGTGGTGCTGTTGATGATCTTTTAGTATTCCTCTTTTGTTCTCTTCGTTCCAATCATTGGCAAAATTCACGTTGATTTTTCATTTCCTGATATTTCCCAATACCAAATGGCAGCTAATAATAGGACGACGTCCAAATATTAATGCTCTGTGTTGGAAACAAAGGCAAAGGGGCTAGAGTGGCTGTCGATCTGCCAACTCTTTGAGTGCTTACTGTCTGTTTTGTAATTAGTTGCTTTACAGTCCACTCTATTTTACGGTGAAAATAAGATAAATAATTTTATTATTTTGAAAAAAACTGAAACCCGACTTCGAATCCCTTAGTTTTAAACTTAATTTGAAGTTTTTCAGGATAAATACTAATCCCTCGGGTATAAAATTAGGGTACCACCTCGAGATCATTCTCTACTCTCACACTCTTAAGACCACAGGCTGAGTTGGAGGGACCTACTAATACTCCTTGACCGACGTGGCCGTATAACCACTGTATAACTGAGAAGCGGTGTCTCCTGTAGATAAACTTTACCGCGCATTACCAGCGTGGGCATTATGGACATTGTCCATAATGCCCACGGCCTTTTATTATATGTATGTGGGGTATAAAAGCAAAGGCGCCACTGTCCGTTCTCCAGGAGAATGGACAGTGGCGCCTTTGCTTTTATACTACACATATAGGGGTAATCCCCTATATAATAAAAGCCAATTATAATGTCGAGGTCTGCGTCCAGCATGGACCAGTATAGGCTGTAGATGTAGTATACCTACCCAACTAAGTTGAATGATTCAATTAGCTTTATTTTATACTAGCAATCCGCCCCGGCTTCGCAAGGGTAGTAGAGCATATTATTATGATAGAATGGGTAGGTATAGTAATCTATCCTTAAAAAATATGCCATCGCCAACTTTTTTGTAGATCTATATAAAAGGAATATCGCATCACGAATATCTTACCTGTTATATCTTAAAGAGTTTAAGGTAGCGTTTTCAATGAAAGCTCCCAGGCGGCTTAACTTTTTCCGACACTTCCAAAAATTATCGTTATACATTAATTTAAACTAATTTACACAAACCTTGACAAATTATATACCTAACTAAACCCTCCTCATGAATCATTCTATCGATTGGTGGAAAACACTTGAAAATCCACCCAGCACTTTTTGAGTTTATCGTGAATAGATAGACAGACTGACGGACAGGCGCGGCGGACTTTGTTATAATATGTAGTGACTAGCTGCTGCCCGCGCCTTCTCCCGCGTTTTATCGGGATAAAAAATAGCCTATATGTTATTCCAGGTCCCAAACTATACCCATACCAAATTTCAGCCTAATCGGTTCAGTAGTTTTTTCGTGAATGAGTAACAAATATCCATACATCCATCCATACAAACTTTGACATTTATAATATATATATATATATGTAGTTGGCCGTGGGGTCGCGGCGTACGAATATCGACCCCTCCAACTCAACCCATGGATGTCGTAAGAGCCGACTAAGGGAACCTACCAGAGGAAGGGCAGCAGCTTCCTTCTGAGTATTTTTAAACACCAACACTGCGATCACCAATCCGCCTGCCAAGCGTAGTGATTATGGCAAATCCCCCCCTACATGGGAGACCATCCACTCGATGGACCGACGAAATCGTAGCGGTCGCAGGGAGTCGATGGATGGAGGCGGCTCAGGACCGCTATTTGTGGCGTCGTACGCGGGAGGCCTATGTCCAGCAGTGGACGTGTATGGGCTGATGATGATGATATATGTAGTGATTTTGTCCACCGTAACAAATAACATGAAGGTACTCCCAGCCCAGCTCAATGCTGTAAAGTACTCCGCACGTTCACACCTGAGCTTAAAGTTTCAGGACGTTTTGAATCTGAAGTGATAAAGTGTTACTTAGCTCAACTGTTTCAAACTTAAACCACAAACATGTTAAAGAAATTGCTTTTCTGTAGACTCCAGAAACATCGAAGTTGGAGCTTTTTCAGTTGGAAGCTTCTTTATATGAAGGTTTTTTGGGGGAAATGCTACAGTATTGAGTGGAAGTGGATCGTGCAATTGATAACGTTTGTTAAGTATGGCAGAGGTTCGTGACGTCACACTTATCTGAAACTTTGGATGTTTAGATGTTTATATAACTTCTTTGCCTGCTGAATGGATCGGGTTGAAATTTTGCATACCGGTATTATAATATTTATAACATACAGACGTTTTATCCCGGAAAAACGCGCGCAAAACCGCCGGTAGGTGTTAGTTACTAACGTATTCACAGTTAGACTACTAATTTATTATGACGTTATGGAAAAACTTTTATCCATCGAAATTTTTTTAGTTTATTGTGAATGGCAGAAAAAAATTCTAGGAGTGGTATTTTTTGTATAAAAATACAAATTGATACAAAAAATACCATTATCCGCTATATTACATATTAATTTGTCTTCTTTCTCGATTTCGTTGAACATTAGAACCACCGACCAACCTACAAAAAAAGGCTATATTTATCTTTTTTTGAAGGTAGGTGGTTCCATAAAATCGGTGGGAAGGTTTGGTGGGATACCTATATTGAATGATAAAAAATATTCATCTAATTTTATTACACTACGTTTCTGACAAAAACCTGGGGACAAAAAATGCTTTCTTCTTCTATACACCTCTTTTAGCCATCATCTCAACACTCCTTTCTCACTGTCTCTAAAAAGCTTACCAACAAATAAAGCTCCCACAAATGCTAGAAAAAACGAAACGTGCTTATTCAGTCTCATTGGCACTACACGAAGGATTCCAAATCTGGCAGCACTCCAGTAGCAACAAGTATTCCACTAGGGATCTGGTAAATTGGGCTTAAACTGCGCGATTACGTACGCCTTGGAACAAGCTAAACAAATGATTGCGGAGGTGTTTTCTGACGGGTAAATTATGGGCGGCTTCATTGCCTGTAAGTAAGAGGTGCCTATTTGTGACAAGTTACTAAAATAAAAAGTTGAGCGAGCACAGACTTTGATATGGATCTGAGCGGCAAATCTGGCAAGGCGTGATCGAGGCGTCGGCGCCTTGATCACGCCACGACCAACTCTAACGCTCGAACGTCAGCATCATTCGGACTCACAATTCTGTAATTTTCCTAGAAATTAGGACGTCTCTTCACGTTAGTAACGTGAGATAGAGATAGAGGCGCTGTACGAAATTGTATGGAAAAAGAAGACGTCTAGATTACGTCTCGTTACTAGCGTTAGGCCAGACTCACCCCTCAGTAGCCATTGATTTGAGCTCGGTGTCTATAAAATTCGACAAAAAACAGACTTTTATCTACAGCAAAGACAAAGTCGGTCCATAACGGTCTTTCTCGACCTCGTGCTCGTGCTCATGGGCTCGTAGATATCTGAAACACATGTGCCAAAGAAGCTGTCATTCAGCTATCTATGATTACATTTATGATACAGCAATAGGAGCAATAGCATATATTGGTATTGCTATGGACCAGTTGGGCTACCTATATAATCGTAGATGGTTTGCAACCAGTTAGCTCAATTGTTTCAATTATAAATTTTTAATTTATTTCTATTATATGATTGTAATATTCTTTTCTTAAAAAGATCTATGATATAAATTTCCAGAATATCGTATGAAAAGGAAAAAAATACGCAGAGTCCAATAAAATGAACGATAAAAGAACCAGCCCCGTGATCTACAGTGTTAAAACTCTGAAAGTTAGAACAGGTTCTTATCGGATAGCGGTGGCTAAATGAAAATATCTTCCCATCAAAAGTAAAACTAATAAAGTCTCATCGTGCAATTTTTTTATCTCCATCGAAACAGCTTTCTTATTCCATCAGGATTTTTAGGACTCTCCGACTACGATTCGGGACATGCAGAGAAAAATCATTTAATATGCTTAATGAATATCTATTATTCATTAAGCATTTGGGGGAGGCCTATGTTCAGCAGTGGACGTGTACGGGCTGATGATGATGATATCTATTATTTCTTTAAGTATTCTTACCGAACGTATCCTTCGTTTCTACTATTTAAGCTCTTACATAAATACCCTTAGGCGTATTGACCGGTGTGACGGTAATGTAACGTGGCACAAAGCGAGCGTTGTTCGTCCAGTCAGTACAGCGAAGGACGGCTCGCTCGTTGCTCGTTAGTAACGTGACGGATTTTAGCACAAGGCAGCACGTAAAGTTTTATGCTCGCTTCGAATGTTACATTACGTCCTGTAACACCAGCTTTAGGTATATTACATTAAAGGGTGCCATTGTCTTGTAGGCACATTTTTTAATTGATTTGTAGTTAGATATACATATTGTATAACAGATTTTCTCTCAGATAGACAGACTAGTTTGTTCTTTTCCCGGCCCGACCACGGGTCGGCGAAACATTAATGTTCCTTTGTCTCTGTCTCGCAAAGACATTAAATCCAGAGCAGCTGTGTTCGATTTAAATTAAGTATGATAAAACAACAAGGTTTAATATCGCGCAGCACCTGAGACGAGTAATAAAGGTGTCCAATAAGTAACCTTACCTCTGAGCACCTGTTAAGATTCTATAAGAAAGGGATATAAACGATAAATATTATATTTAGTTAGTTACCTAGTTCAGGCACAAGTATAACCGTTAGAATATTAGTTATTATTATTCTTTTGTTAACCTTTTTTGATTTAAGATATATTGTACAAAGTTATTTTTTTTTATTTCTTATATTTGTAAGAAATCAAGGACTTTGATATTTTATACCTAAAGCTACTGAAGTTAATGCTGCTACTTAGATGATCGCTAGCTAGGGAGGATTAAACATAGCCTTTGTCACTTAATAACGGAACGTATAGCCTTAGCCCCCATACAAACGTACTTACCGCTTCATTTGAGAACTATGTCCTCGATCTTATTGACATTTTCCATACGTAATCGGATGAAAAAAGCGGTTTAGTTTTTCAAAAAACATAAAGATTTTTAATGAGAGCGAAACTAATTTTGACCACCATTCGAGTCGTTTCAAGCGATTTTTTATGCGTGTCCCGTTGCAAACATCCTAAATATATTGAACAATCAAAAACATTTCTGAAATCAATCATTTATTCAAAATTAATCGGAAAAACGAAAAATCAAAAAAAGTGCCAAGTTTCGTATTTGATGGTTAGACGCGCTTTCTCACTAATAGCGCGCCCCATTTCATTCGACGTGAAACAACAACAAATCCGCATGGGTCGATCCGTTTCTGTTTGGGAGAGGTTCCTAGCCTTCTTAAGGATAATGTGTTCTAAGAGTGAAATAAATACAACGAGTCGATCCAGATATACTCACAAATTCATAAGCTCAAGACAAACATATAATTCCTCTTTATGATACGTGATTTTACGCCTACGTCCCACTTTGGTCATAAGCGAGTGGAACGAACACGGAATAACTCGAGTATTAATGTCAATGTAGATGCCACCTTATTGTGCTGTACGTTGTCTGCCAATAAGAGATGACCTCCGCAAGATACTAATACCAAATACCAATACATTTTCACCGAACTCTATAAACAAAGGTCATCTTAAAATGTAAGAGCATGTATTATTAAAGCTAATTAATCTGTAATATGTATGTTTGTCTGTATATATTCGTAGTAAGTAAGCAGAAGATAGATCCAAGAGAAAGCTATTATCTATCTCTTGGTTCAAAACGAAAATAAATAAAATAAAATAAATGGAGATAAATGAGAATAAATGAGAAGCTGAGAGGAGAATTGAAAGAATCGCAACAAAGCGAAATCAGAGAAAACTATCTACTCGTCACGGATCTTGTGCCCGCAGAGGATAGGTACGATTCTGGAAATCAGTAGGCTAGGTCTCTCCTCAATCCTTTTGGTACTTGGTCACATTGTGACTGACCTTCCTTGACTGAACTGCCTTCTTTAGTAGAGTTTAATCTACACACTGTACCCGCCGACAAATCCCGGCGGATTGGTGTGAAATTTAAGTGTAAGAATATTGTGATAGTAAAGGAAAGTAACAGAATGCTGATACTATTTGCCAAGTTTTCAGCGGGCCGGCGACAAACTGGAGTCTACAAACTAAAGTCACCATTGTTTTGACTCCATTATACTTATGGAGAGAGTGAACATTGTCGATACTTGATAGTATTCATAAACTTCTGTATAATATTTGGCGTTTGCATTTACGCCAAATATTAGAAGAAAATTGCTACGGAGTAGAATGTTACACAACAAGCTATAACGTATACAAGCTACGGCGTAGAATGTTACACAGCAAGCTATAACGTAAACAAGCTACGGCGTAGAATACTACACATTAAGCTGCTATGACGTAGACAAGCTAACGCGTAGAGTGCTACAGAGCAAGCTACGACGTAGACAAGCTGCGACGTAGACAAGCTACGGCGTAGAATACTACACATTAAGCTGCTACGACGTAGACAGGCTACGGCGTCGAATGCTACACAGTCAGCTATGACGTAGACTGCTACTAATTAGTAATTCCGTTCCCAATAACTCATATATTGGTCGTGTGCGACCAATATACGTGGACATTGGGAATAAAAAAGAAAGGATTCTGCATACCGTTATTATAGTACTCAAAGTAGTTCATATACTGGGAAACCATGTGTCGTTGTACCGAACATAGAACTTAGAAGTTGTAATCTGTTCTGCCGTGGAATGACGAAGCGACCTATGTCACAACACCCAATTTGTACGCCTGTCATTTGGTTAATCAAGAGGGGTATTCTGATTTCTTGATATTGAACAACAACATTGTTTTTGAACAGTTACAATCATGATCGTCTTCAACTCGAAGTAATGACTCTACGATGACCCCCCCCCCCCCCCCCGCTATCTCAGTAGCAGCGCACGTATGGATGTCCATTGCATGCTATAAGAACACGCTTAACGGTTCGGTGTTTGCGGTGGCGCAGTCAATAAATAGAACAAATATGCAGCTAATCTTCCTGTGGTAGGTCCCTTAGTCGACTCATAAGACGTCCATGGACTGAGTTTGAGAGGTCGATTCTGACGCTGCGATTGCCTCTATGATGATATCCTACATAAGTTAGTTATGTGCTCCGTAGAGGCGGTTCCTTAGAATAATGCGATGAGCATGTTTTATATCCTCATAATTGATTACATACCTTTTGACATTAAATCAATTGATTATTAAAAAAACGTTCGTAATGAATTAAATACAATTAATAAAAAAATTTGCAAAACCCTGCACGATTTGACTAATTGCCATTTAAAAATTCCAAAACTCAAAAAAGACAAATTTCCCGGCGCCTTCGACAATTTCCCACCAGAATATGCCTTTCCTTGTTCATTCCTGTCACGTAGAGGTCCGGCGGTGACGTGGCTTAATGAAGCCCACTCTTTTACTTGCCCGCTTTTTAATAGCCTCCCTTGACGACAAAAATAAGTTTTTGCGGTTACGCCCTTTTGCCGTTACCCCGACAAAATGAAGCTTCAGTGTTTACTTGTCATCAATCTGTTTTAGATTCCGTGTGATTATGAAGACAAATAGTGAGTTTGTAGGGAAGGACATTTTTTGGAAGATGGCCTTTGTAAAAAATCCCTCAACTGTGATCGCCATTGTAAATCGCTTCAAATACTGAAGTCCTATTTCCCAATCCCACGCCCACTATTTATTCAGGGCAGAGTCGTTTTTAAGGTTCATTTAAAGCCTCTGTAAAGAATGATTATGGAATGGAGGGTGTTTCCTTATACCAAGTTTAAGAGTTAAGACCTGGCGTCTCCAAAAACGTGTTCGTAATGTGAGCAGTGCCTGCAGTTCACACAGTGTCAGTGAAAAGGGATGTTTCCTAGGTAAAAAAATAATAATTCTAATAAGGCCGTCTCTTAGGTTATCAAAAAATGTTGACACATACTTTTTGCTTTATCAAATCAATCAAAATTGATAAAGATAACGCACATCAAAGTTCGGGAGAGGGGGCTCATGACGTTACTTCGTGTTAATAAATGTACCAAGGCGTGACGTCACGCGGAACTTCAGCGCACCATGTCTTCGTAATCTTTTTAATTTTAACAGAAAAATATTTAAGTTTAATTGACAAAAAAATTTAAGTTACTTAAATTGACAAAAAAAAATGCATAATAAATATTTTTTGGTAATGTAAATGACGGATGAATATATATCATATTTTCAGGAAACTAGCCTAATATCAATAACCCTGTATAATATTATCGATTGTGAGAAGTAATGAATGGAAAATTCAAATTTAAACCTTAGTCAACTAACAACCCTTCAAAGCCAAAGTAAAGTGGAGTGCACTCGGCTACTACGTAGTTTATAAATCGAGTTATAAAACTTTTATGCGAACCAAAAACCAATATCGGTTTATTTTACAAACGGCGCCGGGAGTTGACTACTGATTGAAAGTAAACACGTTTTTGATGAATATACACTTCGTATAAAAAAACTATTGGGACCTATCTGAAATTTAAATAAAAGTAAATAATATATCTAGCTATCAAATACGTGATACGCAAAATGTTAGGCAAAACTATTACAGGTATAGTCCGGAACGTCTCACTTTCGGGCAGAGGCATTCCATAATGAGCAAAATATTATTTTACTTTTATATTAATGTATTAAGTATATCAGTTGTCTGTTTAGCTTGGAGCTGGATGATGCCGTGTGAATGGTGTCCAGAATTATTTTGTTTATATATTTATTAGTCAAATATAACAGTTACGATTTTATTTTTTTAATATAGAATAAATATAATGATATCGGAAACGTTTGCATCACATCACAATAGAGCAATCGATCCATTGACATGCTATACCTTGATTTATAACGAGGAGGAGCTTTGTTTTGATTCATAACATCCTTTGACCTTCTTAACTAGATCCATAGAGTTGCATTTAACAGTTTAATAAAAATAAAAAATAAAACAAACAAATAGGTATGATATCGGAAACGTTTGCATCATAAATTTATAATAGACAAATCAATCCTTTGACATGCTATATCTTGATTTATAACGAGGAGGAGTTTTGTTTTGACCTTCATAACTAGATCCATAGAGTTGCATTTTGCAGTTTAATAAAATAGAATAAACAAATAGTTATGATATCGGAAACATTTGCATCATAAATAGGAGGAGTTTTGTTATGAATCATAACAAAGCTCCTCTTCGTCATAAATCAAGGTATATCATGTCAAAGGATCGATTGGTATAGCTCTAAGAAATACTGAGGCGGCTAAGGACCGCTCTTTGTGGAGTCGTAACGAGTTGGCCTGTGTTCACTTTCCAGCGGTGGACGTTCGGGGGCTGATTATGATGATGATCTCAAAGATTGGTGCTACTCTACTCTACTACTCTAGATTGGTATTCCTCTTTGATTTTTGACCTCTTAAAGCCAACAATTTGTTATTTGGTAAATTTCAAGCATGAAGTGTCATGTTTGTCTGTTTTTCCTTTGTACAATCCCTTATGGTGTTTCCTATGTGAAAGGTTTGTGTGAATATTATAAGATAGAATTAACGACATCAAGTGTAACATGTGTACCTACGGTGGAAATAAATAAATACAAAATACTATAAAGGAATAGAGAAAATATGTTGTAGATCTACTGAAAATGTTATCGACTGGCACTCCGCGCCCTTAGGGTAAATTTTGTATAGTTTACGAAAACTGTAGATGTTATCGTTTCCTTCCATTACCTTTTGCGCCTTGCAGCACCCCTAACGGATAGTGAGACGAACTACTTTTCGTAGTATGAAGATAAAACAAATTTCTCAATATCTGTAGTTAGATTGTTTGCAACAATCTGCAGTTAGCGCAATTGTTTCAATTGTAATTACTTACTAGTTCTAATTAGAACAAGTATTTACAATTTTATTGAAACAACTCCGTCGGACAATACAATCAAGAAAAGGAGTACACTCACCAATACAATCAAATGATATAAACTTTTTCCATCATTGGATTTGTTAAAAAAGAAACACAATGAATGTAAACTGCCTTAATAGTTTTTAAATAATTACTTATAGGAGTTAAAAGCTGCTCCAAAGTCCTCAAAGAGAGAAAAAAAGCGCCAAATTCTCAAACAAAATCCGTTTTGGTATTTTGCAATCTCATGCTAGACTCGCAGAATAGTTCTGAGAAATATGCGAATGCATTTATAGCTAGGGAAGGCACGTCAGAGGAATAATTGGTACCAGTTGGTACTACGAGGCTTGAAATGTTGTTCCTAACTCTACTGAAATTGTTATTGACTGGATTTCAGAATGTATGTATTGCCAGGAATAAGCGAATACCTTTATTTTCTGTTCCCTTTTGTATTTTATCTGGTAATTGGTATTCGAAATATAATTTAAAGATCGGTTTTGATAAAGCGGTAACAGTTTTATGACGAACGTAACTTACGGTTACCGGTATAACTAACTATTACTCTATTTCCTTAGTATTAACTATCTTCTGCCCGTGGCGTTCTTCGCGTTTTCCTTGGATAAAAATTTAGATATAATAATATTCCATGCTTAGAATTACAATATGCTAAATATGACAGACCTAGAATCATGAAATTTAGCGACAAACAAGGTCTCATAATTACGGAACCCTCGATGCAAGAGTCCAACTCGCACTTGACGTGTTTATTTTACTTTATATTTATGAAGTTGATTGAGATAGGGCGTGTTTATGATGCAGAGTAAAAATATTAAAGTAACGCGTAATAAAACAGAAACCGTTTTTAAAAAATAAGTTTTGGTAATTTTAATGGAATTCATATCGACATGAACCTACCGTTATTGGGAAATTAATATTGTACATTATTTTTTCTCTTTGTGAAAAGATTTACCTTCCTGTTTAATGATATTAAATTGCATTAATTCCATTGTAAATATTTATTTTTAGTCTGTACTTTCTTGTTTCCGTTTACGTTTCGATTCCCTATTATACGCAGCAATATGGTTCTTATGTACAATGTGGTACTTTAAAATAAATAAATAAATAATGCTCAACAATTCACACAGCATCATCTAGCCCCAAGCTAAGTAGAGCTTGTGTTATGTGTACTAGATAACTGATATATGTACATAATACAATACATTACATATACCTATAATTTTTATTTTACATAGAAAACGACCAGAATACTCTGAACAAATCAGATCTGCAGATCGTACAAATATTTGTCCCGAGGCGGGAATCAAACCCGCAACCTCCTGCATCACAGGCGTACCCTTGGCCCACCGCGCCATAGAGGTCGTCGAATGAACGAAGATGACGTCGGATTGCACAAAACGAAGGCCGGCCGATCCGTTTTTTCAATGACATTACTACATATAAATAGATTCTGGATGTGGTTGGGCAGTTGTCAGTTGATGAAGCACCAAATTATTGGTAAGGTTGTTCGTTTTGTGCGAACGACGTCATCCTACAATAGGTTGCCTGGGAGAAATCACTCTTAGCGATTAGGCCGCCGTTAGTACTGTATTTATATTTTAGATATAAGAGTTTTTATGTAATTTTAATAGTTACAATAAAGTTATCATTCATTCATTCATTCATTCATCCGTCAACTTCGTTCGTTTTTTAAAGTATTGTTTTATAAAAGATCAAACAGAAAAACTTTTTGTGAGATATAATTGAACTGTAAAAGGAGTTTTTTATTATTTAGTATTAGTATTAACCAAATAAGATAATTTAATATACATTAAGCTTATATTTCAGATAATATACCTATTAGTATAGTTCATCATCATCATCAGCCCATACACGTCCACTGCTGCACAAATAGCGGTCCTGAGCCGCCTCCATCCATCGACTCCCTGCGACCGCTACGATGTCGTCGGTCCATCGAGTGGATGGTCTCCCATGTAGGGGGGATTTGCCATAATCACCACGCTTGGCAGGCGGATTGGTGATCGCAGTGTTGGTGTTTAAAAATACTTAGAAGGAAGCTGCTGCCCTTCCTCTGGTAGGTTTCCTTAGTCGGCTTTTACGACATCCACGGGTTAAGTTGGAGGGGTCGATATTCGTACGCCGCGACCCCACGGCTTAGTATAGTTGTAAGGCTAAAACTGCTTATTTCATAATTTAATCTAGAAAACATGTGTAGGAGGGAAGACTGGTTATCTGTAAATACAGTAGTTAAACTAAAACAGAAACCAGGGTTTCATTAGACTTGTTTTGTATATTTTAATGTAAAGAAAGGATTTTGTATTTTGATTGTAAAGTAAAACCTCCAGACTTTATCGTGTTTATAAATCATTTTGCTACGTGACTAGGTATCTACTAAAAATCTTGTTACGTATCTCTCTCTCTGTACTTATGATGACAAAGGATTTCCACGACGAAACTATGACGTTGCGTTTAAAATCAACTTAAGAGAATAAATGGGCAAATTCCTAAAGGGTTGAATAATGAGCGTTTATTGTTCCTTATCACGAATTCACGAATTATCGATAGCATGACATTAATGCAATTCGATTACAGTAATGTTGTACTGTCATGGAAATATGAAATTGGGAGATAAAGTTGTATACCAAGGGTTTTTAGCGGGAAATAAATAATTAAGAAAAAGAAAGATTTTTTTTTTATTGGTTCACAAAACAAAAAATACAATAATGAGAAGGGTTAATAGAGAAAAAAAATATGGTTAATAGAAAATAAAAAAAAATATCCACTGAAGTGTGCCTAAACCAAATCTACTCAGCCCAGATGAACTACGAGACATCACCCCGAAAAAAATCGTTCAGTTCTTAGCAGCTGCAAGGGCAAATGGCCAACTATGAACGCCGCAGCTTCCAAGGGTAAACACATGAAGAGGCGAAGACAATAGGCCTAGCATGGCCGCAGTGATACAAAAGCCACCCTTATAAAAAAGCAATAAAAAATAATTCCTACACCCAAACAAATCTTAGGAAAACAATCATCATCGTTAACCTATGTTAGTCCTCTGCTGAATATAGGAGTGGACCTCCCCTGATGAGCGCTATAGCCCCATGTCTAAAAAAACTATAGGTTTAACTTAAGGCGGTTCTCAGACCCAAACTAGCACCGCCACCTATTTTATCGTATTATTACGTTAAACAAAGGAATTTTATGACTTATGATAAGTTGCACAAACGGGCCAAGGGGTTTTTGAAAATTCCTTTGTATATCGTAATAATACGGTAAAATAGGTGGCGGCTCTGATTGGGACGGAGCAGCCCCTTAATACAATGAAGTGAATGTCAGCGGGCTAACTACGAGCCCTGATTTTAACATGGGAATTCGTCAGAGTGAGTGCTTGGTTCTCTCGCGGAACCGGACTTACCTTGGAGAAGTCGATCGTTAGGAGATGAAACGTTGGTGTTCTTCCAATACAAACAAGGTTCGTAGTTAAACCGCTTACATTTATAATGAACTCGTTTCTGCCCGTGGCTTCGCACGCGTTTTTTCTATGGCAACGTTTAAAAGTTGTTTCTTTCCATGGGAACTGATTTATGGGATTTTAAATTACCTATGTTTATTTTATTACAGGCTTGGAGCTACAAAATGATATTTTTTACGACAATTTTTTTATGACATTTTTATTTACCGTAAAAACCTTGTGAGGTTTGTCTCGGTACTCACATTCGTTATATAATACAATATAAATAATATATACATAAGTTTATACTATAAACAAGTGACTGATAAATGTTTCATATAAATCGAAAGTTGACCTTCGGCAAAAACATAAGTACAAATTATAACAAATAGTAGCCGTAAAAACAAACGACCCCATCAAAACTCCATCGGAACTCGCCACAAACACCACAAGTGGGTCAAAGTAACACAAACTTGCTGTGGCAAACTTGGAAAACTATTTTCATACATTGACATGCCCCTCTTCCTCTACAAAAGCTTGATAATATGTGCACGGGGTTGTAACACCGCCAACTGACGCGGGCTTATTACTCGGAATTTTTCTTCCTAAAAAAGACCAATTTAGCTCGACACAGGATTTGAACCCGACACCTTAAAAAGGCTACGAACCTCTCCCAAACTGAAACGGATCGGCCCATGCGGATTTGTTTTTGTTTCACGTCAAATGAAATGGGGCGCGCTGTCATGTGGTTGTGTGCGTGTGCTTGGTGTTGGCACCATTTTTTGATATTTTATCGTACTTTCTGATTCATTTTGAATAAACGATTGATTTCAGAAATATTTTTGATTATTTATAACGTGGAATATATTTAGGATGTTTGCAGCGCGACAGATTTTCGAATAAAGGTGTCTATCATGCATAAAAAATCGCTTGAAAATGTCTCGATTTGGTGGTTAAAATTAGTTTCGCTCTCATTTAAATATCATTATGTTTTTTAAAAAACTAAACCGCTGCAAACATAGCTATTTTTCATCCGATTTCAATAAGATCGGGGACATAGTTTCCAAATGAAGAGGAAAGTACGGGGGCTAAGCGACCGCTAGACCAAAGAGGAAGCCAATACTGTGTTTCAATCGCACAGTGTAAAATTTAACCCAATTTTGTTTCATCTCAATATTATAACGAAAACCAATAGTTTTAATCATCATAAGCACTAGAGTAAAACTCTGGCATCGATAGACCTTGTAGTTTTTTTTATAAAAAATTGTCAAAGTTACCCTAAATCCGCATCATGAAATATACAAAAAAAATTAAGAAACAAAAAAATGGGGCTACTTATTTAAGTTTTATGTATATACAATGGTTAGACACATAATAACAGACCATCAAACAAGTTTTTGACTTTCTACTGTGAATAGATTATTAAATAATAATACTTTTATCATTTTTCTTTTTATTTATTTTTCTCCACTTTAATGCCGTATTAGATCGTAATTTCTAAACTAAACGATTGATCAAAAAATCCTTTATCCTGTATTAAAACCATAATCTAATTCCGCGTTATCGCGTGAATCGGCAGTACTAAGCTATAGGTACACTTTAGTAGGGTACCTTGTCATACCAATGAACACTTATTGTCAAAAGGAACGCAGTCGTCAAGTAAGTAAACTTTAAAGCGACAAGGTAACAAATGTGTGTGCCTAAAACTGTACCTAGTTTCAGAGGTCAACGGACCGACTAAGTTTCTTACAAAACTATGTGACTAGGTACCTATAACTTAAAGTTAAACAGAACTTACTGACAACAATCTGGTTAGAATTGTCACATAACATAAATAAAACACGATTTTTATCGCTAGTTTCATGTTATATCAGAAAATATAACTTGAATTCACGTTACACAACAGAGGTGCCACAAAAATAAAGAATACCTACAACATTAAATTGATATGGCACCTTGTAAGGAAAAATATTTAGGTTAGGCTTTATTGACAAAGAAATTAACAATCAAATAATATAAACAAATTAAACTAGTATTTACAACTGAAATAATTGAGCTTACTGCAGAATGTTGCAAACAATCTACAGATAGCTCAACTGATCCATATCAATACCAGTCGGAAGCGTCCCCAAGACGCTGGCTGCATTGGCTCGCTGTATGGCAATGATAATGCGCTGCGCCAGATACTCACCAGCTCTCGGGTCACGCGTCGTCGCTTCGAGCAATTATAATTTATTTATTTTACTTTATAACTTTGTAGGTACTCGTACCATATCCACCACTTAGTTATTTCTGACATCCACATCTCAACAGTACATGAAGTCCACTGCCGTTTCTATTTCCCCGCGAGATGGCGACAGTGTAGACAATATTTTACGACAAGTCTGCGATACACTTGTCACTTCCCATCCGAGGAAGAGTATAGTTCCATATATGTACATTTCTGTGAGTTGAAAAGCGTCGCTCTAGTCGCTCCAATTATAGTCAAACTTTGTTAAAAGCGTTCGATATAGGTATACTGCGCGAGAAATCGTTTTTTTTAAGTCGTTTATTTTTTCTCCGTTGTACAAGGAATAAAACTAGCGTAAAAGTAATTTGCAAATCGTTAAATATTTAGAAATTAGGTACCTATTTATGTTGTAATTTTTAATCGATATTTTTCAAGTCGATATTTGTCATCGGCCCGCCCAACTTCGGTGTGTGTCTAGTGCAACGTTCCATCACTACATATTATAAAACAAAGTCCTCCGCCGCGTCTGTCTGTCTTTATATCTGTTCGTGATAAACCCAAAAACTACTGAACAGATTTTCATGCAGTTTTCACCAATCGATATAATGATTCATGAAGAAGGTTTAAATATGTATTTTGTCAAGGTTTGGTGTAAATTGGTGGAACTATAACGATTATTGTTGAAAGTGTCGGAAAAAGTCAAGCGGCCTGGGGGCCTACTCGGAAAAGGAAAATCGAAGTTTCTTTTTCGTGTTCGTGCAAAACCAACTCTTATGTCGATTGCATAAGATTAGCGTTTGCACGAAAAAGAATAAGCAACTTCGATTTAGTTTTTACGAGTACGGGCCCTGGGAGCTTTCATAGAAAACGCAGCGTTATCCCTTTGAGAAATAACAAAACAATCGAAGGTGAGATATTCCTCTTTTATAGAGCTACAAAAAAGTCTTGGATAGCATGTATATATATCTTTTAAAGGATAGCATAGTATACCGATTCTATCATAAGCTCTAGTACCCGTGCGAATCCAGGGGTGGTTGCTATGCTACAACGAAATAAAATAAATGAATTTATATTAATAATAATATAAATTCCTTCGTTTCTATCCCTCAGCGCGTTTAATATCTACACGGCGGAAAACTGAGTTTCAAAGAGGTCAAATTTCCAGACTTTACAGTGTTGCCATGTATGATACCGTTTATAATAAATTTATATTAATAATAAATAATAATATAAATTCCTTCGTTTCTATCCCTCAGCGCGTTTAATATCTACACGGCGGAAAACTCTAGAGTTTCAAAGAGGTCAAATTTCCAGACTTTACAGTGTTGCCATGTATGATACAGTTTAGAAAACTACATAAAATAGGTAATAAAATAGCAGTCAAAGTATTAGAGGAACTAAATCCGAGTGAAGTGAAGCGCCGAGGATATAAAATGTAAATCATCAGCACGATAGATATTTTACGGCGCACCTATTTTCAGATTCCACTTAAGATCTTTGGAATCGGTCGTAAAAGGAGCAAGATTTTACATAAGCTGACTGTACTCGCCAGCACGGACGATTAAACTGTTTAGTTTAAGGCTCAGTGTTGCGGTATTAAAAATTAAATTTTGTTAATAGACTTCGTTAGGAGTGCAAAGCTTTGGAGTGACAGGTTTATTATTTTTAGAGTTCCATACCCAAAGAGTGAAAACGGGAACCTGCATATTACTAATTTGGAATGATCGCTATTGTCGAATATATAAAGCTGGTCAGTATTGTTCGTAAAGGACCAAGTGTGGCCTACCATACATAAAATACTTACTTAAAATCTCTTTTACAACATATTATTATTTCCGTTTCCGTTTAGGTTACTTATTCCATGATAACTATTTATTAATAAATAAATAATGCTGGAAAATCCACACAGCATCATCTAGCCCCAAGCTAAGCAGAGCTTGTGTTATGGGTACTAGACGATTGATATACAAAATACAATTATATAGATAGTTTTTTTTATGAAATTAAATTCAACGTACATGTTGTTCATGTTCATGTTCATTTATTGGTAAAATAATTATTACACGTCAATCCTTATTATACATAAGTATAAGTTGTTTGTATACATATAATAGTTAGTTATAACATCTATAATAACAATAATTCTGTAAGAATATTAATTAAATTACATTAAAATACATTTATTCCATGAATCAAATTTAAAATTAATTAATAATTGAAATCACATGAATAATAATAAAGTACAGTCTTATCTTAGATCAGACGTATGCAGGTGACCAGAGAAATAATCTAAATGATGGTAAATTTCGTATTATATACCCATTTACTGTCTTTGGTATTTTCATTAGAACCAATAAAATGTTATTAAAAACTAGCTGCTGCCTGCACCTTTGCCTGCGTTTTATCGGGATAAAAAATTGCTTATATGTTATTCCAGGTCTCAAACTACACCCATACCAAATTTCAGCACAATCAATTCAGTAGTTTTTGCGTGAAAGAGTAACAAATATCCATACATCCATCCTTACAAACTTCGACTTTTATAATATTTAGTAGAATATAATAATATAATAGCCGTGGGGTCGCGGCGTACGAATATCGAACCCTCCAACTCAACCCGTGGATGTCGTAAAAGCCGACTAAGGGAACCTACCAGAGGAAGGGCAGCAGCTTCCTTCTGAGTATTTTTAAACACCAACACTGCGATCACCAAATCCGCCTGCCAAGCGTGGTGATTATGGCAAATCCCCCCCTACATGGGAGACCATCCAGTCGATGGACCGACGACATCGTAGCGGTCGCAGGAAGTCGATGGATGGAGGCGGCTCAGGACCGCTATTTGTGGCGTCGTACGGGGGAGGCCTATGTCCAGCAGTGGACGTGTATGGGCTGATGATGATGATGATGATGATGAATAATATAATATATAAAGTAGGAAGGATACAAAGTCGTGCGTGTAGCCGAAGTCTTCAACAATGTAGATAGACTAAAGCTCTAGTTAATACTGAACGGGAGTCAGTCCTGAAAATTTTGATGGTGAGAATTGTTGGCGTTTCAAAATAACGATTTATAAACATTATATAAACAAAGAAAGATTATAATCAATTAATAGAAACAATTTGGTAGTACTTACAATTGAAAATATTGAGCTAACTTCAGACTGATGATAAAAATCTACAGGTAGCTTAACTTGTCCATATCAGTACAAATAATATAGAATTTTGTATTGTTTTGTATAATAGCCTATATCTTTACAAAGCGCTAAGGCCGCCCATTGTTCTTATGTGTCGTGTATCATGTATATGCTGTATTTTATTTTATTTTGTGTGAAATATTAAAGAGTTATGTTTTGTATTGTAAGCTCCGGAGTGGCATGCCAAATGCGGCTCCCAATATTATATAAGAATCTACAAGACCGATTTTTAAAATTTTGAGAATTACGACCTGATAGAGGGTTAATGATCGAAGTAATTCCATAAAAAACATTTATATCAATACCTTTACACCTTCCTTTATATCCCAATATCCAATCCAGCACACAGATTCCATAAAACCTCGCACATCCATCATGAAAACAAGTGATATTCATTAAAATCACCGATCGTGTCGCTTCTCGCTCGACTAAGCCCGATAATTCAGCCTAAACGGACTTGCAAAAAGATCATTTGAATCGAAAGCGATGGGACGGAGCTCGTCTGATGGATGGCATCGGAATATGAGCGGTCTTTAAATTATTTTTAAAAGATTTTACGGTTGAATGGGTTTTCTGTTTTACGTGAAATAATAAGCAGGATTATTACTACTTAGTATAATTAGTACCAAAACACACTTTTTTATTGGAAAGTTTGTTTTAAAATGTTTCACAACCATCATACTTGAGAAAGTGAAGATGGAGCACGCTGTCCCAAAAGGAACTTATTCACTCGGGATTTGACTCCTAACTCTGTCGGAAAATCAGATTCAGGAAGTTCGTTGTACTTTTTACCGGCAGGTACTTTTTGATAGGACTAGCTGCTGCCCGCGCCTTCGCCTGCGTTTTATCGGTATAAAAAATAGCCTATGTGTTATTCCAGTTCCCAAACTATACCCATACATAATTTCAGCCTGATCGGATCAGTAGTTTTTGCGTGAAAGAGTAACAAATATCCATACATCCATACATGCATCCATAGGTACAAACTTTGACATTTATAATATTAGTAGGAAGTAGAGCGGAAACGTTTGGTTCGGCACTGTAGTACCTATATCGACCAGGTATGGGTGGTGCGTCTGCTTGTCCGGTGGTAGGAGGAAGTAGGTATAAAGTCATGTAAATCGTGGGCACAATCACCAAAGGGCTTGTTGTAAGTACATTTGTCACCACAAAGTAAATTCGTCACCAAAAAAAAAGTATGTGTAAATTCGCCATAACGCAGAAAAATAAAACTATAGCTTAGTCCAGTAGTTTCGGTGTGAAGATAACAAACTTTCAAACGTGTTAAAATTAGTTTATGCAGAAAATTCAGACACTATGGCATTTTAAGAATAATGATGGTTGACATGGACATTGAAAGAATACAGATGTTGTACATTTTATGAGTTATTATCAGGACTAGTCTATAAACGTAAAAAGAACAATTTTTTTTCTTAGAATCGAAGCTTTTCACACAGTATGACAAGGTATTTACACAGCAATTACACAATGCTGTTAGCCTAAGATATATTTAAACTGCCAAACTAATTGTCCGTGTTCGGACTACTTTCGGCTGAAACCAGTGGGACGAACACGGAATAATTCATAGATCTTTACTATATTCTATAATAGTATAAATGTGAAAGTAACTCTGTCTATCTGTGTCACGTTTTCACGCGAAAACTACTGAACCGATTTAAATAAAATTTGGTACACAGATATTTCAGAGCCTGAAAAATTACATAGGCTACTTTTTAATGCGAAAAAAGGATTGTAAGGGGTTGAAAGGTTGTATAAAAGTATCGCCATTTTTAAAACTGTTGTGTAGGCTGTTAATTAGATATAAATAAATAAATATTTAAATTTTCTAAAAATTTTACCTGTAAGGGGGTGAAATATCAAAGGGAATAGGGGATTAAAGTTTGTATGAAAATCACACTGTCACTGTTCCACACGGACGAAGTCGCGGGCCCAGCTAGTTCAATATATACCCAGGTACCCCTTCCTTCATACCTAAATAATGTAGGTACTTATTCTGTGTGATGATGTGTTTGTCGGCATATTCCTCAAAGCCACACTCTTAAATCCCAATTGTATTTTGTATTTATTTATTTCCACCGTAGGTACACATATTACACTTGATGTCGTTAATTCTATCTATTTTATAATATTCACACAAACTTTCACATAGGAAACACCATAAGGGATTGTACAACAAAAAACAGACAAACATGACACTTCATGCTTGAAATTTACCAAATAACAAATTGTTGGCTTTAAGAGGTCAAAAATCAAAGAGGAATAATTTTTCAAAATAAAATAAATAATCATTAAATAAAGGGTATGTCAAAGTGCTGTTGTACAGGGGCGTTGTCAAACTAAACTAAACATCATCATCATCATCATCATCATATCAGCCTATCGACGTCCACTGCTGGACATAGGCCTCCCCTAAGGAAACTAAAAATAATGTATAATAATTGTACATAATCAAAGAAAATAATAAAGTGTCAAAATATAAGGGTCCAGTAAAAATCAAATCTAAAATTAATTTAGTTTCATAGTTATGTCAATACTAAAATAAAGCTGCTGTATAGAGGCTTTGTCAAACAAACTACAATAAAAATATACACAAAATACAGAATCAATAAAAACAATTGTGATCGAGCCCTGTGATAGTATAATAATAATTATATCTAATGGTCCATTAGCTGTCTAGAACAAAGGGTAATTGTAGGGCTGATCATTAGGCGCTTAATAATAATGCATTTGCCAAATTGAGGGGGCGGACGAAAACTGCTTCGAGGATCGGGTCGATCTGTAATGGATAATAAAGGGTGGATTTTTGGACGTAAGGGATAACTCACTACAAATATCTTTCCTACAAATATTCGGTATTATTCCATTCGGTAAATATTCTCTTATTTTTTATCAAGACTAGTTTATTTCGATATAGAAAACACTTTTTACTTTGACTGTCCAGGTAGCCAGTGTACAATCTGCCACAAATTTTTTGTAATTTGCATGACAAAAGTATGTACGAAATGGAATCAACCCTTACAATATAATATCTATTCTAAACAAGAATGTCTGATGTAAGTGTGAATGATGTCTTGGGTCGCCCTGAGGACACCAGACTCATAAGAGTCTGGGTAATATTGGACCCAGACTTATTAATAAGCAACATGTTATAATATAGTTATTATGTAATACAGCTATTGTTATAGCTGATTATTCATATTTTTGAGAAATTTTCTACCCCATTTCTTTTTGCAATATCTTTATTTTTAGTACTCTAACCTCAGTAGGTCTTGATCAGTATAAGATATATAATCGATTGGTATCAAAATAGTTTTTTATTCAAATGCCCATTTATTTAGTAACTGGATATCTGTTTTTAAAATCGGAGGTAGGGGATGAAAATTTCTCAAAGAAAAGGATAGTCTCATATAACATTTTCCTTTAGTTAAAGCATCAGCACACTATACCTACTTACCACTATGCTACGAACGTCTCCCAAACGGAAACGGATCGGCCCATGCGGATTTGTTGTTGTTTCACGTCGAATGAAATGAGGCGTGCTTTGTATGGGGGCTAAGGCTATCCGTTTCCGTTCCGAACGAAACGGATAGCCTTAGCTCCCATACAAATTACTATAGGCTAGAATGAGGCTAGAATTATGTCTATAGACTCCAAAACTACAATTGATATAAAGATTGTTTTAGCAAAGGTTCAAATTTGCGCAAATGGTTTCAACTATACGCAAAACTAATCTCCTAATTACATTACTTATCCTATATAACGCAAAATTCCGATTTCTTTTCACGTGTGACCTACCTAAGTCAAGGTTAACTTACCGGGCGTCTAATTTGCAAAATGATATCGGATGTGTGAATAACTTTTGATAAAAAATACTTATTGACATTAGATGACAAAGGTTGGTAAAGAAAATAGAACCAAATTAAATCGTAACGTTTGTACGTTACGATTTAATTTGAATTCGGTAACATGATAGCCTTATCGCTTTGTTAAGAATACCTGCCGCAATCGTTTCGATAACGATGCTCCTTTCTAGGTACTTCATATTATAGAAAAGTAATGAACTGGCAAAGATTTTGATGGCTAAGCCAAGCACAATACAGCCTAGTAGTACTGGAAAATAAAAGTAAATCATACGAATGAACGAAAAAAATGAAAATTTGAATTTGAAATTTATCTTTCTAGAGACACTTTCCTTTAATGTAGAAATCTTAGTCTAATTGTTACAATATACCTAATGCATCATTTTGCAAAGGCCGGTGTCATCTGACCAATTTTCGTCATAGTGGTATCTGCTAGAAGCCTGTGGTGAGTTCATAAATAATTGGTAACGGTAAAGCGTTTGTCCACCATCACCGCCTAAGATGGAGCACGCTTTCCCTAAACGAACTTCCCAGAAATATGTAAATAATGCTGGAACATCCACACAGCACCATCTAGCGTAGGTATATTACGTAGGAGTAGAAAATTTGCAATTTGTAGAGCGTTTGTCAGGATTATGATCCAAGAAAACTGGTCAGCTCAGTTCCACATAAAGTGGAAGTGTCTAAGTGCTTATTTTGTAAGCCTAAAGAAATAAAGTTATTGATTCTGATTCTGATTGACAAAGAAAATAACAATCAAATAATATAAACAAATTAAACTAGTATTTACAATTAAAACAATTGAGCTAACTGCAGACTGTTGCAAATAATCTACAGATAGGTCAACTGGTCCATATCAATACCAGTCGGAAGCGTACCGTATTGATTCTGATTGATTCTGAATGTGATAAGGGTCAATTGAAAAATCAATAAAGAAAATGTTAATCCTCAATTGCGTTTGTTAGATCAGTCAAAACAGCATTAGTTAAATACATGTCAATGTAAAAAATAATGGGTAAATACAAAACCACATAGTTTTATCAGATTCATACAGGAGCTTGGGGAGCTTGGCCAGATGTCGCTCCGTTCCGCACTGACAGTAGTATGTAAGAAATTTAATGTTCTGTTTAGCTTTATGGAAATTATTGACATGTAACTAAATCGTATTAAATTTAGATTTAGAAAACATGTATTAGACACTTAAGTGATATTATAATGTGCTAGTGGTTTCTTTTTCACTTATTCCACAAGTGGACAAAAAATTGAAGTGAAGAGAATATCAATAACACCTTATTTCTTATTTGATAATAATAACTATGTTTATAGTATACAATTTGACTTGTCGAAGTGCTTATTTTGTAAGCCTAAAGAAATAAAGTTATTGATTCTGATTCTTGATTCTGATTCTGATTCTGATTCTGAAGTTACGATTTTACGCTACTGGTATCACCAGAAAACAGAGTCGTCTTCTCATTCGCCGATGACGTCGACGACGTAGCCTGGTGATACCCACGTGACCATCATGTCTCGGAATAGTATACCTTGTTTTCTTATACCATGGTTAGGATAGTTGCGTAAGCATTGCCTTTACTAAGGATGGCTTTATTTTGATGTCCAGCGTACGGCTGCTTGTTGAAATCACATGCATGTGAAATTGCTATTCTACGTGCTTCGCCTCCCAAGTGAACTCTTAAATAACACACAGGCAAGACATGTGTATCTAATGGTACTGAGCACTTCGCAAGATGTTTGATAAATTTAGATATTCAACCTTTTATCTCATCATCATCATCATCATCAGCCTATACACGTCCACTGCTGGACATAGGCCTCCCCCGTACGACGCCACAAATAGCGGTCCTGAGCCGCCTCCATCCATCGACTCCCTGCGACCTCTACGATGTTGTCGGTCCATCGAGTGGATGGTCTCCCATGTAAGGGGGGATTTGCCATAATCACCACGCTTGGCAGGCGGATTGGTGATCGCAGTGTTGGTGTTTAAAAATACTCAGAAGGAAGCTGCTGCCCTTCCTCTGGTAGGTTACCTTAGTCGGCTCTTACGACATCCACGGGTTGAGTTGGAGGGGTCGATATTCGTACGCCGCGGCCCCACGACCGACCACATCACCTTTTATCTATTCGTCGTTATTTATCTAATTTTTCGAACGCCTTAGTAGATAAACCTGCCAGAAATTATGATTTCTGTTTCATTTAATCCGGTCTACCATAATGTTGATGGTGATTTACGACTATCATTACTTTGAAAGCCCATTAACTATGATTTACCAGCAACTGTTTTACGCAGTACATATGTAAATAAAGTTATCATAACCATACCGTATTCACATTATAAATACTTTTAAATTACAGAACGCAACAAAATTATTCTCAGAAAATTATCAGAATTTTCCCAAATTCCAATTTCCTGAACTTTATTCCAAGTTCGCAAGCACTTCGTTTCCACAAGGCAATCTAGGAAACCTCGTGGACGATTGATATAAAATGAAATTCTTTTGTTTTATTCGCTGCATTGCGTCGACGTTGACAAATATGTTTCATCTCGCTCAAACACGTTTAGAATTTAATATTTGCGACGTCGTAGCAAAATATCACGACGAAAGACACGGTTATTTCAACATTCGATAAAAAACTTGTTTGTATGCTTAACCTACATAGATTCTTCCAGCAGATTCACTGAAAATTATATCTTTTAACCTGTAAAATTATTAAGATTTTAATTTTGATCAAAAACTACGTCTATGCAAAATTTTAATAATTCAGCTTGCTCAAAGTTCACTCATCAAACTGGCTGGTTATTATGTTTAAAAAACGTAAAAAAAATCAGCTGTCTAGAAACTACTTCATTGGTGAAACATCAGTATCTTTCTATTATTAATTTTATTCAAATGATGTGCAAGAAATCTGTCACATAACACCAAAAACGGATCTAGTTAACGCATTCACTGCCCAGCCTCTCGGTTCAACCCACAGGGATGCGCCGCAGCTGGAGTTGATGGAATACATCCATATCCTCGGCCGGCGTCCCGTCATGGGCCATGAAAGTGTTAGGCGCCCTAATACTTTCATGGCTATAGAACATAATACATCATCATCATCAGCTTGGATACGTCCACTGCTGAACACTTCTTTTTGGCTTTGCTGTATTCTTGTTAAACAATATTTCATCAAATACTATACATATGGCAGAAACTGATTTTCTCAATAAAAGCGAATGAAACATCTGAAATTGAAAGAGCGAAAAACCGCTACATTTTCTAAATATTGTCTCGCTCAGATCTCGAGCGTTTATTTCAATGTAGGGTATCAAGTGTTAACTTTCCCGCTAGGGCCGCTTAGAGGTGATGTATGGTACACTGCAAAGTTCCCAGCTTATGTTCCCACCTTTAATGCAACAAGTTTTGTGACGATATTTTGCTTTTCTCTGTTCTAAAGCCTCATCATGAAACCACTTCCAAAATAAATAAATAAAACATAAATAAATATTAAGATGAAGATCATATATATGTAATAAATATAGGATGTGTTTTGTTGAAGTATGTGACACTATTCAAAACTTTAAGAACTTGTATTAAGACCATATTTCTAGCAATAAATGAAATGAATTGAACACTGGACAATTAACACAGCATTTCTAGCCCCAAGCTAAGCAGAGCTTTTGTTTTGGGTATACTAGATAACTCATATTATAAAACTGATAACATTATAGAATATTTACGTACATATTTTTATTATACATAGAAAACGACCAGAACGACCAGAAGATATTTGCAGATCGTACCAACATTTGTCCCGAGGTGGCAATGGAACCTGCAACCTCCTGATGCGTCGCAGGCAGGCCTTCGCCCAGCGCACCAAAGAGGTCGTCAAACGAAAAAAATTACAGCATTTCTTTTTTGTCAAATGGCATATTTGCTGATTAATCAATTTTGATTCATCTTATGTATTTTGCACATTTAATAGTATCTACGTCACTTTCAGCATCTAGTCAGTTTACTTTTGTATTGATGCCGTATTTCCAACGCATGTAAACGTCAACGTTTCCAACTTTGGTAAACTTTACCTGAAATATTGTTTCTAGTTACATACGCCCAAAGCAGACACTACTCAAAAACCAATTCTTAAGGCATTCGTGCTCTTAGAATTATGTGCTTGGGACTACATAACAATTGTATGCTGCGTGAATTGTTGAGCATTATTTATTTATTCCATTAACTAACTACATAAAAACGGCGTAACTACATAATACAGGAAATCTCGTATTTCACAAAAAGGTCCCATCTTGACCGTACAATAAAACGAACGGAAAGATCAGTTCGTTTTTGATGGATGGCCTCCATGACACCGAGGGCGCTTGTCCCATGATTTACTTAGAGGAACCTTTTGGAACATGATAGGAAATATGGAGCTTGTATATTTATGGCATAAAATAAATTTTGTAAGAGCTAGATCGACAAAAACAGACGGAAGGTGTCTACTCCGCAATACGATATCGAATATATCAGTGCATTTTGAGCAGAGAAACGGATTGACATTCGATGATCGCGATTCGATGATGGTAGAAGGACCGCCGTGGGGGTCGTGGCGTAAAATTCGACCTCTCAAACTCAGCCCGTGGAAGTAGTAAGAGTTGACTGAAGGGCAGCAGGTTCCTTCTGTGTATACAGGGTTATTGGTAATTCACTGTTACTACGTAAAATGCCCCAGAGCCTCAAGACGAAAGTCTTCAATCAATGTGTGTTGCCAGTGATGACCTACGGATCCGAAACGTGGTCGCTAACTATAGGCCTCGTTCATAAGCTCAGACGCTCAGCGGGCTATGGAGAGATCTATGCTTGGTGTTTCTCTGCGTGACAGAATCCGGAATTCGGAAATCCGTAGAAGAACCAAAGTCACCGACATAGCTCTCAGAATTAGTAGGCTGAAGTGGCAGTGGGCAGGTCATATGGCTCGCAGAACTGATAACCGCTGGGGAGTAAAGGTTCTCGAGTGGCGGCCTCGATGCAAAGCGAAACAGAGTTCCACTCGATGGACCAACGACATGGTAGCAGTCGCAGGGAGTCGATGGATGGAGGCGGCTCAGGACCACTATTTGTGGCGTCGTATAGGGGAGGCCTATGTCCAGCAGTGGACGTGTATGGGCTGATATGATGTAACGTAAAATGCACGTTTTGCCCATCATCACTAACACGTTCGTGAAGACGTCTTCAATATTTATTTGTAAGTAAATCACCTCTCTTATAAAATGGAAAAAAGAAACACGTTTGTCCGGAACCCAATAAATTACTAAAGACCGATCTCCTACTCCCACTGTTTGTTCAGGGCAGAGCCATATTTCATTTTAGTTTCAAATAAAGCCTCTCTATAGAACTATTATTGACTGGAGGCGGTAACGTACCTACTACCAATAACAAATTTAAGAATTTTAACGTAGCGTCTTCACTAACGTTTTCGTGACAGAACCTGCAGTTAACGTATTGTCAGTAAATTACCAATAACCTTGTATATTTTAACATCACTAATCACCCACGGGACGCGCCACGACGGACCTGGTCCGCGAGGTGGTGTGGCGCGTGTTGAGCGCGCGCGAAGCGGGCCAGCACGTAGCTTTGCTCAGCTGCGACCTTTCGCGCGCGTTCGACACCACCGACCACGCCCTTATCAAACGTAAACTCCAGTTTCATGGAATCCGAGGCCCAGCGCTATCTCTACTTACCTCATTTATGTCCGTTATCTGAACTGGAGAACGAAATGGGAGTACCGCAGGGGTCCTGTATCTCTAACACACTCTTCAGCTTGCTACTCAACGACCTACCTGGTAGCATTAGCGGTGCGGAAATATATATGTATGCCGACGACGTCGCCGTGGTGGTCACGGCACCCACCCATCGCGCGTTGGAGGACCGATTGAATGAGGTAATACAACAATTAGAGTCGTGGTTCCGTGCGAATGGCCTCGCCTTGAATAGGGACAAAACCTGTGTGATGGGTTTCAGTCTCAAAGGGAGATGCCCCCCTCTTAAGGTCGTCGCAGGAAACGCGAGGCTGGAACAAGTCCAAACTACGAAACTGCTTGGGTTTCACTTGGACAGCTCCCTCGTATGGGACGCCCACATAGACAAGCTGTGCGCTAGGCTAGGTAGTGCCTGCTTTGCACTACGGAGGTTGGTAGGCACAGCTCTGCGCGACGTGGTTCGGGCGTGTTATTACGCAACAGTGCATAGCACCTTGACCTACGGCGTGGAGTTGTGGTCGCGAGCCGCAGACCGCCAGCGAGCATTTATAATGCAGAAACGAGCTGTGCGCGCTATAGTGGGTGTCCCGAGCGACGTATCGTGCAGGGAACTGTTCAAAGAATTGAATATTATGACTCTACCATCTGCGCTTATATACTAGGTAGCCCTTTTTACGCACCTGAATTTGGGCTTGTTCCAGCGTCGCGAGGTGAACACGACCCGCGAGATGCGGAGTAACAGCTACTCGCACCGCCTGGTAACACCTGTACACAGACTTCAAAAATCCCAGCGATCGGTCTATGGCATGGGACCTTTCGTCGGCAACCGATTGCCAGAAAACATACGTGACGCACCTTCCACGCCTGCCTTTAAATTAAGGCTACGAAAATTCCTGCCGGAATCTGTTTTTTATGATATTGATGAATACTTAGAGCTACCGCTCTTATAATGTTTTATAAATAAGTTAATAATAATTAAATAATATACCATAACCTATACAATTACAATTTTTGTGTGGGTATGACATGTTACTATTTGGTGTAATAAATAATTTCTGTATTTCAACATACCAGGCGTGGTAATTATGGATAAACAACCCCCTTTGTTTAGTGGATGCACGTTTAGCAGTGGTGGTGCTGAGAATGATCGGCAGAATAGTAAATGGGGATTGCTGTAAAATTTTCGGTGAAATTTCAGTCAGCCACTCGTTCAAGTCCACAACCTTCCACGCGGCCTGGCTAGGTTGCCCAACTCGATTAAAAACTCAAAAATCCACTTTGCTCTCTTTGCGAACCCTTGTTTGATTAATACGGCATTGATTCAGTTCTGAAATTTCGGGCATAAGTACATGTTTGAAAATCATTACAACTTTACTCATATTCGACCTAATAAAAAGTGAATTTATGGCAACCACAGAGTTACGGTTTACATGTTTCCTCCATTAGTGGGGTAAATGTCCTGCTATAAGCATAGCTGGGGGAAGACCGTTGGTTGAACAACCTAAAAGATAGCAATTTCTGACTGTACAGTTCATTTTTAAATATACTGGGTGTTAGAAAAGTACCGAAAAGTAGAGCTGGAAAAATAACTATAAAGATATTATCCATCTATCTACAATTGGATACGACCTTTAGTACCCAATTTATTATAGTATATATTTTTTAAATGTTTGTACCATCTGCAAATATTGTGTATAGTGTTCTGAGTATTTTCTATGTATATTAAAAATACTTATGTATCTTCATATGTAATGTATTGTATATCAGTCATCTAGTACTCACAATACAAGCTCTGCATAGCTTGGAGCTAGTTGTTTCTGTGTGGATTGTCCAGCATTATTTATTTATTTCGTTTTTCCTTTGTACGTCCAAGCGTATCAAAAACTTACCTAACGGTCCAAGAAGTCCCTGGAGACCAAAACTAATGATTGAAGTTTTCCCCTGTGCGTACAAAGATTTGTCAAGGACTGTCTGCAGTTAATCCTGCCTGCACTACCCAGACTAGCAGAATTACGTAAACTGTTATGTTCTGAGAAATAGAGTCCATTCTTCGACTGTCTTGAGCGATGGGGCGATTAGTCAGTGCTTCCATACTCCGGTCCAGAATCCAAGAGATTTTTTAAGTAAACAAAGATTTTTATTAACACTTTAATAACGCATGACACAAATCCCCCGCAGCCCATCGTAGCGCGTGGTGGGCGAGGATGGGCAGTGAAAGCGACTATACTATACTAAAACTAAACTAATAAATAAATAATGCTGGACAATAATTAAGTATGAGAACATATCAAACTGATAACAATAACAGACAACAGCCAGAAAACAACTAAAAAACAAAAACTTCACCAAGACGCATTTGCACACGCGCGCCGAAAAAGCCGAAGCATTCGAATCCGAAAACTTCAAACAAATGAAATTATGAATGAAAGCAAAATTGAAAGCTGTACCAAAAATTATTTCGATTACTCCGCGGATATTGAATAATATTCTACACCAATATTTTGTTGGTTTTGGAATCTCTATCTTGTGTTGAGCCCTGTAGTAGCGTTTTTTTATACAATTTTTCTGTTTATTTGTTCTGTTGTACTGTATTTTTGTATGTGACTGGGTCTGCATTTTGTATTGACAAATAAAATAAGAAACTCTTCGATCACCAAGCTACTTGCTAAGCGTAGAGATTATAGCAGAACCCTGTGTCCTGAGGAGGTATGTCACCCCTATGCTTACAATAAATATGTTGGATTCTGGATCCGAGTCTAGATGCACCTTACAGATTAGTACGAAATGAGCTTGTTTGTTGTAATACAGTTGTTGGAAGCGACGGTGGAATTGATTAGGGTGCTAAAGTAGAGTGATGCCATGGTGCCTAAGTTACAATTGCAGTTCTCGTGTTTGGCAAGTACTTGAACTATGCCTTGGACTGGAAATATGTCATGCAGTATATCATTTTGCACACCTTTCATAAAGCTTATCGTAGATCTGAACCACACAAAAATTTGAATTTAATTATGGGCTTTAAACTCGTAATTTTAAGATACATTTTATATTGACGTCATCTTAGATCATGACCCTCCGGTAGTCGGGTAAAAAGAGCTTGAGCGTGAGTGGCCTGCACTCACTTGAAGCTTAGGGTACATAAGCCATTTTCCACTGTAAAATGTATCTAAAGATAATATGCAGTGTTGCCAGTCGAGTCAAAAGTAACCAAACCATGATCAAATGGAAACCTTATAGCGTAGAAAGGAACCTCACATAATTTTCTTTTTCGAAACCACTTCACCTTCACCTGATCACCCTTTTTAGAGTGTAGTCCCAACAGACTACACTCTTTTGTAAATACTACTTAGTTATAATTTGTTTCTATTCTTAAACTGCAAAATTTTCTTTATTGAACATCTAGTACTCCAATAACAACTTATAGTAAATGCTACAATATGCTAAATGCTAAAGCTGATCACAAACGACAAAAGCATTGCATTACTACTTTGAACTAACAGTTAGCTGTAACAAGACAAAGTTGGAACATTCTAGACTTCTTCATTTTCCCCGTTTCTTTGGCCCAGACAACTAAAACCTCGCCCGACAAGCCGCTCACAACAGCACCCGTCACCACTGGATTATCCACTCCTCGGGTAATGGATGGCTTGCACCGAGATGTGTAGTCAGTGAACCCTTCGTAGTATAGTGTTTCTGATGTTGTATTGAGCTGAAATCTATCCGAATGTGCAAAGATGCGTAGTTTTGTTATTATAGTATGTGTATATTAGTAATGCCCTTTTGCAGAAATTAATTTTATTATTATTCTTATTCTGTTTAATTTTATTTTTGACGATGCCCAGCTCACAGCATAATTATATAAGAAGTATTTTGTTTGTTTTTGTATTGCTTTTATTTGTTTTGTCTCAATAGATAACTATCATTATTATAAATAGACGTAACCAAGTGTGCCTTGTGCTCCTACAGCGAATAAATATATGAGTATAAGTAGTGCGTAAACTGTAATTGAAAATGTGTTTTGACTTCGACGGGACTTGAACCTGCAACCCTCCCTTAGTACAGAATACGCTAACCGATTGCATCACGAGGTGAAATGACGTAGAGTCGAAAAATTCTGGGACTTTGTGCGGACTGAGAGTCTCTTCGAAGTCGATTTTTTTAGGATCTCATTAAAATTCTTAGATATGTAAGGGTATGCATGATTCGCCAAAAGAATTGTTGTAAAGTATGATTTCTCATACTATGGGTCGCGACCTACTTGCGGGTTGCAAGTAAATATAGAGTGGGTCCTAAAATGTAGGATGACACACCGGCGGAGTTCGGCAACGGGAACAAGAGTTCTCTTACAAAGTCTCTGCTTTATAGGTATACCTGGTTTATAGGTGTTACTAATGAAGTGTATACACACTTCATTCAGCCTTCATTGATAAACATTGGTTTCAAAATCATTACATAATTACTACAAAATATTATTACCTATATGCAGCTTTGACAACTACTAATTGTAAGCAAAACCCTTAAAATCACGTTATTTCTATGTTTATAGAAAACCACAAATTTTCCGCGACTCGCTCCACTTTCCTGTAACATTTATAGGTTTAGTTATACCTTACTGGTTGTGGTCTGGGACTCGAAACCCCACTGTAGGTCACATTCCCGGATGTAACAAAAAAAAAACATTTTTCATACTATCCTAAACTTGACCAATCTAAGATTGCCATACTAGTTCGTCACCATCACCGTCATTACAAAAAAGCAGGCTCGCTCCGGTCGCCTATTGTGGTTTTCGGTAGGGAAACCCGAATCTGAGCATCACCAATTTTTATGGCTCCTTTTCTTTAAGGTAGGTCAAGAAGTGGGTCCCTAATTTAAAACTGTTTGTTAAATGGGTCGGACCCAGTCAACTTGCAAGCAAGAACCACTGCTTTAAAGGATTCTACACAACGAACCCGCTAACGCCTCTGGGTAATGGCTCTGACAGTTACCCGCCGCCGGGCTCTGTCGTTGGCGTTGGCGTGTTCAGTGTATAAAGTCCCCGACCAGACAGTGGTTAAATATACTTTCATGCTCATAAAACTTGAAAAGAAAACTCAAGTTAATTAAAACAGCAGTTGAACAGAAACTTTTATCACTGTATTTAGTAGCGTATTATAACTTTGTACTGGTCTGTGTTTATTAGAGTTTAGAAACTTTTTCTAGACTTCTTCACGTTCCCAGTTTCTTTGATAAAAAAGTAAGACAACTGGAGGTCTACTTTGAAAAGCGAAATACGAAGTTGACGGCTGACCTTCGACGGCGGATCGGTCGCTCGTTGATTCGCGCTATCCGTCATTCGTCCACTTCTTAATTCGCTTTTTAAAGTAGACCTCCTGCTTTTCTAGTACTAACGATCAATGAAAGTTATTTTGATATTTAAGGCGGTACCCAGACCCAAATTAGCGCCACCACCTATTTTATCGTATTATTACGTTAAACAAAGGAATTTTCAAAAATCCCTTGGCCCGTTTGTGATACCTATCATAAACTTATTTTTAATGCCTCTGTAATAGTTTTATGTTGTATAGCTTAGGAGGAGATGCGAAAACCGAGTTTGGTGACCAAAAAGTTCAACATCGCATCTCTTCCTAAACTATACAAAATAAAACTATTACAGAGGCATTAAAAAAGCTTCTAAAAGCTTCTCTTCTCCTTTGTATATCGTAATAATACGATAACATAGGTGGCGGCTCTGATTGGGTCGTCGGGGTAGCGCCATAATACAATACTTAGAGATCCGAAACTCACGACTCGTCATACGAAACTTCGTATTTCATGTTTCAAAGCAGCCTCACACGACAAACAGCTCACAACCCGTCGTCACTAGATTATCCACTCCTCGGGTATCGGATGGCGTGCTGTGAACTACGTAGTATTCTGATGTAGTTAGTACTAATTTGAAATCTATCAGGAATGTGCGATGATGCGTAGCGTGGCCGTTAACCACCAATGGGATTACTGGATATCCAATCTTAGGATTATACTCACATTCATGTAGTATAATCGATATTGCGACATCTCTGAGAAATAGGTTGCAATTTCTGTAAGGAACAGGAGCAGAAAATTTTACGTCTTTTACCCGCGAATAAAATGATAATGTTTCGAGATCTATTTGGTTGGCTGGGAATCTTTATTAGGTACGTACTTCAAAGTATTCTTTATTAGTTTAGCGTAGTAAGCATAAATTTATTTTAAAAATGTGCCTCGTTGCCTTTCATATATTAAGACTTTTGAAAAATTTGATTTTTTTAGGAGACCTATTACCGAGGTGACCTAAATGATCAGCGGCCGAGTCGGGTTTGTACTGTAAAATAATAAACCACCCGCCATAATTCTTTAAAATTTGTAAAAATTTCGCTTCACAGCTTTACTCTCGCTACACACTGGAAATGCTTTATGTTTCGCAATCAAAATAGATGGATAGATAGATAGAAAATACTTTATTGCACACTTAACAAAACAGTTTACAAACAATTTGAACAAAAAAAAAAAGAAATGTTACAATTGGCGGTCTTATCGCTCACGAGCGATCTCTACCAAACAACCTTGAATAATAAATATGTATATATGAGTAGGTCGAATCAAAAAATCATGTATAAGTAGAATTGGCAGATTTTTTTTCTAACCTATGTTGCTATAATAAGCTTAATTCTTTTATGGGAGTAACTAAAAATTCACAGTTTTCGGATTTTTCCCTTTACTTGTGCTACAAGGCCTAGGCGTCTTGCCGAATTTCATGATTCTAGGTCAACAAAAATTTACGCTAGAGGTTTTGTGTGCATGACATACCCGTTAATATCTACATGATAAATGTGATTCCCTTGGTAATTAAAAAAAAATAGTTGTAACTGCTGTATTTTTGATTGCGTTGACTTAAAAGTTTGATTTAATTACGGCTACAAGAGCTTACGGACGAGTATTTGATGATTATTTCTACTCGATAGCTCCATGCACTCCTGATAAAAGATGGTTGACACCCGGACAAGAAAGGGTTCCGTTTTTTCTTTTTGAGGTACGGAATCTTAAAATCAACAAATAAAAGGTTTTTGCTATTATAGTGTGTTCACACTAGGATTTTTGGGATATCATTAAATTTCTTGGAACCAAAAAATCTGTTTTAAATATGTACAGCCTGATTATACCCATTTACCCCTTGATAACTCCTCGACTTTTTGATTCGCTGTACAATGAGGTACATTGGCTCTACTTCCAAAACATACAGGTTTGATAGATTCCACCTAACAGAAGTTCTGCTTAGCTTGGGACTAGATAAGGCTGTTTGAATTGTCCAGCATTATTTATTTATTTATTTCACCTTTTGTAATAGCATTTTGGCTGCCCCGCTGTCTGAGGAGGCCAAGATGTTACTTAAACTGTACAGTTTATAACAAACGTGTACACGTTTGTTATATAATTAAAGGTTAATTGATCGGTTTCAATTTTAGAGTACCTCAGTAGGTAAGACAATTTAACTAGGCTTCAGCACTAAGGTTTTTTTTTATTTTCCAGTAGTTATGTAGCTTTAGGTACTAAATTTTTACATAACTAAGATTAATCTAAACTGCTTGATTTTTTGCGAGATAGGTACTAGATAGACATGCTAAATTTGTGATCTCTATTTTATTTAATATCGGTTTTGAATTTAAGTTTTAATCTTTATTGTTTTTCATCCTTCATTATTATTTTTGTTAGATAATATATTATTACTATTATATAAATTAGCTATGTAGGTTAATTATTAATTATTTTTACAAGAAATTTTATTTATTATTATTATCACTTTGAATTGTATCCATTTTATTGTAATTCATGTATGACTAGTGTTATTGGAAATCTCAATAAATATAAATAATAAATATAAAATAAAATCTAGTACCTTGGTTTTGTTTTTGTGTTTATAATAATGTAATTGCGGTGTAAATACGGGAGTGACATAGTCATGTTGACATAACTCGTTTAAAATAAATAAAGAGATAAAAAATCCGCAGCACCACCCCAAATCCACCATCTCAATCCCCCGAGTAACAGAACCTCCTTCCAAACACAGCTTCCAAAGTAATAAATCTGCTCGTGACAGCGCAAACAAACTTTTGGACCGCTGCCCGAGGTTGATTGTTCCGAGATAAACACTTATTGATGTTGTTTTTACTCGGCTATAGCTTCGGGGCTCAGGTTAATAAGTGTAACTGTCTAAACAACCTGCATGAGTTTAGTTTCGGAACTGGGATATATTTAACTAGCTGACCCGTCCGCGATTTAATTCGCGTGAAATTTAGAAATACTTGATGTATTTCTAATAGTGTTTCCAATGTTTCCATGCACTCGCATCGCAAAAATTTCTGTAACTCTGATAAGATTCAAGAAAATTTTAGAACACGTTTCAATATTACTGACAAAGAAAATAACAATCAAATAATATAGACAAATTAAACCAGTATTTACAATTGAAACAATTGAGCTAACTGCAGATTGTTGCCAACAATCTACAGATAGCTCAACTGGTCCATATCAATACCAGTCGGTATATAACTCATATATACATCATATCAATACCAATGTAAATTCAATATTGAATTAACATTTTGTGTTGTGCGTCGCAAATCGCCAGCGTGATAAGTGAGTATTACCAGTATCAGATTTTAATAACTTTATTTCTTTATGCTGCTTTAGGCTTACAAAATAAGACTTAGACAAGTCAAATTTTATATATACTACGAGTTTAAACAACTATAAATATAGTTATTTTATCAAATAAGAAATTAGGTGTTATTGATTTTCCCTTCACTTATTTGTCCACTAGTGGAAGAAGAAGTTTACCAGATCAGTCATAATAAGTGATACTGGTGAAACTCTGTCATTGTGAAGATGTCACAACAAACACAACACAAACAACAATGAGCCTGAATTTATTAAAATGCTAATAACGTATCGATGCCAATAATGGCACATGTCAGTTCCAATTGTACAGGCGATAGGAAAAGTGATGAGACTTTTAAACGAGTAATTTGTATTTGGCGAAGTGCGAAGACGAAATAACCAGTTCGGAAATCTTCCAATGCTTTAAATTTTAAACTTCGTAGGGAAATGTATTTTACTGCATTTATCAGAATAATGTGAGAAATATTTGATATAGATTGATAATTTGATAAATATATGTACAATACAATAGATTATGCAAAATTCTTTATTGTACACCACAAACTTAAATTAAAAAACAATATGAAGAAGTACAATGGGCGACCTTATCGCTTAGAAGCAATTTCTTCCAGAATATATGCATTTAAATGGGTCAAGTTGCTAGTAGCTATATTCTGTGTAGTGCGTTACCCTTGCTCATCATCATCAGTTCATTATCATCATCATCCGCAACCCGACTTCACCCCCAAAGTTTGGAGGCCTACCCAGCAGGCCTCCAAACTTTTGTGCATCAGTTTAATGATCAAGAAATAATGTCAGTTTCAAAGTCATTGCAAATAGTATTGGCCGCGGGGCCGCGGCGTACGAATATCCAACTCAACCCATGGATGTCGTAAGAGCCGACTAAGGGCAGCAGCTTCCTTCTGAGTATTTTTCTACACCAACACTGCGATCACCAATCCGCCTGCCATGCGTGGTGATTATGGAAAAACCCCCCCTACATGGGAGACCATCCACTCGAATGACCGACGACATTGTAGCGGTCGCAGGGTTAGTCAGTCGATGGATGAAGGCGGCTCAGAATCTCTATTTATGGCGTCGTATGGGGGAGGCATATATCCAGCAGTGGACGTGTATGGGCTGATATGATGAGTATTGCAAAAAACTGCTCTATGATGCAAGTCTCTTACTTCACAATTTCAGAGTGTAGTATCAGTAACATTAGTTCACAAGACCGAATTGAGTTGGTACATTATGTCTCAGAAGTTCGGTCGTGAACCGTACACTTGATCCTCCTCCGGTATCTTATCTTACCTCCGGTAGTTGATATTGACGGAACTTACTGGCTATAGTATGTTATATAGGTACCTACTCATCTCATTGTATGTATATTTTAAAAAACTATGGACTTGTCTGTAAAAAAAAAACAAATTATATTGAATTATTTCCATTTGATCAAATCAGCTTTTTTTAGTTCAAAATTTATTACAAAAGGAAATTACTATCAAATAATAGAAACAAATTAGAACTAGTATTTACAAATCGAAACAATTGAGCTAACTGCAGACTGTTGTAAACAATCAAGAGAGAGCTCAACTGATTATCAATTTTATATCTATGTTAGGTAGTATTAGCTTACGTAGCTGGTTATTAGTAGCTGGACGTATTATAATTTTAAGAACTTCATTGTAAATGTTTATTTGCCTAAATATGTATGTTAGAGTATACATATTTAGGCAAGCAAACATCTTTAATCTTTATAAGATGCTGCTAGTTCTTTTGTTGGTAACTGTACCTAGTTTGAATTTGAATACAATAACCGAGACAGATTCTTGAATTACATTCTAGTTCAATACACGTAGAATGTTACTGTTTCTATTCTGTTTTCATATTTTCATAACATAATAATGCTCTGTACTTACTTTTATTATTTCAAAGGCATTTGAATATCAGTATTAAAGCCTCATACTTGGGATATCATTTAATAACCTACCCAAATTATGAAAATTCAATTCTGTTATTAATTTTATTAATATTTACTTTTATACACATTTTGCGAATTAAAGTGGTATATCATAGAGTAAAAACTCGCTGGTATATTATGTACAGTTTATTCGCTCTGTATTTCTTAAGCGCAAATACAGTATCATGAAAAAAAATTCGAAGCTAGAACTGATAAAAGACTCGCTGTCATACGGGTGCTCGCTTGCAGAGCAACGACGGATGTGAAGTTTGGCAGTGAACGCGTTAAATAAAGAATTCTGTGTTTTCAGGCCTAAATAAAACTATACCAAGTATTGTACCAGGTTATGACGTCACACCCGTCAACAAAAAGGTCCATTAGTCGGATCATTACAAGCCGTCCCGTTAGTTTTTCACATGGGACATTAAGGCATTATCTGGTACATTTCGGGAGAGATGGGCCATAACGAGCCTGCACCTTGTTTATTTGTTCGTCTAATGGCCTGGGCTGGGTGTTAGGGAATTTATTAGCGAAGTTCGCTTGTTAAAGGGTTGAGATTGAAATGCTTTTCAGATACCAATAATATACATTATTTATACATATGTATATAGCATACAATACATGTTGGTGAATGTTTATAGTATAAAATTTGACTTGTTTATGTGCTTATTCTGTAAGCCTAAAGAAATAAAGTTATTGAAATCTGAAATCATGCATTTTAACTAGCACCAAAAAATGAAGGTCTTTTATTTTCAGTAAACCTATCATACATAAATATTCAAAATTATAGGGAGTATAATTGTGTCATAAATGGAAGTCCCAGAAAGAATATTAGGATTATATCGTATAAATGTTGTAAAATCAAATTAATATATTTATTAGATAAAATAATGCATGAAATAAGTACCTTTATCTATTATCTTAATTCTAATCTAATTTATCTAATGTTTTATAAGAAATGTGAATATATGTTATTATATTATTATTACAATTGTGAGTTTTTTATTCTAAGTTTGATGAAAATAAACAAATCTGGCAAATGCTAGTCGAAACACACATAGTATAGGATTCAATCAAGGATAATTTAATTCAAGGATGCAATATAATCAATGATTATCATAAAATTTCTATATACGCAACGGAGTGTTGGGAGACCTACCATCTACTCGATGGAACTACTCAAAGATTCAAAGATATTCATCAAACATGGTTTAATAGATAAACTTGAACAGAAATATGTCCTCATGTCTCAATATAAACTAGGGCTTAAAAATTCATTCAAGTCATAAATATTCCTGTCATTTAACCATTCAAACAATTTTATTTTCAATAAATATTTTAATTAATTAATATTTCATAAAATTAATTACTGAAATTAATTTTATTTCGTTCGGTATTTGTTAAATACTAATACACGTGATTGTCAAACAGCTATTTGCATGCTTGGCCGAATGTCGGGTTTGTTTTAGAACAGTAGTTTTTGCGTGAAAGAGTAACAAATATCCATACATATGTACATCCATCCTTATAAACTTTGACATTTATAATATTAGTAGGACGTAGGATAGGATAGTAGGATGCATAGGTATTTGCATTTTATAGAGAAGCTGCTTGCTCAGGCTACTCAGTATTAATAGTTTCATATAAAAAAAAAACATAATATCGACCCCTCCAACTCAACCCGTGGATGTCGTAAAAGCCGACTAAAAGAACCTACCAGAGGAAGGGCAGCAGCTTCCTTCTGAGTATTTTTAATCACCAACACTGCGATCACCAATCCGCCTGCCAAGCGTGGTGATTATGGCAAATCCCCCGCTACATGGGAGACCATCCACTCGATGGACCGACGACATCGTAGCGGTCGCAGGGAGTCGATGGATGGAGGCGGCTCAGGGCCGCTATTTGTGGCGTCGTACGGGGGAGGCCTATGTCCAGCAGTGGACGTGTATGGGCTGATGATGATGATGATGATAAAAAAAATTAGAACCTCCCATCCAATATAAACTAAACCAAGAAATGTTAAAGAATAATTTAAAAAAGACGCTACAAGATAAAACATACTATTCTGATAAAGACTTCCTGCTGAGTAAAAATGTTTCGCTTTATTACAGTGGGCTGATGGTTTACATCAGCCCTTTCAAAAAAATAAAGAAAAGCATTCAAAGCAGAAGGCTATTCAGAGGTTCTCAAGGTTTTTATTCAAGTTAAGCAGTGCTTGTCAATTATGTTTATTAAACTATATCTTATATCTTTAAACGAGAAATTCTCGTATATATCTTATATATGTATAAAATTTCCATGTCACAATGTTAGTTACCGTACTCCTCCGAAACGGCTTTACCGATTTTTACCAAATTTTATATCCGTATTCAGTAGGTCTGAGAATCGGCTACTATCTATTTTCCATACCCCTAAGTGATAAGGGTTGAAGGCAAAACAACGTTTGGCGGGTCAGCTAGTATGTATGTATATATAATCTGAATCTCGGAAACGGCTCCAACGATTTTCATGAAATTTAGTATAAAGGGGGTTTCGGTGGCAATAAATCAATCTAGTTAAGATTCATTTTTAGAAAATGTCGTTTTATTCGTGTTTTCAATAATCAACTTTATCGATAGGGCACTCCCATAGACAAGATTTCGCGCTACAAATCCCGCATTTATCATCTATGACAGCTTTGTTTTTTAATTTACTGCATATACTCGGATATGATGTCACGATGGGGGAGGAAAGTTTTCAGCTAAGATAGATGAACCCATAGACAAGGCCATACACGTAAAGTCCATTATTTTTGTTCGTAGATAACCAGCCGTGACATAAACTGAAAAATATGACTCTTCCTGACATCTATTGGCAAAATACCGCTCGGTCATCTAGGTCCTTTGTTATAATTTGACTATTTTAACTGCAAAAACCTTTTGAAACTACCATGGTTATTTACAACATTAAAGTTTATTACGGGATATTTACCATGATTTGAGATTTGTGTTCTCCAATGAATAAAATATAGACATGGTAATTAGTAGTACATGGTAGTTTTTCTGTGATATGTTATGATGTACTTTATATAGAGGTAATGTGATCTTTGTGTGTTGTAATGTCAAATAAATATTTTTCACTTCTCTTGCTCAAAAAGTGTATCATAATAGTGTAGCTTAGCGTGCCTAAAACTCGAGTTAACAAGGGCTAAAAAGTATTTTTTCTTTTTAATTTTTGTCTAAAATCATCAGCCCGTACAAAGCATTCGTTCTCTTACATAAAAACTCGACTTCTTGGTGCTCCGTCAATCTTTTTTTTTTAAATAGAATCGTCTTGGTGATGTTTTATGAAGTTTGATTCTTCCCTTCACGGTAGAATGCGAACTATTTCGTTGTGGGTTAAATAGAGATTTTTAAAAAAAAGATGGTATTAGCGCTAAATCTCTAGAGTTTTCTTCATTCCAAATCACAAACTTTTACGTTTAACTTCCTGACTTTTACTTCCAAATTGTGAACGTGAAAAATGTCATCAAGTGATAGTGAAGATGCTAATATGCAAATGGAAGAAAAGGGCAAAGAAATAATTATGAATCTGTTGCCGGCAAAATCACGTGGAATATATTTAAAGAGTTACGAAAATTTTATGAAATGGAGAGATGAGAAACGTGTGAATTCTTTTACAGAAGGGGTTTTTCTCACTTATTTTGATGAATTATCGAAAAAATTAAAATCGTCGACTCTTTGGAGCACATATTAAATGTTAAGAATGACCTTACAAACGAAACACGACGTCGATATTAAAAAATATGTAAAATTAACGGCTTTACTGAAAAAATTGTCCACTGGATACAAGGCAAAAAAATCTAAAGTCTTGACGACACAAGAAAACGAAATATTTTTAAATAACGCTCCAAATAAACAATACTTGGCAAGAAAGGTAACCTACTTATGTACTCTACTCAAACTAAATAAATAGATACCTACCTACATACCTAAATTATGTACCTAGGTTATTACGATAATTAACACACTTATTTTTTTGTTCAACAGGTTGCTTTAATTTATGGAATCAGCGGTGCATGCAGAGGAATAGAGCTTGCCAATATAACGCTAGCGTCTAAAAATAATAACTATCTAGTGAGCGCCTGGTTGAAGCGACGCGTGATCCGAGAGCTGGTATCTGGCGCAGCGCATAAGCATTGCCATAAAGCGGGGCAAAGCAGCCAGCGTCTTGGGGACGCTTCCGACTGGTATTGATATGGATCAGTTGAGCTACCTGTAGTTTACAACAGTCTGCAGTGAGCTCAACTCTTTCAATTGTAAATACTAGTTCTAATTTGTTTCCATTAATTGATTGTAATTTTATTTGTCAATAAAGATATACGTGTTTTTACTACCTACTTACGAGCTAGGGCAGAATAAAATCTGTCATAGCTAGCCTTTTATACAATCTATTTATCAAATCATCGTATCAGCCCATACACGGCCACTGCTGGACATAGGCCTCCCCCATACGACGCCACAAACAGCGGTCCCGAGCCGCCTCCATCCATCGACTCCCCGCGACCGCTACAATGTCGTCAGTCCATCGAGTGGATGGTATCCCATGTAGGGGGGGATTTGCCATAACCACCACGCTTGGCAGGCGGATTGGTGATCGCAGTGTTGGTGTTGAAAAATTGTCAGATTTATCAAATACATAATATTAATCCTTACTGGGTACTGACGACTTGATTTATTTTTGCACAAGCACCAATTTAACACAGTCTCAAGTTTAAATCTTAAAAATCATCTGTTTATTCATTACGCGGAACTTAAATAAAATCTGTTTAACTTTTTAACACTAATTAAACTCTCGACTTGTTGCTCAAACTCTGTAAACAACAAAATGACGAATTTAAAAGTTTAAATTGAAGTTCTAATTATGTCAGTTCGCAAAGCATCGTGCGGGCTGGAGGACCGTTTGAAATGGTTCCATTTCGGTCTCAATTTCCCTCTTTGACTTGATGTGACCTCTTTGGTCATAATTTAGCTTTTTGACTTCATTTGACCTATTTGATCCCATTTGCCTTTTTTTGTAGGGTAAGCTTTGATTGACAGGTTGATGATCAATAAGTAATTTCCGAGTTTACGAGATAATATATAGGATAATTTCGTTCAGCAAAATTCTTAGGAGTTTTAGTTCAACATAATCCCGTCCTTAATTGGGTGCCAGAAATAATAGGGATTGAGAATAATTAATTGAAAAAGACAACCCTGATGCCACATGAGCACCGAACAGAAACAATACTTACAAATAATAAGTGAAAGATACAATACACAATAATTACATAAATGAAAAAACAAAAGCAAGTGTACTTCGCACGCGTTTTTACGAAATAAACGTAGGCTGTCTTTCGTATTGTATTCTCTTTGGCAGTAACTATTGCAGGAACACGCTAATCTGTGCCATAACACGCAAGGAGCGACCGCGTTTATTTGACAGTTCAAATCGTGCTCTAATCGCACCGTGTCTCGGTAAGGAATGGCAAGTATGACATAGGGAATACGATTTTGTCCGATTCCACGCCGTTGTCTTGTCGTATCTGTGTAACGCGTTTGGATTGTCCATAGTGAATAGGCCCCCTGATATGGAACAACATGACTGTGTGCAACGTTTCAGCTCGATCCGATTTATAATATTAGCATGATTTTAATGCAATGGGTGTATAGACTCCCTGCGAGGAGTCCAGGGAGTCGTTGGATGGAGGAAGCTCAGGACTGCTATTCGCGGCGTCGTTTGGGGGAGGCCTATGTTCAGCAGTGGACGGGCTGATGATAATGGGTGTATAGATTAAAGGTAGTCTAGTCACAATATCAGTACACGCCGTGCGATTTTGAACATGGTAATAACTATGTTTATAGTATACAATTTGACTTGTCTAAGTGCTTATATTGTAAGCCTAAAGAAATAAAGTTATTGATTCTGATTCTGATTCAAACATTTTGTATGGCGTGAGGAGCGCAGTATTTCATTTAAGTTATTTACATAACTATATTTTTTATCATATTTTCCAACGTAGGTGCATGGTAAATTGGAAATACACTTGATGTCGCTATATTCTAATATATTATTGTTTAAGTATTAAATTAATTAATATGTTGTAACCATTTCTTGTTTTTTGGAAAGCAAGGAAGGCACCCTTATAAGAGATTGTATGCAGCAGAAGTGAGAGAGAAAACAGACAGACAGTAATTCGTACATACATATTAAATACACACATACACATACGATAACATATTACCAATTTGCTTCTGACAAACTGACATGATTATTTTTATATTTACATGACATAATAATTCATTGACATTATCATTTTTATATTTTATAACATTGCATGAATTTCGATAATTTATTACATATATTTTATTGATTATTTATATGTTAATAATGTAATTAGACATGAACTCTTTTGCAGTGCCCTTACAGGGTGCATGTACCTATTGACATAAGCTACCTACTTAGATCTAAGCTGTATAAATGTACATGTAAGCAAAATAAATGAAATATGAAAATATAAAATAACAGACAGTAATTTCTATAAGAATTTTATATATCCCAAAAATTTACGACTCCGGCGGGACTTGAACCCGCGACCCACGTGCGGATATAAGCACTATACATAATAACAAAAAACCTTAGTAATTTCTATATCAACACATAAAAATTTAAAAAATATTTGGCTGTAAAAAGGCCTAGAATTAATAATATTGTGACCACGTAATACTATTAGAACGCATGATATTTCTACGCCATTTTGTTTTTGAATGGACTAGACTAGACCTTCTAGAAACCTCCTTGATTCGTAATTGAGCATGAAAGAGCTCACTTCAAACGTCATTATTTTCAGCTGGAAAATGCATATTTTAAACTTTCCAACCGAAAATAATATAGTTTCTCAAAAGACCCTAAACTTCAAAGAATTGACCTACTAACGCGAAAGTTCGGGGCTCTTTGCCCTTTGTCGTCCGTTCGAAAAGTGTTGCCAGCATCGACCCTTTGAATAATGTAATTTGAGCCGGCGTAAGTAATTGTGTTGCTGGCCCTATTCTCAAAGAGCAGGTTTGACTTAATAAAGTATTTCTTTAAACGGTTTTTGGCTAAATATTTTCTATTTTTTGTGTGCTTACCAACTAAATGATTATACAGGGCAGTGGGGTCGGTAAAGTTATGAACTTATATTTTATGTATAATGTTGTATACACCCTTGTCTTTCTTAAATTGTACTTTCTTTCTATCCATCCAAAGGTTGCCTGGAAGATATCTCTTCTAAACGATAAGGCCGCCCATTGTACTTGTTTAATGTTAATATCCATGTGTTTTATTAATGTTTGTAAGAGTATTGTAATTGTTTTGTATCTTGTTCTATTGTAGAATTAAATTCAATATGTACATAAAACGCCTCCATTGGGCGTAGGTAGGTACACAAGTAGTATAAATATCTACATAAAAATGTTAATTCATAGAACTTTACTTTCACGTAAGTATTAGTACCTAGGTACATATATTAATATTCTCTACTTTCACACAACGATAACTCTACCTCATTTTTCTAACAAAAATCGATTTTTTTTCATAAAATAATATATTTATTGACAAATATACAAGATAAACTAAATTTATTGATATAACTAAACAAATTTACCTTGGTCTGAAGAGGTTTACTTTGCTTTCGGTTTTTTTCCAGTTAAAATCAGAATCAAAGTTACAGCAAAAATTCTTGTATGCAACCAAAGTTATTTTGGTTGCGTTGCTTGAGACATCATTAGAGCATAGGGACAGTTTCATAAATTGTCACTTGGTCGCTAGTTTCACAATTTCAACCCTATGCTAATGTTTCCACGTAATAAATCAAAGGTCTACAAGGTATCAGCTAGAAGAACCTTTCAAACAATTCGCTCATTGAATGCAAAACGGCCACAAACCAAAAACCACATTTTTTACAGGAGAGCCAAAACAAAATTTAAAAAACGATTTTTGAAAAATATAATGTTTTTATATTTTTATGTTATGATGTTAATACATCATTGATTTTCTAATTTTTTGCTCTATCTTTTAAAATAATGACCGCTGTGATAGCTTTCACCCAACTTGATAAAAAACCACAAAAGCCCTTATTGCATTCAAAATTTTAACCAATGTTAAGACAATTATCTCAATCAAAAATCAAAAATTAAACATGCTTTAATGTTTTACGAAGAAAATATTAAAAAATAATAAATAACCTCTTTTTAAATCATAAAGTATCATTTTTGAACATTTTTAAACGGACATGAGCTCAAAAAAATCCTTAGAGACAATGTATTTATAATTAAACGAGAAAATTTATATAAACGAGTATTTTGCATATCCTTACATAAAATTTCTGAAAGTTTGATATTATTATAATATGCATCAACATATGAAATTAGTAGTAGTTAAGGTACGATAGGATAGCGGTTCAGGTTTCACGCTTGATGGTTGCGTGGCAATAATAGGGGGCTGGGGTCAATACTAGGTTTGGGGTTGTATATCAATGCTAGGGGGCTGGATGGTCAATACTGGGTGGTTGTGGTGGTTCAATCTCTAAGATAGGTGGCTCAGTGTCTGTGATGAGGCTGCATTTCCATGTAGTTGGATTCGTGATTTGCCCTGGAAGGTCCAGATTGGGGTGAATAAAATGTGTATTTTTAAATCCGTTTTGTCTCTCTGTTTCTCAGTTCAAAAATCAGGATCCTTTCCAGTATCGTCCGAGAAAAAAATCTGATTAAATGAACTAGATGACGTAGAACTATTCGTGTCACTGTCAGAGTAACTATCAGCTGAGTCGCTAGGTGGAAATATTTTTATTAGTTTTTCCAAAAGTTACTAAGCTCTCGTTATCATCACATAGCAACGCTTTATTGTAATCAGGATGGCTGTTAGGGTAGAAGTAAAATTATTAAGTATTTGCTTTTTCTCTTGTCCAACGAGTGCTGGTATTTGAGATTTCTGAGTATTGTCGGGGAACCAGGTTTGTTTCTATAGAGTTCGTATAGAGATTGTAGTATGCCCTGAGTTCCATCATTAATTAACGTCAAATTATTAGGACTAGGCTGACTGACTGGATGGCAGTCTGCATCAAAATAAATCTTACCCGTTATTATGTCTTGATGAACTCTTGCTGGATGATCACATTCTTGAATTTGTTGAGAGTTGTTGATAACGTTCAGTTTTTTTATCGTATCTGAGTTTTTATTTAAATTACCAACAGCCATGCTCAAAATAATTCTTGCTCTGCCAAAAAATAATTATGCACTTATCAATGCATATCATAAATTGTTATATTGGGCGCAAAATTAAACGTAGTGGTGTGCGTATTTTCTGTCAAAACTAACAATTTATTTATGTATCCGTGATAAAGATAAATTAACTTGGAAATATAAAAATATGAAGCAACCTAACAATTTCAAAGTGGTTGACGATAACCGATAATTGTATGAACGTAAACCTCTAACTAGTACATTTTATTTTCAAGTAATTCAATTTTATGATAATATTTTACCTATAAAATGTACAAATTTCCAAACCATCCAGTTTAGCTATAAATAAATTATCTATACCTCTATAAAATATATAAAATAAATTTAATTCAAAAAGTAGAAATTTTTAAATATGACATTGATTTATTTCCTAGTGAAATGCAAAATGTACGTTTAAATATGGCACTGTAGCAGTAATAATTCTGAATGTTCTTACTTGAAATTGGAATGCAAAACGGTTGCATTCCGAATTGTGGCCCCTTTGCACGGCACACTGAAATCGATGTTGGGTATTTTTTTTTATTGTGGCCGTTTTGTATGAAACTGACATGCGTTTCCTCAAAGTTCTGGGCCACAACTGACTAAATGGCGGTTTTGATCTGAGCGCGTAAGTTGGCCTAATGAAAAAAAGGCGGTTTATCAGTTTGGCATCAAAATGAGCGAAAATGATGGGTGTCTTCAGCAAAATGTTAAATATAGTGGCTTTAGACCCCAATTTTGCAAAAAAACCATTTTCATTTTTTTTTTATTTGTGGCCGTTTTGTGTTCAATGCGCGAATTATTATGCTCATAAATTATACCCTACATCAAGCATTGCATTGGGCACATTAAACAACCTAGAGTGGGAGGCAAGGTCGTTGCCATGGCAACGGGCCTCCAGAATAATGTTTGGAGGATTCGTACTTTATTGTCTTTGTGTTAAAATAAAACTCAATTTGGTTTGGATTCTTTTGTCTTTCGAATGCGATTTTTGTTTTGGGAACCATGTTTTATTTAGCTGTAGACAATTTATTTTGCGTTCCTTTTTTAAATATCTAATTCTCACTTCAGTTTTTTAATGATACATTTTTGTAAATGGCAACATAAAACGGATAGCCTCTATATAATACGTATTTAATTTCAAATAAATAAATAATGCAAGACAATCCGCTCAGCATCTAGCGTGTCAAAGACAACGAATGGACTACATATGTATATACATAGGCCTTGTCTTATAGGAGTAGGTTATATCGTAAATATTTCTACCTATAAATTGTATTCTGCAGTATACTAAACTTGTCTTATCGTAACATCTTGAGTACGGGCTGACAGCCTGTCACGTGGTGTTGAGCCGAGTGCCACAGATTATGAAATACTTTGTAATACAGCTCGCAAATGAAATGATTTGCTTTTCGAGGACATTATTCAAGAAGGTACTTCCTCGAAAAGTTTGCATAATACTTATCTAATAACGTAAATACGATATATTTTATCCAGAGTTGGTTATCTTTGTTATTTAATCACCCTTTCTTATTAAATATCGTTTTCTTCCACTAGTGGACAAAAAAATGAAGTGAAGAGAATATCAATAAAACCTTATTTCTTACCTATTTGATAATAATAACTATGTTTATCGTATAAAATTTTACTGGTCTAAGTGCTTATTTTGTAAGCCCAAAGAAATAAAGTTATTGATTCTGATTCTTTCAAGAAACGATGTAGTCTGAAAGCAGTCATCGAGTCACAGGCGTATTGCTTCTACACAGCACAAAAATGTGCATTTAAATAAATATATAAATAATGCTGGACAATTCACACAGCCTAGCCCCAAGCTAAGTAGAGCTTGTGTTATGGATACTAGATAAGCATAATACGATACATAGATAGATATTTTTTATTTTACATAAAAAAAAATAACAAATATTTGCAGATCGTACAAACATTGGCCTGAGGCGGGAATCGAACCCGCAACGCTAACGCGCGCAACACAACTTCTTAAAAAAAGAAGTTGAAGTAGAAGCTCGTTGGAAGCCATTTTTTCATTGTAAAATGTATCGAAATTATAACAAGTTTAAGTCTAGACTTGAATACACATTTTTGTGCTGCGAGGTAGTGTTTGTTGGACTAAGGCTCCACGCAAATGGGCCACCGACCACAGCCACCGGAGGCTGTCGCGCGCTACCACCACATTTGTAACAGTGTCAGAAGCGAGTGGCCGCCACCGGCTACACGTATGCAGCGCGTCTATACAATTTTTTTTTTTATTGTTTAGTGTACAGCGTGGATGCGGTACCCTAATTATATTACAATCTAGCCATGTAGGCTAATGAGTAATTTTGCTTTGTCTTAGTTTTATAGTAATTATTAAAATAAGAATGTGTCCATTGGCAGTTTTCTTAGAGTCTCTAGTTAAGGGGAGGACACTTTGTTTATGTGTTCATTAAAATTAGCACTAATTATTCACTATTTATGTTTAACACTACACTAACTCAAAAGGTTTTGTTCTCTTGAGCCTTCTCACTATGTCTGTGTTGTCGAGGAGCTGGATGGCCTCGACGTTCACGTGATGATTAAGTCTTCGTTCGTGAGCTGCTGCGTATCTCTGAACTACTTTATTGACGAATTCGATCTGGAGGTCCCGGTGTAGATCTTCGTTTCTTATGTACCAAGGTGCATTTACAATGCCCCGTAGAACTTTACTTTGGAATCGTTGTATAATTTCGATGTTACTCTTGCAGGTACAGCCCCACAGCTGTATTCCATAAGTCCATACAGGCATCAGGACTTGTTTGTATAATGGAAGTTTGTTGGGCACTGACAGAGCGGATGGCCTTCCGATCAACCAGTACATCCTTTTGTACCGTAACTCTAGCTCTTCTTTTTTCTTCTTGACGTGTGCTATCCAGCGTAACTTGACATCAAGCGTCATACCCAGGTATTTGGCTGTGTTTTCATATGGGATTTTATTATTATTGATGAAAACAGGATATCTTTCTTGTTAGTGAAGTTGATGTGGACGGACTTAGATTCATTCAGCTTTATTCGCCATTTTTTTAGAAAGAACTTAAAGTCATTTTCTTGTAGGTCCTCGATAATCTTTTCAGGCTTACACGTGAAAGGTAGTTTCTTAACCATAACTGTTATCGGCCTCTCCTGTTTATTTTCATAGGAATGCCATGCACAGTTGCTATCTTTTAGAAATTTGGTAATAGCTCTGTACGCTTCACTGTTACAGGCGTTCACTTTAACACTGTCACCGTTCAGCATCTTGATATTGAAGGTGCCAGTGGGCTGCTTTAGTGACAAGGAGTCATAAAAGCTTTGGTAATTGACTACCCCATCCACTATAATGGGAGGTGGTACAGGAATTTTTTTAACCTTTTCTATGACTGGAATGTCGACACTTTCCTGAGGTGAGAGAGTGGGCGAGGTGTTCGGTTTTCGCTTCTTCCTGGATTTCATTCTTATCCACCCTGTCTCTCTTGCAAGCTCTTCCTCGTCTGTGTCATATTCAACCTGGACTGAAGAAGTTTCCATTGTTGTTGGTGCATTGTTTGTAGACTCCACTACGCATTTAAGCTGTTTTTGGAGAATTTCAATTTGATTTTGCAGGTCTTCAACAAGACCCTGCAGCTTTTCCCGCTCTTGCCTTTCTTCCCTGTAGAAGACCTGTGCCTTCTTGAGTCGGTCATAAAGAGTATGCTCTAACTCTGTTTGCAATCATATCGTACCTTCCTTAGATGGTGTATCCATTGTTAAGACAGTATAGCTTAGCCTTAACAATATGATTCGTGATAGAACGTGCCGTCGCGGATAATAACTAGGTCATTGTCGCGGTCCGGCCGCCTTCTGCGGTCGTTGTTGTGATGCGTTTGCACTTTTGCACTGTAGGTACGCGCGGACGCGGGAGACACTACTGTTCTCAGCGAATATCGAACGATCACTGACAAAATATATGAAAAAGTATGTTAAGTGGCTGTCGCTGGCCACCAGTGGCTGTGGTCGGTGGCTCGTTTGCGGAGCCTTATGTTCGCAGAGCTTACGTCATCTTTGACACTTTCATTGCTCTCGCTGCATATGTGCATCTTGCAGTCCTACTCGCTGCGGTCCGCGACGCAGAGACTGGGCAGTGAAAGTGTTAAAGCAACAAGGTACTAACTAAAGTATACATATATATATATCTTAATGCTACCTGCCCACTCTACATATATTAATTTAGCATCCTAGTGGTTTGTTATTTACTTCTTTATTTAGCAAAACATTGTAGACAAATCACAGAATAATAAGTAAATATTATTCCCAATTCAGTGAAATAAATACACTTTATTTCTTTTTTGATCCTTAAAAATGTACAAACATAATTGATTCGGCTACTTGAAATCTTCATAAATAATGCAACTAGCCATATTTTTGCAAAATAAAATGTAAACCAACGCTAACCATAATATCTTTATACAGGGTGTCAAAAATGACATCTGTTTCCGATCTCAGGCCACAAAACTGTCGTAAACGCCAGACTGCAGCGTGCAAAGCAAAAATGTAAATGAGCATGAAGTGAAGAGTTACGTCTCTGTTCGTATAAAGAACAGGGGCGTAACGACATTTAGATTCGATCTACGTATCGTAGGTTAGGGTTAATGTGGTTTGTGAACATGTGGGATATGTTTTTTTATAATTTCTTAATTAATCTCAAAGTCAATATGGATCTGTTGAGCTACCTGTAGATGGTTTGTAGCAGTCGTCAGTTTGCTCAACTATTTCAATTGTAAATACTAGTTCTGTTTCTATTATTTGATTGTCATTTTATTTGTTATTAAAGAGTTATTATATAAAAAAGGTAATTGATAACTCTTTTGCGGCTTAATAACTTTTTCATTTTTCATAAAACTATTTTGTGCGTTTGATAAGAAATAACATTGTGTCTAAATAACTCAATATTGAATCTGTCTCGATTTCTGTATCGCAAAACACAAATTTTTACTCATTTACTGCAACGCATAAAAAGGTTTATTAAAAGCATATCTAATGAAAACTAAAGTCTTCATTTGTTTTAATTCAAATAACAACTTTATTAGTCCTACTACTTACGTTATTATTTTTTTACAAAATATCCAGCAAAACAGCAAAAATTGTACAAGTTAAAATTGCCGCCATAATTCATTGCGAGCAATTTGCGAATCGAAATCGACCCGTCGTCGATCGTTCAATAAACATTCGAATACAATAAAGGAAATAATATAAATAAACTGTCTCCAATTACAGTCCCTCCCTTGTTTACAACACGGTTGAATCATTACACAGCTTAAACATCTACAATTGGTTTGTATTTTTGTTTAGTTTTTGGGAATATCCATCGTTAAGAAATATAAACTCCTTTTAGTTTTTACGCATGATATGGATACTAAAATAGTTAGAGAATAAATTTCTTTCGTATTTATTTGTTACCCCTTTTCTTACTATTAAAGTATACATTCATTTCTTTTCAGTTTGTGGGGTTTTTTTTCTAAACACCGACTCACCCCAACTTTGACATGAGTCAAGAGAGAGACTAAAACCTAGCTTAGCAATCCGTCAAGTTATAGGAGAAGATAATTCTCAAGTCTTCAATTTCTAATTATTAAGGAAATTTGGAAAATTTATGTTCATACTTTACTGGGTAACCAAAAACCCGGTTCTTTTAAACGACTATCTTATCCATAGGGTAACTTTAGTTTATAACATAAATAATCTTACCTATTGAACGTAAATAACTAAATGTCGTCGTATGGGCACCCTACTCGTTCCGACGTACGAGTAGATATGCGAGACTGAGATGTGCTCCGGTCCCCATAAATCAACAGGACATGTCGCCTAACGACTAGGTGGGTGGAACTGCTAAATAAAATGTACTGGCTACAGAATAATCAACATGATAATATATATCGCTATATTATCATCTTGGTAGCAGTACATTGTGAATCGTGACAGGTGGGAAGATTTGGGAGTGTCGTACAAGATCATTAAATATCAAAGTACTTAATTTTGTTTAGACCTTACAGGACTCTTGGACACGTCACAAAATTAAAATGAAGTACATAAGTAAAACAGAGACTTAAATTGATCACTTAGATTTTTTGTTCGCTTCAATATTTTTAAGGTAAAGTAAAGAAGTGAACAAGAAACCTTTACCTTGTTAGATTGCGAGTTGGAGCAAAAGACGTCCCATGCTTTTTTATCCTCTACATAATCTGATATTTTGTAATAAGCCTTTTTACAAAAGATATTTTTGATAGTTTGTTTGAATTTATATAATGATATTTTTGCATTTCGCTTGGAGTTTTGTTGTAGAAGCGTATACATTGCCCTTTTTGCTCCAGGGTGTCCCAAGGTAATAGAGCATGGACGGCAAATACCAAAAATATTGGAGATATGAAATTTTACTAAGAGAAAACCTTTGTTTTTAAAAATAAGTAAATTAGCAATCACAGAATTTTTAAAAATTATTTGCTTGTTCGATCGGTGGAGTCCATCTTTATCAATCAAATCTGTCTAATAGACATTGCAAAATAAATTAAAAAAAACATCATGTTTGGCAAAAACTGGGACGAGACCAAGCACTTTAACTGGCTTATTTACACCAGTTACATCAATTTGCTGCAGTCGACTGAGAAAGACCCGTCAATATGAAAGCAATCACTGGTTTTGGCTGTGTATAGATAAAGTTTGACAATAACAAGCCAGCCTGCCTGGTGTACTTAGACACCTCTTGTCTACCATGTGGACTTCGGCACGGAGTGCGGGCATGCAGTGCGGTTGGACTGATTAAATTGACGATGTACATTCGGACATATCGAATCTACACTAGAACTATTGGAAGCTACAAACTACATCTCCCGAATGTTCCATAATGGACTTTGAACCCCTCCAACTGGTCCGTGCCACTTTGAGCTCACTGTGAACGTGATAACAGCCACTTTGATTTCACTGAACTGTGAACGTGTTAAATAAGTAGATACCTACTTTACTTACAACTGTCAGACAAAAGGTAACTCAAGTAATTCAAAGAACTAAGCGAATATACTCAAACTTGTTAGTTTAACGAAAAGCACTACAGACGTACAAACTACTCGATAGAGGCACTAAATAGATTACGGAACTTTCCTCTCGAACACGCTTTCATTATGGTGTTATTTATCACTTAATTTATACTTGGGGTTTTTCCTTCTACGTGTATAAAGTAGGTACTATCCGTCGAGTTTTCGTGCCCTCTCATACCTACTAATAATATCCTTCTAGGAATTTTTTACCACAGCGGCTAATCTCAACGGAGACTAACCAAATACGCAGGACATATTACAGTGCACAAGTGTGTGCGCAAACACAGGTGCATTCTCTATTTCCTCACTCTCAAAATCCAATGGGACGGCAGATTCACACGACCGGAGAGAGGTCAGGCGCAGGACCAACGGATTAACGTGCTTTCCGAGGCACACTATCCTACTGACGACTGATGTGGCGTGGCGGGCGAAGGTCCGCTTGCAACGCAGGAGGTTTCGGGTTCGAGTCCCGCCTTTGGTGGGACTAATTTTAAAACGATCTGTAAATATTTGTCTCGGATGTTTTCTATGCATAATATAAAATATCTATCTGAGTAATATACCTACCTATTGTATTATGTATATCGGTTATCTAGTACCCATAACACAAGCTCTGCTTAGCTTGGGGCTAGATAATGCTGTGTGGATTGTCCAGAATTATTTATTATTTATTTATTATCGTACTAATAAATATAATAGATGTGAAAGTTTCCGAAATGTGAATTTGACTTTTTTATCTAATATCTCCAAAGCTACTTAAGAACGGAGCGGATAGCCTTATTCCCTATACGAACGTACTTTCCGCTTCATTTGGAAACTATGTCCCCGATCTTATTGAAATTTTCCATACGTAATCGGATGAAAAATAGCTATGTTTGTAGCGATTTAGTTTTTCAAAAAACATAATAATCTTTAAATGAGAGCGAAACTAATTTTGACCACCAAATCGAGTCATCTTCAAGCGATTTTTTATGCATGATAGACATCTTTATTCGAAAATCTGTCGCACTGCAAACATCCTAAATATATTGAACATTACAAATAATAAAAATATTTTTTAAATCAATCGTTTACTCAAAATTAATCGGAAAGTACGAAAAAATATCAAAAAATGGTGCAAACACCAAGCACACGCACACAACCATAAGACAGCTTCGTATTAGATGGTTATACGCGCTTTCTCACTCATAGCGCACCCCATTTAATTCTACGTGAAACAACAACAAATCCGCATGGGAAAATCCGTTTCCGTTCGAGAGAGGTTCGTAGCCTTCTTAAAACCTTAAAACTTCAAATTCTTTAGTAAAATTGTACATAACAATAACAAATTGTAAATAACCCCACGATATTATTACTTGTTTGCAATATCAGATACATTAAGGGAAGGGAACCCAATGGGAATGCTTTTTCCCAGAGTAACGGTACATTATCTATGAGCTCTAGAAACTCACTTCAAATGCCACCTTATTCTCAGTAAATAAGGTTAATATTTCCCCGTTTGGATGAGGAATCTTAGCAGGGGACGAATATCCCTGAACCTTAGCAAATTAAATTCCTGGATGTACTCGTTAGTGGATAAAGCATTTATGATTAAACGCATATGAGGGTATTAATATTTTAATTTTAGATTAGAAATTGTGAGGATATTTGTACACAAAGATTAATTAGAATGTAGAGTTATGTGTACATTTATGTACGTAGATAGCTGACGGAGCTATGTTGATTATTTCACAATTCGTGGATCTTGATAATGCTGTTTGTCGAGCATTATAAATATTAGGTCATCATTATCATCATCGGCCCGTACACGTCCACTGCTGAACATAGGCCTCTCCCAAACGACACCACGAATAGCGGTCCTGAGCCTCCATCCAACGACTCCCTGCGACCGCTACGATGTCGTCGGTCCATCGAGTGGGAGGTCTTCCCACACTCCATTTCGCAATGCATCGTGGTAGCCACTCGAGACCTTTACTCCCCAACGGTTATCGGTTCTACAAGCTATATGGCCTGCCCATCGCCACTTCAATCTGCTGATTCTGAGAGCTATGCCGGTAACTTTGGTTCTTCTACGAATTTCCGTATTCCGGACCCTATCGCGTAGAGAAACTCCGAGCATAACTCTCTCCATAGCTCGCTGGGTGACTTTGAGCCTATGCACATGCACAGGCTATAGTGAGCGACCAATTATTAGGTCTTTACCTATGAAATTCCATTTCACATCAAACTAATTTTTGTTTAACTAAAAATTCTAATTCCAAATTAATTTTATTTTAAAGACATGTTTTTTTTCTATATTTGTTTATTTATTAGCGTTATTTTTTCATCGCATTTGAATCTTTTTGTCAAAATAGATACAAAAAAAGGATAAACGTTAGAAACGTCTCTGTGAACGCTGTTGTTGTTGCGTGCCGCTTGTACCGCATTGCTGCCGTGACGATACTTATATTCCATAATGACTCGAATTTTAATTCGAGTCGAGACGTCGAGACGTTTCTCTTTTTTTTTTGCTTCGGAAGTACCTGGAGCATTTACATATGTAGGTGATAAGAAAAAATATCATTGAACAATAGGTCAGAACCGTTGTGCCAAAAATCAGACGAATAACTACAGAAATCAATTTTGAAAATAAGTACCGTCTACAGTAGCCAAGTAGAAATATTTGTTTTTTAGTTAGGATAATAATTGGAAAAAGTAACCTTACTAAAACATGAGAATCAATTCAGAGCTAGCACACAATATAAGGCGTTTCGAAACGGTTTTTGGTGAGCGTTCTAACAAAAATACCGTACACATTCAAACGCGTTTAAAGCGGGCGTAATACATACTGGCTTGCGTTGGATTCTTTGTCTTTATTTGACAGTAAAGTAGAAACGCGTAGCCAGTGATTCTGATCATCAGCGTCGTGATTATTAGCGTCCATTTGGTTAGTGGGCACGTAGATCTCGAGACCTCAAGTTGGCAAGTTCGTGTAACTCTCTTCGAGCTCTTCAATGACCCCCTCCAATTAGGGCGGCCCGATTTGTGAAATTGAGTGAGCGCTCAATCGCGTCATTTCACTCAAATCAGGGCCGCTACTTTGTAAAATTATAAGCGACACAAGTCGACTATCGCATAGGTTTGAGTGAAATTAAAAGGTTTGAGTAAAACAAAATGAAAAAATCTGAAATAGATTTTTATGAAATTTCAGCTGGATCTATCCAGTAGCTTTAGATTGAAGAGATTACAACTATCCAAACTTTCGCATTTCCTATATAAGTGTAATGTAAAGTTAACAAAGTATAAGAGTAATGTTTACAACATAGTATTTTCAGTTTGGCCAAAATATAGTGTGAAATGAAAAGCGTTTCTCTAAATAACTGCCTCGGGCATACCAAAATTAATCAATATCATTTTAGCACGTAGTTATGAAAGGCACCAGAAACTGAAAGTAATTAAAGCCATTTTACAACATATTTTGGTCAAATATAAATTTAAAACTTGAGAAGTAAAAATAAATTTTCAGAGTAGGCTCAGCTCAACTTCCATTGCTACGAAAAAAATCGTGAAAACGGAAAAGTGCTGACAAAACTTGTGCTCACCTGAAAATTGAGTTCGATAACTTTAGGCGGGTAGGTTGATAAAGTACCGATTGTGAGTTTTAGGGGAAAATGAGAATTTTATTGACGGATATTCGGCCTGTTGAGGATCTGATTCAAAACGAAAATAGTTGGATTCTTTAAATTGTCAGTATTAAAATGTTTTTAACGTGTTCTTAGAATAAAAATAAATAACACTGGCCAAACCACGCTGCATCATCATTTCACCACTTCCCACCCTTCGACACAATATTTTTTTAGGTTGCATGAGATAAGTACTATTCATTATGTGTTGAGAGTTTCTACTACTAGTAGAAACTCGCAACATAATGAAAAATAGAACTCTTATATTAAATAAATAAATAATGCTGACATCAAATGCTAGTATTATTAACCTTCTTAACTATAATACTATAGCTTAATTAAATTTGATTAAATTTAGTAAAAAAACAAATAAAATAATATCAAATAATATGAAATTAAATTAAATGTCATTACATACAATCAAATCGAATTAAATTAAAGCAATCAAATCAATAATTCAATTGAAAAACAGATTAAATCGATTTTTCAAATTTTTCAACGTTAAATTAGTCTAATTCTATTACAATTCGCACAAAATGCTATATTGGCGAAGTAATCCTGCCAGCTGTTTGTAGGATGTTGTTGGGACTATCCCGCATTCTGCGCATCAGGTTTCCGGAGGATGGCATCAAGCCATCCGTCTCATTATCAGCAAACATCCTTGATGCACTGCATAAAAAAAAACAGTCCCAACATCATCCTAAAGATATTAAATTACTAGCTGCTGCCCGCGCCTTTGACCGCGTTTTATCCGGATAAAAATAGCCTATATGTTATTCCAGGTCCTAAGGGGAGAGGAAGACCGAAAAAAAGATGGATGGATTGTGTGAAAGAGGAAATGGTTAAGAAAGGTGTAAGTACAGAGATGACGGCTGATAGAGGAGAGTGGAAGAAAAATACATGTTGTGCGGACCCCACCTATTGTTAGCTCTTACGTTAATTAATTAATTGATTTATATTTCGAATCGTTGAGCTCGGTCGTTCGTTGTTTTTGTTTTAATTACGAAATGGGGTTCGCAGGTTGTATTGTCTTTCGGCTTACGCAATCTGTTTCGTAGTTAATAAAATAAATATCTTGTTATCTATCTATAAAAGGCACTCGGGTTCGGAATCACCCGATTTCGGATTAGCAAACATATAAATCGTTTATTTGATACCACGATGTACATATACATATATATCACTACATATTATAAAACAAAGTCCTCCACCGCGTCTGTCTGTCTGTCTGTTCCCGATAAACTCAAAAACTACTGAACGGTTTTCACCAATTAAGTGAATGTTTAGGTATATAATTTGTCAAGGTTTTGTGTAAATTGGTTGAAATAAAACGATATTTGTAGGAAGGGTCGGAAAACGTCAAGCCGCTTTCATCGAAAATGTTGTGCATAGACAGCGATTTCGCTCCATAGGCTTCATTCATAGACTTAGGATTTAAAGGTATAATATCTAATACCTCTATGTTACATACAATGAAACCGGAGGTTTTATTATTCCTTATAACTGATATATGGTACCTACCTGAACGACAATTGTTGGAAGTGTCGGAACAAGTCAAGTCGCCTGGGAGCTTTCATCGAAAACGCTGCCTAATCCCTTTGAGATAGTTATAACAAAACAATGCATGGTGGGATTTTTCTAAGTCAACGCTGGCGTAGCCGCGAGCGGTTCAGTTAGTTTTAAAACTAAAACATACTGACTCTAGTATGTATATTATAACCGTGTCGGTTTCAGTACCGCCACCTTTGGACATGTATTCAAGTATTTATTTTGCAATCCTAATACATACATGGCAACACGTGAGAGGTCTTAAATATTTCACTTATAGGCTAGGTATTAGGAGCCCTGTGAGGCCGCCATGCAAACTGAGAGGTAGCTAATTTGAAGTATCACAATAAAGATTAATTCTATAAATATTGCACATAATTTAGTATTACAGCTAATCACGTAAGTATCACATGTGTCATGGCACCCTGTATAAATCCTAGAATAACATATTAAATAGATTTTTTCCAGCTCATTAACCCATTAATAGTCCAGCTTAGGTATTACGATGCATAGGGGCGAACGTTTTAATGTGCGTCATGGCACGACACGAAAGTGTTAAAACGAGCTCAAAGTCGCGAGCAGAAGCCAGTACTTCTTATAAACATCCCTACCTGTAATATCAAATGATATATTTAATTGTATAAAAGTGGCCAATAGCATGCTTTCAAAATTGCGTCACCGACCATCACGTCATCTGCTCTAAATTCTATTGGTTGGACTCATTTCCTCTAAATAAACCCCAACTCAGAAGTCAACAAAGCTCATTACCAAGTTAATATTTAAAGCAAGGTAAAGCTTAAATCCTCAGCGAAGTGTTTATGCAGCGAATTCCCCTATCTCTAGCCAAGTCATGCTCGAAGCGCCTCCTCGGTTTGTTACAATCGAGGTTACGAATAAACAAGACCGAGACTAGGTCTAAACTGATAAGTGCTACAGGTGTGTTCTACAGCGTCAAATTGAGCGTCTAGAGTAGTCAAAATGATCTGAAAAACATAAAAGAAATTTGATATACGCCGTTCGAATCATATTGTTGTAAGCACCCAAGGTTAAAAATATCTTTGCACTCATTGTTTCATATTTAAATCAGCAGTCAGGGTGTTCAAAATTATCTTAATAAACAAAGCGCTACCATAATTATATTATAATGCGAGTAATTAACTGACTAATAAGAGTTAATATCTATTTATGTCATGTTATTAAAGTTTGGTTGACACAACACACAGTAGTCAATTAACTGCTAATAAGGCTAGATGATGCGGTGTGGATTGCTCAGCATTATTTAATTACCTATTCAAAGTACATATTAATATAAGATATATATAAGATAGATACTTATAAAGATAATGCTGGACAATCCACACATCATCATCTAGCTCCAAGTTAATCAGTACTTCTGTTATGGGTACGATGACTGATGTCTCTGCAGTTAGCTCAATTGTTAATGTAATTTTAAATACTATTTCTAATTACTGTTTTTTTATTGTAGTTTAATTTTTTACTATAGACAATTATTAAAAAAAAACCTATTTGTTAAAGATAAAATATGGGTATGAATTTTGATAGTAGTCGTAGATAGATATATGTACATATATTTTATTTAAACGACTTGTTACACTTTTCAGTTAATAGCGTCTTAAATCCTAAGTAAGGTTTATCTAGATACTTCTTCTCATTTGTAGCGTTCTTGGCAGAGCGGTCGTGGTCGTCATGAAGAGTCTTTTGTGGCATGGGCTGATATCGCTCGCCTCAAGATATACTACCATCCCACCCTGTTGGTGGTCATTCTGAAGCATTCATGCAGGAAGACACCCATGGCTATAAGATCTTATCTGGTCGGTCCACATCATAGCTATCTACCACTCTACCTTTCCCTGCACGACTCACTTTTAATAACTCACTCTACATTTAGGGTATTTATTAATATAAGAGACCATCCACTCGACGGACCGACGACATCATAGCGATCGCTGGGAGTCGATGGATGGAGGCGGCTCAGGACCGCTATTTGTGGCGTCGTATGGGAGAGGCCTATGTCCAGCTGTGGACGTGTATGGGCTGATATGACGATGATGGTTAATATAAGCAGTCGAAAAATCTCGGTCAGCAAAAACATGAGCAAAACACATGCTAATAACTAGATATTAGTTATAAACCAATGTACCTCATATTTCAAAGCAACCAATACCGACAACACCGTACAGAAACCGGCTGTGGTAACCAATTATGGTCTGACCCAAATCTGACCACTTGAATATAATTTCGACACAATAACACTTCTATCAAACAATGACCGTTATAATAACTTCGGTCCCTAAGCTATTCAAACACGTATAAGTATTGGGGTGTATTCTATTTGAAGCATTTTAACGCATTAAGGCGATACGTATTAGACTATCACAATTATATAGGGTTATTCCAGATTTGCCCCTTGATAAATCACCCTTAAGGGGGAAAACTGGACTCCTAATTTTAAAATGTCCAGAATTGCCCCTCTGTCACAATTAAAATGGTTTATTTGTATAAAATATGTTAATCAACATTCTAGACAGTTGCGTTGTTTTTTAGCGGAAAAACGAGAAAAGACATCACGTTGGCGATTTGCGAGTTCGACTTGTAGAATATAGTTTTGATCCGAGAACTGGTGAATATATAAATAATAATCCATTAGCCCAGTTAGACACATTTATTAAGATTAGGAGGAAAGTTTACAAAGGTTTTACATGTTCACTAAAAAGAACACAATATTGTAGACGGCAAACAAATTATTAACTGTAGATCAAACAGTAGTACAGACAGTATATTATGTACAGGTTCTATTTCAATATTCAGGTTCTATTTAACTCAATACATGCAAGGACCCCTGATGTCCTTACAAGCCTTTGCACCCTTGTGAAGGCTTTGAATGAATGAATGAATGAACACTTTATTGTACTAGAAAATAAATACATTAATTAAAGATCTTATATTTAAACAAAAATGAACAGTACAAAAGGCGGCCTTATCGCTGAGAGCGATTTCTTCCAGGCAACCCTGGGATGGAGAAGAAGATATAAGAAAAATTGGGTTGATAGTTCACAGACAGTACCTACGGCTTTGATACCCACAAAGCATATGCTAAGGCATATGCTCCACCAGAAGAAGCATATGCCGAGGTAAGCCTCGGCATATGCTTCTTCTGGTGGAGGCGACGAAATTTCGGGCCGGACCACCGATATTGGTCATTAAAAACCTAAAATATATTTACGTATTTTATCGAAATAAAAAATTGCATATACATATGTTATTTTAGGTCCCAAACTGGGTATAGTTTGTTTTTATATGTACCAAATTATAGTCCATTCCGTTCAGTAGTTTTTGCGTGAAAGAGGAACAAATATCCATACAACCATACATCCATCCTTACAAACTTTGACATTTATAATATTAGTAGGATTACACCTGACTTCTCAAATTACTAATATTACAAAAGTTAAATTAGCCATGAATTATCATGCGAATTAGATTTTACTTTCTTTTTAATTTATTGCCTACCCAATGAACTCAGAATAAGTACAAAACTTTTCACATTAAAGATTATTTAAGATCTTGATGAGAATATTACCGATCTTTAAGATCGAAGGGCGGATCTAATATCAAGGTGCAAATAATGCAGGTCTCAACAGAGATACGCTTTTGCTCCCCTTGGAGCGAGACCCTAGGTCTGTGGGTCCGTTTATCACCATCATTTGAAGTTTAGCAGAGACCTGCCAACAAACTATAGATGCCTATTAACAAGAAATCTTTATTTAAGGCTGGGTTACCCGGATTTAGGGATTTTTTAACTGTCCGTACCTCAATCACTAGAAGGCCTATAGTTTTGAAATTCAAACATATTATAGTTGAGGATATTTTGCAATGCATCACTAGACAAAAACACGATTGGTGACATTTCACCCGATCAAAAAAAAATGACAAAGTTACCTCTAAATGAAACTTTAAATGATCACTGTGAATAGAAAAATGAATAAAATGACACAAATTGTATACCAAAACATTGCAAACGTTATTACGCAGTACATCACTAGAAAATATTTTTATATGTCATACAAATATTTTTCAAAGCACCTAAATAACTACAAAATCGTGCTCGGCTGTCTGCGCACCGTCTTGCTTCTTGCTTGCGTCTTGCAAGTGCTGGGCTCAACTCGCCTTAACTGTTTTTATTTTACCTCAAGATTCGCATTTATGCTTTTTATGTGCAAAGCATTAACTAGCCCCGCGCTAAGCAGAACTTGTTTATATTGTTACGAAATAATTGATACATGTATATGTAATACAATATATCGATAGATATAATTGATTATACACAGAAACCCCTGAACACCTGGAACAAAATATCTGCAGATCGTACAAACATTTGTCCCGAAGCGGAATCGAACCCGTAAACCCCTGTGTCGCAGGCAGACCTTGCCCGCTCCGGAGGTCGTCAAACACCCGTAGAATCGATTGGTTACAATCTTTCTAATCCTCAAGACTGGTATACAAAACAATTTGATAACGAACGTATCTACATAATAATTACTAACGGTCGGTTGGTAATAGACGAAAGAATCTATAAAAGCATAGAGTAGTGGTCAGAAAACAGCTGTCTGTAAATTGGGCTATGCTTTTTATCAAATGTTCTACTAAATTATGTGATAACCACGCAGCTCCAAAACTTTTTAACTAAATATCATTTGCGATATTTAAGTAAGATTTACACGGCAGTTAAATTCTCAAATCACGCCTCTCGGTGACGTATTGCTTAATAGCTCGTAAAGTGCCACAAATCAACTGTCCAGGGACGAAAATGTGTAAATGCAGGTCTTATAAATATCATAGATATAATTAATCCGGGATTTGATTTTATCACAAGAAACGACCAAGGAAACTGTTGGATTTTACGTACAGCATCACAAAATGTAAGGTATTTCTCTAATAAATCATTGAACCCAAGCTGCTTTAAAGAAATGAAAAACACAATGCATTTTAAATTTATGATTTTTTTTAAAACATAGTTGAAATTATTTGACTTACAGGACTAAGACAACACTGTAACAAAAAATTCCGTATAGTACTTCAAGAGGTCACATTATGCAGTGGGCCGAGATTGATACTTTAGTTAGTTAGTTAGTAGTTTAGTTAGTTAGTAGTTTAGATATGTTAGTATTGAAATTTTTTTTTCAAGTTCGACTCCTATAAATTGCCTATTTTTTATCAACCGACTTCGAAGAGGAGGTTCTCAATTCGACAGTTTGTTTTTGTATGTATGTTACGCGATATTTCCGCCAATTATAGACCGATTTTGAAAATTATTTCACTATTGTATAGAAAATGATCCCGAGATGTTTCCATAAAAATGTTATTCCCATGGGATTAGTATTTCTCTCGCAAAACTTAAAAGCAGTGTAATCGACGACCTCTGTGGCGCGGTGGGCTAAGGTCCGCCTGCGACGCAGGAGGTTGCGGGTTCGATTCCCGCCTCGGGACAAATGTTAGTACAATCTGCAGATATTTGTTCAGGGTGTTCTGGATGTTTTCTATGTATAACAAAAAAAAAAATATCTGTGTAGTCTATTATATTAAGTACCCATATATCATTTATCTAGTAACCATAACACAAGCTCTGCTTAGCTTGGGGCTGTATGAATTGTCCAGCATTATTTATTTAGTTCATCATCATCATCATCATCATCAGTCCATACACGTCCACAGCTGCTCCATCCATCAACATTATTTAGTTATTAATCATTATTCAGGAATTTGAAGTCTTTATATCGTTTTTTCAAACACGCCAAATTATAGGTAGGCTACTTTGTGGCACTGAGGGTTGTGAAATGCGATAAGAACGTGTAGGATGTCTTCCGTGATCGCTAATGCATCGGGAATTCGTCTCGTTAGCTCGCACAGCACGGGTGGCTACGTAATGGCTGGTGACATAAACGATCACACATCATCATCATCATCATCATCAGCCCATACACGTCCACAGCTGGAAATAGGCCTCCCAAGTACGACGCAACAAATAGCGGTCCTGAGCCGCCTCCATCCATCGACTCCCTGCGACCGCTACGATGTCGTCGGTCCATCGAGTGGATGGTCTCCCATGTAGGGGGGGATTTGAATGAATGATGAACGATCACACATTTAATAGAAAATTTGAAAATGTTTAATCTTAGAAAAAGAGCTTCTTTTTTTTTGTTAGCACCAACAACTACATACATTATGCTACAAGGGAAAAAAAATATCTTTTTCGTTGTTAAAATCTGTCTCATCGTCGTGCCTTTGACTTTTACGAGACACGACGAGGGAACGAGTGTGACAATGCGCAAAAAAACTTGATCCGCGATCGCTACATTTGACTTTCAAGAGAAAATATATCCCTGAGGTACGAGACGATGAATTATATTAAAATTGTGTTGACTGTCAAAGTCTGTCTGTGTGACTGTCAGAACTATACAAAAAGTAGTTCTTTGATAAAACTTATTAAAAAATAAATAAAAAAAATAAAAAGCCTTTATTCAGACACTTAAACAAAGTTAACAATTTATGATTAATGATAGACATCGGCAACCTCTATTGCATCTGTTTGCTCTGTTTTGGCAAAGGCCTCTTCTAACTGCTTCCATTCCTCCCTTTCTCGTGCAGTTCTAGACCAAGTCTGTCCTGCAGTCTCTCTTATTTCGTCCTCCCATCTTTTATATTGTCTCCCGCGTTTCCTCTTCTTGTCTCTCGGATACCAGTTTATAATGGTTTTGCTCCATTTATCCGAGCCGCGTAGAGTATGTCCCGTCCATCTCCATTTTATTTTCTTTATCGTATAAGTGTCAAGTGTGCCAGTTAGGTTTTGAAAAGTCCGGAATTTTTTAAAGAAATTCCGGACTGTGTAAAATTAAAGACACAACTATAGATACATTCAAATTTATTAAAAAAGACATATAGTGAGCCAGAAGGGCTATAACGTTAATTTAATTAAAAATTAATCTAGCTCAGCCAGAGGGGCATAAGGGTGGTTCGATAGTTCCTACAGATAGCTGATTCTACTGATGGGTATGAAAGTCTTCGCTTTGTGTTTCTCCTTCCTCGGTACCGTCCCTTTAGTGCGCCGCGGGTGAAGCAGTGACCCGACGGCGAAGGAATCCGGAAGCCGATGGTCCAGGTCCAAACAAGGAGACAGCTCGTGAGAAGTCCGGCCGGAGACGAAACTGCATTAGGGTGGACTTTGAACCCTGGAATGCGCATATAAGCTCGGCATTACAGCCAGGTCTTCGTAGGATGATGGGCTCCCACGGCAGCACAAAAAGCGGAAGCACTAAGTGTTCATGATGCCGTGGAAGTTACAATCAGAACGGGAGGTGAATTTATACAGATGTTGAAAAGAAAATTATCTAGCTAAAAGAATACAAAGAATAAGAAGATGGGATAGTATGTAGAATGACAAGTCCAATCCCGTGCATAATAATGATCGATGACAATGGTGAAAAGGAAAAAAGCTCCATGTCATTCTTTGTGCAATGGAATGAGTATTTACAGCCTACAATACTAATCAGTGCAAAAATTACCCAACAGGGGTTTATAATCGCGCACGTTTTATTTTAATACTAAAATGTTATTTGTACTCGTAAAATACAAATTATAGGATGGCGATGTGAGCTAAAAAAAGTAAAGTGAGCCAACGACAGCAAAAATGGCGTCTGCCTGTCTCCTGCGCAGTGTGGGACACGTCAGCCTTGCGAGACCATAAACAATGCGACCCAGACGCGACGTGAAGTTGCAGCGTGTTGACGAGTTTATTGTTGCCATTCTCGACTAAATAGCTTAATCGAACAATTGAATTAAAGAGAAGTTTATTTAAGTTAGAAATTATTATAATTACACAAGTATGTAACCAGTTACGTTACATTGTTAAGTTTTGTTTTATTTCTGATGATTGTGTTGCGAATTTTATTTAATTTCCTAATGCCCAGCATGCTTCGTTCCATTGATCTCTGACAAACTTTTCGTTTCCTATTGTGCGCCTTCGTGAAAGCCCATGTCTGACATCTGAAAACTTATTAAAATAATAAATGAATAAATTATGATGGACAATCTACACAACTTCATCTAGCCCCAAGCTAAGCAGAGCTTGTTTTATGGGACTATAGGTAACTACTATATCTTATCTTATATATTAAGACGTGTCCAAGAGTCCTTTAAGGTCTAAAGGAAATAAAGCACTTTGATATTTGATATATACCTTTAAAGGAGCAATTCTTGTTTATATACATATAATCTGAATCTCGGAAACAACTCCAACGATTTTCATGAAATTTAGTATACAGGGGTTTTCGGGGATGATAAATCGATCTAGCTAGGATTTATTTTTAGAAAATGTCGTTTTATTCGTGTTTTAGACAATCAGCTTTATCGATAGGGTACTCCCATACACAAGATTTCGACGCTACAAAGTCTTCATCTACATCAGCCTATATCTAGTTTTTTTTAAAATTTACTGCATATACTCGGATATGACATCACAATGGGGTAGGCAAGTTGTTTGTTTGCACAATTGTTTGAGCGTGTACCCGGGCTATAACACGTTACATTACGCCCCGTAATAATACGGTCAGTACCCACCTTAGCAATATCTCAATATTCGCGTCAAAATCACCTACCATTTCTTATGCTCTGTGACAGATATTTACAAATAGATTTTCTATCGCGATACGTTTCAATTTCCCGCCAAAAACGGTAATACATCTCTGTCATTTACAAATGGCGTTTGTTTCCCTACTTTTAGTAAAGTTATTCCACCCCTCGACAGCTATGATTTAGAACTATTTTATAGTCATAGAAAACTGAATTTGTAACTAAAATTTACATGAACACGCTTTCTGTCACGTCATAGGTTAAAAAAGATGTCGCAGGGCTGGCGCGAAAAAGGTTAATTAAAAAGGTCAATTTAATGGAGAAGGTCCCAGCATGACTTTTTCCTTAATCGCTTTTTTAGCATAATGTTTTGTCAGTTATGATGGCCAAGTTTTGAGATTATCAACCTTGAAGCACATAAACGTATCTATCTATTTCAGGAGACGACAATATATTTCTTACTAGATGACCCGAAAGATGTTGTCCTCGCATTCATGTCAAACAACTGACAGTTATTTCAAACGTGCTAAGCAAAGAGTATAACGCTGCTGGGGCTAAGGTTAGGTACATTTAAAAAGTTTATAATAAAGACAATTTCTGCATAATTTTCGAATTTTTTTTAACTTCCTAACCTTATACAAATTATTAGAAAACATTTAAAAAAAAGATGGATGAAATCGGTAAATTCTTTCTGAAGTTATAGCCGGACTACTATCGGTATAAACAACTTTCTAAAGTTTAATAATCTTTTACCTATCTAAAACCAAATCCCACTAAAACATTAAGCAAAAATAATTAGACCCCGACTCTACCTCTCGTCAGAAACTGGTCAACATCACTTAAAGTTATAAACTCCAGCCAACCCTAGGCACAGCGAAGGCATTATTCACATCAACGGGAATTCATCACGACACCGTATCACGATGTAATAAAGTTCATTTTGCTACTGCTACGGCTATATACAACCAAAGTTGGCGCGACAGTATTTTTTTAACCATTTCTAAAAAAGGAGTAGCTTCGGCTTATATTATTCTTCTGTGTTTTTTATGCTCACCAATTTTACCGTCCGTTGTGGACCTATTCAAGATTTTTTTGTAGATTACGATCCCTAGGTGGTCTCAGCGAAATTTATTGGATTAGTATTTGAAACTTTAAAAATAGAGGCCTAAATTTTTTTGTCCCTGTTTTGGGTTTAAAAACATCACTTGCTAACTGGATCACTGAGATTAAATAATTTTAAGACCGCTGCCCGTTATGTTGATGCAAACAAACTCATCTTTATCTATGCCGACATATTTTTACGTCAGCATGGTCATCAGCATCCTATCAGCCGATCGACGTCCACAGCTGGACATAGGCCACCCCTAAGCATCTACACAATGACCGATTTTGCGTCGCCCACATCTAGCCATTTCCTGGTCACGTCGGAAAACCAGCGCTGTTTTGTACACTGGTGCAAACCAGCATAAAGCTGAGACTGATCCATTTTGGCTCACCTTGGCAGCACTGACATACCTACTTGAGACTTGCCCACGTGTAGGTAGGTAGGTACCTACTCTTACCCTAAGTTTAAAATTTAGTTTTTATGCTTAAGTGTACTTTTGTGATATTTGATGTTTCTTTCTTCTTTTTTAAATTGTTTGTGCGTTTTACCTACCTAAAAATGCGTACCTTTATTATTTTTAAGTATATTTTACTGATTTTATGGTTACTGACCTACTACAATATCTATATTTGTTTTTTGTCTTGTGCTGTGTATGTTTGTGAACCAAATAAAACATCTATCTATCTATCTATGATAATAGAAAAGGCGATCAGATCGCGCAGCCAGCTTTAAATAATCGAGCTGCTGTCGTATGTTGTGGGTGTCTCCAAAACTCATGAATAGATATTGCAGTGTCAAAACCGCGGAAAATTGGACACGGAGACCTCGACAGATTATTTGTTTGTGTGGACGTGTTAATACATTAAACGGTTGGTATAAATGACGGAAAATAACGAGATTACATTATACATGTGAATTATGGGTTTTGCTCACGACAAACATAGAGGAATTAAATGAATAACAGGAAAGTATATTCCGTAGCGATTGTTGTCGCGTAAATTTTTAGTAATTGCGGTAATTTATGTAATTTTCGACAGAAAAAAACCCTTATAATAGACGTTTAAAATCCGACGAATCCAACTCGGATGGGCATCGTTTGGGCAATATCTTCTCGTCACAGATACCATAGAGCCTTATTTTTAAATTTTTCTTGGCGCCCAGGCATCAATATAAACGTACGGAATAGATAGAAATATAGATAGATAGAAAATACTTGTATGGCATACTTAAAACTAGGAATTAATTTATAAATCATAAAATAAGTGACAATTGGCGGTCTTTTCGCTCAAGAGCAATCTGTGCCAGACAACCTAGTATGGATCATCATCATCAGCCCGTAAACGTCCACTGCTGAACATAGGCCTCCCCCAAACGACGCCACGAATAGCGGTCCTGAGCCGCCTCCATCCAACGACTCCCTGCGACCGCTACGATGTCGTCGGTCCATCGAGTGGGAGATCTTCGCACACTCCGTTTCGCATTGCATCGCGGTCGCCACTCGAGAACCTTTACTCCTCAACAGTTATCGGTTCTACAAGCTATATGACCTATCTATCGCCACTTCAGCCTGCTGATTCAAATCAAATCATTTATTTGCAAGAATACAAAAATATTATACAATGTCAGGTCTTATAACTATTTAGGTAATTGTATTCAGCCTGCACGCAGGCGCAGGCGTGCAAATATTGTGTGAGTCATATTATTATAGGTACTATTAAATTTATGTTACAATTCAACTTTCCAGATATTCTTTTACATTATAGAAACAATTTTCCAGTAACCATCTACTTAACTTTTTCCTAAAGATATTACCATGAAGTTCTTTTAAATCTTCTGGTAATTTATTGTAAATGATGATACACATGTTATAAATATTTCTTTTATATATATCTTTAAGGCACAGGGGTTTGTAAACCAAATTTTTAAATTTCTTTCTTTTTTGCCGAGTAATCACATCGCTACGTTTCTTAAAATAGGTTGGGTGTGATTTAACAAAAAAACAGATTTCCCTAATATACATGCAGGCGAGCGGTAGGATCTTACAGTTCTTGAAGAGAGGCTTGCAACTATCAAGGAACCAAGACCTGTTCATTACTCTAAGGCATCTTTTTTGTATTTTGAATACCCTCTCGACGTCTACTGACTTACCCCACAGTAACAACCCCTACCCGAGAAACGACGACACATGACCATGGTAAGCAGCTAAAGCGGCGTCAAAGGAGACGGTCTGACGAACCTTCTTAAGAACGAATACAAATCTGTTCAGCCGCTGGCACACTTGGTTTACATGATCCTTCCAATTCAAATGTCTATCTAAGGTAATTCCAAGAAATTTAAAAGAAGTAACTTCATCTACTTTCTCACTATTATATTCAATGTCAAAATTTAAAGAATTTGTATTATATGAATTAAACTGCATTATTTTGGTCTTATTAATATTAATAAATAAGTCATTGTTTGTGGTCCAGTTAATAATGTCAGTGAAAGCACTATTTAAAGTTTGCTGAAACATATAGTTTTTGTCGATTTTAACAACAAGAGTAGTGTCATCGGCGAAAAGAACGCATTTATGTGATGTAAAGTTAGGTAAATCGTTTATATACAACAGAAATAACAGAGGTCCCAAGATGCTACCCTGAGGGACACCAGTGTTGTTCAAAATGTTATCAGATCTAAACACTTGCTTCACAAAGCCGCCCTTGGTGTTTTGAGTGACCTTTATTTCTGTGCATTGTTGTCTATTATGCAAGTAGCTTGTCAACCAGTCTAGTGCTCTACCACGAATACCGTAATGCTCTAACTTTTCCAGGAGTCTTTTATGATTAACAAAGTCAAAAGCCTTACTGAGGTCCATGAAAAGTGACAACACAGGACTACTACCTTTGTTAATGCTCTCTGTAACGAACTTAATTAACTCAAAGCAAGCGAGAGAAGTTGAGCTTCCCTTTCGAAAACCAAACTGCGCATCGTTGAGAATCCTATGTTTGTTGATGAAGTTATTTAATCTACTAACCATCGCCTTTTCCAGTATTTTAGATAAAATAGGAACTATTGTTATAGGTCGGTAATTGCCTAGATCCGTTTTACCTCCCTTTTTAAAAAGAGGTTTAACAATAGAAATTTTAAGCTGTTCTGGAAAAATACCTTCTAGAAAAGAGAGGTTAACTATGTGGAAAAGTGGGCAGCATATCCATTTGGCGCATGTTGTTAATATTGCGGTAGTGATTTCATCGCAACCACTGGTCTTACTGTTATTAAGTGACATAATTATTTTCAATATCTCTTCTGCGTCCGTTGGTGCAATAAAAATTGAATTTACTAACCTATTGTCATTGGTAAACATATTATTATTGTGTAGTACTGGGGATTTATTAGATGAAATATTATTGAAATAGTTATTAAAAATATTACAAATGTCAGAAGGATTCTGAGAGCTATGTCGGTAACTTTGGTTCTTCTACGAATTTCCGTATTCCGGACCCTATCGCGTAGAGAAACTCCGAGCATAGCTCTCTCCATAGCTCGCTGGGTGACTTTGAGCTTATGCACAAGGCCTATAGTGAGCGACCACGTCTCGGATCCGTAAGTCATCACTGGTAGCACACATTGGTTAAAGACTTTCGTCTTGAGGTTCTGCGGTATCTGTGATGAGAAGATATTGCGAAGTTTCCCGAACGCTGCCCATCCGAGTTGGATTCGTCGGCTGACCTCTTTATCGAAGTTGGATTTACCTAGTTGGACCATTTGGCCTAGGTAGATATAATGATCAACAACTTCGATAACATCGTTCCCCACATAGACAAGTAAGGGTGCGACATGACATGGGCATTAGACATGATATTTGTCTTACCCATGTTCATTTTAAGACCCACTTGTTGGGAAACGGTGTTGAGGTCTCTGAGCATCCTGCTAAGGTCTTCCAGTGATTCTGCCATAATGGCTATATCGTCGGCAAACCGAAGGTGAGTGATGTAATCGCCGTTGATATTGAAGCCATATCCGTCCCAGTCCACAAGCTTAAAAATATCCTCCAATGCAGAGGGGAACAGTTTCGGAGAAATGACGACGACGGAAGTCGTCAAACCTTCGAGCGAGACGGTTGGTGATTACTCTCGAAAACAGCTTATAGACGTGGCTCAGCAGTGAGATGGGCCTATAGTTCTTTAGAAGGGCTTTGTTACCCTTCTTATGGAACAGTACCACCACACTTCTGTTCCACGCCTCTGGCGTTTGTCCCTCGAGAATGACGGAGTTGAATATCCTCTGAAGGACTTCAATTACTGGTGATGAAGCCCTGTCGTTATTCCGTCATCCCCGGGTCATGCCTTGTTTTTTTCAAGCTGTTTGAGAGCCGTCCTTATCGCGTAAAGGCTGACGTCAGGGATATCTTCGGTATAGTATCGGGTTAAACGGGCTCTTGCATCGCCTGCCGAGCTATTTGCAGGGCATTGCGATGAGGTGTAGAGCTGTCCATAAAACTTTTCAAGCTCTCTCAAGCTGGTATGGATAGGATCGTTGGATATCCATAAATGGGGAAATATCTGTGAACATCTAATAAAAAAAAAACAATTACATACTACATTTATGTATATACGTAACAAGGAAATCCGTACAAGAACCAAAGTCACCGACATAGCTCTCAGAATTAGTAGGCTGTGGGCAGGTCATATAGCTCGCAGAACTGATAACCGCTGGTGATTAGAGGTTCTCGAGTGGCGGCCACGATGCAACGCGAAACGGAGCGTTGGTAGACCATCCAATCGATGTACCGATGACATCGTAGCGGTCGCAGGGAGTCGATGGATGGAGGCGGCTAAGGACCGCAATTTGTGGCGTCGTATGGGGGACTAAGGCCTATGTCCAACTGTGGACGTGTGCGGACTGATGTGAATAAATGAATATTACAAATAGATACCATAAGTAAAGGACTATAAAGATCAAATTAATAAATCCCGTGTCGACCACCGTACGGCATCATGTAGGAAATCCATATTTCTTTGTTTGAGCGGTAAAACGAACCGACTGTGTTATTGAGCCAGTAATAAAGGTTTTTATATTTAATTTGTATTCATTGGGCTGGCAACACTGCCGTATTAATGGATTCACCCACAAATTCAGTAGTAAATGCGAATATTGAAGACGCCGATACAGAATAAATCTTTTATCGTTCGGTTCACAGGTCAGTGAATGTTTATTTTTGGTAGAAAGAACATAATGGTATTTCCAACTCAAGCAAATGTATAATTCAATCTGGCCAAAATAACCAAAAGGAATTGAAGAATAGTTAGAGATGAAGTTTTTCATATTTAACAATTAAGAAACTAACAAACTGAATCGATCATATATGGTGTAAAATACCGTAATGTTTACATACAAATCGTTATTTAAAACCGTTGTCCTGCGATACACTTTTCTTAGTTATTTTTGTGAGTCAAGAAATTAATTATAGATAGGTACCAAATTAAAGCTATATATAATGATTTACCACGTTTCTACCGAAGTTCAGAGAATGGAACAAGTCATTTATTTCAAAAAAAAAAAAAAAAAATTGCGTGTGTTAGATTGCTCAATATCGGCTACACGAAGATCCTTCTCCAGTAAAACGTCAATGATTCTACTGGTTATATCTAACCTTCGGTCTCGTATTTGGCAAACCCGTATACTGTGAACTGTGACTAATAAAATAACAAATACCTGTATCAGTCGGGCAATGCGATAAAGTATTTATGATTTACTTTGCCTCCGGGACGAGACCTTTTAGCTCACGTTGGGATATCATTTTTACCTGGTTTTTCACTTTTTGTGGTAGTAATTTATGCTCGAGCTATGAAGGGGCATTCCTAAAATCCCCCACGAGACGGCTCGATTTGATTTAGGGGATTACCGGAAAAAATCCAGAAATCCCCCAAGTGGGGGACGGCTGTGGGGGATTTCCGGAATAACCCTATTGAACTCCATATTGCTGGGAACGTTCTAGATTTTATCTCACATTATCTCGAAATATCGTTTTATATGATGAGGTGATCAAGTACGAGATGAAAACACAGAATTGCTTATCAAAAATATGTAGATGTCTGAGAAATGCAATACAATACTAAAATAAATTATAATAATTAGGTTAGTGCTAAAAATAATATCTCAAGACCTCATGCAGTACTTTACTATACTTTACTTTAATTTACTTTACTTTACTATACAGGTAGTTCGTATTAGATAGGTATCTGCTGTCCATTATGCTTACCTGCAATCTCAAACTGACTAACTAATTCAACTTCTATTTAAAATTCAGTCTTAGCGCACCCGGCTAAAGTTCAAAACAGTTTAACCCCACTTGAGCCAAAGTACTCGGGTCATCTCGTCAGGTAGTCGGAAATGTTCCTTGAAGGATGACGTCATCTTTCATAATTCATGCCACCGTAGGTTTGCCTCAGGTTCTTCAGGTTGCTGTGAATTAGATATGAGAAAGTCCCGACGATGACAAGCGAAAGATTATGTGCCTAGTTGGATAACTTTTGTCCCAGAAATGGGAATAAGTCTTCAGAAATATACGATGCGGGAAGCTAAAGAAAGGGCGCTATGATGGCACTCATTAGAGAAGGCATATGTCCAGCAGTGAACTAATAGAAGCTCATGATGAATATTCAAAAAGGTAGTTAAATTTAGGTTGCTTCATAGTTGCTTTAAGTCAGCACCAAGACAGGGCACTTTGGCGATCATAAAGGGAAGGGAAAAAGAAAGTAGGTCGTATTAAATTTCTTTCTCTATGTTGAAAACCCTCCATGCAGAATACCCTTCTGAGGAAGACATTCTTAGCTGCAGCATCGGGCTATTTCTGTCGTTTTAGTGTATTGTTTGTTATCAGAACAGAATAGACATTTCAACTTCGTAAGTTGAGAGAAAATTGTTGAAATTTCGCTTCCAAGATTTGACCAAGACCTACATGTAATAAAACTTGTTTTTCTCTTTATAACTACTTTATTTCTTTCTCTCTAATTAATTTTGTTTATTTCGTATTTACTATTTATATAAAAATTACACGTTTATCAATAAAATGTTTTTCTATATTTTCGTAAAAAAAAAACTATGATTTAAACTCAATTTCGGTGCAGACATTTTTTAATATGGTCGAGAAAGGCGTATAAAAATTATGGTACTTTAAAATGTAGATGCTCAAAAAAGATTCTTCTCCACAATATCTTAGACATATTTTAGAATAATAATGTAACTTGGGACATCTTTTGTTAAGAATTTCATAATAGAGAGAATTTTAAAGCTGTGGACAAACTTAAATTGTGAAAATATTCTGTAACATTAAGGTTCGAAGAACAAAAGCAGATTGTACTTTCGACCTTTGTGACTTTAATAAGTGGTAAAATATTATCTTTATAGTAAAACATTATCTCTTGCATTTGAAGGCTATCCCGTTGTAAAATATCTAATCTACGCGTGTTAACTAATAATATCTGCTGAAATGTGATGTTGCTTGAATTTTTTTACATAACTGTCACTTAAAAAAAGTCGTACCGTCTCGTGTAGTCTCTCGTCCGCCATAAAGTTGTACTTTATTTATAAATCTGTAATAAAGTTCCCGCAGTTACAGGCGATCATATCCATCACAAAATATTTTTTTTTTTTTTTTAGAATAGAATAGTTTATTGGCAAAAAGAATCATTCGAAAACACATCACATTAATTTGTCTGACATATGAAAAGTATTAAGACACTTATAAAATTATTGTCCAAAAAAGAGTTGGCCTCAACCGCCTAAACTAGACTGAAAAGTCTGTAATATAGGCATCTGTGCTCCCCTACGATGTTACATAATAATAATTCCAATGATGACGTCTTTAATGATGGAATATGACACATAAAAAAGTATATAAAATTTTAAACCTATACATATATTACTCGAATCCTGCTATAAATATTTGTTTGAAAAGATTTAACAAAAGATTATGCATGCATTTTATATTCATTCCAATCATAAAAGTAGTAATTATAATTAAATTGATAAGAACAAAAAGAAAAGAGAAGGGAAAAAGAAAAAGTAAGTGATAAAGGCAAATAATGAGAACGCTACACAAATGATCTACATAGCCTCTACAAAAAGCACTCCATCAACAAAACTCGACAAAGGTCATTCTCCATCCGGCAAGCCTTGCAAGTATAAATAAAATATCTATTGTTCCAATCCAAAGGCCGACCTTTCTATTCTGTAATCCGATTGAACAGTTACTTATCTCGCAACAAAAGGCACCTGAGTTGTGATAGAGGATACTTCCAAACTATGCCGCCCTTTGTGCTCGTGCTTTACTATTTGCGAGGGAGTCCCTCGCAAATAGTATTATTGGAAATGAGATTGGATCGATGGTAAAGGGAATTTGATTAGGTGGTGCATGGGTAGGCGTTCTGTGGCATTTCGTGGTTAGGATAGCCTTTGATGTTGTACGAAATATTTTTACGAAATTCGGCTAGCACTTTCATTACATGCGTTTTTTCCGAATAAAAATTTTACCGACATGATTTTTCATGACGAGAGAAAATCAATTTGAAGTTTCCAATCAATTCAGTAATTTCTGTTAGAAAGAGCAGGTAATATTCATCTCTGGTAGGTACCAAGTGGGAAAGTATGGCATCTGTTATTTAGTGAATGACCTAAAATTTTGAAATAGTAACATAACATTTACAGCTATGCTCGTCACAAAAAGCTCTCAACATTTTGAATATTTCTCGACCAAGTTTCATGAAAAATTGCAAATTTAGCCTTCACAGCCATCGATCGTCCATTCTACTCTCCGCTCCCGTCCTGAAACTTCATGGTTACTTTATGCACGAGAGGGTCAGAAAAAGGTAAATACAGACGCGACGTCGCATGTCACCCGTGACGTCACGTCGTGTCACGTCATTTTTGTAACCATGCTCCATGAAAATGGCTGTTGGTCTCCAAAATTGTATTTTTACGGCCTTTTGATTCAGCAGTTTTGGGAAATATGAGGGGCGGCGTCGGTTGTCAGTTGTTTTTGTGGAAATATTGTAAGCACACAATTTTATGAGCAGCAGAGCTGTTTGTTGGTACCTATGTAATTAAGTGGACAGAAACAAACCATTTTTATGTTTTTAACATTTTTGCTAATTCTTTAAAACCTCTATAACATCTATTGATGAGTATCAATAGACACACAAACGAAGTCACCCTTTGGAGCGAATATGGATATTATCCACTAGCCATACTTATTGCTTGACTGATTGAGATTGAATGGTCCCACGTTTTTAAATTAGTGGAACGAATGGAAAACCCGAGTATTAAGAAAAACACCTGACTGATGTACGTGAATGCTAAACGGAGTGTGGAAATACCTCCCATTCGATGGACCGACGACATTGTAGCGGTCGCAAGGAGTCGTTTGGGGAGGCCTATGTTCAGCAGTGGACGTATATGGGCTGATGATGTTCATCATGATAATATACGGATTTACATCCACCCATGATAGTTGTTGAAGAATAACTATAGTACGTTGGAGTATGATCGGACGTGAAATTTTTTACGACGAAATTCAATGGTGTCGTAGAAATTGTTGGTAGCATTACAAAATATGATTAAATGCAGCTAAATTGGTTTCATACGGTCCTCACCCCGCATCCAATCATACCCCAACTTACCTTACGTACTAGGGTAAAGTCGGTACACGTCTCAGTGGAGATACGTGCGTGCCCCACTACTAAAAAGGAATGTTGAACGATTTCTAGTTAGAGTCACAAAAGTCACAAATCTAGAAGGATTGTGTTGCTTAGTTTTCTATAGTACAATATCTCAAAACTATGAAGGTAAAGTCCTGATTGATGCCCCAGAACCTGCCTGCTTAAAATTTACGAATTCCGAAAATCGAAATTAAGTCATGATAGGTTAACTATGTAACCTAGAAAAAAAATTATACTCGTATTTGGAACCAATCAATACTTGATTGCTATTTTCAAAAATTAAGATTTTCGCCAGTTAGGCACCTATCGCTGATGCGACTATCCGACTTTACCCTAAATTTTTACACGCTAAATAATCGATTTGAATTAAATTATTCCGAGAATCATATAACTAATACTTAACAACAATAAACACGTAGGTAGAAACCTTTTGGCTTTGGCAACCCTAAAATAGAAACCTTACATCATTCCTCCACGTCACGACATAACATATTGAGTCGTCAAGGATAGTTGACAAGTGTAGCCAATAAACTGGGCCTTGTCGTAAATGTGCTGTTTAGTGCGACGTAACGTCTTTATGATCACATGAACCGTTTAACTGTTAGAGTAAGACATAATTTGCGGTAGCAGGTTATTCCGAGCATGCTGACAAGGCGTTAGAATGCAAAATTTATCTATATTTGCCTACCGATTCTTTTTAATTTCAGTTCAATTTTAACCAGTTGATAATTTGGCGTGTTTCAGAAAACGATAAACATACTTCAAATTCCGCGATCCGTCTACTTTGTCATTTGTTTTTTAAAGTAGACCACTTGTTTACACCCGTTGCCATGGAAACTATTTCTTACCAGTCATTGTGATTATTTGATTGTTTTCAAAAACGAAATAATCGACTTCGAATCCCTTTTTTCCCACTTTTACACTGTTTTTAAGTTTTTCGGGATAAATACTAATCTCCTAGGGATACAAACTTTATAGGACCACTTCGAGATCATTTTCTATACAATAGTGAAAGAATTTTCAAAGCTGTCCAATTGGCGGAATGATCGGGTAACACACATACAAAAACATATAGTCGCATTGAGTACCTCCTTTTTTATGAACTATAGTCCTTCCTTTGACCACGTGACCACAATCTCACCTGATACAAAGTGACGATGTTCGAGACAGGATTAGTCTCTGCAAGGTACTGCTCGTCAGTGAAGGCTCTTCGTTCTATCGAGTCTAATGCTGGAAGCTGGTAATTAGCCGAGCCATACCATGCATGGCAGCAATACTCCAAACCAGACCGGACCTGTGCTTGATAAAGGGATAGAAGCTGTCCCGGTGTGAAGTATCGCTTAACCTTGTTGTGGATTTTATCTCCTCCTTGAAGTCGATTTAAAAAGCTTTTAGTGTTCACAACACTGCTAGTTTCAAAGTAGCATTCGGAGCATTAAAATTATTAGTAGGCATAAAGATAAATCCTCCCTTTAAATAATATAAGATCCAGTAATTTATTTGCTAAACTCAATAACAAGCTCGTTACAGATGTTATCTCAGGCAAGTTCTCAGCCAACTGCGAAGACAACACAAAATACTTCGAATTTATATTTACCGTAATAAAGCTAACTCAGTTTATTCCTCGAAAGGGTATAATTATAGGGGTATATAATCCGCACGTGATCAGACTGGGATGGAACCTTTTCGAACTAATTGTAAGACGTCACAAATTCACGCGAGTATATAATAGGACGGAATATAAAATTTGCCTTGTCTAAGTGCTTATTTTGTAAGCCTAAAGAAATAAAGTTATTGATACTGATTCCGAATATTTAATATAAATATTTTTCACATCTCCTGTACATTCAAAAACAAAAGACAAGATTAGGCGAAATGTGTTCTAGGTCTTTTCGGCATTAGTCAATTTGTGTTTTAGCAGATTCGAGCACCCGACCCACTATGTAGCATTCACTTCAAGCTCCAGGTAAATATCAAAGTAGTCAAACTGTGCTCTAGACAGTCCAAGAGCGAACCATCTTTTCGATCTAAAGCAGTACAAACTCACAAAAGTAAAAAACGTCAAAAGTTAATATTCTTTATTTCCGTTAATACAATAAATGTACACTTAGCAAAGGTCAAATTGTGCCCGAGCATCGATGCGTATTTGTTCGAATGCGAGTTGCGAGCGTTGTTTTAACGCTTTTTGATGTACGAGTAGATATATATAATTTTTCAGGAGAGGATGTCATCGCATTTTCGGCGAACTACGCACTTTAGATCAATAGATAACCCCTATTAGAACAATGCGCATGGTCTATGCAGTCTGTGCCACTTTCATATTTTACTAGCTGCTGCCCGCGCCTTCGCCCGCGTTTCATATAGCCTATATGTTGTTCCAAATTTCAGCCTAATCGGTTCAGTAGTTTTTGCGTGTAAAAGTAACAAATATTCATCCATACATCCATAACTCCATCCTTACAAACTTTGACATTATAATATTAGTAGGATAGACCAAAGGTTTCCAGTCTGGACGAAATTTTTTTTTTTTAAGAGATGCCTCATTCACATGAAAATCGGTAGAAATTTAGCAACGATATGAACTCAATCAAAGTGTTCCATAATAGAACTCTCGATTATTTTTGCTAGCGCTTCTTAATTTGAGCATATCATTTTTAATTTACAAACATTTTACTTTGACGAGGTTCTATCCCATTCTGAACGCGAACGGGTTTTACGATCTAAGATGAAATCTAAATGAATAGCATCATTACAGAATATTTCAGTGTTTGTGTTACAATTTCAGCAAGCCTTCAGTCACGTAAAATATTATGTCTGGCGTTGTTTTAAGGTGAGAATAGACGTTCAGTTTTATATAACTTGACCTGAGATACAATAGTATTTCCTAAAGTAAGTTTCTAAAGTGAATTCGATATGACACCTCCCGAGATAATTTAAAAGTACCTAATAGTATTGTCTGATTAGCTGTATCCGCTGCTTCGCCCCGTTGAGTTAAATTTTTTGTGCGGACCCCTTATTTTTTATTTTTGTACTATTCCGGACGAGGACGAAACCAATCCATTCCAACAAATCAAAAATCATTAAAATCGGTTCAGCCGATCTCGAGTTATAAGTGGTGTAACTAACACGACTTCGTTTTATATAGATAGAATTATTAGTCATCATCATCATCATCAGCCCGTACACGTCCACAGCTGAACATAGGCCTCCCCCAAACGACACCACGAATAGCGGTCTTGAGCCGCCTCCATCCAACGACTCCCTGCGACCGCTACGATGTCGTCGGTCCATCGAGTGGGAGGTCTTCCTACACTCCGTTTCGCATTCGCATTTCACATTATTAGTCTGCACGAGAGACTCGCAAACAATATGTATTCGCACTCACAAATTGTAAAACGAATGCTGGTGAACGCGCACCACTACGTAGATTAACTAAATTATTTAATGATAATATCTCAGAAATTGAAATTCTCGCTTCTTCACCTTTCTCATTCAAGAAAGCAATACATCAGGCTGTCATGTCTGATTCCTTCGTCCCGATAATGTAAGCAATGTACTTAATTCTATCCACTTATATTTAAAATCATACTGATCTGTAAATTAATATTGTGCTGTATCATTTCGTTATCTCTTATGTCGGATTCCCATAGCATAAAAATCGCGACCTAGGTCCCTATCCCTATGAAATGGACTCGCGTGGTAATGTTGTGAGAATCTGATAATATGCCTTTGCTCTGACCGGGCTCCATGTGGGGTGTTTGTAAACACTGCGTCCATACTTAACCTAAAATCAGTTTCCAGCTGTTGATAGTTTTTTATCATTTTATTAGAAGTTGTACTACTTGTCTATTTCAGCTCTTTCCTACAAGGCATATTGATGACAACTACTTTTATTTTCAAACTCGAGATGTCAAACAAGAATTTTGGACTTTGATGCCGTAAGTTGTTTGCAAACCTTCAACATCGAGAATGGCTTATCGCCGTTTCCGACGCGGTAATCCCGCGCGCAGGGATTGTACTTGAAGAACACACTTGCTTCACTATAACTTTTGCCCTATCTATTTTGATATCCATATGAGGGTAACGGTGTTGATTACACTTATAGAACATTACATATAATAAGTTACAGTTTAATTAGGCTAAGAGTGTAATTGTTTATTACCCCGAATAAATAAAATTTAAAAAAAAAAAATTGTCAACTGGCTGTTAAAAATCAGATTCATTGTAAAGTATGTAATAGACGACAGCCTTTTACAGTTTGAAAGGCCTTCTTCTGACTAAGTATGTCGCACCTGAATTTAACATTTCCTTAAAACATTTTATGACCTATCATCATCATCATCAGCCCATACACGTCCACAGCTGGACATAGGCCTCCCCCGTACGACGCCACAAATAGCGGTCCTGAGCCGCCTCCATCCATCGACTCCCTGCGACCGCTACGATGTCGCTTTTTATGACCTAATGTTAACCAATTATAATGATGTCATGTAAAATGTTTTTTTCTAAACTTATTGTTAGTTTATAAGTCTATGAATTAAAAAATCGTCATTGTATTGAAAATTTCAATTTTTTTTTACGTCACCTTTATTTACATATGTATGTAACGTATGTTTCTTAATAATTAAACAAAACAATATTATATGTAGTATGTTCAATATTGTTATTTTGCTCTAGCTGTTATTTATTTGTATTGTTCGTCTATCCCCAGCCTTACTGTTTCGCTTATATCCGAACGAGCGAACGAGCTGCTGCACCTGCCACTGAAATGTGTCCGCGATTTGTAAGATACCTGGTGCTTTGTTACAGGGAGATAAAAATGTTGGCGAAGACGTCGCGATATTTCACAGCGTGCGTAAACAACGTCGAGTGCGAGTAATAAGGAGCAATTTGTTCTGGGTCTTGATTTTATGCGGGTTTTTTGTGGACTGATGTGGAAATGAGCGTGTCAATGTAAAATAAGCTGATATTTTTTTAAACTATTGCTACGTTGAGATACTTACGTACTTAGTATTTATTTGTACCCAAGTGTTCGTGTTGCGCAGTGGATATAAGGTAATTTCAAATATTTTCATTCTCTCTTTTTTTATAAACAGTCTCCAGAAATCAAAAGACAAAAATGACCAATGACTAAAGGTCAGAGAATAGAGACAGCAAAATTACGGTGCAAATGTCGGAAAAATAGTAAATGGCAATCCAATTATAGATTTGAAATTTTATTATTGAATTTGAAATGGACCTTGCTTTTGATATTATAGATTAAGTACAAAATCTATAATACTTTTATTTACTTTTACTTTCTTGCTTTTTACTTAATACATTTCTAAACAACCAAAATCGCTATATACATATACGTCACACACAAAACACATCACTCTCCACGCACCCCAATAAATAACAACAAAAAATGTATTTCCTAAACAAGATCCAATCCGGACGGTATCCACTAAAGTTACAAATTGACTCATCGGTAATCCGGGTTCGGAACGTACAGTCCGCGACGAAAGTACCAGAGAACCGAACTAATGATTTAAATGTACATCTGTTTCATTTGTATTTCGTACAGATTGTTAAGTTGCATAGCACCCTAACAGGGCTCCTAATACCTATATTAGGAGAACAGGGCTCCTAATACCTACTATATTAGGAGCCCTGTTACCGGACCTATATTAGCGCCCTAAAATTGCTAATAATATAGGTATTAGAAGCCCTGTTAGGCATGCAACTTAAAATGTCATTTTGGGGCCCAGTGAAATTTTGAAGACCTCTCACATTTTTTGTATTAGGTTTGCAAATAAATACTTAAATACCTACTTGTACCTATTAGCCCAATGCTGGATATAGGCCTCCTTTATTGACCGCCATTGACAGTAGCAGCCCGGAATTAGAAAGTCTTTTGCAAATCGTCATCCTATCTTGCCACAGAGCGCAATAATGCGTGTACGTCATGATGTCTCCACTAAATAATATAAATTAAATTTTCTTTACATTTTTAATAAATTACAAAGGTCCCCAAGCTCTGATTTAATAAATTTTTGAACATCTAGCTATTTTGGAAATCAATTCGCATATATTCAATTCAAGACAGACCAAAACAAGGAGTTCTCGGAAGCCAAGACACACTTCAGGTCGCTGAGGATGAGTAAGTATGTAATCCGTGATTCGTGTATCTTTCGTGCCCGACTGTACCTCCTCGTATAATCCGGGTGTTGGCCCGGGATACTAAAAATCAAAGGTCACCATTAAATCCTGGCACGGAATGGTGAGATTTTGGGCATTATGAATGGTTGCTGATATAAAAAGGAAAATTTAAGATTTTACATTCTACAACACTGTTTATAGGTTCTTTTAAACCGACTTCAAAATCAATAAAAACCATTATTTATTGAGACAACTTATGCCCGGTTTCTGAGGTCCATTTATCGGTGGTTTATCTATTCTTTAGCGCTATTGGTTCGATAAATTGTGTAAATGCGTTTCCGAACAACGGAGTGACAGTTAAACTTCGTTTAAACTAAGTTTAACTTAACTAACCAATTTGGCCTGTTTATCGGTTCCATAACTCTATTTGACGTTTCTTTTTGCGGTGGCGAGCACTACAAGTACATACAGTTTAGGTTACCTATGTTATTATTTTCAGTTATTTTTCCCTATTTTTGTAGAGAAATAGTTTTAAACTAAACTAATATTAAGTACATAATTCATTCTTGAGAGCACGCTTGGATAACAATGAGATAGATGGACACCTCTTGGGAGACGGTGCATAACCTTGTGGTAAGTATATGATGACAGCATTTTTGAATCCAGCTTTAAATGCAGAAAAAAACTTTATTGAAAATTATTCGTTTTTATAAATAAAATTATTTAAAACGACCCATCTCACTACCAAAGCAGTAATTTTTTTGTAATAAAACTAGTTATATTGACAAATTATTTTATGCTCGAATTTAAAAAAGATCCATCTAGTGGCAAGTTAAAGAATTAGTTATCGGTTCCATAACTAACTCAAGGCTCGTTGCATGCTCAGAAACACGGCGAGAGTTAACAATAGTTTATCCTATAGATATCTTTATTGAATCAATAGCTAGTAAGAGTTTATGTTAGATCTTCAGAAACCGGGCATTAGTCTATTTTGTTAATGAACTTAAAGCTAGAGGGTCTAGTACTTAATATTAAACAGGGATTTTGTCCTCTGAATGAGCTTATACATCAGACGGCAATCATACTTAGTAGATATACACACGCTGAGCCAACCCCTATTTCGGCGCAGGGTCATGGAGGCAGAAAAACCTTATTTTTCACTACCACCCTTTTGTGTCACCCTTACTTCCATGTTACAATGTTTTTTGTTTACCGATTGTTTATTTTATTCTCATCTGTACCTGTGTCGAAATAAATGTTCTTTCTATTCTATTCTATTCTATTCTATATAGCATTTAGGATGCTGTTACTGCTTCCTCGCGTTCTGCTGAACAGTGATGTTGTAGTTTTTCCCAGATGGCATCAGAGAAGTCGGTGCGAGCCTCAGTGAACATACCTGACGCGGTACAGAAATGCGGCAGCCGCAGAGCAACCTGAATGCGTTATTGAATTGGATACGTATATCATTGTACGCCTTTTGTGTAAAGCTGACCCATAGACTGTATACAAAGATGTACAGTATCCATTGAACAAGATCATTATCAAAGCATCTGTACATCGTGCGAATCAGCGGGCCGACATAAATATGTTGGCCCGCAGATTCAGTCAGGGCAAATGCCCTGACTGCATACTGATATTAAGAGGAAACTCAGAACCTCTCCATATCAGTATCGTCCTTCATGTCGTCAGTTACCACATAGCCTAGGTACTTGAATTGATGCACACTTTGGCAACAGTACACAGTGGCAAGCCGTACAATGTAACTGGTGCGATAACTAAAAAGAGGAGACCCATACGGCTGTGTGTTTATTAGGGGCATATACTGCAAGTTGTAATCCGATATTGATTATTCTTTTGTTTTTGTATAAAAATGTATACCGGGACTGGTCCAATAAGTATATTTATCCCGAAGGATTAGGTACCTACTATGTGTCTCGAAAAACATAAATAACCATGTTAAAATAAAGGAATTAGAAAAATGCGGGTCTTGGATTTGTATGCGCTGTCAAATCTGTCATCAGTATCACAAACGACATTTGTGACTCGGTTAACCAACAAGGTATCCGCCGGCCCACTACTAATAAGTAAACACATTATAGTGTAAAGGTAATATTATAATTAAGCTATTATTAGCATTTTACATTATAGAGGTATATCTTGCTGCCGCTGACAGTACCTCTTCAGCAAAAATTGTTCGAGAACCTTCTATGATTCCACTCGAACGTTGAGACGTTTTCAATTTCCGACGCGACATGACTTGTGTTATGACGTGTGTATGGTGAAGGAGATCTTTGTATGGACGTAGATTTATATGAGGGACTTTGATTTTGTCATCATTCATTCATCCATTTTTTTTTTGTCATTCTAAAGGACCACTTTGTCAGGCTTGAGTCTCGCGGCGAGTCAATAGAAATTATCGCCACCATAAAATACCCATGTGGCAACGCCCAGTGGGTTGATTCTTGGTGGACAGTAGGAAATGGTTTTAGACAGCTTTTTGCAACCTGTGACACAAGAGGTTGCGGGTTCGATTCCCACCTTGGGACAAATGTTTGTAAGATCTGCAAATGTTTGTTCCGGGTGTTCTGGTTATTTTCTATGTATAATAAAAAATATCTATATACATATATGTAATATGTATGTATATCAGTCATCACATCAAGTACCAATAACACAATCTCTGCTTAGCTTGCGGCTAGATGACGCTGTGTGAATTGTCTAGTATTATTTATTGATTATTTCAGTATCTACAATAGTAAAAAACAGCTTAGAAAGGATACCTCTATCGGTAGACTTTTTATTATTTAAACAATATTTTTTACCCTTCTCCCTGCATCCCACAGAAAATTTTCCTTAGACTTATTATTATAGAATTACGAGGCTATAGCCAGCGGCTATATTCGCCCATGGAGGTAATCTCTTAGGATTTTACATTTTATCTACTGAGAGTAAAACTAGAAACACACTATTGTGTTGAGTGTTGTGTCTCTCTCTCTGTCGTCTCAATATTGTCTCTCTTACAGCCGGTTTTTCGTATCGTACGATGATTCTCTCTATAACTAACTAATTTATGATCAAATCTCTTGTCAGTATAAATTCGGCTAGAAAAAGAGCTATTTGACAAGTCCTTTGTTCATTGATTACAAACAACCAGCCTTACCCTTACTAAATTTATGAAACCGATATGTTTCTGACGAATTTATGACACGACGACACCCCACACCATAATAGTGTTGTTCTAGCTTTAGCTCTACTTTGCACACAAACTATAGCAAACGGGCATTGATAGAGGCCGCGTCTGCAAAGAGCTCGAATTACACCTAAAATCGGCACCTATTGACATTTCTAATAACATTTCATTCGACATCCTAATTGCGTCACTGTTTGCCCTCATTTGAATATCCCTCGTGTGGATACTGCAGTTTTTAATTAAAGTAATTACGATTTCATCGTCAACGTCGTTTAAATTTGTACTTATTTAGATTCATTATTTTATGGATGACTAGCGACCCGCCCCTGCTTCGCACGGGTGCAATGCTGATACTAAATTATACATACTAACCTCTTGAATCATTCTATCTATAAAAAACTGCATCAAAATCCGTTGCGTAGTTTTAAAGATCTAAGCATACAAATGGACAGACAGACAGCGGGAAGCTTTGTTTTATACTATGTGCGTGTTTATATTATGCGATGTTGCAAAAACTATCAACAAATAACTTTAAGGAAATAGTCAAAACCTTTCGGTGCAAAGCGCTTACTACAAAATATCAGATTATCTAGAGTCCTTCGCCCGCCGTGCCATATCGATAAAGGGATATACATATGTATTTGTTGCTTCCTCACGTGTAAACTACTGAATAGATCGGGCTGAAATTTCCCATAAATTAAGGTTAGACTTTCAAAGGATCCTTTTGAATACCTGCTACGAGGATTCGACCAAGCTATGGAGGAGTTCTACGGACATGAGTCATTCAAAATCACTGATCAAAGCCTTCGATAATCGGTACTCCAACCAAATAGGCGTGACTTGGCGTGGCGTTTTTAGACATGTACTAAATGCCTAATAAATCATTTCTGTGGGCCCAGTTGCATTCTGTGAATGCATATTTCTGCAAAGAAAAAATATAGTTAAAAACTAAAACCCGACTACATAAAAGTCTTAAACAAGCGTTCACCTATTGTCCATAGCATTTTCTGTTGAGATTTAGGTAGTCGGAGGCCTTTGTTACTAATTGTACCCTAGGTATATGGGGTGGGTGCCTCCGACTACCTAAGTATCAAAAGCAAATGCTATGGAAAATAGGTGAACGCTTGTTTAAGACTTGTATGTAGTCGGGTTTTAGTTTTTAACTATATTTTTTTACACGTTTTTGCTAATAGTTTGAGAATTGTTAACCTCACAAAAGTTTAAGAAACGGTTTCGAAAAGTACAAACAAAGACCTTTGCAACGATACCACGAGAGCTACGAGAGCATATTTACTAACATTGAAATTTTCGACCCTGCCTTCGACCCCCGCTGTCTCGTTAGACCCTCATTTTTATCTGACGTCACATAGCCTATAACCATCGGGCTATTAAGACAAATCATATAACACCTCATTTGTTGAAATCGGACCAGTAGTTTCAGCGCTACCAGGGAACATAAAAATCGGCTACATACATACATAGGGTGTCAAAATCATAACCCTCTTGTAGTCGGGTAAAAATGGACTTCGAAGGAAAAATACAGCTTTTAAAAATTCATTTTCACTTTCGCTCAAAAACGCTACAACACTCGTGGCAGCTATCTATGACGTCATAGATGCACAAACATCTGATGATACAGAATGATCATAATATTTTCAAGAGAAGCTTTACCAGTTATTCTGTGCCTTTACATTGCATATTGTGACGGGATAACGTCACAGTGTATTCTCCGATTAGTGTTCAACGTGTCATGGCGGATTGCTGTATTTTATAGTTTTATTTTATCAAAATAATAATTAATCTCGATCAAAACATAAAATATAATACTTGTTTTGTAATCTAAAGCTCAGGAATAATTCGGTAAATACATATTTTTTGTGATTTTTAGTTACTATCATCATCCCTATCCTAGCACTAAGCAGAGACAACCTTCGCATCATGACAAGAGCCCTAAATGGACACTGTCGCCTTAACAAGCGTTCGCATCATGACAAGAGCCCTAAATGGACACTGTCGCCTTAACAAGCACATGTTCAATTTGGGGCTAGGCAACACAAAATCCTGCAGACTCTGTGAGGAGGCGGATGAAACGCCCCTCCATCTGCTAGGAGAGTGTGGAGCACTGATGCAAAAACGTAGCACTCATCTGGGCAAGCACCTGCTCAGCCCAGACGAGCTCCGAGACACCACCCCGAAGAAAATCCTATAGTTCTTAGCAGCTGCAAGGGTAAGTGGCGAATTATGAACGCCGCAGCATCACAGCAGCTTTCAAGGGTGGACCCATAAAGTGGCGATCACGAGGCCTACCATGGCCGTGGTGATATGAAAGCCACACGGAGCAAATAAAAAAAGGTTAGACTTGTCGCAATAATTGTAGGTACTCCATCACTCACGGATTTACACGTCGATGTTACATCAAAAGCCTACCGCAGTCGATTACTGTAATTTGATTGTAACCAGATGATCAATCAACTTGTGACACAATCCATTTGTTCCAATTTACATGTTTATGGATTTTCACATTTCACCGCTCAAAATTTTACGATAATACATAATGTTTTTGCTCTTTTTGTTTAGAAAGGTAATTTTTAGGAAAAAAATATATTCACTATATAATAGTAATTTTTTACCATGATCCAATAAAGTATGTCCTATAATAAACCTAGTGCTATCAAAAATATATAAATGTGACAATGCAAAGCGTGCGCGTCTACGGCATAGAGCTACGTAGCACCGTAGCATGGTTCAACGACAATCGATGCAATATTTAATTTGTCTGAAGATTAAATGGATTTTTATACATAAAATTCGTCTTTGAAGTCACGGGCAGAAGCCAGTTTCGAAATAATGGAGTTTTCGATAATGCTTTAAATATCATACGAATATTTTATCGCATTTCTAAGGTCAGGCCAAAGGCAATTCATCTTCATCAACGTAACTTTATAAATATTTGAGAGGGTAAATTAAAGTTTCAACGTTGGAACTTAAATTTAACCAGTTTCGCCGGTTCTATAATCGAAGCGAACTTGTGGAGTTTTCCCAGCTTTCCCCTTTGTCAGACGAAGTTGGTAACTCTTGAAGTTTTTTCTCTCAAGTTAAGGGCTATCAGAATCTACTTTTAAAAGCAATTTCCTCGCGGGAAACGAAAATTGTAGTTTTAAAGATAGCTTAATCTGTAATGCATCGAGTAAAAAGTATTTTGATGGTAAATAGAGATAAACGCGTTTAAGCTACGCAAGTCAAATCAATAAGAACCTTCAACCTTGTTAAATTCTTCGCATTTTTCGTTTGATATTAGGTGTTACGTGAAATAATGAAATACGCAGCGAGTATGATACGTTACGTTACGTCGTGTGTTACCAGTCTCGTTGCTCGTTGCGACCGCCTTCTTTCCCCGTACTGACTGCAAGAACGCTCGCTATGTAACACGTTGAATTACGCCTCTGAACGCCGGTCAGTACCCGGCTTTACAGTGAAATACAGAATATAAAGCGGGATAAGACAACTTTCTTGATTGATGTGTCAAGTTGGAAGTGTCAGGAAGTTAATAATAATTCCTGAAGAAAACCGTGACTCGAGCAGAAAACCGACGACTTCTATATTTTTCATGATTATGAATAATAATAAAAATATAATAAATTATCTTTATTTTGTAATCAGAACTTAGATACTACGATAACTTATACACTAGATTTGTTTTAAAGAAAAAAACATATTCTGTACTTCCTTTCACAATATTGGCTCACAAAGAGGCTTTCATTCTATTAGGTATAGATCATCACTTCCTCCATGCGTAGATATTCTCAGTGCTGAGGGTCGAGTGGTACTGGAATAACATGTGAACTCCTTTTTGTAACGGAAAATGGCGTGCAAAGCCGCAGGCAGACATGACTAAATATTTGATTATAAATTTGTTTAAGTAATTATAATGTTTAGAATTTATATAATTCTATGATATATACATATGTATATATCATAGAATTATATACAACGTACAAATTATATATAACGTTATATTTTTATTGCGATTTGCTAGTTTTAAAAATACCTACCTGCCTAGGTATACTACAATCTTCTGTACCTACGTGTGGCACTGAACTTCTCCTTAACGGCTGAATCAAATTTATTCACATTTATTGTCATAGCTTTGGGGCTAGATGATGCTGTGTGATTGTCCACCATTATTTATTTAGTTATCATTTAATTTTTGATCCAGAGGTTAGTTTAAACATTTTATAACCTAGAAAACATTTGGCCGTGGGGCCGCGGCGTACGAATATCGACCCCTCCAACTCAACCCATGGATGTCGTAAGAGCCGGTTAAGGGAACCTACCAGAGGAAGGGCAGCAGCTTCCTTCTGAGTATTTTTAAACACCAACACTGCGATCACCAATCCGCCTGCCAAGCGTGGTGATTATGGCAAATCCCCCCCTGTAGGGGCGTCGGTCCATCGAGTGGATGGTCTCCCATGTATGGGAGACCATCCACTCGATGGACCGACGACATCGCAGCGGTTGCAGGGAGTCGATGGATGGAGGCGGCTCAGGACCGCTATTTATGGCGTCGTAAAGGGGAGGCCTATGTCCAGGAGTGGACGTGTATGGGCTGATGATGATGATGATGATGATGAACCTAGATTTATTGTTTCTCATATATCTCATTTTAAGTGAACCATAGAATAGAATAGACAAATTGTGTGAACATGAAGGTCTTAAAATTAAATTAAGGTATCAACAATTTAATCCTGTTCGGACATACAATAATTAGTTTTACAATATCGATAAAAATACAATAGTAATCATAATCAGTCAGGCAGATAATTGCCTAACTATCGAAAAATTATTTTACATTATAGTGAAAATTGTTAATAAGCCATTGTGTTTGTATGAGAATAAATTTCTTTAAACCTAGATACTACATTATTTAGTCCATGTTACTATTTAGTTGGTATGCATAGCCACAGTGGAGTGGTTCCGCTTGGCATGCGGAATGTGACATGCACCTTGCTGCGTGATGCATTGTCCTGCAACAGGTCGGGATGCCGCCTTTTAGGGTTCCGCAAGTTAGGACACGAGATATGTTTATAAAAAGGAAAATATACCTATTTAAATAAACGAGATTATCATTGTATAATCATAATGCCTTTGGCCGTGGGGCCGCGGCGTACGAATATCAACCCCTCCAACTCAACCCATGGATATCGTAAGAGCCGACTAAGGGAACCTACCAGAGGAAGGGCAGCAGCTTCTTTCTGAGTATTTTTCAACATCAACACTGCGATCAGCAATCAGCCTACCAAGCGTGGTGATTATGGCAAATCCGGTCAACAATGGTCTCCCATGTAGGGGACATGGGAGACCATCCACTCGATGGACCGACGACATTGTAACGGTCGCATGGAGTTGATGGATGGAGGGGGCTCAGGACCGCTATTTGTGGCGTCTTATGGGGGAGGCCTATGTCCAGCAGTGGACATGTATGGGCTGATATGATTAATCATAATGGAAGATTTTTTTAAGTTTTCTTGGTTGAATCCTTTGTTTCGAATCTTGTTCTAACAAAGCTTTAATATTATATTAATACATAAACGGCTTTTAAAAAGAAAACAAGCTTTCACTTTATCTAGGAACAAAGTGTTTGAGATGACGAGACGAGAAAACTCAACGGAGGTACGTCGTTTCGTTAGGAGTTCCTACGGCCACATTTTGTCTCCATGATCAGACCAGTGCGATGGTACCATAAAATTGCATTTTCACGAATTTACATATTTATGCATAATATGACTAAATTTCAACTCAGGTTGAGAATAACTGGTCTAGAAATTAAGGCGCAAGATTTGTCCTCGACATACTAACAGAGAAGATAGACAAAAGTTTCTAAAAACGAAGATCTTCGCAATTTTTAATTCCGTATTATATATATTTTCAATGCACACAACATCGTCTAGCCCCAAGCTAAGCAGAGTTTGTGTTATGGGTACTAGATAACTGATATACATAATACAATATATTACATAGATATATTTTTTTATTATACTTAGAAAATACCCAGAACACCGGAGACAAATATTTGCAGATCGTACTAACATTTGTCCCAAGGCGGGAATCGAACCCGCAACCTTTTGCGTCGCAGGCGGAGCTTCGCCCGCCGCGCCACATCGGTCGTCATCAATAATTATGGATAGATCAAGGCGAGGCGTACACACCATAGAATTGGCTTACATTGCATAATACCTTGCTTGATATAATATGTCACTAGTGTGGACGGCAAATTCATTCATTTCATGGTGCATTTCATGTTCGACCTCTGTGGCGCAGCGGGCGAAGGTCCGCCTGCGACGCAGGTTCGATTCCCGCCTGGGGACAAATATTTGTACGATCTGAAAATATTTGTTCAGGGTGTTCTGGATGTTTTCTATGTATAATAAAAAATATCTATCTATGTATCGTATTATATTAAGTATATCAGTTATCTAGTACCCATAACACAAGCTCTGCTTAGCTTGGGGCTAGATAATGCTGTGTGAATTGTCCAGCATTATTTATTTATTTCATGTTACCTAGCTGAAGTTTGTACTCGGCATAATGTTAAATGTTCTTCGAGAAGCTGCTCGCGCAGTCTGAAACTGACCATTCACTTATATTCTGATGATGATAATGATGCTTCATATGATAATTTTACTCGCCAATTACTTTAGCCTATAAATTACCTACAGAACCCAATCAAGGATCCAGACTCACTCTTGCCACATACGCTGTACAACTGTATTTTATTTACTGTGGGTGTAGTGACACCGCCCTGACATGTTCATTTATTTTATTCCGACAGTGACAGCATGTTTATAGCAGTGTACTCCGTCATTTAATTTATTTCGTGGTGGCTTTGCAATGAAAATATAGTTACCTATTATATTTTCATTGAAAGCAACGGTAGTTAAATCTGCGCGCATCAAAATAGTGGACGGAATCCCGTCAAAATATGCTCGATGGATTTTTTGGACGGGGCAGTCAGGAGTACGTCAACCGCTGCAGGAAAAAGGTCTTAGGATCCATAATTTTTTGAAAAATTGTGGTTCCCATTTACAGATTTTCAAAATATGTACGGTTAGCATTTTACACAAAAATTTTATTGATGTCGATCGATTCTGTTTCTTATACTGATCAAAAACTTCTATGGGACCAACTGAGGTTGGAGTTAAGATACTAAAAAACAAACTGATTATGTAACTGTAAACAAATAAAAAATGTCCAGGTATGTGAAATTTTATGTATGAATGTACGTTTTTTAAAAAGTTTTTTAATTCGAAATTCGATTTTTTTTTTCTAAATCTTCCTTTCAACCAACCAGGTTGGCTGATATAAAGATAAACAAAAAGAAAATTCTTGGACTCCTTATCAAATGAAAAAAAAATATGAAAGTTTTTTGCATTTTTAGTACTCCAACCTCAAATAGTCAGTCCTATAGAAGTATTTGATCTGTATAAGTCACAGGATAAATTAGCATCAAAAAAGTTTTCGGGTAAAAGACAACCCAAGTTTTTGCTTACTTTATAGTTTTTCAAAATCTGAGAATGTGCGAAAGAGAAAATTTCGTTAAAAAAATATTGATAGTGTCGTAAGACTATTTTCCTCTAGCTACACCGGTTCAGGTACTTCCCCTTGTTGCCCCGTCCAAAAAATCCACCCTGTATGCCCACCGTTCGAAATTTGGTTTTGACAACATTAATACATAATTTCATTCGTATGTACATATATGCTTTGTCGTTTTGTACTAATAATTTAGATATATAAGTTTTTATACATAAATGTCCTTATGTACAAAAAATATCTTTGATTCTGAAGCAGAGAGTACATGGATGTAGGAATCAGTTTTTATTGTTAGCATCCAGCTATTGTTGCAGTGGGTACCAAACATACCTGTTTGCTCAGCTCATAGCAAACACAATCATGGACATAAATCCTGAGGGAATCGTTCTGTTTGCTTCAAATCTCTCATTATTCATTTATTTACTTATATTTATTGAGGTAAACCACAGCCAGCGGCGTTACGATTTCATTTAATATTTAAAATATGTGTATATAACAATAAGGCCAAAAGGTATTACACAGATATTAAAGAACAAAAAAAAACAGTAAAGTAAGTCAAAAAAAGTTGAAAATAAATTATCTTATAAAACGATTAAATATGCAGTTAACTCAATTGTTTCAATTGTAAATACTAGTTTAATTTGTTATATTATATGATTGTTATTAACTATTATACAAATATACGTCATAGTGCGCATGTGTGTGTGTTTGGGTGGAGCTCCTGAGGACACCGTAATTCATTTAATGTCTTTGAATAAGGAAATATTACAGTCAGATAATAATACTTATTTTAGATCGCTGGATTCTGCCACTCGGGCGTACAACATAATTTCTATCTCTATACATAATTTCAACGACCTTTCAGAAAGTAATATTAAAACGTAATAATAAATATTCACCATTTTCTGCCCAATTTGCAGTGCAGCATGATATATCCACCACCAATTGAACTTACGTCATCATCATCACATTATACTTGTCCACAGCTGGACATGGGTCTCCCTCAATGAGCGCCATAGCAGCCTGTCTTCAGGTCGTCATCCTCCCTGGCTAGAGGGCGTCGTCGTAAACTACGTTTGCTGAGTCGATGTCTCCACTCAAGAACACTTTTACCCCAGCGGTTGTCGGTTCTTCGCGATATAAAGCCGGCCCTTTGCCACTTCATCTTGCTAATTGTTTATCACATGGAAGTAAAATTATCAATCTGGAGTCCCGTAAATGAGTCCGAAAATCATTTAGCCGCATAACGGATTCCTGAAAGAACGAAATACTCTGTTTCAGTTGATCGCATAGACTTTTGCCTAATGACGTTTGCTGGGCTTATGTGTAAGTATCTTCCCATCGTCATGAAGCTTTTTTATCCGACTACCGAAGGACGAGGGTTATGATTTTGTTATTATGTATGCATGTATGTAATCCGATTTTTATGTTCCCACGTAGCGCTGAAACTGCTGGTCTGATTTCGACAAATGAGGTGTCGTATTCGTTTTAATAGCTTGATGGTTATAGGCTATGTGCCATCAGATAAGAGAGGGGGTCCAACGAGATAGTGGGGGTCTAAGTAAGGGACGAAAATCTCAATTTTAGTAAATATGCTCGTGTGTGGTATCGTTGCAAAGGTCTTTGTTTGTAGTTTCTGAAACCGTTTTTAAAACTTTTGTGAACCTGAGAATCGTTAATTCTCAAGTTATGAGCAAAAAGGTATAAGAAAAATATAGATAAAAACTAAAATCCGACTACATAAAAATCTTAAACAAGTAATAGTATTCAGAGGAAGGTCGCGGGTTCAAGTCCCGCCGGAGTCGTACATTTTTGGGATATTATTAAATTCTCTTAAACAAGAATTCACCTATTGTCCTTATCATTTTCTTTTGATACTTAGGTAGTCGGAGGCACCCACCCCCCATACCTAGGGTACAATTAGAAACAAAGACCTCCGACTACCTAAGTATCAAAACAAAATGATAAGAACAATAGGTGAACGCTTGTTGAAGACTTTTATTATAGGCGGGTTTTAGTTTTAACTATATTTTTTGTTTAATTTAACAGTTTGTGATTTATGTACGAACCTCATTACAAATCTTTACCTACAAATAACTTAAAATAACTATGATGTATTACGCGCCTTACGCGAATGATCGCGTAAGGCCCGCGCAGGCTCACTATCTAGCCCGACAGGCTATAGAATATACGACATCGACCGACGTTCAGGTAGTTACCAAGGTAATGCAAAGGAAATTGTTTATCCAACCAATGGCAAACAGGTCACATAACTTAGCATACAAAGTATTTTTTCCGTAGAAAGTTGGCAAATGGTAGCTTCCAGAGTTTCGCGACAATTGCCCACTTGCCCGGTGTGGTAAACAGTTGGATTTATGTGCTTAGACCGAGTTTGTAGCCAACGACCTTTCAAGGAAACTTCTCGAAGCAAATGTGTTGTTGATATTGCGAGTTGCTATATGTGAAACTAGATAAATTTGTAATACTAGACATTTTCACCACCATTATTCTGTTGAGCAACATTAAGCTGAGGCAGGACCTTTTTGGTTCACATGCTGGAGGCACTTTGATAGCATTAATTATATGTATATGCTGCTGGCTGCTGCCCGCGCCTTAGCCACCGTTTTATCGGGATAAAAATAGTCTAGGTATATGTTATTCCAGGTCCCAAACTATACCCATACCAAATTTCAGCCCTATTAGTTCTGTAGTTTTTGCGTGAAAGAGGAACAAACATCCATACTCACAAACTTTGATATTTATAATATTAGTAAGATAATTTATCTTGTAAGGTTCCTATAATAATGTGTTTTTGTTGTGAACCAATAAATTGATTTTCTTTCTTTCATTACTTTGAACTTGTCTGGTGACTAGTAACACAGGTTTTAAAACCTATCACTGGCACCAGTCTCTCACAAACAGGTATTTGTATTCGATATACTACACCTAGCTATAACAACTCTGTAAAAAGACCTTTTGTGAAGAGAAAATAAATGAATTTTTATTTTATTTTTTATTTATGTTTAATAGGTCATCATCAGCAGCACACAAACGTCCACTGCCTAGCGTGCCTCCGCCCAAAATTGGGTTTTGCCATAATCTAAATTGGGCTGTGCGGCATTGGTGCTGTCCAGATCTGCAACAATCTATAATCCTCTTTTCCAGAAATTCACAAATACCGTATTTCAAAATCCTATTGGACTGGACGAAAAGGCAATTAACCCCATCGAGTCCACCTTGCGCGCAATTACAAAGCAGGGGAAGTACACGTAATTGAGTTACTTGACGTTGTCCGTGGGGTTGCCAGGTCAGTTCAGACAGGTTGCGGATAAATTCTTGGAAAAGAATAAAATTTCATAATTGCAAAGACTAATCAAGTTGTGGGTTTTTTGATGTAGTTTGTCTTGAGGTTGAATCGTATTGTGGCTGCAGTAGTATTGCACCTGCAAGAATATGAAAACTTCATGATTGTTAGGCTAACTATAATCAAGTTTTCATAATCTTAAATTAAAAAATTAAAGGTCTACCCATACAATACCTATATTGCAGACGCGTTTAATTTTCTTTAGCAAAATGTAAGAATTATAGTTGGCAACACTTTTAGAGTCAACGAGTCGAACGACAGGGGAATGACATGCCCTGTGTAGAACTTTAATTTTCCTGTGTATATGGGGTAAACACGGACGCTCAAATTACTTTGTGCAGGGACTCCTCTAAACTCTGATAGATGGCGGGTCAAAATTGATAACAACACTTTCAAGAGTAGGGTACATGTGCGTACATCCAGGAATTCGGTTTAGGATTCTTTAAATTAAACCTCGCAAAATTAGGAAAAACTGTTTTAATACACTAATATCAGAGGTATAAATGCGTTGGATGTATGGATGGATGTTTGCTACCTCTTCACGCCAAAACGATTAAAAGAACGCGCTGAATCAAACATAGTAATTTTATCCCATAAAATCAGTTCCCATGGGATAAAAATACCTTCTAACCGTTTCTATAGAAGCAACGCGTGCGAAGCCGCGGTCAGAAACTAGTAATAAATATTTTCATGATGATGGGAAGATCCAATCCGCCTGCCAAGCGTGGTGATTATGGCAACCCCCCCCCCCCCCCCTACATGGGAGACCCCACTCGATGGACCGACGACATCGTAGCGGTCGCAGGTTGTCGATGGATGGAGGCGGCTCAGCAGGACCGCTATTTGTGGCGTCGTATGGGAGAGGCCTATGTGTAAGCAGTGGGCTGATATGATGATGATGATGGGAAGAACGTGCAGTTCACGCAGTTTCAGTGAATTATCAATAACCCTTTATAAAAGTACGCATTTTTACCCTCATTCTCGCACCACAAAACAAAGAATTCCTATCTTCGTACGTCCACAAAAATAGAATTCAAGACTAGCTGCTGCCCGCGCCTTCGCCCGCGTTTTATCGGAATAAAAATAGCCTAATGTTATTCCAGGTCTCAAACCCATACAAAATTTCAGCCTAATCGGTTCAGTAGTTTTTGCGTGAAAGAGTAACAAATATCCATACATCCATCCATACAAACTTTCAAATTTATAATATGAGCAGGATTAGCTAGTTCAATCAATCAAAAATATTTATAGGTATAATTAAATTAACCTTTACTTAATTATATAAAAATACAGAAGAAAGTGTAAAGCTGTTTATGTATAGTGTAAACGATGTAATAATTCAATCAAAACCCATGATCAATTAAATTGAAAGTAAAAAATCCGCGATTCTCAACGTAAAATATTTAGGAAAGTATTACTTAACAAATTCAATAACCGCAGAATATAATGTTCAATATCCTAAGCCGTAGCCATCAAAATGCGTAATAGAATAAAATCTAAGCGCAATAAATCCTGCTAGCCATTGATACCAGTTAAATTGCCTTTAAATCCGACCTAACGGTTATAGGGTGAAAAATGTACGGATTTGTGAGAAGCACGGTTAATTTAACATTTGGGATTCGCTGAATTATGGCATGAATAAAATAACAATCAGCAATATTGTTAATATTTTCTGTTGTTGGAAAGCGAGTGAAAAAATGCTTGAGTGATTTTGATAAAATTTCGCGGTAATTGTTAACGGTTAATTGGGCTTCTAATCAAAACACCTTATTTATGAGAAACAAGAAAAAACCATCTATTTTCTAATAAACTATTTGTTAAATGGTATAATTATTTATCAAGCAAATAATACATGATATAAAATAATGACAAAAATTCATATAATGATTCATTAAATGTAACAGCTTGTTAAAGGGGCTGAAAGGAAAGTTAATCATTCGTTGATTAAGAAATACTTTTTTACAAAAACTCCTTCCATAAATTCTAAATTCATATGAATTCTTGCTAAAACAACTGTCAGCATCAAAAATATGTTTATTGTTAAATGTTGTTCAAGAGATCTTACAACTAAATTAGTGCACTTACAGCATCAAAAGCAGAATAAATGAAATGAAGGCTTTTTAGATGACTGATGTGGCGCGCACCTGTTATGTGTCTTTTACGCTACATATGAAAAATCCTACCAGCTTCCTCCACTAAATTGAGTTACTACCAAGACCACCAGATGTTCACTTCCTTAGAAAGTACAAAACATTTTCCTACCTCCCAGCACGGAGCGGACATAGGTACAAGTTGTCCCGAAATACGTGACTGGCATGGCGTACTAGCAACACAAGTCAGGAAAGTACAGGCGACGGCACAAGTCGAATGGTGATGAATGTCTTTCAACCATGCTCTTTACGTGCGGGGAAGTTCTGTGAGGTGGCTGAAACTGTGAGAGAATGTTAATAAGGTGTGAAATTACCTGAAAACTGTGCGTTTTCATGGTGTTTTGTTATGTTTATTAAACAGATACCAAAAAAAATATACTCTTGATTTGTAGGTATTACAGGGCAGTTTGAATTTAAAACATTTTTCAATGGAAAGCCAAAAGCCTCATTGAATGCTGTCAAGAACCTTCTGCCACTTTTCTAGCCCAGACACAGTTTTGTTTGAACACCAAGATAATACGAATAGGAGATTAGTAACACATAAGCCTCTAGTGATGCCAGGACCAAAATTGGACCTGTTTATGCGAAACTGCGCCTACATGTCATACAAAATATATAATTATTTACCGAAATCTATTTTAGAAAACAAAGGGATGTTATTTAATAAAATGTTAAAAGAATGGCTCGTAACACGTTTTGCAAAGAGTTTTTGCAATGTAAATTTTAAATTATGTATTTTTCATATTTTATAGACATTTAATTTTATTCATATTTAATTTAACTAAGTACGTACTATTTTTTTTTTAAATTTAGCATGACATTTGTCGTTTATTTTAATTGAATTTTATAATTTTGTACATGAGTGTATTTAGCAGATTTTATGTACCTACGAATATTCACATGCCAGTAATGCGGCGAGATATGAGGACAAATTTATTTATAATACTACCTATGTAATTTACCATATCTTATATGAATAAACAAATAAATAAATAAAAAAATATTTATCAGAATAAAAATCCAGAATATAGAGGTAGCATGACGATGAATATTATAACACTAAAGTTAATAACGGGATATTTACCATGATTTGAGTTTTCCAAAGAAAGAGGGTAGTTCGATATATCTGCCAATAAAAACTAACTCGCAGCTTCAGTTGTTCCGTGATCATGACGCATGTAACTGTGCCGAAATATTGGAGAACTCAAAACTCAAATCATGGTAAATATCCCGTTATTAACTTTAGTGTTGTAAATAATTATGATAGTGTCAAAAGTTTTGACGAATATTATGAAACAAAATTAGACAACATTGAAATCTCTGAGGGGCAAAATCATGCACTGAGCCTTGGCCTAGCGATTGACTGTAGAAGCTGGTATATTGAACCAATTACACTCGCCGCAACATGCATAGTAGATTCATTTGCTTAGTGCAGACTTTCGCACTTTGCCGACTTTTTAGTATTCAGTACAGGTAATAGCAGAGTACCGAGTTTAGGAAATTTCTATGCAATTAATAGCTTAACGACGACTTTCGCATACTGTCGACTTTTTTATCTTTAGTGTTTTGACGACTATTAAATTAAGTCTAGACGACGAAATTAAAACATTTAATGCCTTTTCATACGTGTCGGTTTCTGGGTTGTCGGTACCGGGTACCGTGCGAAGTGTATGGGTACGATAGTTTTCACACGTACCACCATAATTTGCATACAATTTGCTGCCGAGTACTCGGCACTACTCGGCGCCCGAGACGTCATGTGAAAAGTTTAGTGTACATGACTGTACAATGTAAGACGCACTTACTTATTAGGTATGTTTATTTTTTATATCAGTTATTTAAATGTTAAATTAATTATTACATATTGTAAATTACTTAAATGAATTTACGTGATGTGAATGATTAATTGAATTTTATTAGTTCACCATGTATTAATGTTATAACAATTATGAATACAGAATCTGAATCTGAAAAGAAACTTATATATATAACATATTAATTATGGTGGCCATGTTTGAAGTAATACAGATTTAAGAAATACTGTTTTATTTATACCCCAGTTAAAATATATGTGACTGTACAAATCGGCCTCGGTAAAAAAGCGCTTGCCGATTGAATCCCGTAGCACATACATTCGATACGTGCAAGATTTGTTACTGGGTATTGTCAGGTTTTCTATACCCACGGCCCCGATTCTGAAACACTGTAGGCATACAATACAATAATACTTTATTGTACAACAGAAAAACAACATTCCATAGAGATGTTACATAGGACAAGTACAATTGGCGGCCTTATCGCTATATCGGTATATTATCATAATAAGCTTTGTTTGCCTAAGGTAGAGTAAGCTGGCCGTGGATGCAACGTAAGAATTGACCCCTCCAACTCAGTCCCTGGATATCGTTCAACTAACCTCCAATAACGTTCAACTAACCAATCCTCCTGCCAAGTATGGTACATATGCTGTCCTCCTCAGTTCGCACCCGATCCTGAGCAGGGCAGCTTCACTACATAGTTTAAAACAAGTCGCTTCCCGCTGTCTGTCTGTCTGTCCCTATATATGCTCTTTAAAACTCTGCAATGGCTTTTGATGCGGTTTAATAGATAGAGTGATTCAAGAGGACGGTTTATATGTATAATTTGCATCCGTGCGAAGCCGGGACGGGTCGCTAGTGAGAGATAAAATGAAATGTCATTCTCAATCCCATTCTTTGAGTACGCAGGTTATTTAACTTAGTGTCCTTTTAGCTTTGTGTCTTGTACAAGCTGTCAAATCTGTCATCCTACTTATATTATAAATGTCAAAGTTTGTAAGTATGGATGTATAGATATTGGTCCTCTTTCACGCAAAAACTACTGAACTGATTAGGCTGAAATTTGGTATGGGTATAGTTTGGGACCTGGAATAACATTAGGCTATTTTCTAGTTAAATTTGCGATGACTCGGCCAACATGTGAACGTAGCTTCTTAATCGTTATCGCGCTGCAAAGTCGAGGCCTAGGATTTAGCCATGCCTGCGGTGAAAACGCTTGTTTTACTGAACTATCTTTATGGAAGGGCTTGGAAGGGCTGCGGTCAAGATCGAGAAATATTCATGAGTGGAACTGTAGTTAATGCTTCTTTTGTATTATTTTTGTTTCAGTCCGACGAAAATAGAAAAAAAATTTAAAATTCAATGTAGGTTGAGCTGCCTGAGGATTTTTGAATGAAATGTTCCGTATTTTGTTTTTATTGCGGATATATTTTTTTTTACTATAAACACAAACTAAGTGAATCTATTGTTTTGTTTTGAGCTTAATACACACATGCACAAAAGGTATAATTTTTCAGTTACTTTTATGGCCATCATTTTTTGATTTTATTGTCGATGTCGATAGTATTTTTCTATTACAAGTAGCTGATAATTTCCTGATCCGTTTATTGTTTTGGCGTAAAAGAGAACCTAATAAATAAAACTTACGCATTTTTATTTGTGTGATGGGATTGAGGCAGCCCCCTCATTCGTTCACTGAGAGCCTTATTAGGTACATCGCATTTAATTAATTAATAAATGAATGAGAAACTTTATTATACCTAGGGGTCATCTCTTGTCGCCTGAAACACAGGATTACCTAGTTCAGGCAAAATTGTTACACTTAGCTATATTTATTTATTAAGTGCACTCATGTTTTTTCTATGTACTAGTTCTGTATGTGTGACTTTCTTTGAATAAATTTTATTTATTTAATTATTAATAACCCTCCCTCCCCTTGGTGATACATTGTGAGGTTTTAGACTACCCCCCCCCCCCCCCCTAACCAAAGTCACGTGTATTTTTTGTAGATAGTAATTATCATAAATATTTCAGAATTTATTATCTCTACATACAGTATAATCTTATTTATTTACAGTATAATCTATTTTATTTACAATATAATCTAATTCATTTACAATCTAATCTAATTTATTTACAATATAATCTAATTTATTTCTGTAATAATATGGACCGTGATAATTGTCATCAGTGTGAAAATTGGCTATAAAAATAAATACACGTGATATCTCACTACCCCTCCCCTTTGTGATATTTTGTGATTTTTCCAAAAACCCCCCAACCCCCATTCGATCATCGATAGGGGGTCGTACATTAATCCTCACGTGATTAATGTACGACCCCCTACTTGAAATAAACACTGACTGAGTTAGAACTTTTTGTTACTGAATTCCCATACTGTTCACACGTGTGTTATTATTTAATGTAAGTTCATTGTCACAAAGGCACGCACTTAAACCGCGCTCTATCATGCAATATTCACGTGTTGGGGGTTAGACGAGGCTTAGGATCCGCCATAATGACAAGACTAGACATAGATATAGAAAATCATTTATTTAATGTACACGCAGTACAAAACAGACATTATAATATCATTGTGAAAGAAAAAACATTAACAAAATAACATTGTTAAACTCAATTCGATTACAAATTACGACTTACAAAAACCACCAGAATAGCGACTCACCACTAACCCTAAAATTCATTCAGAAAAACTCAAAGTGCTTTACTTCCTTCTAAACGGAGAAGTTCCTTACAGGACTTTTGGACACGTCAGAAATAATAAAATTAGGTAGGTAGGTACATAAGTAAAACTAGGATCTTAGTTAGGCTCACATTTTCAGTTCATTTAAATGACACAGGATGTGTAGAATGCGAGTATTATGTTAAAACTCAGCCTGCGACTTGGCAAGTATTTTCCAGGATAAAAGTAACCTATTCATTATACCAGATTTAGAAAGTCATCATCATCAGCCCGTATACGTCCCCTGCTAAACATAGGCCTCCCCCAAACGACACCACGAATAGCGGTCCTGTGCCGTCTCCATCCAACGACTTCCTGCGATCTCTACAATATCGTCGGTCCATCGCGTGGGAGGTCTTCTCATACTCCGTTTCGCATTGCATCGCGGTCGCCACTCGAAAACCTTTACTCCCCGAAGGTTATCGGTTCTACGAGCTAGAAGAAGAAAGAAAGTTATCTCTGTAAAATTTTCGGCTTATCAGATCAGTAGTTTTCGGGTTGCGAACAACCCAATATCTACCCACTGCCCAGAAAATAATGGTTATTACAGTTGATGTATGTTGAAGAACGTCGATGCTACGCAAATTAAGTTTTTGATAAAAAAATTACATCCTCTCACTCTAACTTTAACTTACGTAATAGTATCTGAGCAAAGAAATGGAATATTTTTTTTACAAAGGACAAAGTGAACCAAGATAAGTTTTTAAAAGAATTTCAATGACAACAGCGTCCTCAAAGAAATTGTACTTTACTATCCAAAAATCGGAAGCATGTTCCCACCAGACTACTTACTGACACGATCGAGGAACCCAGTAAAAAGTAAAAGGGGTCCGTTTATAGCTCGTAAACAAGTGTTGGGAATCGCTGGCGTGCGGGACTTGGACGTTTGGGGAATTATTTTATGGGTTTGAGAAACTGTGGGCCCGCGCCTAATTGGTTGGTTGTGCGTGTAGGAAGTCAATAGTAGAATAACTTCGAATAGGGTATAGGGTCCAAGACGAAAAATGTCAATTCCAAAAAAAGGAGAGTATAGTCCGCGCGCTATCATAAAGAAATAGAACCATTTGGAACCGAAACAAAAGCGGTCAGATATTTAGTTTGACAAGGTAAACGGGATGACCGTTTTGACAACGTACGGATTTATGAACTAGCTGCTGCCGCGCCTTCGCTCGCGTTTTATTGGGATAAAAAAATAGCCTTTGTGTTATTTCTGGTCCCAAACTATACCCATACCAAATTTCAGCCCAATCAAATCAGTAGTTTTTGCATGAAAGAGGAACAAACATCCCTGGGGGCAACAACTGGATTAACAAGTTGGCTATTTCTTAAGTCGAAAATCACGTGCGATGACGTAAGCACAAGCTAGTTATTAACTTTAAGAAGTCATTCCACTCGCGGGCGCTAAGACATAATATCGCGCACTTATACAAACGTCGGCCGTTTCAGCAGAACTACGGTGCCTATAACAACCGAGTTAATGGGCGGCAGTCATCTACATTGTCTTTGATTGAGGCAGTAAAAAATAAATTGTTGTGGAGATCTCGGGTTGTTTTACGCGGCTTGAGAAAAATAATGCGATGAGTTGCGAAGTTTTGATGATTAAGGTACAGCTATAAAGCCTTTAAATGTACACCTTCATTGCTTACGATGAAGGGGTCGGAAACTATAAGACTGCATATTGATTTGACTAGATAGCAATTATGACTAAATCGCTTTATGACTAAATCTCGTTATGACCACATCACTAGATCGCTTTAAAGGCTGATAGCGTAACGCTATATATAGCTATATTTATGCTTGTTTTATAAAATACAGTTATGTATTTTAAACATTCTGCTTTTGAAGCAAATAGAGCCCTTCCTGCTCGTAGAGCTGTTGAGGCTGGGCAGTGAATGCCAGGAATTAAGGTTATACTACATAGATATGCGCTCACGACTTAATTCTTGCGATTCCGTGAGCATTTCCCAAAATCCTTTCTCACTGTTCTATTGGAAATTTAAAGAGCATTGTTAATAGGTCTAAATTTAGAGAGCATTATCAATCGGTCTAAATTTTGCGAGCATCATCGATAATTCTAAATTTTGAGAACATTGTTAATAGATCTAAATTTAGAAAGCATCATCGTTAGTTCTAAGTTTAAAGAGCATCATCGATAATTCTTAATTTAGAGAGCATTGTCAATAGGTCTAAATATAGAAAGCATCATCGATAAGTTTAGAGAGTATCATCGATAAGTCTAAATATTCCAAGTAATAGTGGGCGTCATTTTAAAAATGAGGGTTAATATAAAGCTTGAAGCATAAATTGCAAAAATGAAGCTTCAAGCTTAACAAAGGACGAAGATGCCTGTGTCTACAACTACCTGGGGCCAAATTCTGCTAAACTTATCACTTCAAGTGGTTTCATCACAGAATGACACATTTTGGGATTTTACTTTATAGCCCAGTCAAATTAGCTCAAGAAAGGGGCAAACCGGGTCAAATCCTAATTTGTATTCATGATAAAATCATATCAGCCCATACACGTCCACAGCTAGACATAGGCCTCCCCCATACGACGACGCCACAAATAGCGGTCCTGAGCCGGCTCCATCCATTGACTCCCTGCGACTGGGCATTAGTTGAAAGAAACTACACATGGAGGAATGCGTCTCAAAATTGTCAAATATCACCACATGCACTATCTAGAGTTTTTTTTAATCTAAGGGCCATACTGCGACGATACCATTGTCATAGTGTAGCTATTGGTTAGCAGAATTGTGCCCCTGTCCCAATGTCACGTCTCTAGCACTTGGTTTAGGCTGTGCGTTATTGTCAGTCACCACACGAGTTTAAGAGCGAAGCTGCAGGTCAAAGGCTAGTTTAACATAAATGTGAACAAGCGGACCATTCCCTTACAAACTAACTTGCGGTAGGACAAATTACCTTGACTTCCACGCTCTAGTGGCCATAAACAAAGACATAACTTTTATTCGTTTTACGACCTCTAACAAAGGAAGCTAAAAAATTTGGCTGACATAAGTTTCAAAGTAAAGGAGGAATTCTAGTAATTTGTTAATTTATTTCAGGACTTGCTACAGAAAATCACAATAAATGAAATTTTAATTTGTTAGATAGAGCTTTTTAAATGAAGTGGGAAGAAACACTTCGACTAATTTTTATTTAGCATTTTTATTTATTAACCTATACTACTCCACTGCTGGAAATAGGCCTTCCGAAATGAGCGCCACAGTGGCCTATCTTCAGCTTGGAGAGCATCGTATACTACGTTTGCCGAGTCGCGATCTCCAATCAATAACACGTTTATCCTAGCGAATGTCAGTTCTTCACAAGATATGGCCGGCTAACTGCCATTTCATTTATTCATTAATATATATTTTTTTTTCATTTAGTACCTTTTGACGAAATTATTATACAAAAAAAAACATTAACTTTCCTGCCTAATGAAATGGTCATTATTTCACCCAAATCTCTTCCATCAAGCGCTAATGTGGGATTCAAGACTAGGTAAGAACACAAAGTTTGCTCAGAATCTAAATTTCAAATATTTCTGTGTCTAGTTAAACCAAACATAGGCTTTAAGGCACTTCTAATAAAAATGTATTCTTGTTTTTTTATCTGAATAAATAATTCTATTCTATTCTAATTGTATCGTCATTACCCCCAGGAACCCCCTCGAATCCTCCAGAACCTCCTCACGAGGTTATTCCGGCTCGTATGATTAGTTCACCATAGTTTTCTCCGAGCTAATTTCTAACATGAGCTAACTAAGTTTGCGCTACAGTCCCCTGAGCGACAGAAATCGGTTTACGGTGTAAAATGTGGGACAAAACATGGACTTTTGTATCTCTTCACTTGTATTAACATCATTCATCCATGAGTCACATTTATGTATATTATACTTCAGTATTAATGAAGGATTATTTAACTTATTTTTATAGTTATAATATATATCATATTTATTTATTTATTTTATGTATTTTCTTTCTTGTAGTTTATGTTAGCTTTGTATGTGATTCGTTTTTTTATTTTATTTAATATTATTCTCTATTTTTTTCTCTGTCTTGTATGTAGTACACGTTATCTATGCACATTTTTCCTTATTATGAGTATCCTTAGTATATTATCTATTAGTACATCAACCATATAAAATTTCAGCCTGACTTACAGAAGCCACAAACATATCTTCTGACTGAGTGTGTTCGGAGCCAGTCTGTAAGAATGGAACGGATAGCCTTAGCCCCCATACAAACGTACTTTCCACTTCATTTGAAAATCTTACGCGTTGCAAACATCCTAAATATATTCAACATATAACAAAAATATTTCTGAATTCAATCGTTTATTCAAAATTAATCGGAAAGTACGAAAATATATCAAAAATTGGTGCCGACCTCGAGCACACACACACAGCCTCATAACAACTTCGATCCGTTGATGATCCGTTTCCGTTTGGGAGAGGTTCGTAGCCTTCTTAAGATCACATAATCAAACGCACTTTGATTTTAATTTCTATAATATTTTAATTTATATAATAATAATATTGGAATTTTTCTAAGCATCCGCCCCGCTTTGCGCTGCAACCAAGGTTTTGTATAAAATGGTTTATGATATTTTATAAGATAGTAACAGATTGACTACGTCAGCCCTGTTAGTATATTCTACTAACAGGGCTGACGTAGTCAGTGTTTGGCTAAAATCCCTTTGACATATAAGATTTAAATAAATAAATGAGGCCCTAAGTAATGTAATTGAAGCAGTATTCAAGCAGTATCCAAATTTGCTCCGGAATAAATTTACCACCGTCAGTTACCAAAGTGCTCGAGCTGAATCGAGTGGATAAGCAGGACCCAAACCACAACAAAATGACAGTTTCAATAATAATTAAAATCTCATAAACACTGAACCCGCCCGCCGACACAGCCTGGTGGATTAGTACATTTCAGTGTATGGATAATGTAGTCAGCCTTAACTAATTGGCGGGCCGACTTTGGCATGTACATATATTCTTGAACAGCCTACTTTGTCCTAATTCAATTTCAACTTCGTGGATAATGGCTTCGCGTCTGATCGATACATGGGCCCTTATTCCACTTGGTATCGTATTAGAATTACATTTCATATTTTGGTAATTTACCGTTGATGAAAGAAACTACAGTGGTCATAAGTGTCAAGGTGGTGATATACCATTAGGTATATCAACCTGTCAGTTTATTTCATCTGCGGACGAATCTGTGATATAGTACCATTGTAAATAAATAAAATAAAAATAAAAATAAAAAATAAAAAATAAAAAATATATTTATTGGAACTATAAACAAAGGTACATGAAATTTGGTGAAAACGAAAATACGCGCAATAGTTATGCAACTGTGTCGCGAGTATTTACGCCCTCCTCCGATTGCAAGGTAGAGTTCCTTAAATTACTATTTAAAACATGCCGAAAAATTAAGAATTTGTGTAAAAGTTATACAATGGAAAAAACAATTTGTTTATAAGGGATGGTTGACGACAAAGAACTTTACTAATGTATGTATAATATGTAATAACATTTTAGAAAATATATGGGCAGTAGATAATCAACTTTTGAGATCTATTATTTACCTAGTTAATATGCAAATATACTCCATGAGTTAGGTAGGTGTAGGAAAATGAATGAAAGTAGGGCAACTAGGGTATGTTTGTGGATCAAGGAATTGACTGAGGGGGATAGGGATGGTTAAGAATTGCGGCACATGAGAGATTCGGTAGATTCGTATGTAAGAGATAATAGCCATTGACGGCAGACCAACTTAAATTTGTAACGGGGTAGTGGGTAAATATTGATTTGTTTGTTGACTTTATTGTAGAGCAACGAGCTAATGCAATAATAGTGACGACTGGCCATTTCAGTACGCCTCTTTTCGATAGTGCAGACCTTGTCCGATCTGCGTTTGGAGGTTGTTAGGTTTGGATTGTAGTGTAATTGACCGTGCTTGCGAAATAGTGTTTGGAAGATGAATAGTTGACGGACTGTGTGAATTTGGCAGAGCGAGTAGAGTTCCGTTGTAGGAAACCAGGTTGGTCTATTCATCATAACTTTCAGGACAGCCCGCTGAGCTCGTTCTAATCTTAGTAAACGTGTTTTTACGCAGCCTCCCCAGGAAGTGATGCAGTATGATAATATCGATTGGGCTAGAGCAAAGTAGATGGTTTTAAGAAGGTCAATCGGTAAGATGGAGCGAAGATTTTTGAAAACAAATATAAGCTTACGAGTTCGGGAGACGATGGTTTCAATTTGTTGGTTCCAGGATAAGTTACTGTCAATCATGACACCGAGGTACTTTAGGCATGAACTTTGTTCAATGGATAAACAGTTGCAAGAGTCTGTTTCAAGAACCGATGAGCAAATATGGGCACGAATAGAGGTAGAGTGACTGAGTTGGGTGAAAAAGGAATGAATTTTGTTTTGGCTAAGTTAAGGGTAAGTAGGTTAGAACGAAGCCAAAACATTACAGTTCTAAGGGCGTTTTCAGCATGGTTACTCACTTCATGCCAAGACTGACCGTGGATAAGCAGAGCAGTGTCATCCGCATAAGTAATGATTTTGCAATGAAATAAATAAATAAATAATGCTGGACAATCAACGCAGCATCATCTAGTCCCAAGCTAAGCAGAGCTTGTGTTATGTATGGGTACGAGATGATTGATGTACTTAATACTATATATCACTTATTTTTTATTATACATAGAAAATACGCAGAACATCCGAGAAAAATATCTGCAGATCGACAGACAAATGCTTGTAGCATTTGTCTTAAGGCGAGCAGTCGAACCCGCAACCTCCTGCTTCGGACTTTCACCCGCCGCGCCACATCGGTCGTCAATTGTCATTGTAAAACGATCGGTTAGCAGAAATTAGCCTGTGAGCTTTTGGGATATCCTAGTAATATTATAAATGTCAATGTTTGTAAGGATGGATGTATGGATATTTGTTACTCTTTCACGCAAAAACTACTGAACCGATTAGGCTGAAATTTGGTATGGATATAGTTTGGGACCTGTAATATATAGGCTATTTTTATCCCGATAAAACGCGGGCGAAGGTGCGGGCAGCAGCTAGTATTTCCTAAAATCGCCCATTGTCTATGACTTATGACTTGCTGGTCGTATGTCAGAGTCTGCAACTTGTTTATTAGATTGTTTTGTTTGTGTCCCGTTAATTAAAGTTATCTTACCTAACCTTTGCTTGTACGAACGTCTTAATTAGAGCTCTCGAGTCAGTCATGATCTCAGAAATTCAGATTCGTGTAACACAATTTGGGGCTACAATAAAGAATAAGGGTGCAATACGAAAAAACTAATTAACAATACCCAATTTATATATTTTTATATATAAATACTTTTATATGCAAGTTTTATATCATCTGAGACGAAAGTGCTTGGGAAGACAAATCTAATGAACCCAAACTCGACGTGGTTAAGTTGTTTTGTTTTGGACTTCCTATGACCACCTTCAGTTTCTATCATCAAACCAGCTCGATGGCACCATGACATTGCTATGTCACCGAACTTACATAAATGAAATGAAATATATATTATATATATATATATATATATATAGAAATGAATTAATATTATTTTAAAATTCTTATAAAATTCTTTATTGACAAAGAAAATAACAATCAAATAATATAAACAAATTAAACTAGTATTTACAACTAGTATTTTGAGCTAACTGCAGACTGTTGCAAACAATCTATAGATAGCTCAACTGGTCCATATCAATACCAGTCGGAAGCGTCCCCACTCACCAGCTATCGGGTGACGCGTCGCTTCGACCAGGCGTCATTATAAAATTAGGAAAATAATCAGTAGGTGAGTAATATGTGCTAAAGTACAAATATATTTTAAAGTCTACCCTACAGTAGCGTTTTTTTCTATCAATGCATTGTATCCTGTTAAAATACCTGCGGTTTCGACAAAAAGTGCAGTGGACGAAGGTTATTTACAGACGCAGAGGGTTGCAGGTTCTATTCTCACCGCGGGACAAATGTTTGTATAATCTTCGAATATTTATTCTGGGTGATGGTTTCATGTTTAATGTATCTGTTGAAAAACTTTATATACTTTAATAGGAACTTGGTAACGTAAAACACAACCACACCTCTGTTTACTCTGGATTTACGCGTGAACGCTTCGGTTGTCCAGCATTATTATTTATTCATTTTTATCATTGGGATTCCAAATAGCGCTTCTATAATGCAATTTTCCCCAGAAAAAGCGGTAAGTACGTAAGAAAATATATGCCAAGTCACGACTCGTCTACAGAACGTTTTAGGGAATATTTTCTGAATACTGAAGTGACTATAAAAACATTGAGGTGGTAGAATGATAGACTATTCAAAATTACTTATATTATGATATTAGCTGCTGCCCGCGCCTTTGCCCGCGTTTTATCGGGATAAAAACAGCCTTTAAGTTATTCCAGGTCCCAAGCTATACTCATACCAAATTTCAGCCTAATCGGTTCAGTAGCTTTTGCGTGAGAGTAACAAATATCCATACATCCATTCATCCATCCATACAAACTTTGACATTTATAATATTAGTATGATTACTTATTCTACTGTAGTACACACGTCGTCTTTCCAAACCAAACATTGTTTCGTCACAACACGTTCACCGCTGGACATAGGCCTCCCCCATACGACGCCACAAAAAACGGTCCTGAGCCTCCTCCATCCATCGACTCCCTGCGACCGCTACAATGTTTCATTTCATTCATCATCATCATCATATCAGCCCATGCACGTCCACTGCTGGACATAAGCCTCCCCCATACGACGCCACCAATGGCGGTCCTTAACCGCCTCCATCGAGACTCTGCGACCGCTACGATGTCGTCGGTCCATCGAGTGGATGGTCCCATGTAGGCGGGTTTTGCCATAATCACCACGCTTGGCAGGCGGATTGGTGATCTCAGTGTTGGTGTTAAAAAATATGCAGAAGGAAGCTGCTGCCCTTCCTCTGGTAGGTTCCCTTAGTCGGCTCTTACGACATCCACGGGTTGAGTTGGAGGGGTCGATATTCGTACGCCGCGGCCCCACGGCCAATTCATTTCATTACGAGTACATAATTTATATCAACCTAAAAATCCACAAACACCCTCTCAAGCATTGCGCTTTAACTGCATAGAAAAGCATCTTATTCCCACAACTTATTACGTAAGAAATCTCGCTAACTTTGCTCTCGCTTTTTAATGTCGGACTTTTATAATTTCAAAGTTAATTCGGTATTCAGTAGTTATGCGAAAGGCGAGTGAACAGAAAACAGTCAGGTTAACTAATGGCTTTGCTGAAGTTTTAAAGGTGGTCTTAACTAGATAACTACTTTTTAGGGAACCGTACCCGAAACGTGAAGACGGGACGCTCTTACTAAGGTTCAGCTGTCTGTCCGTCCGCCCTTCAGAGGGCTGTATCATATGAAACGTAAAAGGAAGTGAAGTTGTCACAGAATATGTATTTCTCTTGCGGATTTAATAATAAAAATGAATACATATTAAAATTAAAAGGAGCCAAACTTTTCTCCCACTCCAAACACAAACTCCTTTTTCAAAGTCGGTTCAAAAACTGTGTAGCAAAAGGTACTTTAGTATAGTCTCTTAATCCAAGATAATAAATCACTCTGCAATTCAGTAAGCAATTCAAAACATCAGCTTATTGAATTCCATCTTCAGCGTCACCACGTATTACTTAGGAGACATGATCCATGGGAACACGTTCCATACAAACGGAATCAAGAGCGTGGTCAACTATAAAAAAAAGATTACGGGTCTTGATAAGCACCGATTTTGTCGCTGGTTTCGATTCCCACCTTGGGACAAATTATGTTTGTATAATCTGCTTTGTCTCGGTTGTTCTGGTTATTCTCTATGTATTATAAAAAATATCCATCTTTGTAATATTTGAAGTATATCTGTCCTCTAGTACCCATAATACAAGCTCTGCTTAGCTTGGAGCTTGACGCTTCTGTGTGGATTGTCCAACATTATTTAAAATTATAATTAAATTTATAAGAATCATATAATGTTCGTATATACGCAGCGTTAATTTACTTTTATTACAAATAAATCAAGCAGTCCTTAACTGGAAAGTATAAAGAGTGGGAAAGGAGGCTTTTGATCAGCAGTGATATCTAGTGGGCTGATAAGACAGCAACATTTTAGGCACTTGTTCTTCAAAAAGAGAATCGCACATTTACGAGCACTACTTATTAATGAACGCTTGGGATAAAAAGTGCACGTGTTTTTGCGCAAACACTTGTAAAGTGTAAAGTTTCAACCGCACGTGGCCAGTCTCCTTTGAGACTGGCCACTCTAGCTGAAATTCGGCTTGAATAACATCATTATCAAGGTTGCCTGGGAGAAATCGCGCTTTATCAGAGATAAAGCCGCCTTTTGTACTGTTTATTTTTTATTTAGATATAAGATTTTTTTTATGTTAATTTTTAGTACAAAAAATTGTTCATTCATCATTATCAATTGACGTTTTTTACAGAAGCTTTCGTCATTATAGGTCAAAGCTATATTGTCCAATTTATCTTTTGAAGAACACCACCCCTAGTATAAAAAGTATACTCTCGGGCACCTATTAACCATCGTTTAGTTGAAACGTGCTCTGCATGCAAAACCACGCTTTTAAGAAAACAATTATTATTCATATTCTTTAGTATTTGCACTGAGTGAATACCGTGGAAGCCTCTTTGGTTCGTTTTAATGGGAAAACTTTGTGGCCTTCGCTATTATGATTCTTGTGTCTTGGGTACAAACCTGTTAATTTTTTCACAATTTCTTCATAGTTTCAGTTATCATAATTTTCTTGCCATATTACCATGTATAATTGGCAGAATAGGTTTCATACAGTTCTACCAGCCGTCATCTCGACATCCACTCTTCCTTTTTTCAAGCTTTTTTTTAATTTGCCTGCTTAGTACGTGTAGGACAATTCTTGCAATTGAATTATAGACGAGGTATATTAGTGGACAAAAAGTTGAAGTGAAAATCAATCCTTCATATTTTAAATTCTTTGGTCAACTCATCCAGTGGGATGAGTTTAGAGCGAGATCCGTTGACTAAAGAGCTGATATAAAAATTAACCCCTATTTCTCTTGGTTCGGCTATAACTTGAGAAAGGCTTTACCGATTTCATTCAACGTTTTAAAAAAATCTAATACTTAATAGAAGGTTATTAAATAAAAAAAAATGCGCAGAAATATAAAAAATTAAGAAAACTTAACGACTACCTTTATTATAACATTTTTAATGTAACCTAGCCCCAGAGTAATATACACTTTGCTAAGCACGGTTGAAATAACTGTCAGTTGTTTGGCTTAAATGACAGGACGTCTTCGGGTCCGCTAGTATTTGATAAAATTTATAGTTTAAAATTTGTGTGGTCTATGTTCTTATTTGGTAAGCTTAAATAAACATAATTATTGATTACCTACTGATTTTATCCTCAACCGATTGAGCTGAAATTTGGCATACTTATTATTTACTTAATATTTTTTTTAGTTTTTGGACAGTTTAACCTAATGCAGGTTTTTTTTTATGTCGGTAGTTTCTTCGTCAATTGTGATTTTTAAAAAAAATCGGATCCTTGATTAAATCTTAAGATAATACATAGATTTGTCCGGGGTGGAGAAAAGTAATACAAATCACAATTATTCATGTAAAATTGTCTGAATAAGTCATTTTAGCATCCATACAACCTAACACGCCTATTTTCATTTATATTACCTAGTAAGAGGCTACTTCCGCAAAATCGAGTTTTTCCTTTCATTAATTTCCCATTTCGGCCGCAGATGTTTTTGTTTTCCGTAATTCCCGAGTTGCGTGTTATTTACAAGATTAAAAACCATTGTGAATGTAAGAATTATATTAATGCAATGTAACGATTTTTTCTCTGAAATAGGAAAATACTCATTACTTAATACGTAGCTAGCGTTCTTACTCTATAACTCATATAATCTTTAAGAGTTTGTGATTTGTAAGTTTTTACAATTATGGCTAATGTAGAAGAAAGAGTGAAATCTCGTAAGTTTTCTTTAAGGATGCTTCAAGGATGTTTCAAAATAGGTATTGTATAAGATAATCATATACTTTATGAACGAAATAAAATCTGTATTTGTTGTGGTATTTTGTATTGAGAATTCGCATACAAAGTACCTACTTGTTCGTTTCTATTAACTATTTTAAAACCAAATTGTTTGAGGGAAAAAAAAGGAAGAAAAATTATTTGAAGAGGCACGCCGAGCTGTGATGTGTGTGCTGAGAAGGAAGTAAGGTTTTTTCTGAGTCCTATAAATTATGCTGCAGGTATCCAGGTACCAAACGAGCAACGAAGCGGGCTGATGCTAGCATTCTTAAATATTCTATTTTATTAGGTACTTACTTAAAATCTGAATTAGGAAATGTATTAGGATTCGTTTTTATTTCTCTTTATTAGTAGTAAGTAGTAGTATTAGGGTGCATAAATTAGGTTAATTTTAAATTCTTCGAAATAAAACGTACATAAAAAAATAGAGAGCGCAAAAGCGATCTTCCAGCAAACCTTATTGGAACTGAGAGAGACAAGGCTATATATAATGCCCTCCTTATTAAAAGTGCAATAACTAGCATTAGTTACCGCACTAGTTATTGCTCTTTTCTTACGGAGGGCAGTATAGAGGTGGGTACTTGTATATACCGACGAAGACGAAGGCATCACAAAAATGACTAATAAAGACTTGATGGTAAGAGCCATCGACAGAGACCAATAGAGAAGTCTGGAGAAGTACTTCACCCTTACATGAGGGATTCTTGCATGAATTTGACTTGAATAGATTATTTTAATATTTTTTTTCATTAAATGTGTTGGTACGAAGCGAGTGGGAGGAACACGGAATAACTAGAAAATAATATATAAATAGATAATTAATCTTAAACTTAGAAGGAATGTATTGGTATAGAATGACAATGAAGTAAAAGGCGTTTATTTTATTTTTATTTACTTGTGTATTGCTTTAATCCGTAACTATTTTTAGCTAGGTAGATTTTTCCAATAAAATACCGTATGTACTTACTATACTGCACAGTACTTTACCACATTTTAGCGTTATTTCGGCCACCTCTGACATATAAGGGCACGTAAAATAGTGCGGTCTCTAAAGCTGGCGTTATTGCCCCAGATTGATTCAGTGCGGTGGACCATGTTAATATTTTAGAGAACCCCAGCCTCCCGAATCACGGCTGAATACAATAGTTTCTTCACCACATTGTGAGCCACTAAACAAAAAATACGACTATTGTCTTTGGGGTTCCTTGAATCTGGAAAAACTTGGGATTATGCACTGGGTATTTTAAATAATAAACAGTTTTATTACACTCAGTTTTATTAACTTCATTCGTATACGGTCCTCGCGGACATGATATAGCAAGTAATTGGTGAAAACCGTGGTGCAAAGCTACTCCATTAGACGGGACATTGGAAAATTTTATAAAAAATAAAACGTCATGTGCGAGTTGGACTCGCGCACCGAGGGTTCTATAATTATAAGAGGTTGTTTCTTGCCAAATTTCAAGATTCTAGGTCAACGTGATGTAGGTACCCTATAGGTTTTGGTCGCTTACTAAATATTGTTTTTGTGAATCGACTACAAATTTACAGTTTTTGGATTTTTCCCTTTACTTGTGCTATAAGGCCTTGCTTCTTGCCGAATTTCATGATTCTAGGTTAACGGGAAATACCTTATAGGTTTTCGGTCCATGGCGAATCAAGAATGATTTTTTATGTGAATAAACTACTAAATGGACAGACGGACAGAATCCTAAAAAGGATAAAACTGTATAAGAAGTACAGAACTCATTTGCCTGTGGTAGGAAATTAACCAGCAATCTTCTGCATCTCATCCGGACCTGCATACATTTCACCACGCAGGTCGTGTGCCCACTATGTGTTATTATGAAGTCTACCCCGCGTCCCTGGCGCCTGACTCACACTTTGCCATATTAACAGGAAAGTCGCGGCACAGCTGTAGCTTGCTTGATATTGTGATTACTTTTGTATACGGCCGCGATATTACTTTTTATCTTTGCTCATATTGGCGTGAAGGATCTGCGCCGCCTTTCATATTGTTTTTATTTTTCTAAGTTTTTTGCAGACCGGGATACGCGCAGACAGTTCATACAAAATGTAATATTAGAAAAATAGACAAAGGAGTACAAAATATAACTATCCAAATATACAGGGTGTAACAATAAGTGATTATGGCAAATCGGGGGGGATTTGCCATAATCACTAATTGATACATGGGAGACCATCCACTCGGATGGACCGACGACATCGTAGCGGTCGCAGGGAGTCCGCTATTTGTGACGCCGTACGTCCACTGCTGGACATACGACGCTTGAGCCGCCTCCATCCATCGACTCCCTGCGACCGCTACGATGTCGTCGGTCCATCGAGTCATTCCTTGCCTAGTTTAGTTAACATTTCGTATTTATTTATTTTTTCTAAAATCAGTTTTTAAACTTTTCAAAATATATTTCCTCTGTTCTATTATCGAGTCTGAGCCACCCCTGAAAGTTAAGTTCGTTCTTTTTGTAACATTTTATGATATGAATTTACTAAATCGGGAAATCAGTATGTAATTACTAGATGCTGCCCGCGCTTTCGCCCGCGTTTTGTCGAGATAAAAAGTAGCCTATAGTTATTCCACTATACCCATACCAAATTTCAGCTCAATCGGTTCAGTAGTTTTTCCATGAATGAGGAACAAATATCCACACATCCATCCATCTTTACAATTTTTGAGACTTATAATATTAGTAGGATAGGATTTCATTGTACGTCGGTGTAATAAAAGACATTTTAATTCATTTAATCGTTAACGATAAACACTAATTAGTCCCTTCCGGCCTGTAAATATCCTGTAAATCATGTAATCGTGTACAAAAAGGCAATTTCATTGGATTCATATCTTAACAATAATTCGCTCGTAAAATTTCTCAGACTTAAAAATAAGATTGGGTTCACCATCGTCATGTACGATATAATCAAAGATAATAAATAAATAATGTTGGATAATACACACAGCATTATCTACGCCCAAGCTAAGCAGAGCCTGTGTTATGGGTACTAGATAGGTGATTGATATACTTAATACAATATATTACATAGATAGATATTTGATTTATTAGATGAAATGCCTATACGTAGAAAATAGCCGGAACAAATATTTGCAGATCGTACAATCATTTTTCCCGAGAATCAAAGCCGCAACCTCCTGCGTCGCAGGTGGACCTTTGCCCGCCGTTCCACATCGATCGTCAAGCTGTAATTTTCTTTGAAAAATGATAAATAATGCTGTCAAATTCACACAATAATACCGTATTAAGTTAAGGTTGAAGATATATTTATACAATATATGAATAAGGATCAGTTGAGCTACCTGTAGATTGTTTGCAACAGTCTGCAGTTAGCTCAATTGTTTCAATTCTTTATACTAGTTGAATTTGTTTATATTATTTGTTTGTTATTTTCTTTGTCAATAAAGATATTATTGTTGTTTTTTCGAAACATAAAAAAGATATACACTATTTTTTAATATTTTCTCGTAGTTATTCATTCCGACAAAGCCGTACGACAAAGAGTGTCGACACAACAGTTTATGTGCCACTAAACAATACTGCAACTTTGTAGTAGGATTTTCTTTAGGAACCTAAACAAAATAAAGAGAAACCTTTGTGTTTTTCCATGAGAAATTTCACTAGCTCTTAGCAATGCGGCACCGTTTGACAGCTCGATTGATTCATAGTTCCGGAACTGGGAAACGTGCTTCAAATACACTCAGTGAAATATCAGCTACCTACAGTATAATACTTCTCACTGGATCTAAGACCTTCCAACTATATGGTTTGATGGATATTATTTCGACCCAATACAAATGCAGTAGCGATAAGTGATGCTGATGACGGAGCGAAGACGATTTCGGATGAGTCTCTTCTTGCAAGGATTATAACTGACGTTCTCATAAAATCAGTAACTTAGATTTTATAATGCTCTAGTACCTTTTAGTACCTGTTTATAAAGTACGTGTTAGAATATCTAAATAAGTATTATCAACTGTAGCCATTGAGTAGGAGGGAAGACTGGTTATCTGTAATACAGTTTAAACTAAACTAAAACAGAAACCAGGGTTTTATTAGACTTGTTTTGTATATTTTTATGTGAAATAAATGATTTTGTATTTGAGTCGCAGGGCAGACCTAGATAGCAATAGAGCAGGAGTGTCCGTAGAGCGACACAATAAAAACAAGCCTTAATATATCCAGAAGTGGAAAACAGGATGATGATTCCTCCCATTGGATTATGAGAGTGAGAGAATAGAGAATCTGTCTTTGAACACATTTATGCACTGTACTATACTAGAACTACATCCTGCGCATATGGCTAGTCTCCGTTTACACTCGTCACCTTGGCCGAAATTCGGCTAGGAGGATTTAATTACTATTTGTATCTGGACTGGTTTCCGCACATGAGGGTGTCGCGGTAGGTTTACATGTTCCGGAGAGGTTTTAGTTGGTATTACGACCTTCTCAGGGCGTTGAGTCCCACATAATCATTGTCCGTGATACCACACTTAAATAGGAGTTTGTTAAGGATATAGTGTCCTATGACAATACCGACGATTTGACGGTGTTTGTCACGTTTCAGATTGAGGAATTATCGGGAGATTCTCGAGTTTAAGGACTTCATCATTACCTTTTCATTTCTATTTCCAAATGGATCACAAGAGTAGTCAATGACCCTTTAAATTTTCCATATAAAATTCAGAGACATCTAGCCAACACCTATTTTTATGTTTATTTTAACTAGACAAATTATAATTAGTATTTTTGAATTGCCTCGCTACCCTAGCTTTCAAGATCTAGTACAGGGCTATCAAAACACCGTTTATTGAGTCAAGAAACAAAGTCGCAAGAATAAAAGACCCAGCTGGATTTACAAAGCTGAAAGAGACTGCATTTCAAACTGCATCGCATTCTTGAGTCCATTAATATACGAGAAAATGTACAGACTCAATGCAGAGTAGTAAAATAAAACAGCGTGCAAGTAAGTTACTTACCAACAAAACGTTAAACGACGATGTGGCGCGGTGGGCGAAGGTCCGCCTGCGACGCAGGAGGTTGCGGGTTCGATTCCCGCCCCGGGACAAATAATTGTACGATCTACAAATATTTGTTCAGGGTGTTCTGGTCGTTTTTCTATGTATAATAAAAAAAAATATCTATGTAATATATTGTATTATGTATATCAGTTATCTAGTACCCATAATACAAGCTCTGCTTAGCTTGGGGCTGGATAATGCTGTGTGAAAAGTCCAGCATTATAAAGGTGTTCAGATAAAGGTGTTATATAAATCACAATAATTCTTTCTTTACAAAAATCTGTTTACATTTAATGTAATTTGACTGTCCACTAGAGGTACATATATTGAAGTGAAGAGTCACATTGGGATCTAAAGCCATTCTACACCTTAATGTAAGTGAGATCAATTGAAAAAAATCTAAATGTGTTTAGTTTTTTTAACTATTTAAGTTTAATGGGCCAAGGAAATTCCTACGGAGCTGAGACGTAGATAATCATGTTAGGGTTTGTCCACCAGTTCAAAGTCGCTCAGCCAGCCATGGAGTTTTACTGAAGGATATGATTTATAACGAAAACATCCGACAGAGAACCAAAATTATCGACAATAATATAATTCTTAAAGGTATTAAGAATTAGCAAGCTGAACACCGCTGGTAGTGGGCCGGCCGGCCATATCTCGTGAAGGACCGACAACCACTGGGGTAAACTTGTTCTTGGGTGGAGACTACGACTTGGTTAACGTAGTGTAGGATGCCCTCTGACCAGGTGGGACCTGCGAAAGACTGCAGGCAGATGCTGGATGCGGCAAGCTGAAGACAGGGCGCTATGGCGCTCATCACAGGAGGGCTATGTACTAGCATTGGCTGATGATGATGATGTATTAAATCTGTAATCTATAGAATTTATTGCTTTTGGTTTAAATACAAAGTACCTCAGATTGGTATCTTCACGATCTATAAACGTAACTCTGTGTTAAAATACTCCCAGCGAAATGAAGCCGAGCTCAAAAGTTTATTTCTCATTTATTCTTGGAATAAAATATCCACAAAAATATAAACTTGTAAGCCAGCGAGGTTGAAAACTTTGTGCTTTGTAAGTGCAGGGTATTTGCACCATTTGTTGAGATGACGTACGTTTGTGCTTTCACATCAGAAAAACTTACGGAAAAAATAATGGTAAATCAAGACTACTGCACTAGAAGCTTGAGGTTGACGGTTCTTTGGCTACTTTTCTGTTAGAAATCTAAAAAATGGGATGAATGCGGAATGAAATCACCACTGAATTTGATTTTGCATCTTCGGACTAGTTTGAGCCGAAACCAGTGGGACGAACACGGAATAACTCATTTGGAACACTTAAATGTGACATTTCGTCGAAACAAAAATCCAACGGATATCATAGGACGTTTGCGAAGAGTTCTCTAAAACTATCGAACAGATCAAGGTGGACGTAAAACTAAAACAGTTAATGGGAAATATGATAAAATGGTACTATTTTTATGAGGCAAAAGTGTATGAGTAGTATATTAATTACTCAGGTTTATTTCGATATATTTATTAACAAAAAAAAATACTATCAAATAATAACAGACAGAAATCAGATTTTATATAACTTAATATACTCTAACGATAAAAAAGACAGCAAAGAAAAACAATGCCGTACATAGTTAGCTCATTCCGTCGCACTTCTGTTTAAAAGCCCATATATTTTTTTTTTGGTTTGTAACATCATATATATCCTATGCTCTACGCTGAAAATCCTCTCTCATATGAAGTTATCTACAACGTTGAATTTGTATCTCGGCATCATTTATTTCCGCTAACAGACAATTTTATGTAAACGGTTGGTCCAATAAAACATTATCTCGACCATAACGATTGTAATTAGCAAAAGCAATCAACGAAACGGTCCAACCAACGTTACAACATTTTATAGTTTTCTTTTACAGGGTGAAACGAACTTTTAACCCGTGGAACGTTGTTGGGTACAATTTATCCGTGCCATTTTGGAATATTTTACTAAAATAAATCATACTGGATAGTTTACACGGCGTCGCAAAGTAAAATAAGTAGTAATTTAATTATTCTTTTTTTCAACAAGAAGTTCATAAAATAATAGCAAATTACGAACTAATTACAAGAACGTCATAATTAAATAGCGTATCAAATAAGTATCTACAAGAAAAAGACTGTTCATTATATCATAGTCTCAGAATTGTACTAAAAGTAAGTAGAGTTTGTGCCATGGGTCAGATGATTAAAATATGTGTAAAAAGTAGTTTTAAGTTTTTATACCGCTGCAATCGCACGACGGGTAGGGTAAACTTACCTAATTTATACTCCCTAAGGGAAATCTTAGGTAATTTTGAAATTCAGAGACGTATGTATATAATTTTTAATTGAACTAACTTTTATTTAACTCAATGTTTATATATTTTACAATCAAACATAACAGTAATCTTAAAAACTGTAGAGCAATGAAAAATTTAAAAAAAAACGTCAAAAAAGTATGAGGCCATATGGTCGCTGGAAACGTTAGTAGCAATTACGGGTGCGAGATAGTATAGGCCAGATACGATTTAAGCGCATCGCTACAAAAAGTAGTCGTGGTCCACAAGATTATAAACTGCCTGTTTTTCTTTTTCCGGCCAATTAAAATCTGGGTTTCATCAAGACATGAGTGAATAGGTGTTTTCTAGTCTAGACCTTAATGATACACCGTCGCCCACATCGTCACTTTCCATCAGGAGAGGCTAAGTAAACCAAGGTCTAGCGACTTTTAAAAAACTTGCAAATCATACAAAAATTTGTCGAGATACAAAATCACAAACTTCGAGGCATTGGATAGACGTCGTCTCATAGGTACCTTCACAATATTAGGAAACTCAACAAATTATTATAACCTACTGACTTGGACAACAGATTATCTAAGCCTACGGGACGTGTGACCCGAGAGCCGGTATCTGGCGCATCGTATCAGCATATGGATCAGTTGAGCTACCTGTAGATTGTTTGCAACATTCTGCAGTTAGCTCCATGTTCATTTTTTATTTATTTATTACAAACATAATAGACATTCAATAAATTATGGTACCATAAAACCTAGAGAGGTTTCTCTTGGTAGGTACTCACATTCGTCATGACAATAATACAAGAATAGTACTTACACAAATCTATTTTTAGTTTGGCTTGTTCAGGCCTACCGCCCTGCCTCGATTCTAATTGTAAGTACCAGTTCTAATAATGCGCACAGATCCCCGGATTCAATCCAACGATCTTATCCAATAGGCGGTCTTATCGCTCGTGAGCGATAAGACCGCCTATTGTCACTTTTCTTTTTTTTTTTCAAATTGTTTGTAAACCGACTAAAGTTTTGTTAAGGGTGTATTTGTTTCAATCATAAAAAATTCAATCAAATATTGAATTTTTTATCGTTATAAAGCTTAATATAACCTATCGATCGTCAGATATATCATCTGCTCTTTGTCTAATCTCTCACAATGACCAATCATATCTAGCTCTACTCATAAGATCAGGAAGGCTTTTACGGCCCATTTCTATGTCTAAATCCATCTAGCCTATTCCCGGTACGTGCCATTCATGTCCAAGACTTCAAACGACATATAGGCACCATCGAAGTCTAAGACTATGTTTTATAACGGCTGATATCTATAGATAGTGCTTTGACTAAGATCAGACCACGAAATTTTTTTATTCAGACTCAGAATCAATAACTTTATTTCTTTAGGCTTACAAAATAAGCACTTAGACAAGTCAAATTGTATACTATAAACATAGTTATTATTATCAAATAAGAAATAAGGTGTTATTGATATTCTGTTCACTTCAATTTTTTGTCCACTAGTGGAAGAAGTGAAAAAGAAACCACTAGCACATTATAATATCACTTATGTGTCTAATACATGTTTATTTTTAAATATAAATTTAATGCAATTTAGATACATGTCAATATTTCTTTAAAGCTAAACAGAACATTGAATTTCTTACATACTACTGACAGTGCGGAACGGAGCGACATCTGGCCAAGCATTAACATCATTGATGTAATCATCTATGGAGTAAAAGGCCTTCCTGATAAGATTTTGTTTAATGTACTGTTTAAATTTACGAATAGGGAGTTCAGTTGCTTCAGATGGAAGCTTATTATAGAAGCGCACGCAATTGCCCATAAATGATTTCCCTACCTTTCGTAATCTATATGCTGGGATGTGTAATTTGTTCTTGTTTCTTGTATTTCTATTGTGAACATCACACTTTTTCAAAAAGCTATCTTTATTTTTGTGCGTATACATAACATTTTCATAGATGTACTGCGATATTACTGTCAAAATATTTATTTCGTTAAATAATTCTCTCAAAGAGTCGCGTGGCTTTAATTTGTAAATTGCGCGTACCGCTCTTTTCTGGAGAACAAAGATAGTCTGGATGTCAGCTGCCTGTCCCAAAAGCAAAATACCATAAGACATAATACTATGAAAGTAACTGAAATAAACTAACCTAGCTGTATCTTCATCGGTAATATATCTAATTGTTCGAACAGCATAGGCTGCTGAACTAAGTCTGCCTGCGAGAGCATCAATTTGCGGTTTCCATTGAAGAGTGGAATCAATATGTAACCCTAAGAAAACAGTAGAGTCTACAAAGTCAACAATCTCATTGTTTAGCATTATCTTCGTTGGAAATTCTCTTACATAAGGTAACATGAATTTAATGCATTTATTAAATGTAAGGTATGTGTTCTTTGAAAATATTATCAGACGATTACATTTTAATTGATGTTTTTGACGAAAGTTTTCATATATTAAACGTCACTATTGATCAACCCGCTAATTTACCGATTATATTTCGAAGAACACCACACTAGACCGACAAGATTTAGAATATTCTGAGCAGGCAGGATAAGTATTATGAATTATAAATAGAAGTTACAATAGAAGTTTGTGATATCTAGCATAAGCTTTTTTAATGCCTCTGTCATTGTTTTATTTTGTATAGTTTAGGAAGAGATGCGAAGTTGCACTTTTTGGCCACCAAACTCGGTTTCGCATCTCCTCCTAAGCTATACAATAGGTAATATACACTATAGGTAATATACACTATATAATATTACATAGGTATTAAAAATAAGCTTATGATAGGTATCACAAACGTGCCAAGTGATTTTTGAAAATTCCTTTGTACATTTAACGTTATAATACGATAAAATAGGTGGCGGCTCTGATTGGGTCAGGATAGTCCCTTAACTCTATGAGTTGGACACTTTAGAGCTCTATAGATTTAGACCTCAATCCGTCCTATTCACGTTCCGGAGACCATCGATCGGATACCCAATTGCATTATTAATTTGTTATTGTAATCCCGTCAAAGCCTGCCAGGTACGACCCGGTTAGCAAATATCTCGGATATTGGGTCAAGCGGCCTCCATCCGGTTATAATAAGTACTCTCGTCTTTAGAAGTGAAATGGAGAGTTAGTAAATCGAGAAATTTACTATTTAAAATAATAAAGAATTAAACAGTTGATGTTGTAGTTCTACGCTACTACGAAAAATGTGTCAGGATTTTATAAATAAATAATAATAAAAATCATTTATTACAGACCCGTAATAGTGGTCCATATGAAGAGACACAGTGAATACAATCGAAACCTACATAATACATGAACAAAACATACAATTAAACATAAATTATTAAGCAACCTCTTTGACTCATGAAAAATGACAAAAAAAATAAGATCACCTCGATAAATGTTTCTCTAGACAAGACACGGGCTTTGTCAAAACTCGCGTAATGCAATGGTCCTTCCTCGTGGTGGGCGCGCTTTCACCCGTAAGTGTGCTCAAAGAGCCGAACGATCGCGACGCGAACTGCACTCACCCTGGTGAAGAACCCTGTTCTTCCAACACAAACTAGGTTCGTAGTTAACCCGGAAACTCAACCCACTTTTATTCTATTCGTAATAAAAGCGTCCTTATATATTGAATATTTTCATCTAGAAATTGTTCTGATTTGTGTGGGTGAAATTCCAACAATACAAATTCTGTAACAATCACCATTGTAACAATAATAATAGGCTTACAGTGACAAGCTTCAAATGCAGGGTATACCTGACCTGCCTACTATTGTCCGTATGGGATTAATTCTAAATTGGCCTCTGTCATTAGAATCCAATTACGACAATTGCCTGAGTGAACCGAACTATGGGCATTATGAATTAATGTTCATTGTCGGTATTACTGGCCTTTGAACAGTTTGAACTAATTATACCTAGATATGCCAAGCCCCTCCAACTCCCGTGGATGTCGTAAGAGCCGGCTAAGGGAACCTACCAGAGGAAGGGCAGCAGCTTCCTTCTGGGTATTTTTCAACACCAACACTGCGATCACCAATCCGCCTGCCAAGCGTGGTGATTATGGCAACCCCCCCTACATGGGAGACCATCCACTCGATGGACCGACGACATCGTAGCGGTCGCAAGTCGATGGATGGAGGCGGCTCGGGACCGCTATTTGCTATTTTGGCATCGTACGGGGGAAGCTTATGCCCAGCAGTGGACGTGTATGATGCTGATATGATGATGTTGCCAAAGAAGTATTATTAGTTACTAAAGAGACACACACATACCTACTTTTAAAACTTCTGTTGTCCTAGTATGAGTTTTGCATTGCTTACTAAAACTATACAAGTTTTTGTTTCCTTTGATACATTTAGTACTTGCAAGACCCTAGATGAAATATGTATTTTGTTGATTTCTTCTATTCTATTTTGTTTCTATTAGGTACACCGTCGGCCACATCGTCACTTTCCATCAGGTGAGATTGTAGTCAAACCGATGTTATAGACTATAAATCTTAACTAGACTATTAAAAAAAACTGATGATTATATTCAACATTAACTGTGTAATAAGTTAACACATTCACTGCCCAGCGTCGGCGTTGCAACATATAGGACGCGTCGCCGCCGCCGCCGCCACCCCCCGCTTCAAAGACCTGCAGATAGGCATGTGCGCCGTGGGTCTTGAAAGTGTGAAACAAAGGAATTTTCAAAAATCCCTTGATCAGTTTGTGAACTATTCGCTTATGCATAAGCTTATTTGTAATGCCTCTGTAATAGTTTTAAATTGTATAGAAAGAGATGCGAGGTTGTTTTTTGGGGCCACCAAACTCGGTTTCCAGAAACCGATGACAAAACAACATTTGCCGGGTCAGCTAGTATATATAAATTTAAAAATAATAATGTGTTATTCGCACATGGCTATTCGCCGTTATTGCTGGCCGCTGAGTGGCTGAAAATTTGGCTTGGAAAACAGTATTATTTTATAAGCTAAATTAGCTGCTGCTCGCGCCTTCGCCCGCGTTTTATCGGATCAAAAAGATAGCCTATGTGTTATTCCAGGTCCCAAACTATACCCATACCAAATATCAGCCCAATCGGTTCAGTAGTTTTTGCGTGAAAGAGTAACAAATATCCATACATCCATACAAACTTTGACATTTATAATATTAGTAGGAAGAAATAAAGTAATTGGTTCTATATCAGTCAGTATAGTAGTAACCTAACTATGAGCGCGTTTCTACACTATTTTCTTTGACCGGCCGCAAGACAAACGCTCGTGTCGGTGGTCCCTAAGGGCTTTAACGAAGATCTTGAATTGCTAAGTGCCTTTTAGGGATGAGTGAGAGATACTTGAGCGAGTTTTGTTGTCGGCAGTTCAGATTGCTTGAGATTTTATTTTGATTGACTTAACTAAAATAGATTCAGGCGTAACTTTGCGGAAAACCATTGCAAAATATTGGAAATAAAATATTTAGTAACAATTCCTAAATAATACAATTAGTCAATATTTAGTAGTCTGTGTTTTACCTTCTCTGATTGCACGGCATGTCAATTTATGGGAGGGCGGTGCACGCGAATGCATTTTTTTTGGATCTTATCAGAGAAGGTATTACGCGGAATTGTTACTAAATATTTCCATTCTAATATTTTGATTGACTTTAAAAAACTTTTTACTTGACTAATCTTTATTTCAGTAAAAATATGCATTTGGGCCACATTCCAGAACGGTATTTGTTGACGATGTCCTCTCGAATTTCAGTCACGGTGGCCAATCGCAACAGACACTAGATATGGGTGTAGGATATATTATAGTGCACAAGTGTATACATAAATATCGTACAGGCGAACTCTCTATGTCCTCACTTTTATAATCCAATGGATAGGTAGACTGATACAACCGCGGGGATAGGTCAGGCGCATGACGAACGGCTTAACGGTCTTTCCGAGATTTCGCTAGTGTCTGGAGACAGAGTAGGGCGCTAGGCGCTCATTGGGAGAAGGCTATGTTCAGCAGTGGGCTAATGTAGGCCGATGACGATTCATACCAGATCCAACTTATTATCTCTTAGTATTGTAATCCGTGAAATGGGGGCCCGCTCACAAGGTAGCTCAACAATATCAGCATAATTGTTATTTATAACAGTATGCAGTTGGCTCAATTTTTCAACTGTAAATACTAGTTTTAATTAGTTTCTATTATTGGATTTTAATTTTCTTTGTTTATAAAGATTTTACTAAGCACTGTGCTTATAATAACAACATTTTGAGAAAAACCTATTATGAAGAAAAAATAAACAAATTTTTTGTTTATTTATTATTATTATTTATATCATGGTCCCATTGGGAATACGTACGTAGTCAAGTGATTATAATATTCTACTGATAGTACTGACTGAGGTATATGTATAGTTATTCTGTGCCTACAAGGAATTTATTTAAATACGAACCGTTAGTATATAAATTCCTTGGTGCCTACCTATGCACAAGTCATCGATTTCCGTCAAAGCAAAACCTTTTTTCACTTTCTTGTTTATCAAAAAGTATGGTGGACAAATGCTGGATATAAAAATGTTACTTTACTCTTTGCAAAAATAAATGTCAAAATAAAATTGTTTAATATTTGAGCTTATTTCCAAAAATCTACTTAAGCATTTTCATAATGGGTTTTTAAATTCTCTAGAAATATTTTCATGTAGCTCGTAAGTGTTTTCAAATTTTCACCATGCCGATCGAAATTCCTGTTCTTTTGAAGAAAATCTGCAGAAACTGGTAAAATTTTGCAATTTCTTCCCACAGTTCTCCCGATTGTACAAGTAGGTAGGTAGGTATGTACCGTAGGTAAGTACCTATGTTGTTTGAATTCGATCTAGTTTAATTCTTTACCAAATTGCCACGTCTAACAGACATTAGAGAAGTCCTGTGCCGTCTGTCTTTTAATGTTTGTACCTACCTACTCTTAGACTCGAGTTATGGAAATGTACTTATTAATAAAAAAATAATTTTAGACAATCCACACAGCATCATCTAGCCCCAAGCTGAGCAGAGCTTGTGTTATGGGTACTGGATGACTGATATACATTCTAATACAATATATTATATAGATAGATACTTCTTACTATACATAGAAAATACCCAGAACAGCCTTTGGAATTGGTACAATCTTTGTGCAACGACACCCAGGACCTGTCTGAAAATCAGTGCCGCTACTAGCTTCGGCTTGTAGCGGCATAATGCTGAGACAGGGACCTTTCTGTTCCCATAATGTACACAATGTTCTATTTTAAGTAATGTGTTCGAATAAACTCATTTTCTTTCTTCTTTCTTTCTGTCTTCTGTGCCCACTTGGGGGTTAGTGGGGCTAGACGAATGAGAATGACTGAAGAATGTTGTCTGGTAGAGATCGCTAAGGTTGTCTGGTAGAGATCGCTCGTGAGCGATAAGACCGCCAATTGTCACATTACTTTTAGTTTCAAATTGTTTGTAAACTGTTTTGTTAAGTGTGCAATAAAGCATTTTCTATCTCTAATCACTCAAAAACAGGCAAAAGAATTTGTATCCACCGGTTACATTTTTAACTGATTTCAAAAAGAGGAGGTTCAAACTTTCTGTTCCCATAATGTACACAATGTTCTATTTTAAGTAATGTGTTCAAATAAACTCATTTTCTTTCTTCTTTCTTTCTGTCTTCTGTGCCCACTTGGGGGTTAGTGGGGCTAGACGAATGAGAATGACTGAAGAATGTTGTCTGGTAGAGATCGCTAAGGTTGTCTGGTAGAGATCGCTCGTGAGCGATAAGACCGCCAATTGTCACATTACTTTTAGTTTCCAATTGTTTGTAAACTGTTTTCTTAAGTGTGCAATAAAGCATTTTCTATCTCTAATCACTCAAAAACAGGCAAAAGAATTTGTATCCACCGGTTACATTTTTAACTGATTTCAAAAAGAGGAGGTTCAAAATTCATCCGTATGTTAATTTTTTGTACATATTTTACGTGATATCTACGACTATTGTATAGAAAATGATTCTGAAGGGGTCCCATGAAATTTGTATTCCCAGGTGATAAGTTTTTATTCCTCACAACTTAAAATAAGTGTAAAAGTGAGGGAATTTGAAGTAGATTTATCGTTTTTTTAAAACACACCAAATTATATAAAAACAAAGTTTTCATTCGTTTTATAAATGGTGTTTATTGACAAAATGCAAAAATTGTTTCGAACTCCTTTGATTTACTCCCATTTCACTCCGATGATACCAGTGTCGTAAAATATTTTCTTCTAATAATTCTTCAACATTTTATAACTTTATTAAAAAAATTAAATATAATATAATATATAGCACAAAACCATAGCTATTTTCCATTCTATGATTATTGATTAGAAAATAAACCCTACGATAAGTATTTAGAAAAATTTAGTAAACTTCTATTTCGAAAGAATTTTTTTGATATGGCATCACCATTGTTTACATAAAATATCTAGAATTCTGAATTAGGGTATAGAGACATGAGTCATTCTGGCGGTAAACAGGTAAACATGCCAGCTGCGTAAGTTTTTGTTGTGCTGGAACATCCAGGCACGATTTATGGAGACAGGAAATGGACTTCGTAGATACTTGCGTAATATATTTGCACAGATATCCATAATATTCATATCCATTTATTAGCAACCCTAGAAACACAATGGAACAATTAGTCAGAGGTTTGAGGTAGGTTTATTTTACCTTTCATTTTACCATTCATCTGGCGCAGCGCATTAGCATTGCCATACAGCGGGGCAATGCAGCCAGCATCTTGGGGACGCTTCCTACTGGTATTGATATGGACCAGTTGAGCTATCTGTAGATTGTTTGCAACAGTCTGCAGTTAGCTCAATTGTTTCAATTGTAAATACTAGTTTAATTTCTTTATATTATTTGATTGTTATTTTCTTTGTCAATAAAGTATTTCCTTTCATTTAATAACATACTTACTACTTATCAAAATCGAGTTAAATGTTTTATTGCAACCATATTGTACACAAGATATTAAAATTCAACAGTTTCAAATATTGACCAGGATAGGGCAAGCTTAGGCTAAATATTAGGATGTAGGTATAATCCTACTAGTATGTGAAAGTTTGTGTGAATGTTTGTTCTTGTAACTATGTATCTTCGTAACTGTTAGAGCTACCGAGGAAGAGAAATGATAACTCTAACGCTTTTTGATCGCAACTGTTTATTGATTAAACTTATGTCAATACGGAAAAAAATAAATCACGTATTAAACGTAGGTAGACATTCCTAAGCTAATGTAGGAATGTCGGTGAACTAGATAGGTTTGTTATGTTAGATTAAAGATACACGTACACCTACTTCCTAAATAACTTTGTGCCTTGTACATCTTGGGCACTAGAAAAGGGAAGACAGAGAATCGATGTTACATACTTTACGTTAATATTACTGAGCTAGAATAATATAGGAAGTTAGGTAACATTGGCATCTCATGCATAGCCTGAATAACAAATTGTACAGTACGGTAACTATTTAATTTATTTAGATGTTTGGTATGTAGAGTAAGTTCTAGAATAACACAATAAGCTAATCTAATTTTGAAAAATTTCCCTCTGGTTGGTTTAAAAATTGTGGTAAAATTTGTATGGAAAATTATTATTCCTTTGTTCGATTCACTCAAAACTCGGTATAAATAAACTGCAAAGGAAACAATTAAACATGTATTTTTTCAATAATCATCCTTTACGGCAGTTAAACAGGGTCGTTATTATCAAAGATTTTATTCCTTGATTCGATTCGCTCAAAAGTCGATACGCGGGCGAAGCCGCGGGGCGCAGCTAGTAAAATATTATGTTATGATTCCGCACAAAACCTTATCTGATAAGATCCAACATAATGCAATTCGCGTGCACCTCCCATCCTCTCACAAATTGATTTGCCAAGCAATCAGAAATGGTAAAAAACTGAAAAGATTTTTGGATAAACAGCATAGCTTAAGTAGCATTGGGTCGAAAGTTTAAGACCCCTATAAGAGCTTATAATTTTTTTTTGTTTTAGAACAGGCATCACATCCATGACCTTATCCCTATCTTAGATTGAGTTTAACTTACATGTTCGTCAACATAATAAAGACTGGCGGCCCGTCCCTGCTTCGCAAGGGTGGACATTTTTTTTTTTTAATTTAGGTATAAGCGTACAGTATATACAGGACATAGTATTTATTGATCAATGATAATGTAGCGTTCAAATGGTGAAAGAATTTTTTAAATCAGTGCAGTATGTTTTAGCCAATTCGTTACAAACATGCTCGTACTTACGAGGACATAGAAATATTTCCTCTTTATAACGCTGCCGTGGAGGTCAAGGGAATTAGGCCATAAACTTTTTTAGATTTGTTCTGTGGCTTGACTCCTTTGACCTCCACGGCGACGATATTAGTATAGATATAGATGGGATTATCCATGAAAATATAACAAAAGGAACGCGATACGAATACCGATAAATAATCTGCGAGAGTTATAAAATGTTCGTCAACAGTTTGTAAGATTTTTTCACTATTTTGTAGGTGTGGCCCAATGACCCGACAATGGCAGCCCCGCAGCAAGCCAGACGAACCAGCCCCTCACCGCTACATGTACAAACTGGCCAAGGTCCCTATCACACCCTCTCTCACATTGCTCTCCTTGCGAGTTTCTACCAACTTCTTGTACCTGAGCTTCGCGAAACCAGACTCAGACTTAATAGAGTTCACTGAACTTTTGATGAACGATTGATACCTACCTACATTAAATTTCAAGATAAAAATGTTATCAGTAGGAGATTTCAAACATATAATGGTCTTTCAGACTACAGTGTGATTGCTGTGTTTTTCAACAATGTGTATTCGTATTTTGTGTGTGTTTAGTGTATGTTTATGTTGTTTCCGTGTTCGTTATTTGTGCCGTTTTGTCTTAGTGTAAGTCATGTGTAAGTATATTATGTTACGGAAAACGAAATAAAAATTGTGTTCCATTATAAGTTGATCTTTGATTTTAGTTTTATATAGATTACTGGCCCGACGGTCTTGACCCGACAGACGTTGTCCTGTCATTCAATTCAAACTTCAAATATATTTCAAATGTGTTTAGTACAGAGTATATACTTAACCTGGGGCTTAGCTTAGGTTGGTCTGTTCGCCGCTTGCCCCCTTTATGATTTCGTCTAATATTTGTAGCCATCGATAAACATTGTGGGGATCCACAATTTTTGAAATATTGTACTTTTTATTAATTCATCGCTCACTTTCGTTATTTGCCCCCGTTACTAAACATCGATCAATAGATTAGTTTTTGGTACAAAACTAGAGCTATCACCTTTAGCCGTTTACTATTTGTGTAATCAAGTACAAAACGCATGTTGCATTGTGATAAAGGGCATAAATAAATTAATCTATGGTCCAAGGCTCTTTGAGCCCGAGCAAATAGATCCTTTAGAAGTCTAGAGAATCATGACACGTCAAAGTCATTGTCAAATTGTCAAGAAGAAAATTTACGCATATATTTACAAAAACCAACTGCTAAAAAATTCTTTGCAATGAAGTAGTTAGTATCCTCATTGGCAATGAAGGTGCATGTCTTGGTTGCATGAACAAGATAATGATTTAAAATGGTAATATTAAAAATATAAAGATTTTAAGAATGTATCACCTTGTATCGTGCATTTGAATATAAGTAAAAATAGTCATGGGAAAATTAAAACAGCTGTTCAGGAAACCAAGGGAACAATACCATGTGTAAGTGTTGCGGTAACAGATGCAAAAATCGCGTAAGGGGATGGTTCTGCTGCAAACAATGCGAAACATGCAATCTTATTTGTTGCCAATTCATTTGCCATTACACCAAAAAGATTTACAACTACTTGATGATGAGGAAGCCAAAAACTAGGAGGGCGACTTCCACTAGGTACGTTCCATATCAAGAAAGAAGGTATCCTTTTAATCCAATTTACAGAAAGCAAAATAAGGATGAATTCAGACCAAAACAATAAGCACTGCAAGCTTGCCTATATATGAGTTCTCAGTTGAATTGAAAAACATACCCACACTATAGTTTCCATAGTTGTGCTCTTCATTTATTTACAAAACTAGCGTTACTAGAAATTCGTAAAAATACGTTTCAAGAAGGCTTTTGAATAAATTAGAGTTATGGTTAGCTACAAAAGAACCTCAGAAAACCCACGAATATGTGTTGCTATCGTATTTACCCATGCGTAGGAAAAACCAAGCACTGCTGCAAACGTTTTAAAAAACGCCTCAAATGTTCTTTGTGTTGTAAATGCTGTAAAGATTGCTGTAGAAATTGCTGCAAAAGCACATGCTGCAAACGAATTTGCAGAAATATCCGATCTTGCTGGCGTGAACTGGCCAAACTTTGTCATCGCGGAAAGAAAAAGAGGAGATTCAATAAAAAAGAGCCAATAGTGTTTATACATTCTGATCGCGCAATTCACGGCTAATTGCAGTAGCCCACTGCAGTATAAGCTTATCAACGAGATACAGAGAAGACGTATTTTTGAAAATGTGTCGAATTAATAGCAGCAGCCGAATGGGGCGATTCTTCATAAAAATAACCAGATGCGGATATTGTGAAGAATTATGTGACTGGGAAGATTTTAAGGAATGGTGTCGTGAGAAGTGTTGCAACTTCTGTAAATTTGTCAGAAGGAAATGTGGTTTCAAAAGAAAAACTAGAACGCTGGCCCCATACACAGGCCTGGGGACGTCTTGGGCTAAAGATTAACATCATTGAGCTGTAATCAAGCAAATGTCCATGGAAGGTTTTTGACAAACCAACCGTACATAAAATCATTTAAATGGGACAATGATCCGACAAAATCATTTTAGAGGTATTTTTTAAAATGTGTTCCAGATGCTGTTGCAAATGTTTTAAATTTGTAGGAAAGTTATTTGTACTAATATGGAGAAAATTGAAACCCTTGCTGGCTCGGGTGATACCAATAGATTACATATTTCATCATGTCAGACGCTTCTTTAGGAAGATACTCAGGTTAAGATATTGGGAAAACTTATGGAGAGACACAGATTTTGACTGTGACTTTGATATAGACTTGGAAGATATCAGAGATGGCTGCTGCAGCTGCTTTAGATACGTGAAAAGGAAACTTAGTTGCAAGAAAAAAAAAGCAAAGCCGTTGGTTTACATAGGCAGAAAGTATGGGAGAAAGAATAACGTCATTGTTGTGTAATCAAGTAAAATTTTACTAACTCATAAAAACCTACGCACAATGCACATTCCATCAGAGATCAATCTTGGAATACGATTTATTTTATAGTCGGCGTCCACCAAACTTAATCGATGTGGGTACTATGCCAATAGTACAGTCACATAATCATCATGTTCAACATGATTCAAGACGACAATCCTTAGATTCAAGAACTCCAGATAGTACGTGCGCTGCTATTTGTACGAAGAGATTGATATAATAGTCTAAACCTTGACACTAAACGCGCATCCTATCTCGTTTCTTTCTAGAATACCAGTGTCTTTGTATGACGATGCCACATGTCATAAGAAGCTGTTTAGCAGGCCTCTGGAGCGTCAAAGGGACTTATAAAATCACCACAGTGTCACTTTAGCGTCACGTCAATATGCTTTAGATTTCAATGATAGATTTTACCTGTCCCCGCATTGTTCCGGTTTGGTGGAACCCGTCTCTTTAGCTGTATATATTCTGAAGGCATACTTCTGACTGTCTAATCCTGTGGTGTAACATAGCAATATGACTGTTCAACTCATCATTAAGTTTCGATAATTAAAACATGCATGTACTCAACTGGATTTTTTCTTAAACCCATCACAGACGTAGCTATAATATATAGTAATATACCGTGCTAAGCAAGCAATACAAGCAATTACAGTATAGCTTGGTGACGTCATAGAAATATAAATTATAGCTGGGTGTGCGGTCGCTCTAAAATTTTTGTAGAAAATATATTGCCTTGCTATAATTCATATTACTATATACTATAGCTACGTCTGTGATGGGCTTTATATCTACATATATCAGTTTTTGTTGGACAGCTTCTTTGCATGCTTCTCTGCTTCTCTGCGTCATGCAGAGACCGTAGGTAGGTAATCTGACCTGTCTCCGGTCGTGTCGGTCTGCCGTTCCATCTCATTGAGAGTGAGAATAGGGAACGCACTGTATATAAGCACACACTTGTGCACTTATGTCCTGCACACATTGCCTTGGCTTGGACGACATCGTTTTTTAATGAATACTAAATAAATAATACTGGACAATTCACACAACGTTATCTAGCCCCAAGCAGAGCTTGTGTTATGGGTACTATAGATAACTGATATATGTACATAATAGAATATATTATCTGAATAGATATTTTTTTATTATACATAGAAAACGATCAGAACACCCTGAATAAATATTTGCAGATCGTACACTGAACAAATATTAGCACATTTGTCCTGAGGCGAGAATCGAACCCGTAACCTCCTGCGTCGCAAGTAGACCTTCGCCTACCGCGCCACATAGGTCGTCCTATTAACATGCTTGTGAGATGATGTATGTGAACATCTTTGTGTATAAAATTACTGGTCGGACTAAATCGTACCTGCATGTAGAACAATCTTTATTATTGGGCTACTTTTTGTCAGAGAATAGAATCAGCGAAGCCGCGGGCAAAAGCTTGTTAAGCCAAATAGCGGTACGTAATATATGAACCACGTACGTAAATATACATATAAAAGCGGTACTTAATATATGAACCAGGTACGTAAATATAAAATCGGTACGTAATATATGAATCAGGTACGTAATATACATATATAGCGGTACGTAATAAGAAATACCATCGTGCGAGTTTTATTGAGCTACCAAAAGCAAGGACTAACTATGGCAAGAAAACAATTACCTACGAAGGCGCACAGCTCTTTATCAAACTACCCTCTAATATTAAAAATGTAAACTCATTTCACGTATTTATAAATAAACTGTCACTACATATCAAACAGGTAAACCACATCTAATTAAATATATACTTATCTACTTTATTTTCGATCAACTTAGACACAAATTAAAACATAAAACAAAATGCGTTAAGTGAGGAATATTATTTTGTTATAAATATTTTTAAGAACGACTGTTTTATTAATATGTATGGAGTAATATATCACCATCCCAAAACATCCCCTCACCCATGTCATGCCCTCTGCCTGCATCATCTCCTATATCCAACCAACCACTCTCTCCCATGTCATGCCCTTCATCCAGACCAACTGCTTCCAGTACTGACATCCGCTCTAATCGTCGTAAAGGAAAACTATTGTCAACTGTCGATTATGAATCAGCAGCGGTACGTTATGTATGAACCAGGGAACTTCACTCCTCACAGAATACGACACCAATGCCTAGGAGAATTTGAAGCAAAAGTTTAGGAGATTCTTGCAGTACATTCTTACCGCTTCGTTATTAATAAACCAGGCTTTCCTGTTTTTATTATTTTACTCATTTCAAAATTTCATCAGATATTTTTACTAAAAATGTTGTCTATAAATGGTGATATGCCAAAGAATTGGACACACACTTATTGGTATTTAATAATGCTAGCAAGAGTTTATTAGACAGTTTTCGTTTGAATAAATAAATAATGCTGGACAATACACACAGCATCATCTAGCCTCAAGTTAAGTAACTGTAAAAGGGACTACATAAAGATGTACGTACGCTTACATCCTATTTCATTATTTTCCCATTTCATCATTCGAAGCTATTTCCATATATTTTTAACCTATTTCATCATTCTTCCTATTTAATTTTTTTTTAATATCGTCATCATTTGCTCTAATTTTGTACTTTTCGTACCCACTTCATCATTCTTCTCATATCATTTTCTTATATGATGATATAGGTAGGAAAATGATGGATTCATTTCAATTCTATACCATCTATGTAACTTTGTAAGTGGCGTAAGTACTACTTAATCGTACTAACAACAAACTAAACTTTTACTAATAAAAAGACATGGCCTAATTAAAATTATGCAAAATAATAAGTTCCCGTAAAGTTTCTAGAAGTTATATAATGATGGTTTGAGTTTCCGCCGACATGTTGGGTGTTGCGAAGGCAATTTGCAGTCTGTGCTGTAAGCTATAGGCTTCCAAGGGAGTCAGTTTTTTTTTATAAGATCCAAAAACTTATGATGTACAATCATATCCTACAAATTTTATAAAGGCGTTTGTGCCGCTGTGAGATAATTAAATAGATAAATAATGCTGGAAAATCTACACAGCATCATCTAGCACCAAGCTAAGCAACTTTTGGTTGAAGACATCGCCCAGTAACTGCTGAATGTCTGGGCAACATTTTTACGCGACCTGACATAACATTTTATGTCACTGTAATCAGAAAAGTCGCGGGCCGAAGCATCACACTATCACATTACATCCCACTTCACAGTCATGAAAGTTTGGATGTTCAGATGGATGCATGGATGTTTGTTATCTTTTTGACGACCAATGTGGCGCAGCGGGCGAAGGTCCGCCTGCGACACAGGAGGTTTCGGGTTCGATTCCCGCCTTGGGACAAATGTTTGTACGATCTGCAAATATTTGTTCCGGGTGTTCTGGGTATTTTCTACGTATAATAAAAATATCTAATCTATGTATGCATTGTATGTTTTTGCCTACGCCTTTGCCCGCGTTTTATCGGGATAAAAAATATGTATTCCTATATGTTATTCCAGATCCCAAAAAATACCCATACAAATTTCAGCCTAATCGATTCAGTAGTTTTTGCTTGAAAGAGTAACAAATATCCATACATCCATCCATATAAACTTTGACATTTATAATATTAGTAGGATACGAAATAAGGTATTATATAAATGCAACTCCGAGAAAATGCAAATGTTATCTTTTAGATAGGCGTTGATGAATAGGGCCAGGGGTTGCGTGTAGCTCCTGCATCCATCACTGATAAGCAACACTGGGTAGCGGGTAGACTAGCTTTCCTTTACTCTAGCCAAGCACGCGACCTGAGAAAATGTAATAATGAAGCTAATTGACTTTGTAAGACCAGGAGTGTCTGATAGGTACTATTTAAATTACCCTGAGTGCACAACATTTTCAAAGTAGGTATTTTTATCACCTCTGACCAGATTTCCAAGAAACCGTTAAGGAGGTAAGATAAAAAACAATATTACCCAGACTTTTCACCCAGGACCGTATATCCCCAAAGTAGACCTTGTGATATGGGAAACAGATACCAGTTTCACGACTTGTAGAGCACCTTCCAGAGACAAATATGATCGGTGGAAGACCGAGGCCCATAACAGTAGTGGGTTGCAGCTGTCTGAGCAGCTGATGACGACGATATCAAAAAGTCGCTACATAATCGAAAATCACTACAGATTTATCTAAAGCCATAGAAATACGTGACCGTCACATAAACAAACGAAACTTATTCCTGTTTCAACTTTTATGATATCCCACTTCAGTTTACGACAAAACTTGAGATGTACTAAATAACTATAAAAGTAAAAGGCAAATTGTACTTATGCTTGGAATGTTACTTGTTGTTTCTTTGTACTTTAACCTTTTTGTTTAAAGGGATACATGACTTTGGTGACTTTGTGATCACTTTATTTCCCTGTTTTACTTATGTCATTTTAATTGTGTGTCGTGTCCAAGAGTCCTGTAAGGTCTAAAGGAAATAAAGCACTTTGATATTTGATTGATATTTGATATTTGGTATGAGCCTCGTCAGAAAGCTCAAGGTCGTACAGAGAGCCATGGAGAGGGCTATGCTCGGAGTCTCTCTGCGAGATCGAACCAGAAATGAGGAGATCCGCAGAAGAACCAAGGTAACCGATATAGCTCTCAGAGTTGCGAAACTCAAGTGGCAGAGGGCAGGGCACATAGCTCGTAGAACCGACGGCCGCTGGGGCCGCAAGGCTCTAGAGTGTCGACTACGTACCGGAAAGCGCGGTGTGGGTAGACCCCCCCCCCCCCCCCCACGCGATGGACTGACGACTTAGTGAAGGTCTCGGGAAATCGCTGGATGCGGGCAGCGCAAAATCGGTCATTGTGGAGATCCTTACGGGAGGCCTATGTCCAGCAGTGGACGTCGATCGGCTGATATGATGATGAGGATGATTTGGTACTACTATACTAGAAACTACGCTATTTATACTGTACTCACTACATATGTTTTTTTAAACGTCTGTGATTATCAGGAATTCTTATAACTGTTCGGAAAGCTTAATCAAGTGAGACATACCCATTTCAATAGCTCAGTGTATCGAAAATACAATTTCCCGATAACAAATCAAAATTATTATTCACCGCGTATATTAAACAGCCTGTAGCAGATGGTGGTTTCGTACCGATCGCTGAGTTAAGGGGCAGACTACAAAAATATATTGTTTTATATAACTAAACCAGCAAAATGATATGTTTTTTGTGGTTTAGGGATTTATTTTAATTCTTTTTTGCTCTTGACCGGATTAGTGCCTTAAAATATGCAAGTAAAGAGAATCAATAATAAATTATTTTTCCTAGCATCGACTCGATCGAAATAAATGAGCAATCAATACTTAGACTAATAAACGTATGGTTATAGCATTTAGCATCACATATTCAGAAATTATGTAAATATGACTACCTTGAAAGTTTTGGTGTACTCGCTGTAGGCTAACCTAATTGTTAAAAAAAAAATAGAATTAAATGATTCTGATATTAAAAATTACCTCAAATCATGGTAAATATTCCGTCATCAGTGATTTTAGTGTTGTGAATATCCATGATATTTTCAAAAGATTTATAAATACTTTGTCATATATGCTTACTTACTCTGATTCAATCTCGATATATAATGTAAAAAAAATGTTACCGAATCACAATTGAATAAAATCCTAGATAACCTACTTATTTTTTCCTGCCAATTACAATATGGGTCTCATAAAGAAAAGAGTGAATAGATACATATCTTCTATAACTTCGTGATACACTGTCGGCCACATCGTCACTTTCCATCAGGTGAGATTGTGGTCAAACGGAGGTCTACTGTCCATAAAAATGAATTAAAAAAAAAATGTTATAATCTATAAGTATTGAGTCGACTTTTAACAATATTTTTAAAGTATGTCTACGCCTTTAGAAGTCTCGCACATTTCTCTTTGTTCGCAATAACAACAGAAACATGCTGATTTTACCAAAATATGTATATTGATTTCCGATTTCTTATAATCTCACTTTGAGATCGAGATACTGTGAAATGAAACAAAAACACAATTGATTCTGTAAACAATAGACTGAAGCAAGACTGAAACCGTGAAATTAAATGCCAACCCGCAAACTTAAGTTGTTATTTGCGGGATAAAATCTAAAGTACGGTATATTTAGTAGAATATATTTATTTCTATAAATCTATTAATATTATAAATGCAAAAGTAACTCTGTCTGTCTGTCTGTCACGTTTTCACACACCAAGACTACAGAACCGATTTAATTGAAATTTGGTACACAGTTACTCTAGGGCCTAAGAAAGGACATAGGGTTTTAATGCGAAAAGGTTGTAACCGGTTAAAAGAGGGGTCGAAAGGTTGTATATAAGTATCTGTAAAACTACATACACCGTTATCTATATATATAAAAATGAACCTTGTCAGAAATTTGACAGATTACAGTTTGAATTGAATGACAGGACAACGTCTGTCGGGTGAGCTAGCAGGCTATATATTAACAATTAAAAATGTTTACCGCCCAACGAAGTGGGCACGGGTTAGCTAGTAAATAATACTGCAAAATTCACTCCTCAAGCAAAGCATAGCTTGTGTTAAGGGTTCTAGATAGCTGATATACTTAATAACTTAATAACTTTTATTACCAAAAAATAAAACATGACAATTTTAATATTTCTAGTGAAATAACTGGAGTAGGTTAGGTAGGACCTTGAGCGAAGTAACATTACCTAATCTGTACTTTGAGTTACACTCTGTTATATCTGTTAGATATTTTTACTATACATAGAAAACACCCAGAATAAAAATAAATACTCATATATTTATTCGCCGTAGGATCACAAGGTACACATGGTAACGTCAATTTATATTTATAAGAAAAAGTAAAAAATTTAAAAAACTTTTATTTGCCAAAACAGATGAGTAATATACAGTAAATAAACTATAAAGAAAAACTGTCAAAATCGGACTCCATTTAGCATATGCTATGGTAGAGCAGATCAGCGCTGGTCTTCCGTGGAGTACAGCAGCTTTACTTCTAATAAAGATATATATTGAGTGAAAATAAATAATTAAAGCAACACAAAATAAAGAAATTAATATCTGCCTATCTGCTGCATCGTCAAAAATCAAGTGTAAACAGTATAATTTTAAAGAGCTACTGTAAAAGACCATTGTCAAAATTAAGATTCTAAATAAAAATATAAAGATAATATCAGAAAGAGTAGGCAATTAGGCACAGACATTAGTAAAAGGGAAACAGCCTAACCCGTCCACTAATTCAGGTTCTAATTTCACTAATGCAGTTTACTATTTTATATATTTATTTGTCCCGAGGCGGAAATAAAACGCAACCTCCTGCTTCGCTGGCGGACATTCACCTTCTGAGTTCGTCGGTTATTTGTCTGGATTTTGCTTTGTTTTCTCTTTTGTAGAAAGTATACCAACGAAGTTCTATTACTTAGCCCATGGTAAAAGAAAACAGCTATGCTCTTCCGAGACACGATAGTCACGTGGGTGGCTCTTGTGGTGTCATCATCGCCATCGGCGAATGAGAAGACGAATCTGTTTCCTGGTGATACCAGTAGCGTACAATCGTAACTCCCCGAGCTCTTGTATGAATCTGATAAAACTATCTAATTTTGTATTTACCAATTATTTATCACATTGACTCGTGTTTAACTAACGCTGTTTTGACTGATTTAACAAACATAATAGACCATTGTAATTTTTTTATTGATTTTCCAGTTGACCAGAGGAAGGGCAGCAGCTTCCGTCTGATTATTTTTAAACACCAACACTGCGATCACCAATCCGCCTGCCAAGCGTGGTGATTATGGCAAATCCCCCCCTACATGGGAGACCATCCACTCGATGGACTGACGACATCGTAGCGGTCGCAGAGAGTCGATGGATGGAGGCGGCTCGGGACCGCTATTTGTGGCGTCGTCGCACGGGGGAGGCCTATGTCCTGCAGTGGACGTGTATGGGCATTTGATGATGATGATTTCAGTTGACCCTCATTATATCTGTTTCCCGACTTCCACATTTTGTTGAAATAAAATGGCAACTGGACAGTGACGTCACAAGAGCCACTCCCGGAGGAGCAGACCTTATTTTCTTTGATCATGCATGACTTAGCTTACGCCGTCTGTCTGTCAGACCACCACAGACCCTTATCTCTATGAACTTTAGGCAATCTAACACGTTCTATGAACGTAATATGTAGTGAGGCCGATTTTTCACAGAATACCTATTTAACACCACAACCATAACGAAATATTGAAAATCATCACCTTACGAGAAAAATATTATTCATTTATATATTGAAACACTTCGCACACCGAGATTAGTACTTTATTGGGGACCATAATGTCAAGGCATTTTCTACCAGCAAATGATTACAATAAGGTCGTTTATCTCCTAGCAGCACTGTATCAACGATCTAAGAACGAGGGAGCCAAAATGAAAAATTCCACTTCTCTGAACGAGTCATATATTCATGTAAAGCACTTCCAGTAAGCGGCTGGATAAACTGATATATGGTTTGATAACTTGTTTGATGTTCAGTTGCCACTTGATCATTAACTCATTATCAGACATTTTACTGTAAAAAAATATGTTGTTTTTGTTTCACACAAGGTAATTTAGTCCTAAGTAGAGAGAACGTTATGGGAGCCAGATGACTGACTTACTTGGATACATTTAGGGGTTCCAAACCGTAAGTACTCGAAAACCTATAGGTATTGTTGATCTAGAAAATAACTAAAGAACAGTTCCTTAAAGCTCATACGGATGAAACCGAAAACTGAAAATGTATAGTTGTACATACATACATACATACATTGCAGTTGTATATACATATAATACAAATTTTACCATTATAAATCTATACGGAACCTTAAGTGCGCGAGTCCGACTCGTAGGTGGCCGGTTTTTCAGTACATACATATATGTGATAAATAAATTAGGATACCAATGTCAGAAAAAAAAAATTATTGCAATAAACATCGATGTGAATCGAACCCATAACTTGTACGTTGTATCAGCCATGAATACCCAGATAAAGAAAACGCCCACACAAAGGTGTGGGCGTTTTTTTATATCAACGCATAACATTATTTATTATAATGTTCCCTTTATTTCATTAGAAGTCCGTCATGTCTCCGTGAGATACCGTTACTTCACCTTAACGTAAGTAATTATTTACTTGCGAGCGGTTTTTATGTCCAAAGACAAACTAGTTTTTGTCCGACGATGTTGTTTATCACTATGTCACTACAATGTGCCTTCCTGTTACTGTCACTGACATTTATATTTCAGTATTTTTTACCCGACTTAGCCGGCGCAAATGGAAGGTTATGTGTATGACCAATAATGGCTAAGAATCGTTCACCAATTCTTCTCTCCTAGATTAGGATATTTTGGCAGTTAAAGTTGGTTCGATTTATACCTGTCACACACACAAAATCCTATTGTCTACTTGAACTGAAGAGTAAATCAATTATCACTTTATTTAATATCGGTATATGAATAATTTATAGTTTAAAATTGACTCGTGTTACTTGATTCTGATTCTGATTCTTTAGTAGGCATAATGACGACGGCATGATGATCATCAGCCCGTATACGTCCACTGCTGAACATAAACCTCCCCCAAACGTCGTTACGAATAGCGATCCTGAGCCGCGTCCATCCAACGACTCCCTTTAACTGCTACGATGTCGTCGATCACCCATCGAGTGGCGATGGGCAGGCTATATATGTAGCACGTAGAACCGATAACCATTGGGGAGTAAAGGTTCTCCGGACCGCGATGCAATGCGAAACTTAAGTATACGAAGTATATGAACAGGTATTCACCTAATGCATTGGAGATACCTTCTACTTTGGATTCTACATATTTATTAAGTTGCGGGCTAATATAGTGACTGTTATTACAGGATATTTATGACGATGATTACTCGTGAAAAATTCACACAGCATCAAATTTTGATGCTGTGTGAATTGTTCAGCATGATTATTAATATAAAGTAAAAAAAAAAAAAAACAAATATCTTTGCAAGATTATGAAAAACGGTAAAATGTTCGAGCAAAAAGTCTTTATCGGGTAAAAGTTTCAACCCGCTACGGATTTGTAGCACATGCTACGCCGTAGCATTTGCTACGCCGTAGCATCTGCTACGCTTGACAAATGCTACGAGTTCCGCTGTGAAACTACTATCTTGTTTTCAATAATTCTATACTTATATTATAAATACGAAAGTAATTCTGTTTATCTGTTACTTTTTCATGACTGAACGGATCTGAATGAATTTTGACATGATCTATTTATTTGAATCCTGGCTATCTTAGATAGGCAAACTTTTGTCACAAAACATAATAATGAAAAAGCTGAAATCGGAGTTTGATGTTTGTACGGGTGTTGGCAACAAACAACTCTTTATAATTAAAATCTCATAAAGCATATTCTTGTTTTCATATAATAATATACTATTTATATAAAGATTTTTTTAATACTTGACATTTTACATAAATCGTCTAGCCCCAAGGTGAGCAGAGCAATTAAATTAATTCATCATCATCATCATCATCAGCCCATACACGTCCATTGCTGGACATAGGCCTCCCCCATACGACGTCACAAATAGCGGTCCTGAGCCACCTCCATCCATCGACTCCCTGCGACCGCTACGATGTCGTCGGTCCATCGAGGGGATGGTCTCCCATGTAGAGGGGGATTTGCCATAATCACCACGCTTGGCAGGCGGATTGGTGATCGCAGTGTTGGTGTTTAAAAATACTCAGAAGGAAGCTGCTGCCCTTCCTCTGGTAGGTTCCCTTAGTCGGCTTTTACGACATCCACGGATTGAGTTGGAGGGGTCGATATTCGTACGCCGCGACCCCACGGCTTGGTAATTAAATTAATTATGAAAATATAATTAACTACATATTATAAATTTTTATTTTATTTTGACCTGTATAATTTATTTCTTCTATTTGTGTTATTCAACATCGTTACCTAATAATTCAAATAATTTATTTGATTAATTTTCATGACCTCTATAATAATTTGAATTTAATTTTTAATCTATAAGTAACTAATTTAATTGTATAATTTATTAGTTTCTCAATAAATAAATATAAAATAAAACAAAATCCTCCGCCGCGTCTGTCTGTCTGTTCGTGATAAACTTAAAAACTACAGAACTTTTTGATTTTCAAGCGATTTTCACCAATCGATAAAGTGATTCATGAGAAAGGTTAAAATATATAATTTGTCATTTTTTTTGTGTAAATAAGTTGAAATATAACGATAATTGTAGGAAGTGTCAGAAAAAGTCAAGCCGCCTGGGAGCTTTCGTCAAACACGCTGCAATCAAAAAGATGAGCTTTGAGATACATATATGTACATTATGCTCTACGACCCGTGCAAAGCCGGGTCGGGTTGCTAGTTGTAAATAAATAAATAATTCTATAAAATCACATAGCATTATCTAGTCTCAAGCAAGCAGAGCATGTGTTATGGGTAAAAAAATTGATTCCTGATAATTACCTATACTTATTACAATACCCTACATAAATAGATATTTTGTATTATACATAGAAAGATCGTAGAAACATTTGTCCCGATTCGGGAATCGAACTCACAACCTCCTGCATTGCAGGCGGACCTTTACCCACCGCGCCACAGAGGTTGTCGCAAATAGATATTTTTTTCCTGAAAAACTAACACAGGCCAACTTCTTTTAATCCAGTAAAAGCCAAGTGAAGCCTTCAAAACTATGCAGTAGAATTGAAGAGAACACTCACACAACATTTCATCCAAAATACTTGTGAATATGAAGCCTACATTTATTCCGTGAATACATAATAGTGGAAGGCAAAGGAATATATTTTTGGTAGGCATGCCGGGAATGTTAATTCAGGCAGGTTACAGGTTAGGCATCTCGTTTTTTCACTTTCTAATTAATGTATTTTGCTTCGGAGTTGAATATACTTGTAGTTTGAAGTATTTACACATTCATGAGTGCATTACATATTTTGAGTTTTTAAGAATATTTAGTCTTTATGTGAAGAAACACATATTTCAGCTTTATTGTATCTCGACATAAATTATGATTTCGTTTTCAAGGGTTACAGAAAAACGAATTGAAAACAAGCATTAAAGTAACAAGCAGTATCATCAAACATAGTAAACGATGTTTGATGCCAGTTTACTGTGTGCCCGTAAACTGGCTGCATTTCTATTAATTTATAGGACCGATTTAAATTCCTTTTTAACGGGCTTAAAAATTACTATGCTTATATTAGGCTTATTATATAAGCAATTACACGAGTCAATTATAAACTATAAATTATTCATATACCGATATTAAATATAGCGATAATTGATTTACTCTTCAGTTCAATTTTTTTTTCAACAACTGGAAGAAGTGCTAAAGAATTTATATACAAGCAAAGAAAGTTAAAAAACTACGCACTGTAAAGAATAAAAAGATTTCAAAATTCAAAAATTTTTTAGAACAAAACGTGCCCCTATCGGTTTCCAGAATCACCCCCTTTTGGTAGTACACATGTAATGTGGCATCCTGTATACAGTTAAACCTTTCTAATAAATCACTCCGTTCATTGTTAAAAATCGTATGTAAATCTTTTTAGTTGTTGTTTTTATCGCATTCATAATCATAAATAATTTATAGTTTTTTTATTTATAACGATTTTGTTACAGGTCACATTATAGATAATATCACATTATATTAATTAAAACTATTACATAATGTAATGAAATTGGTAATTAATTACATAAAAAAGAATATTATTAATCTAAAATTAATATTTAGATACATTTTAAAGTCGTAAATTCGTTTATATCATAAATGACATACTTAGTAGCCATTTTTTCAATTTTGTCTTATAAGATAATGTGGAATGTGTGCTGGTGATAGGAGTCAGAATACGATTTTAGACAGCCGTCCACATCACATGCAGCAACTTGGACATATTTGCCAGTCGTCGTGGAAGCGCTTTCAGCCGATGCGAGTGCCTTGTGCTGTATCTGTGTCCATCCCCAAACCTTGCATATCCATCCAAATTATTGCGCACATATAGTGCGGACTGGTTATGACAAGGGCGGGTAGGGTCAAGATACCTTAGGTCATACATAAAATACGGCCGCGCGGACTCATCTTGTGGTATACGCACTATCGCCCTTATCGCTCTTTTTTGAAGTCTAAAGTCGCGCTCCCAACCGGATGCACGTCCCTAGAGCTCCACGCCATATTGAAGGAGCGAATGGACTGTTGCAATCTTACCATAGTTTTGTCTAAAGTAGCTGAGAGGTGCCACAGAGCATAGCACGATCGACCTATCTTCTTACATACGTTTTCTATGTGCGCCTGTATTTCCACGAATGTCGCTACTATAGAATTCTGATTCTGATTCTTAATTTTTAAACTAATAGCTCCATTACATTCTGCCTCATCAGGACGTGCAAGATTCTTAAAATTTTGGCTTAATCTTCTATATTTATAAAAGAGTAAACTGGGTGACTCATCAAGATATCTCTGAAACTACACGAGTTGCGAATCTGAAATGTTGCATGGAGGTTCCTTTTAGGACGTAGGCTAAGAAAAGGAATTTGTAAATTCCTATTCTAATGGGGTCAATGGTCCCGGTAGTGTAGAAATATGGCTTAAAATAAACAGACACGTGTTTCAGGGTTTTTTGTAATTCACACTGTAAAGGTCAGTGGTGTGGAGTCAAAGTTAGGCGACTCACTGACATATCACGAAATCTCAAGAACTAGAAGAGCTACGAGACTGAAGTTTTGTATTTAGTTTACATGGAAACCAATCAACATTAGGTACTTGGGGTAGGTATAACTAAAGTCCACGCGAATGAAATCGCGGGCGTGGAGCTAGTAAAATATATCAGAAATTTAACAATAAAATATATAAGACAGATAAACAAAACAAAAAACTAAAAATTTAAAAATATCGTTGTGTTATTTATAACGTTTTGTGATTAAAATATTCCTTCATGTCATAAAAATATCTATCAACAAATCTATCTACCATTGAGACAGACAGCCACGTCGGGGGATTTTCTTTTATAATACTGTTGTGTTTACATAATCGATAAATCGACCAAAAATTCACAAAATACTCTCACTCTGTTCTTACAAGAATACTGATTACAAGGCCCCACTAAATCACTTAACGCAAAGCAAACGAAGATTTATCTCCTTGTTAGCAAGATCCAAATCCCTTTGGGCCTACATACAGACTCAAAACACACGGAGTTTGTACAAGTTACATTGGAAATTAGATCTTAGAAACGTTAACGAGAAAATTTAATCAGTTCGTAACAGCTCTCGCGAGTTAGCTTGAAATTTCATTAGTACTGAATCGATACTGTGCCGGGTACGCAATAATATTACTGAGTTTCTATAATATACTAAGTCCATATTTACGTTTTCTTCTTAAGAACGGAACGGATAGCCTTATTCCCCATACAAACGTACTTTCCGCATAATTTGTAAACTATGTCCCCGATCTTATTGAAATTTTCCATACGTAATCGGATGAAAAATAGCTATGTTTGCAGCGGTTTAGGTTTTGAAAAAACATAAAGATATTTAAATGAGAGCGAAACTAATTTTGACCACCAAATCGAGTCATCTTCAAGCGATTTTTTATGCATTATAGACACCTTTATTAGAAAATATGTCGCGGTGCAAACATCCTAAATATATTCAACATTATAAATAATCAATATTTTTGAATTCAATCTTTTACTCAAAATTAATCGGAAAGTACGAAAACATATCAAAAAATGGTGCCAACACCAACCACACGCACAGCCACATGACAGCTTCGTATTTGATGGTTAGACGCGCTTTCTCACTCATAGCGCGCCCCATTTCATTCTACGTGAAACAAAAAACAAATCCGCATGGGAAAATCCGTTTCCGTTTGAAAGGTTCGTAGTACCTAGCCTTCTTAAGACAGCAGCATCCTTCTCAGTTCTTAACACCAAAGATGGCCTTTCCCCAATTAGTGTTATATTTTATAATATACTAGCTGCTGCCTGCGCCTTCGACCGCGTTTTATCGGGATAAAAAATAGCCTATATGTTATTCCAGGTCCCAAACTGTACCCATACCAAATTTCAACTTATGATTCAGAAATTTTTGCGTGAAAGAGTAACAAATATCCATACATCCATCCATACTTTCACATTTATAATATTAATAGGATATAATATTAGTAGGATAGGATTGCCAGCCATTGTTACCAATCTTGGCGAAATGGCCCTTAGGACCACCATCAAAAAGCTCCTCAATGAGAGAGCCTACCATGTCTTAAAGGGCTATCTCTCAGATAACAATTTGTAGAACGACATCGCATGAGATAACAAAACATTTTTTGCTTGATACCTACTATTTAGTACGATTATCGACCCCTCCAACTCAACCCGTGGATGTCGTAAGAGCCGACTAAGAGAACCTACCAGAGAAAGGACAGCAGCTTCCTTGAGTATTTTTCAACACCAACACTGCGATCACCAATCCGCCTGCCCAGCGTGGTGATTATGGCAAATCCCCAAATACTGCAGGGAGACCATCCACTCGATGGACCGACGATATCGTAGCGATCGCAGGGAGTCGATGGATGGAGGCGGCTCAGGACCGCTATTTGTGGCGTCGTACGGGGGAGGCTTATGTCCAGCAGTGGACGTGTATGAGCTGATGATGATGAGGATGATATTACATAGATAGCTTTTATCATACTTATATAGAAAACACCCAGAACAATGGTGTGGCCTCCTCCTTTCACTCCAGCTCAATCAACCCTGAACGAGCAACATCCACAATATCCCAAACTCCCAACGATATCGTCTCTCTAGCTGGTGAATACCATATGGAAAATATAAAATATTGTAAACAATAACAAATTAATTGGTTCGTATCTAAAACACTCCATTACTCTTATACTGATAGCCCGAAGCAAACAAACTGAAGGAAACCCAACAGCCTTCAATTGTGTTTGCCTAATTTATAAAGTGCTATGAAATTAAGGTACAACTTTCCTTATTAAAAAGCAATGGCCACACCTTCGTAGGTATTTAATACCTAAAAACTTCGTGGTTGTTAAAGTGGAAAAACTCCAAATAGGGAAATTATCAAGATTGAATTTTTCGATGTATCTTTTCTTAGTATGATGGAGTTGCTGCAAGTACCCCAAGGACAATTATGTTTGTTAGATGGAAGTTACTATACACGATTGTTATTTCTTTTTTTATTGTCCGCTAAGGCGTTTCATCATCATCATCATATCAGCTCATATACGTCCACTGCCGGACATAGGCCTCCCCCATACGACGCCACAAATAGCGGTTCTGAACCGCCTCCATCCATCGACTCCCTGCGACCGCTACGATGTCGTCGGTCCATCGAGTGGAAGGTCACCCATGTAGGGGGGTTTTGCCATAATCACCACGCTTGGCAGGCGGATTGGTGATCGCAGACCGTTTAGACCTGACTTTTTCATATCTTACTCTATCTGAACCAAACCTGTGAACTGGTTGTTTTAGCAATTAATCAAAAAACTATAGTTTCTTTAAGCTTTCAAAGTAAGCACATAGACAAGCCAATTTTAAATAAAATTATTATCATATAAAAATAAAGTGATAATTATACTCTCTTCATTGAAAATTTTGGTCCTCATTAAGAAGTAGTTAAGAACTTCCTAAGGTTATTTCTAAAATAATATTAAAAGATAAAAATCTTTAAAACCCCAAGGAAATAGCTCTTCCCTAACTAAACTTTAACATTTAAATTACCACTCATTACCCTTTCCAAGTAAAATAGCTTAGAGAATACACACACGGAGGCCTGTAAGTGAGCCGCTGTTATTCCGACAGGGTTCTAGAAGTTCAGGTGTTTATGATACACTGAGATGTATGCAGGGTAATTTCCTTGGCGAGGCAGGTTACGTTGCATAGAGCTAAGAACTCTTGATGCTTTTGTAGAGTTTATTCTGTTAAAAAGTTTTTGTGACGGGTTTAACAGCGCCAGTCAAAATATCACTTTCTAAGGCGTATTGTACTTCTTTCTACACGTGCAGTCTGTAGGCCAGATATACACAAAAGCCTACAACGCCTTACGCGTCCAGTACAATAACGGCTTCAGGATGTTGTTGGGACTGCCGCGGTACTGTAGCGCATCAGGGATGTTTGCGGACGCGCACGTGGATGGGTTCCACGCAATCATGCGCAAGCGGATCGCATCCCTGGTGGGCCGCATGCGCTGCAGCTCCAACAGTCTGCTGGCCACCGTGGCGCAGGACCTCCTCTCCAGTATCATGGGACACTGGATGATGATGCTGAAACCGGTATCATCGCTGGTGGCTCAATGATCTAGTGCTAGATAAGGGCTATTATTATATTTTGATTTAATATAAGTTTTTAATGCTGATTATATTGTACCTATGGATCAATTAATTGGATCTGAAATAAATGATTTTTATTTTTTATTTATTTTTATTTAACACGACCAAAAACAGACAACCTGCAACCAGCAAAAAATCAAAGAGACCACTTAATTTCCTAATTTTACTTCTGTTATTTGAAATAAGAGACCTGTAAGGTCTCAAGGAAATAAAGCACTTTGATTTTGGAGTGTCATAGAAATAGGTATTTCGTTCACTGTACGACATTAAAAATGAAGGTTGTGTTTAATTTTTCAAGACAAATTATTTCGCTGTGTGAACCTGGCAACCGACTTTTTTATGTTTTAATCGTAGTGAAATGAGTAATTTAATGTAAAAATAAGTTAAGTGGCACAAAATTATTAAAAAAATGCCGATTTTCGGAAACTGACCAGGTTTCTTCAGAAAATTACTGCTTCTTAGGTTCTAGGCGAAAGTGACGATGGGCAGACCACATAGCTCGCAGAACTGATAACCATTGGTCCAGTAAAGCGCGACAGCGGTAAGTAATGGCGACCGCGATGCAATACGAAACGGAGTGTGGGAAGACCTCCTACTCGATGAACTGACGACATTGTAACCGTCGCAGGAGTCGATGGATGGAGGTGACTCAGGGCCGCTATTCGTAGCGTCGTTTGGGAAAGGTTCATCTGTGGTCGTATACGAGCCGATGGTAATGATGTTATTGTATACTGGTATTCGTATAAAGTTTGTATACTCGTACTTACCTCTTGGGGATGTCAATATGCAATAATTACCTTCTACAAATGGAATTCGTAGCTCTATGGTAAGCCTCATTACCATAGGAGATAGAGTAGCAACAAAACGCGAGAGTCTCGGTTGTTTAATTTAGAAGGGGAAGTATACGGAATACTTTGCAAGTCAACTGGAAATTTACAAGGTGATTCCAGAGATGGCTCTAAATGGTAATAGGTATAGCGTTCTTGAGCCATTTAGAATGACTGACATGACTATAATATCAAATATCAAAGTGCTTTATTTCCTTTAGACCTTACAGGACTCTTGGTCACGTCACAAAATTAAAATTACATAAGTAAAACAGGGAAATAAAGTGATGACTTTGATTTTTTGTTCACTTCAAGATTTTAAGGTAACAAGAAACCTTTACATTGTTAGGTTGTTAGTTTTCGAGTTGGAGCAAAAATCGTCTCATGCTTTTTTATCCTCTAGCTAGATAATCTTGATATTTCTTAATAAGTTTATTATCTATATTTTAATGTATTGTATTATGTATGTACATATATCAGTTATCGTACCCATAACACAAGCTCTGCTTAGCTTGGTGCTAGATGATGCTGTGTGGATTTTCCAGTATTATTTATTTATTTAGTTACGCCTTAGTTTTCTCGACATTTTGCACCCACCATAGTTTGTAGACCTAAATATAATCCCATTTGATATTTAAAAGTCTTGGTAATGAGGCCTAGAAGCCGGGTCAAGAGCTGAACTAGCGCCTGAAATATTTAATTTAGTGGCCGGCTTTGTCACTGGAGCTATTGCACTGGATTTTTAATATTCAAAGCTAATTTGAACCCAGCCCTGGGGTCTGAAATGACCCCGAGTCTTTTACTTTTTGGTACCTGTCTTATTTGGTACTGAATTCTAACTCTCGTTTTCTAAAGATCTGATAAAGGATAAAGGAAAGTTTTTTCACTCAAACGGCAAGGTTTTGCTCCACGCTCATTGATGCCTAGGGCTTCGTGTATATTATCCATAATCGTTTTCGACAATAATTATTTTATGAAAACATAGTATTAAAATTGATCATCCTACTTATATATTATTATAAATGTGAAAGTTTGCATGGATGGATGTATGTATGTATGGATATTTGTTATTCTTTCACGCAAAAACTATTGAACCGATTACGTTGAAACTTGGTATCGGTATAGTTTGCGACCTGGAATAACATATAGGCTATTTTTTATCCCGATAAAACGCGGGCGAAGGCGCGGGCAGCAGCTAGTTGATCCATACATTAAAATTTCGACTTAACAGTTATGTTTCAAAACATACTAATAATTTAACACAAAGAAGCAATTAACACGAACAAATGAAAAATCCAAATTAATTCCGAATCTAGAGCATCCAGCTGGATCCTAATTAGAAACCTCACAGTTCAACGTTCAAAGAGATAGTCCAATATTTGCGGGATCCGACAGATGTACAGATGTATAAAATCCATGGAATTCTTTCAATTTCCCGGGCACGATGGCCACGATACGTCACGTACCAAAACACGAACGTGTCTGGTGAAAAATTACTAGTTTCCATCTCATTCTAGGACTATTCTACATCTGGAGCTAAAAACCGCTGCAAAATTTTAACGAGACGTTAATAAAATGCACTTATTTTTGATAATAATACCTAAGTCCTGACCTATGGACCAGTTTTCGTCAAAACCACACTGGTGAGTATACTAACAATAGACAAACTCCGTAGGGTTAACGCATTCACTACCCAGCCTTACGGTACTGGAGGAGGACATCTACATTGTGGGCTATGAAAGTGTTAGTACTACCGCGCGTTACTAAGGATCGCAAGAACGGAGTTCTGGATGTTATTTTACTCTCCATCGAGCACCAACACCATCGCCGCGCCGGATCAAAATAAAACATGAGCATAGCCGCCTTTGTTTGTTGTATTTTGTGTTGAAATTGGTCTGTACTCAGTTTGAAAGCGACCACAAACACCTAAATTAATTCGACTGTTAACTCATTTATCTCATCTAGTTTATATATAGTAGGTAATAACGATGTTCTTCCACTAGTGGACATAAAATTTTACTTGTCCAAGTGTTTTTTGTAAGCCTAAAGAAATAAAGTTATTGATTCTGATTCTGTTCAGTTAATATGCAAGCTCAATCTTTTAAAGTGCCACAAGGTAAGTCCAGTGTCTGAAGCCTTCCTCTCTTTGCTTAGTAACTACGACTGTATTATCGAAAAGTGTTCGAATAGTTCTTATTGATTCAATTTCAAGCAGGATTGAATCAAATAAATTCCTAGATTATCATTTATATACACGTCTTGGCGGAGAACAATAATTCATCCTAATATTGCAGACAACACAGTTCGAAGATAAAAACTGTGACAGGAAGGTTAAAACACCCACATTTTAACTGTCAAAGTTTTTGATTTGTTGTACCATCTGCACGGCGAAGCCCCGAGATTGTCAGCTTGAACTTTGCCCTGTACCGACCCTGACTTTTTCAAAACTTTTAGAACTCTCAGGAAAGTCATTAAAGAGGGAAGTAAGTGAAAAACTTAATGGTCGTTGTTTTCCTGGAAGCCCGATGTACTGATAGAGAAGACAGACGCTGGTTCATAGAATGAAATCTTAGGAGTGATCTTCTATCTTGGTGGACCTAATTGGATTCTTTAAGGAAATCTTTCAATGTTGGAAAACTTCGATTTTGTTTGCTTCTAATTTGTCACCTGTTTTGCACTGATGTTTGGTTTGTTTTTGGAACGCAAACTATCCGCTAGTCTCTGAAAGCCTTCATACTTTTGAAAATATAGTCGCTAGGGATTTAAAATACAGCGTCGACAGCAAACAGTGTTTTCGAAATTTCCAGAATAATACACCCGACAATTCATAACTAAGTTAAGGTCGAGATTCATCCTAAAAATTCACAGTAAGCCGAAAGCCCCGAGAAAACTCTTGGTAGAGGTCCCAAAACTCGAGTTAGCTGCGTACGCCCGTCAGATTTGCATAATTCGACGGAACACCCGGCACAGAAGAAGTTTTTCCGAGCGAGCGCAAATTGACAGCTCGACATAAGCCAAACCTGACTCAGTTCTGACGTACAGTACGAGCTGAGAAGTCTGGTACTTGTTTGGCTCGTTTATAAATAGCATTTTAATTTGCCCTGCCGTTTTAACATATTTTGAAGAAAATCAGTGCCGCCGTTGTGGTAACCAAAAATCGAGCAAATATCAAATTTCAAAGTGCTTTATTTCCAGACATTAATTCATTTAATTCCAGATTTTTTTTATACCTCACAGGACTCTTGGACACGTCACAAAATTTTAATTACATAAGTAAAACAGGGAAATAAAGCAATACTACTTAGATTTTTTGTTCACCTCAATCTTTTTAAGGTAAAGTAAAGAAGCGAACAGGAAACCTTTACCTTGTTAGGTTGTTAGTTTTCGAGTTGGAGCAAAAGTCGTCCCATGCTTTTTTATCCTCTAGTTGATCTGATATATTGTAATAAGCCTTTTTACAAAGGATATGTTTGATAGTTTGTTTGAATTTATTTATTGATAATTTTTGCAACTCACTCGGAGTTTTGTTGTAGAAGCGTATACATCGCCCTTTAAAAGATACACTAATCTTGTGCAGTCTAGTTTTGGGCAAAGCGAGTTTATTCTTATTTCTATTATTTACATTAGAGCCCCATAACTCAGTCTGTAGATCTTGTAAGAATTGACTAATGAATCGGAATATACTCGAGAAAGGGTAGCAGCTTCCTTCTGCGTATTTTAATACCTCCATTGCACCACATATCCGCCAACCAAACGTGTCAGAGCCCCACTTATTTGGGGGAAGTACATAATATCAGTAACTGTGTAAATTGACTTTAAAACACATTAAATCTTTTTAACACACAGCCTGACGTCGATGCATACAATGTCAACTAACATACCGTTCTAAAAAGCGACTTTGATGGACATATGTTAGATAGTCCGGCTATTTCAAGCTATTTAACTACCATTTGTTGCCTCGTCAAACTTGATAATAAAAAACATGTAGATACCTACTCTTTCACCGATATTCTAAAAGTCATCATCCACTTTGAACGACGACGTCCACTGCTGGTTATCGATCTCCCACAATACAATACCATTATCCAAATATTACGATGTACGAACGCATGTCATCATCATTGTCAAAGTCGTTTGGTTTTAAAATCACTTCATTATTTCGCAACAATAAACTCTAAAAAACACAGTTAAAACTAAAACCCGACTACATAAAAGTCTTAAACAAGCGTTCACCTATTGTCCTTATCATTTTCTTTTGATACTTAGGTAGTCGGAGGCACCCACCCCATATACCTACGGTACAAAGGTTAGTAACAAAGGCCTCCGACGACCTAAATATCAATATAAAATGATATGGAAAATAGGTGAACGCTTGTTTAAGACTTTTATGTAGTCGGGTTTTAGTTTTTTACTATATTTTTTTACACCTTTTTGCTAATAGTTTGAGAATCGTTAACCTCAAAAAAGTTTAAGAAACGGTTTTACAAAGTACAAACAAAGACCTTTGCAAAGATACCACACACGAGCATATTTACTAACATTGAAATTTTCGACCCTTTCTTCGACCCCCGCTATCTCTTTTTTATCTGACGTCACATAGCTTATAACCATCGGGCTATTAAGACAAATCATATGACACCTCATTTGTTGAAATCGGATCAGTAGTTTCACCGCTACGTGGGAACATAAAAATCGGCTACATACATACATAGGGTGTCAAAATCATAACCCTCTCGTAGTCGGGTAAAAACACAATCAACACCCCATAGCAATTCATCCAAAAAACGAAATCTCGAACGCATTGTCGCGATCAATAAAAAAGTAGACTAACCGAATAACGAAGGTTTCAGATTGGATTCGACAGGATTTTGTGAAATTCTAGCAATTTCGGCATCGGAAACGCTGGCAACCCTGGTATTGAGGTCGATGGTATTCTCTCGCCTGGGCTTTTGGGAATAAAGTTTTCATTTTTTTGACAAAATCATTGACCTGTGGAAATTCACTCTCAAAGCGGAAAGGTCCACTATGTGGTTCCTACGTCCCCAAACAAAATGGTCAGGTAGCTGAAGCTGATAAGTCCGTTTGACAGAATCTACTTAGACTAATTTATTTTATAATTTATTATATTTGATAGGGACCTACATGGGAGACCATCCACTGACGGCATCGTAGCGGTCGCAGGGAGTCAATGGATGGAGGCGGCTCAGGACTGCTATTTGTAGTGTCGTATGGGGGAGGCCTACGAGTATGTCCAGCTGTGGACGTGTATGGGCTGATATGATGATGATGATGATGATGACACAAAATCACACAGCTACATATATTACGAGATAATAGATTTGCGTGTGGTCGTAAAAATCTATGTAAATAATGCATAACAGTGAACATTCGAAAATAATTGTGAGAGTTACATATGTATGTATATAGTGATATATTAGTGGTGTCGTTTGGGGGAGGCCTTTGTTCAGCATTGGCGTATACGGGCTGATGATGATTATATTAGAGATACTCGGCTGGTTGCAAAATATTTGAAGACCACATAATGAATTTTACATTATATTGGATATTCTATAAAAGCATGATTTAACTCTTTACTAATCAGGAACGATGACATCATCTGACATGCAGTTTAGTATCGCATACTTTTAAAATCAGTTTTTTTACTAACCTATAAGGAAACACGTATAAATAAAACCACAATATAGTATAAATCAGATTGCTTTAATTATTATAGTTTTATACAAATCGAATACTACTTACGATAGTCAATTTAACGAATAAACATTTTACCCGTTCGCGTATTTATACTTTACAAATTTACCTTTGTAATTAATTTTATTATTAGTTTTTCTATTATAAAAACCTCCATAGGGGCTTTGATTTAAAACTTACATTATACTGGGTTTTATCAAATCAGCCCCGAGACGAGTTTTCCGCTTAAGAGTTGGCCAGGATAGAGTTTTGTCAGTAAGAGTTGCTCACTCAATCTTATTGTGTGGTTTAAGCGTTAGTTTCATAAGCTTTCTGTGAGTCTGCCACCCAAAATGCGCACGAAACTGTCCTAGAGTTAGTTTACTGCAGTCGTGATAATACTAAACAAATTTAATTTATGTCAGGAGGACAAAGTGGATATGAGAAAGTTAAGTAAGAAAGCTTGTTTTATTGGGCTTTGGTTTATTTTGTTTCAAGTTATGCCTCCATATGATAGGAGGTATTCCTATGAAAATGATTGCATCAAATTTTCATTTGTCAGCGATGAAGGTAATTAAATCGCTCTAAAGATTGGTTTGGTAAATATGTTGTCGTGTAGTTTGAAAGTTGAGAACTTTGACAGACAAAATCTGTTGAAATTTTGACACTTTATGATGACTTTAATAATGTTGAAAAAATAGAGAAGTATGAAAATATCCCACAAAGCATTTTGTTGAAATACGCGACAGTGGAAACTATATTTTTGAATAAATAAGATCTTATCATAAAACAAAATTATCACAAGATAATGCAAATAGTAGATTGTTGATCGAAACATTTATAGGTATAGATAGCGTCAGAAGTAGAAATGTACATGAAATTCCAAAATACCTGTTTTACAATTAAAGCATTAAGTTGCTGTTGTGCAGTATGATTGTTAGAGATTAAATAGAGATTTCATCCGTCCTCACTTCGAGTTCTAGCAACGTACTCAATATCTGAAGATTTAGAAATTACATTATAACAAAAAAATGTGACAGTGCAAACGATCTATGAAAATATTTATAGTGAAAATAGTGTACATGTAGATTTTTCTAAAGGGTCCTTTAAGTGTGAATTCGGATATATATTTTTAAAAAGTTTTTTTTTTGTAAATTACGTGAAGTAAGCCCGAGTGTTTCATTATCAAGAATATTTTATTACAAAACATGGTTCGTTGACAAAATAATTTATTATTTAAGAAATGTATTAATTACGTATTAATTGGATACGAATTTATTTTCGTACCCAATTAATAATATCCGTAATATTACTAATATCTGTGCCGATACCGATGACTCCTGTCTTCGGTGTTGGCGCAAATATTCCTTGACTTGCGTGTGAATGAATTTGTGCCTTTACATTAAGATTTAAAGTTGACTTTACTACCCATGGAAGGACTCCGCTGAAGGCTCAATATCCGAGTCAACAGATTTATTCAACTGCAAAGACTGAACGAAACAATATCGCATGAAGTTTAAATTTTCAGTTCATTTTGTTCGTTTTATCCGAACCCGGTCCCGAGCAGGCGTTTAGTCAGTTATGTTTAAAAATGTAGATTTTTCTACTTTTAATTGTATATTTTATTTAAACTTTGGGCCGCTGCTGACAGTTTCACATCGTTATTCACAACCTCTCATTTTTTATTTCATTATTATAAATATGTTTAAAATTGGCTGATGAACTCCCTGGAGCGGCCCAACGCGTCCACATTAAGATAATATTAAGTTAACTTACAAACACCCTAGTTCGTTTTATCGTATTTTACAATAATCCCCTCAATATTATCATTTTTTTTATTATAACTATATAAATCAACTTATTAATAAACCCTATGTTTGGCACTAACAAACCTAATTAATTCACAAATACGATCCAATGGATAAAGCACAACTGAATTACAACAATAGGGGAAAGTAAAGTTTTAACTTTTTCCACAAATCATAACGATTAACTCTTGATATTTTTTGAGCACCACACGGTTTTAAATATCAATAAACTATACCACAGGACAACACAAGCATATAATATAGAACAATCTGCAAATAGCTGACTAACAATAACATAATTTACTAATAGTAACACATTTATAAATCCTAAGCTTACGGAAGTCAAATCATATAACATTTCCCAAGATTTCAGTTAAAATGTTGGCCAATGGCTTCTTGTCAATACACCTAGCCACTTCGATGAAACTAAAAATCTTATAATTTATAATTAACACCCAGAAATGCGGAATTTTTAATCTATCACTATAGTTAGTGAGCTTCCTTAAGTATACGTTTTTTTATTTTTAATCATAACTCTATCGTACACTTTCACATTAGACAGAGAGTAATAGAGATAAGATAAAATGTAGAAAGTCCATTTCTCTCTGTGTAAAATGGACAGTTCCTAAAGTGAGGGACACAACATTAACTAAGCTATCACGACACCTATAAGAGTGAAATCGAGGAACGGACATAGACAAGAATTGAATAAATTTTTCTTTAAACAATACAACTATTATGTTAGAAAGATGCTACAGTAGTGCTAGGGACAACTACTCAAGAAGTCACAGTGTGTGACAAAATTCGTCAAACAACATCAGTTTGACGAAATTTATTACATTCTGATGATATTAGATTACGAATCGACAAACTCGTTGTTTGAATTCGTCTTTTTGGACTTCTTTTTGATAATGTTTCTAATTACAGGATAAAAAGTGCGTTTGTCCAAAAAGACAGGTGGTTATAAGTGAAGAATATGTTAGTCTTTTTTCCGATTTTTCTACGATTATATACAAATACACATCGCAATATTATTTGTATATACATTAGTGGTGATTATTTATATGGTTATCATAGCTGTTTCTATGGCTAAATGCATCTATGTATGTGTACTATAACTTATTGGTGTATTGGACTTATAATTACTACACATCCATTGGTTATATGGTTTGTCTCGTATTTTAAACTTACTTTATTTTTATTGAAATTTGCGCAACGGCAAGTTTTACAAACGCACAATTCGGAGTCTATTCCTCTAGTCTATCTTTAGTTGGTTCCTTTATTGATTTCGTCAATTCCACGACTTTAACAATTCCTGCAGTTATATACTCTATTTTTTTATTACCGTTCTAACTGGAATGCCAACTAACTCATCAAATACCCAAATTCTATTATTGTTGTTAAATTTTACTCGAATATGTTTTCAAAGAGCGAACTCAGTTACTTTAATTTTAGATATTCTCGCTCTACCAAAGATCCATTATATACATTGACCCCTAAGGTCTTCAAATGATCCCTCAATTTACTTTAAAGGATACCGAATCCATTATCAATTACAGTTCGCTTTAAAATCTTAATTTTATTCGTCTATTATACAATTTATTCGACATCACCACGGTTACCTCGTCTTTCATGTTTCAAAAACCATATCATCCCTTGAAATACAAATTTTAAATAATTAACATTAACATTACAATTAGATTTTAACAAATTAATCTCGTCAACATCTAGTACATCACAATCGTTTAAAATCGGACTTAACTAAGGTTTTTTTATTTTAATTTTAAGATTTAATGTCTTTCGACGTTATTTATGCGACGTGTGCGTTTGAACCACGTGTTTATAAATAGTAATAAATAGAGTTCGGTAACGCTAAGAATAATCTCTCTCGAGTAATGCGTCGGCCGCAGGGGCCGTCGGTCACTGGACGATGATGTGCGGCGCCGACAGCAGCACCGCCACGGTCGCGATGATGGTGAACAGCGTGAACACAAACAGACAAAACCTGCAAGAAAACTACCATGAGAATCCGCTTTCACCCAGCCGAACGCAACGCAAACCCAAGGAAACGCTTTTTATATAGTAAATAATCATTAATTCGATTTTTTGTGAAATTGTACAACACTTCGCACACTTGTTCACGACGTGAACACGTCTCTGACGAACCGTACAAACTCATTTGCTTCAAATCGATTCCTTGGGCTCCCTCGGAACCGTCAACGTATTTAATTTTTCAATCACAATGCAATTTTCAGTCAAAAAAACTATTATCATTATATTCTCAGCCTATTCCATCCCACTGCCGGGCAAATAGAGGGATGAAAGAGAGTAGGAAAAAAAATTATTTTGCTTTTGTCTTTCCACTGCAGGGCAAAGGTTTTTCCCCTTTCCACTCCTGAGCAAAGGCTACTTCCCCTCTCCGCTGCCGGGCAAAGATTACTTTCCCTTTCAACAGCAGAGCAAAGAATACTTCCCCTCTACCTATTTACTTCAACCCAAACCACGCTACTCAATATTTACACCTGAGGCTGTTCAACAACTCTCACCTGTCAACAACCATCGCAGCAAACTTCCAATCACTAATGAGTTCCGCCTCCTCATCAGCCTTCTTCATCCTGGCAGTGATGAACTGGAGCTCCCTCAGGATGAGATGCAGCTCACGATGCTGCGTGAGGCCTCCTCCGACGTCCTCCATCGTGGAGGGTCGAACGAAGGATCGACGCAGGTCCGTGCGGAAGATGGAACACCTACAGGACGCATAGCCGTCTTCAGCGCTATATTGTTGGAAAAGCTATATGTCATACTGAGGAGCTAATTTGTAGAAACTATGATTTGAAATTATGTGACTCATTGACGTACAAACTCATACGTCCATCATTATATAGTATGTATATAAATAAAAATAAATAATAATACTTTACAATTCACTCAGCATCATCTTAGCTTGGGTCATGCTGTGTGAATTGTAAAGTATTATTATTTATTTAATACTAGCTGCTGCCCGCGCCATCGCCCGCATTTTATCGGGATAAAAAATAGCCTATATGTTATTCCAGGTTCCAAATTATACCCATACCAAATTTCAGCCTAATCAGTTCAGTAGTTTTTGCGCGAAAAAGTAACAAATATCCATACATCCATCCATACAAAGTTTGACATTTATAATATTAGTAGGTTGTATTGTCCTACTAATATTCATCATGATGATGATGATGAATATTAGTAGGACAATACATGCATAGATTACTTTTATTTTACACCAGATGCGCCCCGCGGCTTTGTCCGCGTATTATATTTTTATTATTTATTGACTAATTCGCAATAGAAATACATATTCTGTGAAAATGTCAACTATCTATCTTTTACGGTTCATGAGATACAGCCAGCTAAAGGGCGGCGGACGGACAAACAGCGGAAGCTTAGTAATAGAGTCCACTTTCACCCTTTGGGAAAGGAACCCTAAAAAGGATGGCATCATTTTAAGTGCTGTGTAGTTTAGTTTAGTTTTGGTGACATCTAAATCGACAGTGGCGCACCCGATGCGCACCGCGCCGCTTCTGTCTGGCCTACGCCTTAGCTAACACTTCTAAATGGGATAATTCAGTCTTCCCACCATAACTCACCCCGGTCCGAGATTCCCCGTAGACGCGGTACTATTCGGCGGTGGCGGCGCGTGCCTAAAGTCATCGTCTATATCCAGCACGTTGGCTAGAAGCGACTTGGACGACCGTTCTTTGAGCTCCAACTCTCTCATTCGGTTGGTCATCATGATGGTCTTCCGCGTTATCTTCTTGCCTGGCCGCGACATGCGTAATATCCATGGCAGCCATTGCAGGAAGACTGTTTTTATCTAGGAAAATAAGTTTTCTATTAGGTGCACTGGAATTTCTTGGCTAGAACTGAATTTTAATTAGCATTAAAAGTACTTTTAATATTTAATATTACGGCGTTCATAAACTGGATAACACTTAAACTAAATATGCTGTAATAAACGATAATTTATTGCGTCATCTCACTGTTAACGTCCTTTTAGCTCTTATTTAATGCTATTGTATTTTGAGTAATCAGTTTGATGGATTTTTTCAAACCCAAACATTTTTATTTTTATTAACCAACTTCAAAAAAAGGAGTTTATCAACTCTGTACGTTGTTTTTTTTGTATGTATGTTCCGCGATATCTCCGCCAATTATGGACCGATTTTGAAAATTCTTTCACAGTCGTATAGAAAATGATCCCGAAGGGGTTTCATAAACTTTGTATACCCAGGGAATTAGTATTTATCTCACAAAACTTAAAATAAGTGTAAAAGTAAGGGAATCTGAAGTCGGTTTATCGTTTTTTAAAACACACCATATTATTGAATAGGTACTCGAAGGACGCGATTCAAAATATCGCGGTCCAAGTGGGATTACTCTTGTGAGACGTCGGTAACAGTTGCGTTTTTCGTGAGACATTAAAATAACTCACTTTAATAGCGCAAATTACAAAACATACCTACAAAGATTTTAAGTCATGGAAAATATTGTCCAGAGAAGACTAATTATCCAAACTAATTATCCGAATTAAAAATTATTTGAAGAAACCAAAAATGCATATAATGATTATTATCAGTTCTAGTTCAGAATCAGAATCAGAATCAATAACTTTATTTATTAAGGCTTACAAAATAAGCACTTAGACAAGTCAAATCAGTCATTTACTAAACCCACTTACCCACTGTGGCATTTCGTGTATATCCGCGGTGCGGTGGTGGTAGTTCAGCACCACCACAGTCAACACCACGGAAGACGCCACCATGAACATGATGCAGTTGAAGTAAGTTCCTGTCATTCAACACATGAGTTATATCAGTTTTCTTCGAAGTATATTTGTTTGTAAAGTGATCTAAATATTGAATTGACACGCTTGACGCAAGAGTTTCTGCTAGCAGAAAAGCTAGTAATCTCCTGTGCGGAAAAAGGATGTGACGAGTGGGGAGAGGGAGAGAAAATACTAACATTCGATAACGAAAAATAAATGTAGGTATTTTTTCACGCTGCCCCTCTAACCACTACATACGGCAGGAGGTGACTAGCTCTCATGTGAGGACTTTAGTAATATATTCAAGCGCGCCTCGCCTCACAGCGCTAGTTTGAATGCAACTTTAGATAATGAAATAATAACTGTTTGAAACCTGACAAGGAAACTTGTTTCATAACTGAAAACCCCGCATCAAGAACAAAAGGAAGCTGTTGGAGAACTCTCGTATTACATTAAATTTCGATTGCCAAGCAATCTGTTACAAAGTTGGCATTCATTTTGAGCCCCTTTTGGAAGTCAGCAGACGTTTAGACATAGTAGAAATTACAACGTCTTTATAGGTTTGTTAGTATTCGTCTATTATTAACAAATTAGGATGATTTTTTCAGGAAGATGGTAGCTGATGCGGGTACGGAGCCTTGACAGTTTTTAAAGAAAATATCGCGAGCTATAGAAAAGAAATTCGACTGTAAAAACATTGACAAAAACCCAACCCGCTTTAACTCCCATTATCACCAAAACTGTACCTTTATTTATGGACATTAGTTCAGATCTAGAAGTTACTTGATTACTTCATCGAATTGTGATACTCACTGTGAAAATTATTCACTATGGCACCATTTACAGTATCAAAGCAAATGATTGTGTTAAACGAAAATGCTTCAAAATACGTTAAAGCTAATGATCAAAATAAAATAAATTAAGGAGAAAATTAGGTACTTTATTTCAGTCAACTTTATGCGGCGGTTTGTTAATTTGGTATTACGTGATATTAAGGTATATTTTACGACAGCAAGCATGCATCATCGTGCAGTAACTAATCTACATACAAAATGAGCTGAAGCCATACTGTGACAGTTTTATTGTGATATTGTTTACCGTTTACGTTTGCTGTGTTTATTAAAAGTACTCGTTCTTGGAGTCCCACAATCACTTAATTGCTCAATTACATAAACTACACGATAGTATGTTCAATTTAATATTATTTATTTTAGCTGCTTACTGTTAAATAAATGTAATAAACACAGCAACCGACAACAAAAAGTTACATCATTATTTCAGACTACCCCATTCATACTTTAGTATGAAGACGCCTTGCGAAGCACTTCTGTGGTTCCACTAGACATTTTACACAATTTCTACAAAATACTTTAGAATTTTATGGAAGCGTCAGCACTATTATGCCACAGTGGCAGTATAGTTTCACTACAGTAGTGGCACCAAGACAGCGCTTCCTCGAGCATCCAACGCCCTTAAACTCCTCGTTAGTTACTTCAAGAGCTTCTCTAACAAATGACAAAGGAACAAGTATTAAACAATCGAATAGTAATTACGCTGAAGATGATCTTATCATTTTCCTTTGTCAATTACGATGACAAATAGTTTTCCAGTTGTCAATAAAGGACGGCCACAGAGCGTTAAGTTGAGACCAGTGTCCCGAGATACTTGGAGGCTGGACCCTCTTACCCGCATTCACTTTGCCTAACGGAGTTTAGCTTTTAAACTACAAGCGAAATATATTTAGAAACTTTGGTTTTAACAGGAGAGTTGTGCTTATTTATCCTTCATGCTGATCCAAACGTCGTCAATCTACAATGCCAATAGAGAAACAGAAAATAAAGAAGGGTAATCTTGGTGGGCAGAACGCAGAGTCAATTTTAATACATTACAAGAAGTGTTTACCTTGAACTCGTTAGTACTACGTATTTACTAGCACGAATCGAAAGTGCATACTATCATGTGTAGAGCCGCAAGAGCTGTTAAAGCATAGAGTAGGCTCCAGAGACGTGAATCTAAAATGCAATTTGAAACAGAAAATAGTTAAATCTATGCTCGCCTCAAGATTATAAATATTTAAAAAGCAAAATGTCGATTACTATCTTTTTGTTATGGCGATTCAAATGCGCCTAGGAACACTCTGAGCGGAATCAAAATGTTCCATGCCGCACTATTCTTTTTATTTATCGGGATCTATTTGATTATTTATTTTTATTCTTTTAGGATTTTCTTTATCGCGGAGACGTTCCTCACCTATAAGGGGGATAGCCTCTGAGGTTTTTGTGATGACGTGCCCCACCAATAGGGAGAAAACTGTTTGCGACAGGAGAATTGTAACACCTGCAAAGATCAATAATGTTCTATAAAAATAAAAGGTTCTATTTACAGCTTTTTGCTCCTGAAGTAAAGTGATGCAGATAAAACCGCTCCTTACTGGTTTAAGAGACCTCTTAACCTGTGTGTGCTGAGTCGGTAACAAGGGCTCAAGTGAAATCATAAAATCAAAATAAAATAGACATGCAAGTTCTAGTTAGAGTTTAGTTCAAGTTTTAGTTTGCACGTTTACGTATTTTTAGTTTAAATTTGAAGGATAATATTTCGTGTCTATTCCTACCACCCTCCAAGTATCCTGAAGCCCGCCAACAATCGCCATGAATGAGGTTACAGTTACATTCAAATGCAAAAAACACTAAAACATAATTTATCGTACCGTGGAATCGATTTACGTAATGATAGTATAGAAGTGAGTATAACATATCGGTCACATCCGAAGTTATCAAAAAAGTATTAGAACTTACCTTTAGTCTCCATAAAAGGTAATAATCTCTTACAATGAAACAGAGATCCATGCCATGCTAGTTATACACATATGTATAGTTCAAAACATTTGTAAGGTATATAAAATTGTAGTAATAAAAAATAAAATAAGGAAAAACCGTTGTGAGAAGCATAAGCAAAGAATCACGAAACCGATTCCAGGTTCATAATAAAAAAAATTAATGAAAAGTACGAGAAACCAAAGATATTTATTTTATTCTAAACTAGTAAAACCCATATTTTGTCATAAACAACGTTATAGTTTTTATTACATAAATCCGTCGTAAAACAGTTAACTACATAATAGCATAATTATGCTTTACATACCCCAGAATTTCAACCGTATTCAAGTACATAATTTACTCCTTGTAATGTTTTAAAATAACTGTTAATTAATAATTTTGTTAAAAGAACTCAAAGCTAACAAAACCAAAAACAGTGAGAAAGATGGAAATTAAATAAAAATAACAGAACACTCGTGAAGAGTAAAACCAAACGATGGGATACAGTGGGATGAAAAAGAACAGGGTAAGGTGTGGATAGTGTACCTAACAGGGGAATAGCGTCGGAGACCTGCGGCAGGGTCTCAGCTACCAGGTTGAGGAACACCGTCAGCGACAGTAGAATAGTGACTCCTGTGAACAAACACATGGTTAACACCCCACACAGGTCCTCGAAGGACTGGACACAACTCTCCGAAAAGCCTAAGCCTTCCCTCCAAAGTGTTGATGAGTATGCGGTGTTGCTGATGATATCTACCAACCAGTACTTACCACGCTGTGACCACCTAGATCTAGAACACACACAAACAGTCATTCCACGGTCTAATAAAACGAATTCACATTGATTGCACTTTACTTTCCTTTTCCTTAGATTCGACAGTTTTATCATGTGATAATTTACGGGACTTAACATTCATATCATAATGGTCCGAATGTGCATCCTTGTGGCATTTCGGATGCGAAAAGGGAAGTAGCGTGCGGTTTTTATGACTCGTTGCGCTATGTGGGGGTACCTATCAGAGGCACAGCTTCCGATGTAGGAGGCATCTTTTCGGCGACGAGGTTCAGAAACACGGTCATGGACAACAAGATCGTGATACCTGTTGGCACCAGCCAAACTGATTATTCTGGATCCAGATCTTTTAAAAATAAATATTTTATTGTTCTACGACTATGTTCTCATGCTGTTTTATGTTTTACGATGATTTGTTGAACAAAATTTAGTCTATATCTCAAAAATACTGAACAAAAAAGTTAATAAAATATCCGGATTTTACGTTTTGAAATATTAAAAGCCTTATTACCGAATTCATTAAAGAAATCTCCATTCTCCGAAAAGTGTTCAATCTTAAATACCGAAATATCTTGAGAGCTTGCGCCTAATTTCAGAAGTCAATTTCCAAGTGAGGGGAATTCGACTTCTTCGTCAGAATATTGCCTATTAAACTTTAGTACACTTTTAGTTCCACTGGAGCTGTTTTTAAACACTGTAGTCTCATCATTTATAATTACATTGTAATAATATATTTCAAGTAAGAATTAAACTTGTTACAAAATTTTAGATTACGACTTAAAATTACAGTTATAGAGATGACTTTCTAACTTGTATAATCTAATCACAAAAGTAAAAACTTTTCTCTTTAATTGAACAATGAATGTTCTTTGAGAAATAAAAATCTTTAACCACACTTTCGACGACCAGCGTGGAGCGGCGGGCGAAGGTCCGCCTGCGACGCAGGAGGTTGCGGATTCGATTCCCGACTTGGGACAAATGTCTGTATGATCTGAAAATACTGGGCGTTATAGATAGTTTATATCTATAAAAAATATATACCTATGTAATATTTATGTATATATCAGTCATCTAGTACCCATAACACAAGCTCTGCTTAGCTTGGGCCTAGGTGAAGCTGTGTGAATTTTTGTCTAACGTATATAAAAAAGTATACTATACGCTATTCACTTGTCCGAGGTACAATTTCTGCATTTATAATGTTTCCTCTCGCATGTTATTTTTACCTTTCGTTTTTAATATAATCTGATAAAACACTGAAAATTAAATGGTACCCGGTTTGAACCCTACAATGTATAACATTTTCCATATTCGAGTATTATCTGTTCTTAATTTATCCACCTGTTTTTGTTATATTAATTGAAAACCCTGAAATTTAAATTTAGATACATTATTTTCAGTGATAATTCTGCCACTATTGTAATTATACCCAATCATCATTGCTTAGAAATAAACTGATCAAACAAGCGTCAAGTATTCGTTACAGAGCAAATTGTCAACTATTATCGAAAAACACCGACTAAGTCTTATACCATTTGCTTACACAGCCGGCAAAATTACAAATACAAAAAATACAAAATTCATTTATTTACCAATATACAAAAATGCTTATACAGTTTATTGGTGGTCCCCGTACTAGGTTCAGAACCTGTATCGCGGGAGGCCGAATTACAAACAGAATTACTTATTTATGGACTGTAATAAACAGGGCAGGGCAAGTTTGAGACCACTTAAAAAATCTTTGTTACCAACAAAATATTTCAAAAGTACACATGATAAAGAGCTAATTTGAACACGTGCGTATTTTATTGTTATTACAGAATTTCTATGAGTAATTATTTTTGAATATTTTTAACTTATCATCCTATAAAGGTCTATTGTTTCAATTTATTGTTATGTAGATGGTCTCAAACTTTTGACCGGCAGTATATATTTAACAAAGGTTGACCCAACGTCAACCATCCTCTGTATTTAATTTTTCAACGTTGGTGTTCTTACAACACAAACAAGGGTCGTAGTTAACCCGCTTTAAAATTCATAACTAATGGATGAATTAATAAACCGATAACTATTCCGCAGAAAGATACTTACCAAGCGTCAACTTCTCCCCCGAGTCTGGCGGCAGCGTGAACCCCAGCAGAGCCATGGAAGAGATGAGCACGCAAGGCACGATCAGGTTGAAGAAATAGTACAGTGTCCTTCTCCTGATCATTATTGTGAAAGTCACGTCAACATACGGCTCAGGACAGCACGCGTATGTTATCGTGTTCTTCTTGCCAGGCATTCCTAAGGGAAGATGTGAGAATATAAGAAAATTCGTCTGATGCTATGGAGGAGGGTTATCAGCAGGCCTACTCGGAAAAGTAAAATCGAAGTTTCTGATTCGTTTACGTGCAAAACCAACTCTTACGTCGCTTGCATAAGATTACCGTTTGCTTGAAAACGAATCAGAAACTTCGATATCCGTTTTCCGAGTAGGCCCTCAGGATGATAGGAATTATGAGATGGTAAAAACTGAATTTACCGTCTTCGTTAATGATTCTAACGTAGTACGATAAGTTCTGCAGGGATGAGCGACAAAAAATAACAAAACCTAAGGGTTTATGGAGGAATAAAATAAAGCAGTCTAGTAGTAGGGACGATAAATGGTAGATGTGTTGGTCAGGGCAGACGGGCCACATAGTGGAGTGAGTCCGTAACATAAATCAGTGGCTCGTTTGCGCTGACTAGAACGTAAAAGACGAAAAGTATAGAAAATTCACGCCGTGATAAAAATAGATAGAAGCAACAACTCACCTATTAGAAACCATTCTCCATTCGTGATGAAATCCGAGAGGTCTCCTCCGTTTTCGTCTTTTAGCACCAAATCCAGCTGTCAGGGCGAAATAGATTGTAACCTCATAGAGATAAGATCGACGTTACACATGCTAACCGTGCTCAAACATGCTTTCTCGGGTATTTCGCCGGTTGTTTTTTTGGAACAAGTCAATTCAGGGAAATGTGAGAAACATCACGTGCAGGGAAGGGAGACCGCATGCTTATAAATAATGCCATACGTTATACGCTCCATTTTTAAATGAATTTTAAGAAACATAATAACGAATTCAAAAGCTGAAGAAACTGAGATGCTGTATGCTAAAATTGCGAAAGTTAAGGTGCTGTTCTACTAAAGCGGAATACGTGAAAACAAGAAGTTTTCTTTTCCTTTTCGCATCTATCAAATGCTCGGCTGGATACCCAAAGCGAATGACCACTAGATACGAGCTCTAGTTCCTCTATTCAACATTATTCAAAATAATTTTACTACACAGACACCTTGAACATATACTTGGAACTTAAAACTCTAACCGACTGTAAATTTTGTCGGTTCGTTGATTTTTTAGCGTCTTGCTCTCCTCCGCTTTTGCAGGAATGCACTTCATGCAATGCTATGTAGAATTTCAAAGTAGCAATTTTAGTTTACAGCTTGCTTTCTAGCAACGAAGTATCATATTTACATACACATGGTTATCTAGATTTATAATGATGGAAATGTTAGAACACATGCTGTTTTCAGGACTCTGTTCAACTAAAAAATAATATTTACTTACAAAAACCGAATCAGTCTTAAAAACTGACCCGAAATTCATTTTTCTGGCTTTTATGGAATAAATCACCTCAAACTTGTAATTAGCCATGCATACCTACATCATGCGTTTTATTCTAAGCCGTTTTCTAACTGCAAGTATTTCTAAAAGTCGTTAAAAAACTTGAAAAAAAAGCTCAAAATGCTCGAATAAATAAAGCTATAATCCACAAGCTACTGCAAATATCGAATCCACCAATCTACCACTCGTACCTTTCAGTCAATACCAAGAACTACAAGGTTGAAATGTCAAAGGTTATCGCACTGCAAACATTTGCAGGTGAATTCAGATATTGCATTCGTAGCGCGCGACAACGTTATAATTTCGAGATTTATACAACCTTCTTATTGCTGAAAGCATAAAGTCTAGAATGACGTCTTAGATATTGAAATGCCGTGATAAAATTGAGCTTGCGTTTTCTATCACAGAAACCATTCATCAATTGCTAAGATTGGGAGGTTTTATTCGTATTTGCTCATCTTTGGACACAGTTCCGAAATAGACAATGGGTTAATCAATCTACAGACTCGAACTGGCTTCGTGGGGATATCCAGAGGCTGAAGCTAAACTAGGTTTTACATTGTAGCAAAGAGCTTAAAGTTTGCTGAAAACTCAGTGCCTAAAGGAATCCTGCATAATGTTATCGCTCAGTACTTTCTGCGGTCGACAAGACTCAGCTAAGAATCATACCCAAGTTTCTTAAGCTTTATCCAGGGAACCCTTAATCAGAGCTGGTTCATTAAAACAAGCAAAGGCAATATGAGTAGACAAAGTTAGATTAACTTGAGCACGCGTCGGGACGACGCGAGGGAAGCTCGGAATAATTCACAAGTTATTGACAAACTTTATGTCTGCCATTTGCAGGTGTGATGCTTAATGAAAGGCTGCGCTTTTTATTAAAATTGTGATTAGCCCTGGTTATTAAGTTTCAGGAATGCGAAAGGGTAACTAAAGGTGCTGGGCAAGTTAATTCAATATTTTAACGGTCCGACCCCTTGTAGGGACGCACTTCGTCAACTCATCTTCAATTACGATAGATTTTTGTTTTGTATGATGTGACAGCCTGTGACCAGTCTGAGGCTGCCTGTCCATTGACACGGAGCGAGGCAGTGGAGCGGAGTTTTTATGCAATACCAGCTGTTCCTCACGTTTTCACTCGCGTTATATTCTAATTTCACAATTCGGGGGGGTTAAAATGGTATATTTTCCCGTACATCTCCCATGGGAATTAATGTTTTACCAGGGCAAAAAGTAGCCTATGTTACTTTCCATCTTTTTAACTAATTCTATACCAAAAATCAAGTCGATTGGTTGCTTAGTTAGGGCGTGAAGGAAGGACAAACAAACACATTTTCGCATTTATAATATTAGGATTAGCAAATGGAAATGCATAAAATCTTCACTCTCTTTCAGTGGACCAGTATAATTGCTACAAAGCTCCAATCCACGTCAATGGTCAGGCAGCTTTAGCAAGTGAAGGTTCGCCATGCCTCGTGAACCTTTGCCAATATGGGCATAGGCCACATAGCTTAGATACTATAGCGTCCAATAAAATTATTGTTTTAACTTTTGGACTACTAAGCTACATCGTTGGGTAAGGTTGGTAGGTATAGGCAACTTTTCAATTATTTATCACTACAAATACAAAACTCTTCCAAGAAGGACTCGCCCCAAGCACCCCCTTCAACTAACTTTTATTTTTAGTTATTTTATTCGGGGTAACAAATAAAACAAGTTAATTAAATTAACCTTAATAGGCATGACGACTCATTTTGAAACTACACCGTGATATTTTTAGACATCTACTGAATGACAAATAAATCATATTTCTGCCAAAAAATGGTCTTGAAGGAAAATACAGCTTTTGAAAATGCATTTTCAATTTCGCTTAAAAGGGTCTTTAGTCGTTTCGCACCGCGAGCGGTTCGAACCGCGGTGCGAAAACCCCAAGAACTGTTTCTGAATAGGGCCATTCGCACCGCAGTGGTTACGGCGGTGCGAATCGCCCAAGATTCTTTTGAAATGGGTCGTTTCGAACCACGGGCAAAAACGACTCGATGCCCATTTTGTTAAGTCCAATTCAGACACACATCATTTTTAATTTCTACAGATAAGAAGAAAAATGGATAGTGATAAAAAAAATTGCAAGATAAATGTAATAATTATATTTGCTCAACAGGTGTCTTTTTTATAGTAATAAGGTAGGTTTTAAATCCCAGTTTAATCAACATTATACATTTTACTAAAAAACTATTGCTAATCAAAGGTATGACGTACATTATTATTTACTTAAGACTAGGTAATCAAGTCGTAACATTTTTAAATTCAACCAAGACTTTTGAACTAAAACTAAACTCTTAATTTTTCTAAGCAATGGCCGACAGTTATATCTCCAGTCAATAACTGTTGTATGGTTGTATGAATTCTTCGGTTCATTTCAATGGTTTCTGGTTTCCTTTTCGAAATTCGTATGTCACCTGATCTGCGTAATATTCCAGAGTAGAAGTTGGCATCCTTTTGTATTCCATTTAAAAATTGTGCAATATTGGGTTTTTCTGGAATAATCTTTTTTATTTTGGCATTCCATGACTCCACCATATTATTGGTTTTGTCACTTTGATTGAAGGTGTTCCACGACTTTGAGAGTATATCATGTTCTAACCATGTTTTAACAAAATAATCGTTGAACTTAGTGACTTCGGTACTGTTGGGACTTTCTTCCATCACGTACAGCCACCCTTCATCCAACAAGTCCGGAGGTAAATGTGACAATACTGTGCATAATTTAACATGGATTTTACCTAGTTTTGATTTTACTACTCCCAATTGCTTAGCCTTTCGCCATAAACTGCGGCTGTAGTGAAAATAACACCCAACTATTTTCACTTCTGGAAATAAATCTTTTATGGCCGAAATCGCAGTCACTTCAAAGTCCATTGAAATTTGCGTAGGTTTCCAATCTTTGACTTGACTTTTAATAATTTGAAACAAAATTTCATAGGTAGTCCTTTTTTTGTCGGGGAGCAATGCATACAGCACAGGAACCACATTGACATAGTCTTCATTGCGGCTGCCGATATCTGCATGAATTGTGTATACTTGACAGAAACACTTCGGGCAAATTTTGAATGTACCATCGACAAGAAATCTTGTCGATTCTTTCAAATATTTAATCATTTCTTTTTTTGCAAAAATAAGGATTCGCTTCTTTTTGTCTTTGTATTCTGCAAACAATAATTCTTCATACTTTTCTGGTACATGAAGATCACAGGCTTTAAGGAAATTAAGTTTTTTAGCGCCTTGCGACTTGTTTCTCACTTTATAAAGTTTTTTCTTAATATTATCAAATTGAGGTAATGGAGTCAATAAATCTATTCCCTTATTTACAAGATTTTGTACAGATTCCCCAAAAATTTGCGTTACTGGTTTATTAATATTCTTTTGCAGTGTTTCAGTACATAAATGCATCTGTTGGTCAATTTCCATCTCTGCATCTCCTCTAGGCGGATGGTTATGGGAAGTTTCGTGCAGTATTTCAAGTGGATTTTGCTTCACTTTGAGTGTTGCATTACACTTACTAGAGTCTTTTTTGGTACACCTCCATAAATTAGAGCCGTCTTTGTTCGTCCTTTTCAATACAAAGTTGTATCCAGCACGGCATAGCATTTGGCCCCCTCTCTTGGTTTTTCGAAACTCTACAACAGTGCTTGTTTGACTGGGGCCATGTGAATTTGACGAATGCCCATCCATTTTTTACTAGAGTCAATAACAGCGACCTGAAGAAAAAAATATTATTCTGTATTGTTTTTCTTTTGTAAATATTTAAAGATATTTATGTCATAATAATGACAGCAAACTTCACTTTTCGAAGGTGCATTTCGAAAAAATAGTTATCATTTTCTAAAAATCGCGGGCAGGGCAGTCTTACATGAGATCAAAGAGTTTTTATGCTCTATTTGGAGACTAACCACTATAAATATCATAAGTTGTACTTACCATATAAACTTCACAACACATCACACATTTGAATAACAATTATCCTGTCACGTTACTCTCTGCGATATGAATTGACTAATTCAAAAAAAGGTTTAGTCTATTCACACCGCGGTGCGAAAGAACCCATTCAAAAGGAATACTTGGGCGATTTGCACCGCGGTTCGAATCGCTCGCGGTGCGAAACGACTAAAGACCCGCTTAAAAACGCTATAATACTCGTGGCGGCTGTCTATGACGTCATAGATACACGAACATCTGATTTTACAGAATGATCTTAATATTTTCAAGAGAAGCTTTAGCAACTATTCTGTGCATTTACATTACATATTGTGACGGGATGACGTCACAGTGTATTCTCCGATTGGTGTTCAGCGTGTCATGGCGGATTGCTGTATTTTATAGTTTTATTTTATCAAAATAATAATTAATCTCGATCAAAACATACAATTTAATACGTGTTTTGTAATCTATGGGTCGGGTATAATTCGGTAAATACATAAGTTTTGTGATTTTAAGTTAGTGTCGTCATCCCTATTATTAAACGTGTTGGGATTGAGTCGAGCCGAGAAGAAGGTTTATTGAAAGAAAGCAAAAAAAAATTGTCGCATAAAATGAATTTGATGCTGCAAAATGATGCACGATAGTCAAACATCCACAGCAGTGCAGAAAACTTTTGAAACCTGGCGGAAAAATCGCTTGTGGATGATAAAATCTGCGAGATATCTCAGAGAAGCGCTGAAGCACATTATTTTGAATCTTCTGGCGATAAGGTTTAATCATAGGTAGGTTGTACCTATCGAAATATATTTAAAAAGATAAGCAATTGAAATAGACGTTTAACGTGAAAAACAAAAGAACTAGTTAGGTAAGTACTAGGTTGTGGTGTACGTGCAAATACAAATTAAATATTCTGAACAATTGTAAAGTTCTAATTTGTTTCTGAGTTCAGAGAATGTTTAAAATATAATGTAGTTACATTATATTTTAAACATTCTCTAGTATACATTCTCTAGTATACATTTTCGGGTCGTATACTGGAACGGAGCTATAAGTTGTCAATTTTATAAATGGACGGCTTATTTATTGTATGTACATCTAGATTTCGTCATAACTCCGTTTTAGAAAACGACTCAAATAATAAGGTGACTTTAAAGTAAATTATAGAAAACAGGGCAACACTTTTAAATTAAAAATATTAATGAAAATGAAGGTTTCAGTTATAGTACAATCTATAGAACATATTTGATACAGAAGTTCATCTTGCAAACTAACTACAACAATATTCATAACATAGTTCACGCAAAATTCTTACAAAAGTTTCAAAAATAGTTTATAAGCAGAGTTATATGCATAGAAGATAAAATAAATATAAAAATGCATAGATTTATGGAGCGTATTCGTATGGTCAAATTTCCAGACATATTTTCCTAACCATTGATATATGTACAAAACTTTTGCTCCATGCAAAATAGTACATACAAAACGTTTGGGATATAATTATATCCTTCTGGTTTCTCACAAGGTTCCCTTGCATTATTGACACACCCTATACCCTACTCTAATCTAGGACGATTCCAATTAGAAGAATTCTTATTTATAAATTCCAATTAGGAACTTAAAATAAGAATTTTTGTATTTGAAAATAGAACTATACCTATCGATCTGTCGAGTAATCGATTACCCATAGAGAGACATGAGACCATATAGAAGACAATAACTCGAAAAAATTATGAATGTAATAATTAAGTGTTGCCATTTCCAAATTTAGAACGTGCATGGAAATACACAAAACACTTAATCATTTATTTTCACTAACAAACAAAACAAGCGAATAATTGAACTGTGACTTTTAGTAAGTGATTGCAGATTGCTAGGTCATTGATAACCGATTACTCGAACTAGGTCGATAGACTATAGGAATTGACTATAGTCTACCTGGTTGCCGTCATATGTCCAGCTACCAAACTTCATGTCACAGTGTTGGTCATCGAAGGGGAACCATGTGATGTCTATCTTGCATGTGCTCTTGAATATGCCCGGGGGCACGTACTGGCAACTGCCGTTGCTTCTGACCACCACGTTGGTTTGGTAAGTCCCGTCAAAACCTTCGTCAGCACTATGTACGAACAGAATAGTCAGAAAATGTTTCAAAGTCAAAAGGACACGTTTTTAGTCAAAAGGACACGTTTATAGTCAAAAGGACACGACTGTAATCAAAAGAACACACATTGACCGTGCGTTGTGTAATCTAACAAAATGATGCTTAATATATTTTTACGGGACAAAATGAGTTTTTTTATCTGATTTTCGTCTGAATTAATTATTTCGCAGGAAATTCGTGGTAATAAATTAGCAGCGCCATCAGACCCTCATCAAAGCTCAAGATGGCCAAAAAAAATGTTACCTGAAGTATATCTTGATCATGATACCATTTTAATTTGATTAAAAAGTTTATACCTTACTCGTTTTACACTTACGACTATAAACTAGATCAAAATCTTGAAAAGATTGCCATATAATTGCGAAGGATAGAAAAAGTAAATAAAGCACTGAAAATGAAAAAGCTTGCCACGTTAAAATAAAAAGTGAAGGCAGTTTTTCCTTAGCGTTGTTTGTTTTACCGAAACTTATTCGATATTATTAAATTATTTATGTACAAATGTGTTTAATAAGCTTTATAGAGCATTAGGTCGTTTAGTTTATTTTAGTGCGTCAGATGTTCTGGGACTGATTTTACTGTAATTTCAATGACGAAACTGCTTCGCAAATTCATAATCGAAATTACAGATCGTCTTCTCGCTTGGCCAGAAAACACTGTTCCTTTTTTTATAAAAACGAACTGAGTGTTGCCAATTAATAATCTGGTAAAGCGGGATGACGATACCGTGGTGTTTCAAATCAGCGTCTAGAGTGCCATGTACGTTTACAGTTCTTTTTTAGAAATGGCAGCACGAGTAGCAGATGTCATAAATACCTCTCGCACGATTGTTACTTTTTAACAAAAAAAAAAGAAAAAACGGGCAAGTACCAATCGCTACATTCGGGTATCTCCTACTGTGCTGTCACTTAGCTAAAAATGCTTTTATTTAATAGTTTAGTATAGTAATAAAAAGGAGGAAAGAGCTGAAATAAATGCAAAAATTAAACTACACTTACAAACTAGGGAAGTCACAAAATGCTGTGGTTATAGGTAGAGATATAAAAAATATAAGAAATGATCAGTCAATAAAGGTCACATTTTTTTTCACTGGTCATTTCTTTTTTTTTTTTTTAGTTGCTGTTTTATAAATTTAAAAATAATTAATCACATGTCTATAGGACTTAATATTATTTATATTATATTATTAAAAATAAGTGTGTAAAATAAATAATTAAAATTTACATTAATCATCGTCCTGAGCCCTGAGTTTGGTTGGACGATAGTATCAAAACTTAATCGTGACGTTTTATTTTTATATAGGATTCGGTCTGAAGCCTCTTATTTTCCTTCAAATAAATATAAAATAGAATTTGGTATTCTATCGTGCGGAAATGGAACAATATAAATTACTTACCTACTACATAAATGAAACGTCGCGATGACATCTCGATATCGTCAAACCGAACTCAAGGCACTGTCCTTGCCTGCCGCTAGATTTTTTTTACAAAGACCTCTATCATCAGGCCTTTATTTTCTATAAGGCTATTTTTTTATTAATTTTATTATTATCATCAGGCATCTTATTACATTATTCTACTTTTACACGACTCTATTTATTGGATAATATCTATGCTCATCCATAATTCATACAATTCATTCATACGTCCGGTCGTAAAAACAATTTTAAGAGCATACCTACTTCATGGTCTCGCAAAAAATTCGTCATTGGACATTCAGAACAAACACTACAAAATTATAATTCAACCTCTCAAACGGGTTTCCGACTGTAAATACCGCAAATACTATCTCTGTCACCATTAGCTAAAAATATGTATGTTCTCTCTCTCTCATACAATTTTTTACAGACTGCTCCTTTTACGGTGCTGGTGACTTATTAAGATGGTTCTAATATATGTAAAAGCGTATCTTCAAACCCGGTTTTATCACCTGCCAACAGTTTCTCCAGAAACTAAAATGTGACTTGTCTGCAAATGTCTGACTCAATGAAGCTTAGAAGCTGCTCTGATAAAACTACTTTAGACTGGTTTGAACTGAATTGTAGATTTGGTTTTAACAAAGGTTGGCTTGGATATAGACTACACAGCTGACGATTTAACTAAAGTTTCAGTTATTCATTTTGGTTGGGCAGTATGGCAGCATTTGGGTGGGCATAATTTGTCAGGTAGTAATTATAGCACGTTGGAACATTAATTATTCCTTGTAAACATAATTATTTTCAACAATCTGTGTTGAATTAAACCCGTGCTGAAAATTTGTTATAGTTATAAAGTCTGTTCTATATAACAGTTTTGAATGTTGTATGTACTGTCAATAATGATATTATCGATATTCATCTAGAACTATGTTTTTGGTAGAAACAAAAGACTGAACAACGTTAACCGAAAGACTAAATACCTCCTTATTTTACAGTCTCAGTTGACAGTTCACACATAAGCTATATTAATGACGTCACACTTACAAACTTCAAACACCTCTTGCCAACCCTCGTAAGCCTAACGTATACGAAATACAAGATAAAGTGGAGTGCAGACGAGCCGAAATCGCCCCTAGCGACACTACGACAAAAGTATTCTCCTGTTGTGCCTGTGTTCATGAATGAGACACCGGCTCGCATGTAACCACTCGGTGCTGGCGGCCCGCCAACAAATCCGTATTAAGGTGGGCTGTTGTTACACTGTAATGTAACAAGCTCTGAGTCAATCAAAAACTTTCGTCTTGATGAGGAGAACAGCGCAATAGGTGCTGTGTTGTTCGTTCCTGGAGATTTTATGCCATAGCCATCTACTTCATAATAAATTAATAAGTAATTTTTTTATTGCACGATCATCACTATGACATCAGCATTATGACATCATTATATCTATGTCTCACAGGGTTGAGTTTATGGTCCGGAGTTTGCGACATTTTTATTTATATTGTCTCACTACAGGTGTATTTTTGCCCTGTTTATTTTTGCAGACAGACTGATTTATGTTTCAGTTTTAATTTAATTGTGAACTCTGTAACCAATAAAATGGCAACAAAGTTCGTAAAATCACGCGCAAGATTTTTCTTTTCATATCATCATAGGTATATGAATTTCGTTAACAAAAAAAATTTACGAGGTAGGTATGTTTTGTAATAATTCGTTCGTTACAGTTATGTGTAAATCCAGCATACTTTAACCCTGCAAGCATCAGAACGACAAGGAGACAGTAAACAAGGTGCCGGTGGTACACAGGCTCGCAAGTGATTTAAAACCATTTCATAATCGAATGTGTCCGCCGAGGTTGGATCTGTGCCAGCCCTGTCCAGGGGTGCCACGCTGGGGCCGTTTTCGTTTTTCTATTATGTTGGTACCTAGAAGGTTTGGTATTTGTATTATTGAATCGTATGCATTTGTGAATAGATTTTTAAATAATTTATAGTTACCTTTTTTATATTTGTTATATCTGCGATACATGAAAGGAAGTATGTATGTTTAAAAACAAATACTCTGTAATTTTTTTTAAAATGTCCTGATTGCTAATTCTATAAATAAGTTACACTGCTAAATTATGTATGCTCTAATTTGATTAATTTAGAACCTGTACTTATCTATTTAAACGAAAGAAATTTTAAATAATCTGAACAGATTTTTAAAAGTTTACGAAGAAACTATACAGTTACATTGTAGCTGCCACAGGAAGCAGAGTTTTAACTCCATTTTCAAAATAATGTTTTGTTGTTATTCAACCTGGCAACGTTAAGCCGCCAAAAGTATTGCCAATACAATAAATGGGTGTTAACAATTTTGCAGACTTTCAAGGCCTTGTATGATTTACGTACACGATAATGCCAATAAAGTTTTTTATCGGTAGTTATACTTGTTTATGTTATGGGGTCTCCAAGTTTTCTCGTTTGCAGTAAGTAGCTACTTTTCACAGAAATGTGAATTCTGGCTATTTTGTATTAATAAGAAAAAAAGCACAAGCGTTTCACTGTTTTTCCCAGCAGTGAGACGGAGTATAAATATTGTCAATTATAGAGATAGCAATTTGGTAACTTTTTCTATATCCTATTGGTAAATTTTACCGAAGAAACAAAACATTATCATGATTATTACCACTACAATCTTTTATAACGGGATATTTATCAGGTTGGTGACGTTTTGAGCTTAATAGGTCTTCTTTAATTTTTAAATAATTAAATTTAAAATTGCAACTTCTCGTAATATTCTAAAAAACAAATCCGTCAGCAAAACACAAGAGTGTTTTTTTTTATCTAAACTTAAATTAGGCATAAATAACTTTTCGTTCAGATTGTTGAATTAATTCTACATTTTCCATATTCTATGAAAGAAATGTAAAATAATAGAACAATTATAAGTTATTAATCTTTCGCGTGAATACACACCGAGCTGTCAAGTTGCCAAATTACATGGAAATGCTAAATTACATTTTCTTCTAAAGCGAGCTGTCAAATGTACAAGGTAGCTTTATTATTTGCTCTGGCAACAATTGCTTTAGACTGATGTCGGGACCTACTTTAGCATCTTCTTATTGGATTATCATGGCAACATATTTTGTTATATGAGAATTATTTGCTTTATTTTAATAATATTAAATAATTTAGTATGCCCAGGGTCACAGATTAACTAATGTTATTTCTACTAAAATTTACTTATTACTTAGTAAGTATGACAAAAATTAAAAATAAAACAGTTTCCTAGATAAAAACCTTAAGCATATGGATAGTGTAGCTCTACCTATTTAAGATGGTAATGCAAACCAGTTCGATTACCTGCCCTCAACAGACAGTATCTATCTTTAATATAAATACCTATATGTATATCAGATGGATTCAATCAGTTGTATATGACATGACTATTCAATCTATTTATTTGAATACCATCGTCTATGTTATTGTTTTATGTCTAGTCCATCCCAAGGTTGCCTTGAAGAGATCGCTCATAGCTTTAAGGCCGTCTTTTGTACTTTCTCGATTCTGAATAGTAAAAGTTCATTTCTTTCTGTATTCTTATTTGGCACAATAATTAAGAGTATGTATACTATAAAACAAAGACCTCATCTGTCTATCTATCTGTCTGTCTGTTCGCGATAAACTCAAAAACTACTGAACTGATTTTTATGCAGTTTTCACCAATAGATAGAGTGATTTATGAGCAAGGTATATGTATAAAATTTGTCAAGTTGTTGTGTGAATTAGTTGAAATATAACGATATTTGTTGGAAGTACCTATCGGAAAAAGTCAAGTTGTCTGGGAGCTTTCATTGAGAACGCTGCATAATCCCTTTTAGATATAATAAAATAATGCATAGTGGGATATTCTTCTTAGTCCACGCGAGTGTAGTCGCGGGCGAGTCAACTTGTCCTACTAATATTATAAATGTCAAAGTTTGTATGGATATCCATCCATATGGATATTTGTTACTCTTTCACGCAAAAACTACTAAACCGATTAGACTGAAATTTGGTATGGGTATAGTTTGGAATAACGCGGGCGAAGGCGCGGACTTGCATTAGGTAGTTCACATCAAATGTAGTTTGAATATAGGTAATTCTCACTTCGAATCCCCGTGCCAAAATGCTAGGTGCTAACGTGCCAAATCCCGAATAGCAGCGGACTTGAATTAAAGCTTTTACGGTATTAATCATTGAAATAGAAACTGGGCCACTACCAATATACTGGATGGGTGTTAACAATTTTCAAATGGAACCATTCGGAGTGGGATTAAGGCCAAAGTTTTTAAGAGATGGCTCAATCACTTAGTAGTAACGAAAATATTTTACTACGGTTTTTTTTAAATATATTTCTGTCTTTTTTTATCTTCATATTTGTTTTGTTTTACGGGTACTTACTTATTCTTACATTATTTATTGTTGTTTTGAAATTTCAAAAGATTTACATAATTTTTCTAACAGAGAAATAGGGGATAGACTAGCAGCGCGTCCCGGCTTCGCACGAGTGGATATTAATTTTTAAAACATTTAGGCATAAACGTACAGTAAATGCAGGACATAGCCTATATTAATCAGTGATAATGTAATATTCTAATGGGGAAAGATTTTTTAAAATCGGTCCAGTACTTTTTGAGCCAATTGTTACAAACATACATACAAATCTTTCCTCATTATAATATTAGTAATATAAGGATTATATTCAGCAGTGGATGTCGGTCAGCTGAGTGGGGGCTGGTGGAATATAAAAAAAAGACTACTTATTTGAGATTGAACCAGCTAAAACGACCCAGAGCTAGTTTATTGGTCCGGGATTATGTTCTTGTTACTAATCTATTGCTTTTGCCGAGGGGATATCTCATATATCATCGCTAGACGCTTTTATAGATTAGCTTTTTGTTACACTTGGGATCAAATCAATTATTATGGTTATTGCACAAACACCATTCTGTTTTTACAAGCATTTATTCTACTTGCCCTGTTAGTATGTGTGGGACAAATCTTGCAAATAAATGTTAGACCTGTTATCCTCAACCGATTGAGTTGAAATTATTAATTTAAAACATAATTATAACGATTATGTAAGTTCGGTGACAGTGCAATTTCATGGTACCATCCAGCTGGTCTGATGATGGACTCCGAAGGTGGCCATAGGAACTCCTAAACGAAACGACTTAACCACATCGAGTTTGGGTTCGTTGGATATATCTTCCGAAGCACTTTGGTTCTAGATGATATAAAAACATGATATGAGTTTTTTTTAATGATAAAAATTAACATTTATTTATTTGCCTAGTGTTTACATTTTAACAGTTTGAGAAGGTACCTATTTTTACCCGTGAGACGTGGTATCTTATCTTACTTTGTTATTTAAACCAGTATTTCTATATAAGTTGACATACTCTTTCTTACCTCCAAGCATCAAAACGGCTAAATCAATTTTCATAAACTTGCTACATTTTAAGAAAGAAAGAAAAGAAAGAATATAATTTATTAGACACAACACACAGTTATACAAAGAAATAAAAGACTACTTAGAACCTACTTTAAAACACATAGACAATACACAGATGAACAATAAGTAGGTAGGTACTAAGACTAGTAAGCATTGGGTTGGTACTAAGTAGCCCTTGTTGCCTTGTTGTTGTTGTTTGCCTTGTTGGGTTGGTATTTTGTAGAACTTCGCCTTCTCATTTGGCGAAAAAAGGGAGGATCAAGTCCAGTGTCTTTTCAAATCTATTATGTGCAGTACCGTCAGGTAAATATTACGCTAGTAAGTTATAGGTGTTTAATGCATTAGCCAAACTTAAGTTTTCTATGAAAGTTGAAGCGTTGATGAAAAGTTGGACTGATTTCAATGCAGCTTTAAAGTGCATGCGACCATGCGGCAATAATTTATATTCAAGAGACACCGTGGAAGCAGCCCTTCAGAGCTTTTAAGCGAGAATGTAATTTCTTCATTACAAACGAATCCATAAAAAAGGAGCCGATTTTTTGTTCGGCTTTATGTATTTATTTTTATTTATTTGTTTATTGAGCTAGTACAGAAATACCTTTCCAATAACACTAATCATACATGAATTACAAATGGATACAATTCAAGTTGATAATAATAAGAAGTAAAATTTCATGTTTGTTGTGTATTTATGTTTGTTCGTCTATTTCTTCGTCGATTATATAAGTTATTGGTATAAATTTTTATAGAGAATGATCCCGAGGTGGTCCCATAATAAAAAATATCTATTTATGTAATATATTATATTCCGTATATCAGTTATCTACCCATAACACAAGCTCTGCTTATCTTGGGGCTAGATAATGCTGTGTGAATTGTCCAGCATTATTTATATATTTATTAACATTTAACAAAATTTGTTGGCGTTGTATTTATGGAAAGATTTAAAATTTATTTCTATCCCATGTGGGAACTGATTACTGGGATAAAACGTAACCAATATTTTAGTCCCGGCCCAGCACTATATACATATATGCAAAATTTTTGGCGGTCTGATCAGTAGTTCCGTGCCGTGGGGTCGCGGCGTACGAATATCGATCCCTCCAACTCAACCCGTGGATGTAGTAAAAGCCGACTAAGGGAACCTACCAGAGGAAGGATGGGAGACCATCCACTCGATGGACCGACGACATCGTAGCGGTCGCAGGGAGTCGATGGATGGAGGCGGCTCAGGACCGCTATTTGTGGCGTCGTACGGGGGAGGCCTATGTCCAGCAGTGGACGTGTATGGGCTGATGATGATGATCAGTAGTTTCGGCGTGAAGAAGTAACAAACCTCTATCCAGCTATCTAAATATCCAATCTTTTGCATTTATAATATTAATGTTATGTACAGAATTGGGCCTGTTACAGTTTTATTATAAGTATAGATAAAACAGAGTTCGTTTTTAATAATATTGTCAAAGGTAAGTTCATTACCTTTTATCCCATTTTCTGTGCCGTCTAACCATAGAGCCACTGTATAAGAAGATAATATTAAACTCGTGAGCTCATACACAAGAATTCCATACGAAAATGGAGGTAGGTATAAATTCTCTTTGAATATGGCTCTAATAGAGACGCCGGGTAGAATTCAAGGTTCATTGTTTTGCTGTTGTTATTTTTCCCGAATATAAAAACAAGAAGATACATAAATATATTGAATACTAGCTGCGCCCCGCGGCTTCACCCGCGTATTGAGTTTTGAGCGAACCAACTAAGGAATAAAATCTTTGATAATAACTTTACGACCCTGTTTAGAAACGTAATGGATGATTTTGGAAAAAAAACGTGATTAATTAATTACTTTGTAGTTTTTTTATACCGAGTTATGAGTGAATCGAACCAAAGAATAATAATTTTCCATACAAACTTTTACACCATTTCAAACCCCCTCAGAGGTATTTTTTAAATAGATTACTCTGTGTATTATTCTAGAACTCAACCTATATACGTACTAAATTTCATTTAAATATGTTAAGTAGTTACGAAGATACGTGGTAACAAACATTCACACAAACGTTGACATTTATTATATAACCTGATGTATAAGGTTCAGAAATATTAATGTGGATGATTTCTCTGTATTTAACAGATTTTGTACTATAAGCCCAATCATATAAAAGGATTTACTTTTAAAATTAAGTTATTTATCCGTCAACTGGATTCCATAAGTTCTGCTTACTTTCGGGCTAGATGTTGCTGTGTAGAAATCCAACATAAGGTAAATATAAATAATAAATAAATCGTTTATTTTGTGGAACAAACATTGGTACCAAATATATCATTTTACAAATTAAGGGTAGTTGATACAGAAGCAATGAGATATCGTTTGTTATATAGTTAGTTTAAGCTAACAATAAGTTATTAGGTTATTTTGTCATTGTACATATAAATTACCAAGGTTTCATAATTTTACAAATTCAATTTGTAAAAAGCGCTAGCTCCCACCCTTGGATAACCTGTTTTGTGGGTAGCTAGCTAGGTATACGTCATTTTAACTTCATATCAACGTCGCTTTGTTTTTTCAACAGCATCAAATTGACCCAAAAAGTATGATTGCAAGAGCGACAAACAAATCACGAAATAACTGAAAGTACTTCCAAAGATACTTTGGCCCGACGCCAGCGCAACGCTTAGTTTCAACTTTAACTGGCATCCCTCGGTATTTAAATCCTGTTAACTTTGTGAACGTGATAAAACGTGAAAATTTATCAGCTAAGTTTGGTTCTGTAGTGCTTATACCAAAGGGAAAAGTTTACTGAACTTGCCTTTAACTATCCCTAATGATACTACAGCGTAGACTGCTAGGTGCTGAATAGAACTGCTCCCTTACACTGTCATGAATCACGGAATAAGTATAAGGTGATTTGTTATTATCCCTGACCATCACACTGCTGGGCAAAGGAATGAGAGAAGCCCCATTTCCTCCAGACATTACGATCTTGAGCTACCTCCATCCAATTGGCCAGGAATTTGTCCAGTTCTGCCGTTCGAAGAAAAACCGTAACTATGTTGGCGGTTTTCTTTCTATGACAGCAGAATTGGTTCCACCATCTTTGTCTTGGGCCGTCGCGTCTTCTTCGCTTGGTCGGGCCGCCAACCGGTGGCCTTTTCTGCCCACAGCTCTTCTGGCATGTGAGAAACTTGACCAACCCAATCTCATATACAATTGCAACGTTAATCAATTTAAATTTACAACTGTGATCAACCTCAATTAAACACTATTAAATTGTTTGTCGATCGAGTCAGGTCAATAAACAGCGCACTAAATCAAACAGTCCGAAAATGAATCCATTTCCAAATCAATAGGTACCTGGGTCGATTATGCTTATTGTAATTACTTGACGAATTCAAGTTACTTTTTCACAAGAATGTAATTAATATCATCTATCAAAAGGTTCCGAGATACGCGAGCTTTTTTAAAACCTACTAATTTATTTGCTGGAGAATATTTTTCAGGGTAATGAATTAAATTGGGCGGAAGCCAGAATCAGCAGATCTGTTTGTCGGCCTAACGATGTTTAAGCTAGCCGGTATAAATCGCCGAGCTCGCTGCTCTCGGGTAAATAACTGAGGTCGCTGCTCTCGGGTAAATAACTGGTAAACTTTGTCAAGAAATCAGCTTTGTAGTCCAACTCCTTAAGCGTAAGCACCCGAATCTCTATCATGAACCTGAACACCCTAGATGGATCGACAATTGCACGCACATTTACGTACATTTTGTAGTAGGTACCTTAAAGACACTTAAGCCGCAGAATAAGTAGGTAGAATCCTGCTCTAGTTTAACATTAACCTAATTAATGCTGTCTTTATTTTATAAATTACCCCCACTATAAATACTAAAATGAATTACCCCACGTAAATTACTTTGGTAAATTATAGGAAAATTCATTATAAATAATTATGTATTTTTACCCTATTCGCTTGACTCGGTCGCGCGGAACCACTGAACTCGGCATTCGCCCTATTAATAATATTGCAAAATGATTACCTATTGCATTTATTTTCTTGTATCTTTTGCTCTTTAATCATAATAATACTTTGCAATAATGCAAGAATTTGAATATGCACTCAAAGTTTAAACTACGCAATTTTACTAGTACATTGTTAGTTTGTTTCGTTTAAACGTCCCCTTTCGAAAACTTCCGATTCCGTTTTATAAATGAGAACCGTCAAATAAATTCTGGCGGAAAGCATCGGAAAATTTGAATCTGGTCCCCTATATCTTCTACCTTAAACTTCGATACCTGAATATTTAAAAGGATCGAGTCCCTACTTTAATATTCCCAGACCCCTATTTTAATAGCGACTCTATATTTTTTATTACACCACTGTGATTTACTTTTACTATTCTATGCAGTATATTTTCTACCATTTCATCTGCTCACAGTCACTTCGAACAAAATTATAGTTTCAATACAAAATCAAGGTATTTATTATTATAATAATTGAGTCTGCTTACATTTCTTCATGGCATTAAATAAAAATTATTTTATTGTTTGTGTTCATAATTTATGTATAATTCTACCTATATTTAGGTACTTTTTAACTACTTGTCAGAAAAAAAATTACATGATACGAGACATTTTTCATCATTTTCATTTCTCATTCAATAAATAGCACAAAAGAGCCGATACAATTTTTCACCCCAACCTTGATAGCTACGATAAAATCGGGACAATAATAATTCTCACAGAAATGTCGAAAATACCTTTAAAAGGAATAAAAACCCTTTGTTTTACATCTCACTAATTTAGGGCGCCTCCCGGTTCGGATGGGATAAATCATATTCCTTTTTATTCCGTCCCTATTTTTCTGTAATTGCGAAGAAATTTACCCGCCCGTTATGACTTTTCCTGTTGTGACTTCTTTAATGTCTTTATTTTTTTCGGTTTATATTTTACTGGATACTCTGTTTACACAGAAGCTATTTTGTATTTGATAAAGCCAGTGTTTATTCCAACTTCGGCTTTTGTAATAACGCGATTTCGGGACCACTTGTTAACTTTTAAACTACATATGTCTTTCCCATTGTGATTTTCGTAGCACTTCTGTTGTATTATATGAATCATGAATTTTTTTATATTTCCCCTGGGTAAAGGTTAACCCATTCAACTACATAATAATCGGCTATTTATACCCTTTCTAAAACTCGACAAATACCCAACGATCATCTATTTGAGATGTTCTTTGTTAATTCCCATTCTCTCTCAAAGTCTACGTTCTCCCTTTAATAAATAAAATGCACAATTTTATTGTCCTTCTTCCCTCATCTCTTTTTCCCCTTTCCCGTCATTTTTCCATTACCCTCGTCTCTTTCCCACCCATCTCAATCACTTTCCCACCTCCCCCAATACTATCCCACCTTCCCCGTCACTAGCCCACTACCCCATTATTATCAGTTCCCCACCACCCCATTGTTCTTCTAACCTCCCAGCTACATTCTCACCTATTATACATCAGGACGTCAGGCTTCCACAGCTTGTTTGGAGTTATCCTGAGGTCTTTCACACCGCCGTACTCGCTGTCGTTCCACCTTAGGTTGTAGTCTATCCATTCCTGTCACACGCATGGCATATATTAGTTGAATGAAAGGGAAAGAGAATCGTTAAAGATAAGATTGTGTGATAGTGCTTTAGTGAGGATATGAAAAAATGTGGAGAATAAAATGTGAAATATGTTTACATGAAAAAATAAAATCCTTGGTAACCCTAACCTTATCATCGTAATAAATTCAATGAATTCATCTACATACAAGAATGGTGGAGCGATTGGGAATGCATGGCTGATTCAGGGTTAAATGAGTCATGCATGTTCTTGTATGTATAATGCACGTTTGATAATAATAAACTTGAAGGTAATGTAAGGATATTGTAAGAGCTGACTAAGGGAACCTACCAGAGGAAGGGCAGCCAAGGAGGGCGCAGTCTTCTATGTATTGCATAACACCTTCACTGCGATCACCAATCCGCCTGCCAATCGAGGTGATTTTGACAAAAACTTCCCTAAAACCTATGGCGGGCTTCACTTCAACCGTGTTCGTGTTATGGGCTGATGATATGTGTACATTGGAATGGTAACTATAAAAAATCTTAGATTTTATTGTATATACTGAAGTGTTACGAGTGTGTGTGTTTCATGTGCCTACTTACATATTAGTTGTAATGTAACCTCTTTACAAGTGTCCAAGAGGGACAAATTGAGAGGAGAATTTTTCCCGATTTTCATCTCTATCTTTATGCATATTAATTCGATTTTGAGAAAACTTCGTTTTTCTTTAAAGTAAAAAATATATTTAATGTTAACATAAAACTTTTTACCCTAAACGTAACATCTGCTGCTCCATTAAAACATTTTTGTGCGTCTATTTATTTTTCCAGCGATTTTTAGTAAGCCTTGTAATTTTTGTGATTCAACAGCCTGCAAAGATAATACCCTTCCATTACCCTGTATTGCCCACCCAATGTCCCTTTTGTTCCCTTCATAAGTAGGGGGGATAAATATGAACCCTTTTTAGAACGCCTTTTATCTCCGAGTTAGGAGTACCCACAATTAATTAATGATAAAAATCGCTACGTTTTAATTTAGGCTGGTGTTTTAAAAGGACTGTATTAAAGTGTTGGTTTGTATATTTGCTTGGGTTTATTATTAAGAACCAAATTAGTATAGATGGAAGGTTGAATTTGGTTTGACCTGAGTGTCATGTCCTGACGGTCATGCAGCGCTAAGAGTGATTATTTTGTGTGGTAGTTAAGGTGATTTTTTGCTGCTTAAGTTTGTACATTCTAGTATATGACAAAACACAATTATATTTTATATTTTTACATATTTATAAATCACAGTTTTAAATTATAAATAATACATTGATAACTTATGATGAAGCCAAAAAATATTTATACCTTATTACTACATAAATGTAATTAAAAATGATAATGTGAAATATCATGTTTATATTACAACAGACTTGTTTTTTAACGTGAAATTGATTTCCGTCGTTTTACTCTTATTACGAACCCAATTTAGAAACAATGAACATCATAAAAACAAATGCCTTTCTTATTTTGTTTTGGGTTCTCATCTATTTTAACTCCTCAAAAAAACAAATGAACAAAAACAAAATATCAAACTGTAGGTACAATTTGTATTGGGTACCTTGACAGCGTGTTTTATAAATTGATAAATAAACTAAAAGGATGATGTATCGTTTAGCTTCGAAGATAACATAATGATTCTGAATAAATTTCATACAAAGCCATTGATCTAAATTATTGTGTTATGCTCCACACGGTTTTTCATGTTACATGATCAATGATCATTTTATAAATTCTGAAATTTCCATCCATGACGCCTTGCTTAGAAAATACTTAGTGATTAAAGAAGGTCACAAATAATCATTAACAACTTAAGTCATGAAATCTATAGTTCATAAACCCAAAACAATCCTGATAAAAGAGAACAGGTTGTTGAACAATAAACCAACCATAATCCCATAAAATTAACCAACAATTTCGTTTAAAATAAATCACACGAATACCCAAAGTAATCTAACTACGCGCAATAATATGGCTACCCTTTAATATAACTGTTTAGGAACAATACTGGCCCTTGAAAGTTGCCCACGATATTAGGAAAGTTCTGAACTAGTCGCAGTATCTGTGAGGCCTATATCTGAGGGCAGGGCGTTCTGTTATGAGCCAGAGATTAATTTATGAGCAGTTGTAGGGAATGCCTTTGTTTTTACGATTGCGTTTCGTGCTAATAATAAAAACGCCTTTCAAAATATAGTCTCTCTAAAACTCTTTAATTATAAATTACAAAAAAAATCGAGCAGAGAGCTTCTTTTACTTACTTTTTTTCTTTATTTTACTCCGTATTTTAAAAGTAACTGATTCAAGCGGAACCGATCTCAATGAATTATAAAATTTTAGGATACCTACGGTCCTTGCTATCTTTTCTGCAATATATCTCAATTTAAAACCCTTCAAAAAGATTTAATGGTAAACCCTCGAAAAATATATCTTCGCCTATCTATCCCACAAAGTATATAGAAGGCATCTTCCCCATTGACTCCCAACCTTGGCCGATTTCCCTAGTTTAGACCTCTCGTACACACTTGAAATGTGTCACTCGCCCATTCACGCTTGAGGTGAACTTTGGCCCGAAGTGTTATATTACTTAAATTTGAGGAACTTGCCTTATCTGCAAGAACACCTATTCTTTGACCGAATTTGCTATTTGACCAAAGGAATTAGGGAGTTTTGATCATCATTCTCGTTTAGTTTTTGTAAATTATTTTCATAAATATTTAATGAAATTTTGTCGACGTCATACTATATTATGATATGAGTATACTTCATTATGACATAAAATTTTCTTAAATTGAATTAATTTTATATGAATTGTTTTACTATTTGAATTAATTGTGTATTATGAATTATTTTATTACTTTTAGTTTCTTTTTTATCTTAAAGATAATTATTTTTAATTTTATTTTTATTTTATTGTATTTGTAGCTACTACGAGTTTACATAGGTTATGGTCGTTCAATGTGCTTATTTTTCGAGAAATGACTTCGCCATTTTTCTAACATTCACTCTCAAGGCTTTTACAAGAGCCCAAAGAAAAATCATAATACAAAAAAATCTGGACAAATTCAATCATAACCAATTCGTTTAAAAAAAAAAACTACAAAAATGCCTTTTTAACGCGTCGTAAGGGTTATTATATAGGTCATATATTTTACCCATAATCCGTAGTAGGTGTTCATTTGACTTTTCATATTCGGTAAGTATCCAACCCACACTAATATCCACACATATATGTATAAAGTATCTTACCAGTACTATATTATAGTACAAGGTCAAGTACATTGTGTGTAAAAAGGGTAATTTTGCAGCACCCTTCATCAGAGTAATGTACGCGGGTTTTGGTGTCAATGTTACCCTCATAGTCGTAACCTTGTCCCGTTTCGGAGCAACCTGGGTTAGGTCATAAACTGTGAGTTAGTGCTCAAGTCTCTTATTAACATACGGAGCCAAGAATGTTATCTTCCAGCACCTTCAAAAAAGGGAGGTACTCTCAATTTGAACGACAGGTGTTTTTTGTTTGTTTTTAATTCAGAACTCTGTAATTTGTAAAATTATTTTTGTTTCTTAACTGACTTCAGAAAAGGAGGTTCTCAATTCGACTGTATGTTTTTTTGTATGTATGTATTTTAAGCGATATATCCGCCAATTATGAACCAATTTTGAAAATTATTTCACTATTATATAGAAAATGATCCTGAGGTGGTCTCATAAAAGTTTTATTTCCAGGAAATTAGTATTTATCCCGAAAAACTTTAAAACAGTGTAAAAGTAAGGGAATTTTAAGTCACACACCAAATTATTGTGTTGAGCGTTAACTTTGCCATGTAATTTTTAACCCTATAATGTCTCCCTTCACTTTATGTTACGGCGGAGCTAGCCAGTACGTAATATTTTTAACTTTCGTTTATTCCTGAGAGATTCTAGAGTACAAATCGAGCACGAATTAAATGTACCCTAACATGGCCAAAATCTTCATGCCCAACAACTAAATACTTTTCTACTTATTTCAGGAAGCATAATTAAACAATCGCTTCCTTCAAAATATTATGATTTTCCCCAACCCACAATAACTAAGCTTGTAATTTTGCAACGTCCGTAATTTCAGCTCTAAAATATTCCCGCCAACTGTACAGCGATTATGAAACTGTCAAATGCTGAGCTGTCATAGCAACGCATGTGAGTGAGCGAGACAGCGCTATCTAATTTCTTCGTCAATATAAGCGAGTAAGCGAGAAAGTTGCCTCCCCACCTAGCGCCCGCTCGCCTTAATGCGCCCCTTGAAGGGTTGGTTGTCAATCACTTTGGGTTTAACCACGGCAGCGACAACAGTGCTCGCGGGATATTTCACTTTGACATGCGGCTCTCCACAAACTAAGCTATTTACTGTTCACCACATCTAGTTTCTGCCATGAACGTCTGATAAAGCCTGATGATAGGATTTTTGCTTTTACAATTCCACTATAATTTTACGCCATTATTGATTTGTAAGGCTTATGAATCACCAAGTACCTTACCTCTCAAGACAACGTATTCCACTGAAACTAAAAGCAAACCTAACATTCCAAATATAAGGGTCATTTTCTATGAAATACTTATTCAAAGAGACCTTTACGACTCATTATGGCTCAATGTACCTAAGACGAGTGCGGCATGTTCGGGTGTTGTAAGGGTTAATTGCGAGCCGTAGATGTTTAAGGGTTAAGTCGTATGAATGGACTGTTAGTATTTTATGTGTTGTACTTGGAAACCGTTTATCGTTGTTTGCAGTTGGGAGTTGGGCCTAATAGTCCCATAACGATGCAATAATTTTATTATATCCTAAGAATGTTGAATATGCGTTCATAAACTCGAAAACTAGGTCTCTCTCTACCTTTTAAAATTCGCGTCAAATACGCGAAATTTCAAAGTTTTTATCAGTCAGAAAAGTAAACATACGGTAGGTTCTTACTTATCTATCTTGCTCTTGGTATTTATTTATTTATTACATATGTATACATAATATATTTTCTACTTTATGTATATTATGTTACTTTATTAGTAGAAAACCTAAACCTGCCGGCCTACCGTAGGCTCATGCTGTAAAAATGCTTTATAAAACCACTTTACTCCAAATGTATCTGAAAAACATTTATCCTTTAGGTAAAAATTTAAATAAACATATTTCTATTTTAACTGAGCTGAAATACCGAAAATAATACAGTATCAAAATTATATCAAAAATCCCACATAGGTTAAGGACCGATAAAGTCTATCTGAAGCACGTATTTAAAATAAACCTTTGGAATCTAAAGAATAGATAAGATTACAATAAAAAGTTTTTCATTTTCCGTTAAACCGTAAATGAACAGAAAAGCAATTAATGCCAATAATCAAAAGGCTCAATAACTCGGAGTTTAACTTCAGTAATTATATTTTCAACAACTCGCAACATCTCGAAAGAAAACTTTAATAATTGATTCCTTGAGCGAATTAAATGAGTGCTGATGTTTTAACGGCAAAGAATTTGAATAAGGAAATGTTTTGGCCTTCTTTTATTGTTTCGTTTAAATTAATTCGAAACAATATGCTAAGAACCTCCTTGATTTGGTCACTGTTGATATAATACCAAAGAGGCGGTATTCGGTTGGGCAAAAAAGGTTGAGTATCCAAAACGTTGATAGTTCAGCGCTGAGCAGCGTTGCATGGAATGTTTTTGTGTTGTGTGACTGTGATGAAAACAATGTTCAAAAATGTGTGTATTTATTTGCCCAGGGTGGTTTTTGTATCACTGCGGCCAACGACTATCGGGATCGCCACTTAAAAAAAATGCGTGTAGTTAAGTTACTTAATTATCTTTCAGTGTGTAGTGACTTAAAAACTAAGTTCATATATTAACATTTGTTAGTAAAACAGGTATGTTAGTATTATCAAATATCCTCTGACAAATATCAAAACAAAACCCTAGGTACTTGATCCATGGCATCGAATTATGACTTAAACCCAGTTGTAGAATACGACCCTTTGTGTACAGATGGTGGTGAAATGAAGCCCTATCCCTTAAATCAAACTTGTGGTAATATCTCGAGATATTGTTTGTTCAGACGACAAACTAAATTAATTTGGTCCAGACGCGTTTCTGCATATTGACTCAGCAGTTCGTGTGTTCTTACAGACTTGGTCCTCGGGATATATCTCCTTATTTGAGTGAAGTTAGGAATTATATGAACATATTCACGTTGTAACGGTCGCAGGGAGTCGTTGGATGGAGACGGCTTAGGACTGCTATTCGTGGCGTCGTTTGGGGGTAGCCTATGTTCAGCAGTGGACGAGTACGGGCTGATGATGATGATTCAAGCTGTCAGGACTGAACAAGAAGTGGACTAGTTCATATTGCTAAAATTTAATGATAGTAATGTTAATTTGATTGTGACATGGCAACAATATTATGAAATGACATAAACACTGGTAAACGGGATTCGAACCCGTAACCAGTGCTTCAATGCAGGATTGATTTCATTGAAAAAATATACATTGAAGAGAAATTACGTATTAAGACATAAGCTTACACATGGAAGAAATATAGTAATATAATTAATATTCTAGATATAGGAAAAACATTTAACTCACCTTAGATTACAAAAGCAAATTAACATGCTAATTAAAACATGCAATAGAACTGTCACTACAGATAGGATACGAAACAGCATGCAACAATCACGAACCACAAAGTAAATTCAAACATACAAACAAAAATGTATATTCAAATATACAACTTTTTTACAGAATTTACATATACATATCTCCTAGTTTCTACTCTCTCTAACGTTCCTTGCGGGATCTGACTCTGCCAGTACAAGACAAAGGAGGGGGGACCACTACTTCCGGGGGGGGCTAAGCTGCCGTATTGGTAAATGCTAAAATAATTATTCATTTTATCAGCTCAACCACATACCTTCATTGCTGGTTAAAACTACTCATTCATTTACTATTCTCTGACTTATTTATAAAAATATGTTCATATTTATATACAGCCAACATTAAAAGTATGCTTAAAGCATTCTTTTTTATTTTGTTTTAATCTTTAAAATAAAATGTAACATAAATACTTAACAAAATAAAATGGATTCGTTAACATTTTAACCCCCGAATACTCAAACGAATCTCAGATTTAAGCACGACTCAAGTGACGATTTTTTGACAGATTTTCATTGAAAGCTGTCAAAATATCGCGACATAAGACGTGCTTACATCTGAGTTGCGTTTGAGTATTCGGCCTTAAATCTCTTTTTAATATAAAAATTAAATTTCAAATAATATAAAAATAATATATAAAATTGTTATAAATACACGCTAACTTTATATCATATCGACTGCTCAACGAGTCTTTTCACAAAAGATATTCCAGATAAAGTAGAAATTTTGATAATGTTTCATTTATATTTTATCATTCCATGGCCATGCATATTTTGTAAATACTACAAATACATAGGTATATTTGAACTCTAAACCATATAAACGAAATAAATAGCAGGTACCCAGGAAGTGCATATATATAATCAATTTACAGTGAATATACCATTTCATAAAACAATACATATGCATATAGACAATAAATCTCATCCATACATATATTAATCCATAGCTAATAACTGTCGAATTCTACCTAGTCATTATTGTTTTAATTAATAAACCACATAAAGTTGGTTTTGTGCTGTTTTAATTATTTAGTCATGTTTATATGTATATTAGTGTCAACAATTAGTGCATACTTTAAACTGCAATACTTTATGCATTGTGGGCTATACAGTTCTTTTTTTTGAAATATACAATTTCTTGTCTAAACTTTAAATCATATGTACCACCATATTTTACCTATTCTAACATTTTATCCCAGACAAATCAGTCTCTATAGAAGAATATAAAAACAATTTATTTAACTTTCCATTACAGAAACTTTTGTTAGGGTGAAACGATGAACGTACCAAACAAGGGTCCACTTAAAACTTTCAATGCAACAAGGATTTTCACGTCTGAACAAATCGACCCTTTAGTATCAACAATGTCAGCCTACTCAAGGCTTCGATAAAATGTTCGTTTTTCTGTTCTTTCGTAGAGGTATTTTTATCTATTGGACTCTAATTCTCTTTCTCTCTTTTTTATCTTCGAATCTATCATGATTTGCTGTCACCGGTCATGCCACGGTAGTTTTAAATCATGTCGACATATAAGGTGTTTCAGATTTTATCTTCTGGCAAAACGTCTTCGGTTAAAAGAAAACGCGAAAACCCAACGTCAAATAACGTTGACGTATGTTAGGGATTGCGAAACTTAAAAGATCGGTAAATAGAACGACTTTTAAAAATTAAACCGGTCAAGTGCGTGTCGACCCGCCTACGGAGGATTCCGTATCATTCTCGTACATAACTATATCGCCAAAGTAAACATAAAAAGCTTTTATTAAAAAGGCATCTTGTCCCGATCATCTTGGATGGCTATCCAAGTACCGTGCCCGACGTTGATTATCTTCGTTGATCGGTTTTCAACGTGGTATGGACGCTGGACCCCTTAATTATTTTTTAATGTTTTGTTATAGCAACAAGATAAATACACACTCTACCTTTTACAGTTCATGAGATACAGCCTGCTCACGGACGGGCAGACAGATGGAGAGACAACGGAGGCTCAGTAATAGGGTCCCGTTTTCACCCTTTGGATACGGAACCCTAAAAAGAAAACCTTTAGTAAGCTTCTTTGATGATGAGTTTAAGATGAGTATAACCTTTACGGGCTGAAATAGCCCGGAAACGGAAGCAGCCGCTGTCAAAAAAAGGTTACCTCAAAGAATCAGGGTCGATTTTCCCACAACTCGCTTCACCTAGCTTTAGTAAAATTACGAATAAAGCTCCAGCAAAAGAATATAGAGGCTATACATTTTTAAATACTTTGTACTACATATACAATTACTTTTATTGTGGACTTGATGACGTCGTCGTCTGAAATTGTGGAAACCTAACCTTACTTGTCAGTATCAGGTAGCTAATTAAATTCTACAGCGTACCGTTTTCGTTATGAATGTTATGATACAATATCTGAAACACCTTACATTATAGCATGCGATGCATGACACAATAATCTACGACTACAAGGGTCTCCCGAGCTCAAGCCTGGACAAGAATATCCAAGAAATAACCCAAAAGCACGTCACAAGACAATAAATAACGCCGCATAACCCACAATGCAATTAAACTTCAGAAACAGACAGAAAAACAGAAGAAGACAGAACAAAAAGAAGGTAAATAAGAAAATGAAAGAAGGAAAGATAGAAACTCAAAGAAGTTTTAGTGTCAAGTTTTAGATTGGTTATTTAATCACACTTACCAATGACAGCCATATATTGGTTATAAGTAGTTGATTCTTCTCGTCCTATTGGTTAGACGATGTCAACAAAACAGAAAGGGCTCAGTCAGTATGATATCTAGAGAACTGTTCCACACCGTTGGGACAATGCCGAGGCAAGGGCGATCCGCGAAAAAGAACCTTCATGCGTTGTTAGAACGTTTTCGTGAATCGCCGGACACACATCTAATATCATGGTACCTACAACAGTTTAACACCGATAGTCCATGCGACATGTTTGCCGCGGAGGTGGCGCCCTCACTTCCGCCACCGGAAACCTTGTGCTAATAGACTTAAAGTGACTTTTTGAAGTGCATAAATCGTATAGTGCTGTGAAGAATGAAGAAACAGATTGTATAGTCTGTGGTTTTACCGTTGGGGGCGGTCGGCGAAGGCGCCAGGCTCGGCTCCTACCACTTACCAAGTTGAGCCAGACGTTCGTAGTCAGGATTTGATTTTTCTCATCCTTTATTTGTAAAATGAACGCGCCGTCGCAAGAAAGATACAATAAAATGTGTAAACAATACGCCGCCGGTGCTTTGATATCACCCCTTATCTACAAGCTGCTTAAAACAAAGTCGCTATGATCTGACACGCATTGTAAGCTTCACCCTCAAAATTATTATCAGCACTCTATCTAGGCGTTTATGTCCTTTCCCACAAACACAATTAATTAAACTGTAAATTATCGTCAAAAAAGTCTTTATAATGAAAAGCGGCTTAATCTTGTTGTACAGACCAGCGCCTAATCCAATGGCCTCGATAATTTAACAGACTCGTCGCCCATTTCGTCTCGAAGCAGTAATTAAAAGAATATTCTAGCGAATAACAGTTTTGATGGAGTATTTCATTATTTAATGGCGATAAAACAAATTTGTACTTTTACGTTTTACAGCAAAAGATTCTCCGCGCTTTAAAAGAGTAATAAACCTTTTAAATTGGAATTCTTGTGACCTCAAGAGGTTATAAAATCCTTTAGACGCACTCTTTCTCTGAAAACTTGAGAGGACATCGTTTGTGGAACGTTGCTCGGAGATACTTACAGCAATATTCAATACTGCACTCAAGAGAACTCGGAAAATAATGTCGTGGAAAGCGCAAATAAGTTGCAACGCCTGCGGGCACCGTCGTCGCAGTACTTTGTTCCTTGCTTTCTCACGTATTTTTCCCCTTTTTTATAGAACTTTTGTACCCAGTGCACTTTTTTAACATTGAACCACAGTCAGTAACTGAATTTTCAACGTTTCTATTTGCGCAATCATTCGGGGATCTAGAATATCGTATAAAAGAACGGGCCCGTTGGACCGCAAAGGGTCGCAGTAAAGACCAGAGGATTTTAGAGCACGTATTTTTTGAGGCACAATCAGTGTCGTGTAATTTATATGCCTTTATTTGTAGCTGGAATGTATCATTACGCAACATTCCTGGGCAAACCCAATAAGATATTACAGGAATTCATTAGATTTGACCTTTTTGGGATCGCGTTCAGAATTAACATTCCTTGGCTATTTTCGGTTTCTTATACATGTGTTCTTTTTTTAGCTGCAGTATTGGGGTACGTGATGGCAATGTTCGTCCATACAGTCCGTGAGATATGACCACACTCAGGTTAAAAGGGAACGGTTAAGGCTCGGAACGGAGCACGCCCACGCAGTACGTGATGAAACTCCGCAAGCGTGCGCCACTAACCACTCGAGTTGTCGAATCGTAATTGAGAACGGTTCGAGGTGTACAGAATTAGGCTCATTTACTTGAGCGTTGTTTTGAACTTGGCACGTTTTTGTATCTATCTGCTCAGCGCCGGTGACTTAAATCCCGGGCCGTTGGTTTTGTGAATAATTTATTTGGAAGGGTAATTTGAAAGAATCCTTTGGCTATTTTGGGGAACCCAGCGTCAATAAGCTCGGAATCAGAATTATTCATATCGATATCAGCAATTTATAGACTTATTACAAATAGCTGCGTATACAGTCCCGTTTAAGGTAACAGACGCCTCTTCTACTTAAATAAGGTTCTTATAAGTGCTTATGAGAGCTATAAAAGCCCCTCGAACTGTATAAGTGCCATAAATGGGATTCTATAGGGCACATTATGAAGGAAACCATCTGTAATGTATTATTAACATACGGCGCCAGAGGCAGTTCCCCTTCAATACACAAGACATGAGAGATCCCGCAAATATCAACATTAATATTAATCAAAATCTAATATTCGTATGCAAACATTAATTTAGGAAACTAATTTCTAGCGCTCTAAGCTGTTTGTGAGAGTCGTTAGTGTGTTTGATCAAATTATCCGTTTTTAAAAGCTTTTATTCTACTCGCACTGTTAGTTTGTGTGGGACAAATCTTACAAATGAATTTTAGACCAGTTATCCTCAACCGATTGAGCTGAAAGGCATACATACATAGTATGTAAGTTCGATGATAATGCAATGTCATTGTACCATCGAGCTGTTTTAATGACAGGGACCGAAGGTGGCCATAGGAACTCCTAAGCGACACGACTTAACCACGTCGAGACTGGGTTCGTTTGATGTGTATTCCCAAGGACTTAGTCCTAGATGATTTATTAATAAGAACGTTTTTAAAAAAGTTTTTTAAATATTAAAAATTTATTATATACATAATAAATTCAAATTTAAATTCTCATACGAGAGACATTGTTCCTTGGGTCATTTTAAAGCTTCTGAAGTTCTAAGAAACGTTTACTTTGTAAATGAGTTTCTATACAAATTGGCCAGTTAGTTCTTGTACCCTGTGTAATTTCTAATCAAAGGATTTTGTTGCCCCACTTGGGATAATATATTTCGAACGCTCTTCTGTAAGTAGGTACCTATACTGGTGGGAACAACATAGGTACTGGTGGCTCCTTAGTCACACCAGCGCGTGACCACATGGTGTGACCACCGGCTATGCATCTTGTTCTCGTATATATGTACCTTCACTGGTGTTCATACATACTACATGACTATAAACTGTGGTCATGAAGTGACATGGTCTATAATGTCGTTAGTAAAGTGCCCACACAAACACTTGGACTCTCCCAGCTTTGTTTATGACTTGTTTACAGCCAATAGCTTGACAACCAACCTGCAGACGAATTTGCGACCAATTTAAGCCCTGAAGCTACCGACTCACCTAACGACAATAACTCACGTTTAATGCCGTAAAATTTATACGATTCTATCGGTCAATACCAATTGGAATTTCAAACATACAATTCGGTTGAAATTTCTTGCTTCGAATTTCCAACTTGTAATTTATACGGTCAAACAGAACACTGATATTACAACTTTGTTATTCGCTAAAATATTCCCCTTATTTGAGCTGTATAATATAACCTAGTTTCACAGACGACCCTTTTTGCACCAACATATCCAATCGGATCGGATACCGAAACGGATTGGGTAAATGAAACAGCGATTTATCAAATACTGATTAAATCTTGTTCTCTCAACAGTGATTGATCAATTCTTTGCTAACGACCTTTTAGTTCAATTCTAAAAAAGACAGACATTTCTCTAATCACGAGCTTCTAGCCATTTTGTGGAATATTTCAGGCAAAATTGGGTCGTCTGTAAAAGCTTTCGAATGCTCGAAATTGTTATCGATACATCAGTAATTATACAGGGCTATTTGATTTCCAATAACCTTGTATATCGTCAGTCACGCGCTGACGAACAAGAGGACTTTGTTTGCATTACACCTTATTAATAACATACTATGAACGATATCGTAAGGTAACGATGCAAAATTTGTTTGTTGATTAAAATGTAAATAACACTACACATAGATGTTGCCATCAAGATCCAATTATTTTCATACATAAGTTACCACCTCCATGGGCGTGTCTTGTTGCGCCACTTATTTTTATAGCAACTATTTGTGTCATCACGGCGATATCATGAAGATATAATCTATTTTATGCTGCGTTGCGAGACACCCGCCTGTGTAGGTAGTCCCTTACATACGTATAAAATGCTTGTTTCATTTCGATCATGGTAGGTATGCTAGATATTGTGTAATGAACCAAATAATAGCAGATCATTAGAGATGCACGGTAATATTACATAATTATACGAAATATTATATTACGAAATCAGAGGAAATTTTATTGTTCGATGGATATTATCAATTAATATGTTTGGCTGGAAACTCGTGCATATTTAGTGATCTTTTGTAGACACACCTTTTTTATAATTATTTTCTATAATTATTTTCAGGAACCAGAAAACTTTGGCTAGCGTATTATTAGATCAAAAGCAGGGAAGGCAAACCTTCTGCAAATAAGGATGCTTTTTAGAGGTAATTGAATGCTAATTTCGACATTATAACATCCGTTAAAATCTGTCTTCTAATTCCGCTATTAAGCTCTCCCGCTGTTTCCCCAAAAAAAAACTATAGGCGTTGTGAAATAAAACACTGAATCGCTGAAAAAAAATGATATCGCCAAAGTCTAGTTCCTAATAACCTTTGTTGTAGTGCACACCAAACAAACACACGTGTTCTTGTTTTGTGCATAGTTATTTTACACTATCCGGCACGACATTCCGTCATTTTTGTCTTCCATAAGCGATACTATCAGAGTATCCCCGAATAAAAGATTAATCTATCTTATTAACAGATGCCGTGCAGCAAAGTGTAAAATTTACGGCCTTGAATCTGAGCAATGATTTCGATATTTTTGGAGAGCTTATGTCGTATCGAAATAAAGATGAAATAGGGAACAATATATCATATTGCACACGTTCTGAGCTCTCCCCTCGGGCAAGAATTCCGGACAAAAGTGCTCTGGATTAATAGTATCAAAACAAAATCGTTGCTCAAGTTCAAGACCACGATTGTCACGTCTTCTTTAGTTTATAACTTTATGTTCTTGTTCTTACCACGTCAATGATCTGCTGTAAGGTGAGGCCAAAGCGCACCTCGAGCGGGTCGCTCTCGTTGGCCACCGGTCGCTCCAGCGTGTTATAGGAGGCCAGCAGCGAGTTGAGTAGCCGCTTTTCGTGCGGGCCTTGCTCCGATACTGTTGACATCAAAAGGAATATTATAAGTAACACCTTCAGCATCCACCTTCCAATTATTATACACCATCAGAAATATTGAGGGCCGCATCCACCCGTTTTTGTTTATGCTCTATGCACTGAACACTGGAGGACTGTGTCCAGTGTTCAGTGTACGGAAGGTTTATCAGCCTAGGTTATGTTTCTGATGCTGTTAATCACAGGGTGGATGCACAATTTGTGTTTAAAAATATTTTGTTAGTAAAAAGTTGATTAAGCTGAGATGTTGTGTTAGATTTACCCTTATACCTTGTACCGATATGTGTACTACGACTTTGTTTTATACTCGTTCTTCAGAATGAAACCTTTTGAGGAACTTTTGTAGAAACTATACGATGTTCACCGCGTTCTAGCTAAATGCTTTTCAAGATAGAGCTCGAAGTTCGTCTTAAGGGTAGGTACCCCGATTATCGCAAGGTCAAAAGCCACTAAATCAAGGGATGCGATCTACCCCTAATAGTTTTCCATTAAAACTAGCCCAACAGACGAAATAATACCCTCATTTCTCCCCGCAAATTGGACAAATCCTCATAAGTTCATCCGAACATCTGCGGCAAGAGAAACGGCTGGATAACTCGCCTATAGCTACCTACACCTAGGTCCTTAAACACGAACACCTACGCTAGCTTAACGGTATAAAGCTCAATTCACTTTGCAGCCACAAAGTCCACCTAGAAGGATCAGCAATAAACACTCATTTTGGAAGCTTACCAGCTCTTATACCTGATGTATGAAGCTAGAAAGCGATAGATATACTCGAACGAACAAGTAAGAAGGACAAACATACTTGACAAAGGCTAGCAATATATCCGATAGAAGCCTCTTGGGCACTCTTAATAGTTTCTGACTGAAATAAATATTTTTTATGCGAGATCTTGCCAAGTTTTCTTCTTAAAGTTGCTATCGATTCTTCTTTATCAGTCTCGGTGTTACTGGCTTGTTTTTGAAAGGCAGTCGATTTATCTTTGTTATTATAGACGATTCATGCAACGTCTCGAAACGTTATCTGAAAGGGTGACTTTTCATGAACGATGAATAGCGTTCATTTCGTGAAAAGGCAATTTTTCACCTACCCTTTCAATTGTTGATAAAAGTATATTGGGCTCTATCTTTCAAATCTGAAGGTTACTTTTTTGCCAAGCACGTACAATATAATACATATATTATATAAGTACCATTTGCAAAATCATTTCCTAAAACACATGTGTCGACACATTTGCGCCTTCCCATCATTCGAGCACATCCGTGAGGGCTGGTTCGGCGGCAGATTTGGCCAAGGATCTCAAGAGGCGCAAATATGCAGGTCTCGACAGAGCTTACGCATTTGCTCCCCTTGGAGTCGAGACCTAGGTCCGTGGGGTACCGAGGCTCTCCGGGTTTTCAAAAAATTATCTGAACGCATGATCCAAGCGACGCGTGACCCGAGAGCTGGTGAGTGTCTGGCGCAGCCATACAGCGGAGCAATGCAGCCAGCGTCTTGGGGACGCTTCCGACTGGTATGATATGGACCAGTTGAGCTATCTATAGATTATTTGCAACAATCTGCAGTTAACATAATTGTTTAAATTTTTAATACTAGTTTAATTTGTTTATATTATTTGATTGTTATTTTCACCTTTCCTGAAAGAAATAAATGTATTTTTAACTACAACCAATCACACGGTTAAAAAAAGAGCTTTATAATAATACATTAGGTAGATATATTGTGGGTTGTAGCTATAAATTAGAACTGGCTCAGCATGAATACTAGGTGTACTGGTAGACCAAATACACGCAGCGCTGGTCTTGCCCCGGTTCCTACCATCTGTAACAGGCAGTGCACAATGACATAATATGTATTATTTATTTATTAAGAATACTTTATAACATCATAACAGGTTTTTTTTAACCCTAAGGCGATGATTATATGTATGTATTTAGTATAGGTATATAATTTATGAAGTAGTAGTGGTGCAATATTTAATATTGACTATTTAACACGACTATTAATATTGTTTTTGTTATATAAATATTGTTTTTTTATATAAAGTAAGCTTGTCGCCGGCTAGACGTCCGTAACGCCAACATAAAGGTTATTGGCTGAAAAACAGCGCTGAGCGGCAACAGTTCAGCACATGCTGAGCCAACACCTATTTCGGCACAGGGTCATGGGGCAAAACTCGAACTAACGCCAATCAATTTTGTAACCTAGGATAAGAACTTCCGTGATCTATATTTCTGTTTGTTTTTTATGTATTTAATGTGTGTGTCGAAATAAATGATATTCTATTCTATTCTATTCAATATACATATTATTATGTGGTATATGATATTACTAGCTGCCCGCGCCTTCGCCCGCGTTTTATCGGTATCAAAAATTTACCTAATATACCTATATGTTGTTATTCCAGGTCCCAAACTATACCCATACCAAATTTCAGCCTAATCGGTTCAGTAGTTTTTGCGTGAAAGAGTAACAAATATCCATACATCCATCCATACAAACTTTGACATTTATAATATTATAAAGTAGGAAGTAGGATAGTTCACTTATATCAATTTAATTGATGTAATTTTTTTTTAAATAGTAGTTTTTATGAAATGGTCGGTAGCAGATTATGCTAGTTTTTTGCAGTATTTAGACAAAATCGCGTGCGTAGTAATAGTCCATTTACGCTTCTGTTGCTATAAACGGGCGCACCCTATGAAATGGGTTATTCCGAACGTCTCACGTGAGACGTCCTCAGTCGCAACGTCTCACGAAAAGTATTCCCAACGTCTCACATTGCCTTGTCACAACGTCTCACAAAAACTCTGAGAGTATCTTATTACAATCTACAACATCTATAGATCATGTTTTTCAATAATGGCCATTAACGAAGGTCAGTTGAGCTACCTCTAGATTGCTTTCAAAAGTCTGCAGTTAGTTCAACTGTTTCAATTCTAAATTCTGTTTTAAAAAATACTTATAAAAATAAATAGGATTTACTTTTATATGACAGCTGTCAATCTGACGGTTACTGGCATATGTCTCACGGTGACAGTAATAGTCACTAAGCACGACATGCTTGTTGCATGATGAAAGCAATCACGTTCAACGTGCGATGATCCAATGGATAAAAAATAAATCAGCGTACGAGCTTAGCTTTTCATAACAGAAATGTTTACAATACTACTGGGATCTGTAAAATGTAACTATGCGTGGGAAATAGAGGCAACCTATGAATTTATTTTAAGGTTATTGCTTGTTTTTTTACTGACGAAAAATAAAAAAGGAGGTTTTATTTTGTTTGGTTCACAAATATTGTACCTATTTTATTCGGAGAACAAACAGTTTTACACACTTTATGAATAAACATACATAACCAATTATGTTCATCTATGTATATATGTAAAAGTGTGTATATAATAGATTCAGGCGTTACTTTGCGGAAATCCATTGCAAAATATTAGAATGAAAAAATATTTTACACGTATGTAATTTTTTTTTATGTAACTTCGTCTTATTTCACTGTGAATGATGTACCGATTTGGAAAATTCTTTCACGATTGTATGGAGGATGGTCCTGAGGTGGTTCTATACAATGTGTCTGGTCACCGGTGTCGGAGATTTTGGGGGGGTGAAATCCGGTAAATTTTATCGACAAATCACTATCCCTATTTGTTTTTTCTCTCTCCATGATAAAATGGCAGCCATTTTGTTTTCTGCACGGGTGCTTGTACTGATTAAGCTATAGCTACCCAAGTAGAGGTCCTAGGAAGACGATAGAGGACTCATTTGATAGCTAATAATGTAGACAATAAAGCAATGATAACATTGTTGCACTTTCTATTTTATGATAGAGGAAAAGGGAATTTAAGATACAAAAAAAAAGCTTTTTTATAGCATTTTTTAAAATAATTAGCTTTGAAGTAGTTTTTTCAATAAAATCAATTAATTTTAATATCGTTTTTTCTTTAGCGCTAGAAACTTTGCGTGTGGCCCTCGTTTTAAGACTGACAAGAGTCACACATCCGCCGACAAGATGAAAAAAGCTCAGTCGTCCTCCTAGAATATTCGTACGCTGAAATGTCGCCCCAAGCCCCCGGGATGCGTCGAGTTTAGTTCAGTGTGATCACTCCATGAGACTCTTGGGTCTTGGTCTTGCATGTAACAAGTACGAGTATGAATAGTAAGTACCTATTTATGACAACACTATTAACAATTCGTGTGATTTTTCTCAGTAGTTTTAAATGAAATAACACATGACGACCGATGTGGCGCGGCGGGCGAAGGTCCGCCTGCGACGCAGTTGGTTGCTCGTCGATTCCCGCCTTCGGAAAGATATTTGTATGTCCTGCATATATTTGTTCCGGGTGTTCTGGGTATGTTTCTATTTATAGTAAAAAATATTTATTTATTTCAAACACGTGTAACACTATATCTTTTATATAAAATTTCCATGTCACAATGTTAGTTACCGTACTTCTCCGAAACGGCTTTACCGATTTTTATCAAATTTTATATGCGTATTCAGTAGGTCTGAGAATCGGCTACTATCTATTTTCCATACCCCTAAGTGATAAGGGTTGAAGGCAAAACAACGTTTGGCGGGTCAGCTAGTATGTATGTATAATAGTAATATATACATATCTATGTAATTTTTTTTATTATGAATATCATCGTCTAGTACATAGTACCCATAATAATACAAGCTCTGCTTAGCTTGGGGCTAGATGATGCTGTGTGGATTGTTCAGAATTATTTGAGTATTCTAACGAACTACTCTCTAAAAAAAATCGATAGGTAAAGCTTAGGTTCGCTCACGTATCATATTTTTAGAGGCACTAGTTTTTGGCATGATGCCCAACAAACAGCGGATAAGGTAACACAAATCTATCCGAATTGGTAAAAATGTATTCTCTAACGCAAAAATTTCTACCAATCATACTGAGGCAGTGTTACCACATCCTCAGCACAGAAGTGGTACAAATAATACTCCCAAACCGGTTGTACTAATCTTAATGGGTACACGGAAGGGGTAAGTTCTACCCGTGCAATTTTCCCCAGCAACTTTAACCCGGGCAAGTTTGATCCAGGATTATCATTAGAGGTGCTTACAGCGCCTGCTTACAGCTTATTGGGTTAGTAAACTAAGGTAAGTTTAGTTCTGCAAAAATTTAAGTTTTGCGGGATAAATACTAATCCCCTAGGGATAAAATTCATCACTACGGGAGGACCACCACGGGATCATTTTCTATACAATAGAGAAAGAATCTTCAAAATCGGTCCATAATTGGCGGAGATATCGCGGCGTAGTGTTGTACATACAAAAATAAAAACAACATAAAGTCGAATTGAGAACCTCCTGCTTTTTTGAAGTCGAAAAAAATCTGTGACACGTGATTTTTTAATTTCTTTTTTATTTGGATGATTTACTAGAGATAATCCACCACAAAGAATAGTCATAATCACAAATAATTACAATTTTTATCTACACAGATACATAAAGTTTAGATTAATATCAACAAAAAATTGAAGTGAAGAGAATATCAATAACACCTTATTTCTTATTTGATAATAATAACTATGTTTATAGTATAAAATTTGACTTGTCTAAGTGCTTATCTTGTAGGCCTAAAGAAATAAAGTTATTGATTCTGATTCTGATTCTATCTTAATTTTTCCGAAAGATAAAATTTCTGTTTTAATAATAGGAACTCAGGTTTCATACATAACACATGTGTTACCTATCGATAGAGCTCTCTGTAACTACTGATAATGTATGTATCTGAGCCCATCACAGACGTAACTGTAATATATTGTAATATACCGTGCTATAAAACAAGCAATACAAACAATTACAGTATAGCTTGGTGACGTTATAGAAATATAAATTATAGCTGGGTGTGCGGTCACTCGAAAATTTATATAGAAAATATATCGCGCTATGCCTTGCTATGATTTATATTATTACTAGCTGCTGCCCGCGCCTTTGCCTGCGTTTTATCGGGATAAAAAATAACCTATATGTTATTTCAGGTCCCAAACTATACCCATACCAAATTTCAGCCTAATCGGTTCAGTAGTTTTTGCGTGAAAGTGTAACAAATATCCAGTCATCCCGTGACCACGACAGAGTGTAAACCTGTTGAAAAGTCGGGAAATATAGGTAAATAAACGCGATAAATACCCGTGAATATTTATTAAATACCAAATATCCATCCATATATCCATCCTTACAACCTTTGACATTTATAATATTAGCAGGAGCAGGATAGGATGTAATATTATAGCTACGTCTGTGATGGGCTTAACAACCGAAAGCTTTCAAAACATATAAAACGTGGCATAGATATGTAGGCATATAGGCCTCTCTCGCGGTTTATCTCACTTAGCAATAATTGAGCGCGTAAGTACGTGCGCATGGATTTCAGTTAGGTACCTACTAACAGTTCGTTGTAAGCTGCAAAGTGCCTTTAGTTCGGATGTTCGCTTTCAGGTAACGTGCTTGAATTTAGTTTCAGAACACTATTAAAAGTTCTATTCGTACTAGAAACTGCTTCTCGCTTTCCTCAAGGCAAATGTATGAGCGTCAGCAAACTTTTAATTCCTGGTCAACGGATATTACCAGGAAGTAACAGTTTGCTGAAGCTCAAGTAACTCTTATGCGTCATTGTCTGAGCCGAAAGACGTCGATAGTTGTATAGAAAACAAACTTATCATTCACTTAAAATTCTTTGGGGATTTCGGTACAAGATCCATTGATATACATTCCCCAAACGGCTTTGCCACACTTGGCAGGTAGTCTAAGTTTAAACCAAGTATTTCCTTACTTAGTTCGACTATTTTCGACCACTGTGGCGTGGCGGGCGAAATTCCACCTGCAACGCAGGAGGTAGCGGGTTCAATTCCCGCATCAGGTCGGTTTATCTTTTTTTTGATTAGTAACTAACATAAATATATATTTTGTCAGCTTTAATATGTACCAATCCTTTCCATCCCATGGTTGCCTGTAAGAGATCACTGTTAACGATAAGGCTGACGATTGTGCCACACTAGATATAGTTAGTATGAAGTTATTGTGTAAGTGTACGTAAATACACTCAATGAATCGGTGTAACCTTTAATCAAATAAAGTGAGTAAATTAACATGAAAAGATAAAAAAATAAGGCAATTAGTTGGCAAATTCGCTAGAAATACAGTGTTCATTAAAAAAACAAACATTTCACGCTGAACGTTCAATTTAAATGTAAATAAAAATCCACGCGAAATGATTCAGAACTTGATTAAACAATAACAAAATTCTAGTTAGCGTTTCTGTTTCAACAAATTCATGTAATTTTACGATTCCCTAACTTATTATAGGCACCTACTTGCTGAATAACAAGAGTTATCAACAAAATAATCTTAGGTGATTTAAAGTCTATAATAAATTAGTTATTAATCAGCGCATTAGCAATTTAGGATTGCCATACAGCGCGGCAATGCAGTCAGCGTCTTGGGGACGCTTCCGACTGGTATTGATATGGACCAGTTGAGCTATCTGTAGATTGTTTAACAGTCTGCAGCTAGCTCAATTGTTGCAATTGTAAATACTAGTTTAATTTGTTTATATTATTTGATTGTTATTTTCTTTGTCAATAAAGATTGATAATAAATTGTTTATTGTTCCAAATATTGTACACTATCCTTACAAAATAAATAGTCTGCAATAAGAGATAAGTTTAATATTGAGAAATTAAAGTCGATATTTTTGTAATTTAATGGCAAAGGGTGCAGTTAAAAGCTTAAAAGTTAGTAAATAAGTAATTATATTTATTTAAAGGAAAACTAGATGCTCATAAATTGATAAATACCAGAAAGAAAGTTTAGTGCTCTTGGTTTGCAGAATCAGAATACCATTGTCATAGTTAAGCAATAAGTTTAGCAGAATAGGAACCTTGGATTTTAATCCATCAAAAGTTTTAAATTACAAGCGTTCTTATCCATGACAGTAATAAAAGTGATCACTTGTTAACCTTCCATAGATAAGGAACCAAAGCTTTGTGGATAAGGTGCACGAGCGAGTGCTTGTCAAATATTCGGGCGAGAGTACAAGGTGTCCCGGAAAACGGTGTCAAACGGAAGTCAACAGATAAAGGCTCTCGGGTCTTATCTACATCATACGTCTGTTCAGCGATACGAGAACATTTGTGAAGGACTTTTGACCTATTTCTGTGACGCTAGATTTTATGCGACGTGTAGTTTAACTGGATCAATACGGATTCTGATGATAATAAAGATTTCACGAATGATTGGATGTCTGCTACTACTTCACAGAAAACTATTGAAAGGATCGAGTTGATAGTTATATAGGTAGGATTAAAAATAACAATTTAAAATGATACTTTTTATCCTGAAGTTACATTTACTTTTAATCCTGAAGTTAATTTTACTTTTTATCCTGAAGTTATTTTAACGTTTTATCCTGGAGTTACTTTTACTTTTTATCCTGAAGTTACATTTACTTTTTATCCTGAAGTTAATTTCACTTTTTATCCTGAAGTTATTTTAACGTTTTATCCTGGAGTTACTTTTACTTTTTATCCTGAATATTGTGTGGTTTAAAATATGTACAATAACCCAATTCAAATTGCTGAATTTATATATATATAATTATATTTTATATATTATATTTAATAATATTATTTATGCATTATTCACTGTTTTAAGTTTCACAGGACAAATAATACCAGCCAGTCCCTCGAAAACAAAAACTAAAAAACTTAACGTTATCAATCAATTAACTGAACTGAAGCTCTCTGACTTCGTGAGACGCTGCGACTAGGCAACGTCTCTCGTAAGACATTATACTTTACGTGAGACGTTTCGAGTGAGCACGTCTCATGAGAGACGTTGGGAATAACCCGGAAATCGGATAACAACTGGGGAAGGTAGAAAACCTAAAAAACACTCAGCCGAATTGACAACTTCCTCCTTTTCTGAAGTCGCGTGTGAAGGAAAACATTCAACCAAATCAAAACCTTTAATCGCGACAAAAACGAAAATATACGCAGAAAATCTGACACAAAATGTAATCACCACGAAAACCCCGACAAAGGAGAGCGATTCGCTCACAGTGTTGCAAAATAACGGGTACGTAATGGGTACTTGGCAACATTACGGAAGGGGTAGATGTAGGGAATTGCCTATTTATGAGTAAATAGGTTATAATTGCTTAGCTTTCGCGAAATGATGACGGGGCGTTAGAAAATGCAAATACATAATTATAGATACGCTCAAAATAGACTCCATATGGTTCAACATTATACGTTATTATTATTATTAATTAAGCTAACTGCAGACTGTTGCAAACAATCTACAATTATTCATTATTCATTGATAGTCTTTTGGTGTTTTGGTATTCTTCCAACCCGACAAAGTTCGTAGTTAACCCGCTTACACACATAATGAATTCATTAATACTATTTACGGATGACAGATGTGGCACGGCGGACGAAGGTCCGCCTACGATGCAGGAGGTTGAGGGTTCGATTCCCGACTTGGGACATTTTATACGATTTGCAAATATTTGTCTTGGATGACCTATGTAAAATATTGTTTAAGTCATATAGTAACACAAGCTCTGCTGGGCTTGGGGCTAGATGTTATGTGGTATTATTGTCCAGCATTCTTTATTTATTTTATTTGTTTATGTAAGCACCAACGAAAGGCCTGCAAACACAAAAAGAATAAGTACCTACTTAAAGGCTGTTTACCTCATTTATATTATACTAGCTGTTCCCCGCGGTTTCACCAGCGTTAAATTCTAATTTCACATTTCTAGGGAGATAAATCTCTCCCATAGGAATTTAATGTTTGACCAGGACAAAAAGTAGCCTATGTTACTATCCATCCTTTCAACTAAGTATATGCCAAAAATAAAGACGATTGGTTGCTGGACAAACAAACAAACAAACACATTTTCGCATTTATAATATTAGTTAGGATTTGGTTACATAATACATATATATATTACACATATGTATCTGATACAATTCTTCATTTGAGTCGTTGGATAGAGGCGGCTCAGGGCCGCTATTCGTGGCGTCGTATGGGGGAGGCCTATGTCCAGCGGTGGACGTGTATGGGCTGATGATGATGATAAATAAATAATGTTGGACAATTCACACAGCATTATCTAGCCCCAAGCTAAGCAGAGCTTGTGTTATGGGTACTAGATAAGTGATATACATAATACAATATATTACTTAGATATATATTTTTTTATTATACATAGAAAAACGTCCAGAACACCCTGAACAAATATTTGCAGATCGTACAAATATTTGTCCCGGGGCGGGAATCGAACCCGCAACCTTCTGCGTCGCAGGCGGACCTTCGCCCACCGGGCCACATCGGTCGTCATGATAATGATGTTTTGTGACGCCTGAGTTATTTATGTTACTCATGTGATTTTTCAATGCTTCTTATCTCGTGCAGTTTGATTGTAAACATTATTTCTTTCTCTATTTCTTTTTAGGTCGTGCTGGATCAGAATACGTTCAAGAACAGGAAGAAAACTCGCTTTTCTCATTCAGGCCTCAAACATTTGTTAAAATTTCTAAAATTCAGCATCTTTGGAACAATAGCGCTTACACGGCGCGCTTACACCAAAACCGATAACGGCCGATCTTTACTCGGGCGTCTTCGGCCGATTAAATCAAACGTACGTAAAAGAAAGGGAGCGCGTACACTACTACAACCGCCATCGTCCGAAGACGTCCGATGACGGCCGATCAACCGACCAGTCCGAACTTGTTGGGATTTCGCGGCAGTCTGACGACCGATGTCGCGCGGCAGGCGAAGGTTTGTCTACATCCCAGGAGGTTGCGGGTTCGATTCACGCCTTGGGACAAATGTTTGTACGATCTGCAAATATTTGTTCTGGATGTTTTCTATGTAAAATAAAAAATATTTATCTATACAGTGTATTGTATTATGTATATCAGATATCTAGTACCCATAACATAAGCTCTGCTTATCGGGGCTAAGATACATTTCGTCGCGTCTTCACTTGGTTATGCCGTTCAGTCAGCTACAGAAGACCAGCAACCTCCGATGTCGGAAACAGTGTGAGCACATGCACGTCCGAGTACTTCTGTCCGCCATCGGCCGACAAAATCGGTTTTGGTGTAAGCGCAGCGTAACAGGGCGCGCTTACACTACTGCAATAAAGTTGGAAGCCGGCTAATCTACTAGATGCAGCGCTGTACAGTGCTATAGAGTATTGTACAGCGCTTCAATGGCTGATATTAGCGCTGCACAAAATATGGATTCATTCCAGCGCTGTGTCGCTTTATGGTGCAATAAAAGGCAATAATTTTTCAGCGCTGTACCGCTTTCTTGCGAAACTTACTTGAATGGGGAAAGGATTAGAAAGTTGTAATATTTCCGGGAGATTTTTATTCATGCAGCGGAGAGAGAATAAATTTTAGCTTATGGCTAGACTTGAATTTATTGGATAAAGCTTCTGGTAAAACATTAGGGTAAGAATCAGACGAGCGATTTCGACCCTATTTACTTTTGCAATTACGTAATATAAACAGTAGTGAAAAAGCTCGCATGAGTTAGTGAAAGAAAAAATCGTTTCATGCCTGACAATGGTAATTTTTTTCATTACTTGCATTTTTTTTTTAATTAATTTATCAACCAATGTCTATTCATTTCATTCATAAATAAAAAACACTTCAATTAGAATTAGGTTACGCGCGATACAAGCTTGGCATAGCGCGGAGTACAGACTACTAGAGATGAGTCCGGTATTCAATAACTAACTCAGTACCTGTTAGCATGGTCCTAAAATATCTAACGCTATTGTAAAATCCGCATACCGCTAGGGAATAACTGTGCAAAGCGAGCATCGCGCCTAACCGACCGTGAGCCATAACTACCCAACGCTTCAATACCTATACTTACCTAACTATCATCTACGCATGGGTACTAGCGGACCGTTCACCCATAAAGTTATGTAGCTGCAACAAGTATTTGGTATTTCTAACCAAATCGGTTAGAAATATATTGGGTAGAAATCAGGACCGGTATAAAGTATTGTAACGTTATTGGGTACCGTTTGGTACTAGCGGTATTGAAACAAAATACTCAACTAATAACCGGTAGCCAAAATATCCAATAGCTCCCATCCTTAAAGACTACTGCTTGTATAATATTTTGCATTTTAAAATTTATATTTTCTATTTATAACTAGTTTCTCCCCGCGGCTTCACACGCACTGTTTCTATTCTTTTACTCTCTAAGGTTGTTTCATTGTTTACATCCCATGGGAACTTTATGGGATAAAAGTAGCCTGAGATTAAACGTAGGTATTATTCCAGGTCTTAATCTACACCTATGCTAAATTTCAGCCCAATGCGCTTAGTAATTTTGACGTGAAGATGTAACAAACATCCATACTTTCGTATTTCTAATATTAGTGAGATTATATAAATTGAAGATAGTGTTCCAGCTATATCTATTCCCAGGCGCTGCGCTGCGCTGGCTGCATTGTGAAATGATGGGTTAATTCCATCGCTCGCGTCCATGGTACAATAAAGGGCAATGGTGTCGTCGTCGTGCCGCAGTTTGCTGGGAAATTAGATTCCTTTGATAAGCCACTCGATATACGTATATTTTCATGAAAATAATCATAAGGAAGATCAAAAGGATTTCTGTGGGACCTTTTACTTTTGGCAGGCAATACTTATTCTGTGATTTTAGGTATAACTCAGGCGGTAAAAGAGTTTTTGGTGCCGTTTCATAAGTAATGTTTATATTTTCATAAGTACCTACATAAGTAGAACATGTACCTACCGACTTGTAAATAATTATAAGCAGTGACTAAAAGTCACTGCTTATAGTTTAATCAAACACAAGAATGACTTAAACTTAAAAATAATAATAATTGGTTTTAGAAACACAGCTCACCAACAAAACTTACTAAGGTAAACAAAATTACGTTCAGCTCGCCCATTAGTAAATTCCTATTTCTAAGCAAAAATACTATATTCGGATTTAGAATCCAAGATATTTTATGTCAACAAAGACATTTATAAATGAAAACGAAAACTGATAACAATAACAGAAAGCAGCAAAGTAACAGCAAAGTTATCACTAATAACTAAAACATAAACTTCAACTATGCGTTGTTGAAGTTTGTTTTTTAATTTTTCTCTCACATGTGTAGCAAAAAATTTATTTAGGAATCAGAAAACAAAACAAAGCTTTCAAAACCAAACATTTTTTCGAAAGAGCCTCGATGATACCAATGTCGTGAAAAATTTTCACCATCATTCCTTGGGTTTTGTAACCCCTTTATATACAAAAAATATACAGGTGTTTGAATCGGAGTATAGTGACTGAATCTCTGTATTTAATCTTATTGCAGTGTTTCCGCCAGCGGATAACAAGGCACTCGCACTTCCGGAACTATGCTAAAAGCTTGGCGGGAACAAACGACAGAGTATAGTATTTCTGTCAGTTTGAATTTTAGACATAGACAAACGACTTGAATATATTCTGGGTCGAAATTTACATCTAAGAACAATGTTAGATTTAAGCCGCAATCGTTTTCAATGAATCTAAATTTTGGTTGCTGTGTGTTTCAATATTTTGCTTTTATTTCAGTAGGAAAAAATGTACGTACAAATAATAGACACAGTTATGTACAAAGATACACATAAAACAATAGGGCTATCTGCAAACAATCTAGAGGTACCTCAATTGATCCAAATCAATACCAATCGGAAGCGTTTTTAATGTGTGTTAGAGAAAAATGCATAGAAAGAGGTGAGTTTCATAATAAAATATAATACACGACGGAATCTTTGAAACGATGGCGACGTGGAATTTACACCCTCGTCAGTCGTCACAAACGACACTTTATTTCCTTGACTTTTTAACCGACTTCAAAAAGAGGAGGTTCTCAATTCGTCTTTATGTTTTTTTTTTGTATGTATGTTACGCGATATCTCCGCCAATTATGGACCATACCATAAAAAGATATCCTTAGGGATTTGTATTTATCCCGCAAAACTTAAAATAAGTGTTTTGGAATTTGAAGTCGGTTTATCGTTTTTTAAAACACGCCATATTATCTATTAAAGGTTCCGTGCCATAACACCCCTCGAGTCAAAGGGCTAAAGCTCTGCGCACATTAATCCAACTCAGCTATGATAAAAGAAATATGGCTTAAACTCATCATGTTTAGATACATTTTACAATGACAAAATGAGTTCCCACAAGCTTCAAACGAGTGGCCCGCGAGCTGTCCTTTATCTGATGACGTCAATATGAAATACATTTAAAAATACGTAACGAGTTATATATGGCTCTATATATTTGAATGCACATTTTTGAACTGTGCGGCAGCGGTGCGCCCCTAATCTGCCACAATCTAACATCCCCAATCAACATTCTACAATTCCTAACAGAAGCTAAAGCAGAAACAAAACAAGTCAGCAAAGTTGATATAACGCGCTTAGACAGCTAGCAAGGACTAATTAAAATAGCTGACTGTCAGCTAACAGTGTTTACAGGCTGGGGGTGACATGTCCCCCTCAAGGGGGGCATTGTTAACATGCTAACAGTAGCGCAATGCAATAATAGTACTTGATGTACCTATTCTTGTGGTATTTAGCATAGAACAAGCCTTGATTGCCTGTAAAATATTTTAACCAACTTCAAAAGGAGGAGGTTCTCAATTCGTCTGTATGTTTTTTTTATGTTACGCGATATCTTCGCCAATTATGGACTGATTTTTTAAATTCTTTCACTATTGTATAGAAAATGATCCCGAGGTGGTCCCATAAAATTTTATCCCCAGGGGATCCTGGGGAAATTATGGCTCCCCCTTGGGATCATGTTCTATACGATAGTGAAAGAATTTTCAAATTCAGTCCATTATCGGCGGAAATATCGCGTAACAAACGTACAAAAAAATTACCTACACGTCAAATTATAAACCTCCTCTTTGAAGTCGGTTGAAAAGTAAAGAAACACTAAATAAACGTAAATTTTCAAATGTCAGTAAACGTCATTATTTCTGAAAATAGTTGATCAATCCAGAACACCAGCTCAATTGCTGGATACATTACCTTCTTGTTACACAGATTCATTCTAGGCACTGTATCGGGAGGGGTGGTTCACTGTTCACCTTATCGGGTCACTTCCTTCCTCGAGCTCAGTTCGAGGCAGATTTATCTGTTATTATGATGATATACTGCATTAGGATTTACGGCCATATACCTAGAATGTGGATTAGGGTAAATTACCTAGGTAAGTACAACTAAGGTTCTCAACGTTTGGATGAGTTGGGCTACCTCTAGATTCTTTGCAACAGTCTACAGCCAGCTCAACTCATTGAATTATGAATGCTGGTTGTTATTTGTATGTATTAGGTAGTAGTAATTTTCTTTGTTAATAAATAAGTCCAAAATATGTAGGAACATTAGGAACCTGTATTTGATAAAGATTTCGCTATCTAAATTTTAAACCAAATCATTGCTTCATCACATATAATGTATATGTGATGAAGCAATAATTTGGTTTAAAGTTTGGTTAAAGTAAATGAAAATCAACTTTTATAAAATTCAATTTACACATCATGCTGAAACAACATGTATGCTGAAACTAGAAATAAATATCAAGTGTGTGAAAACACACATGCTTAAAATATCATTATATTTTAAGCAACGGTTTAAAGTAAAAAGAAATCAATTTCATTTTCAAATAATCTGAAAACCGGAAAAAAGAATGCCCGGAATATACATTATTCCTAATTCCGGTAATTAGCTTTTCCTTTATTGACAAATTTTCCTATTTAAATCATCGTTCGGTAACAAAGTTTTTTCATCCTTTTTCACTCTTTTTCACCTAATACTTCTTCAATACGGTACTGTACTATGTATTGAATATAAGCAGGTAAGCTTTTTATAATTATTTTTAAGTAAAACTTCAAAGCACTCCTTACTAAGACCAAGACAGCAAGCCATGCATACAAAACGCGCAATAACACGAAGGCCTTTGTCGCGGACTGTACACGGTAATTACTGCGACTCTGTTCGAACATTACACTAAATGCAAGCCTGTGTGTAATTTACACTAACTATCCTCTAACAGCTACGAGGTAATGGAAGGACAGTGTATTAAATCGGTTTTTAAATTTTTTTTAATGAGGGTACGCTACCGTTGTTACGGGCCGTAATGTACCATTCGCAGCGAGCTCCCCGTTTGCCGTCTCCTTGTTCGTTACGAGCACGTCATGCATGCATGCTCTAATACTGCAACATGCTGAGGCAGGGACCGCTTTTACCATCTTATATTTTCTTTTGTATGTTACCTAGCACTACCTAGTTAGTAAGATATTTATATTATTTTTTGGTAAAAAACTTTATCTCTCTCTCTCTCTCTCACCTTCTTTCCCCGTTCAGACTGCACGAACGCTCGCGCCGGTCAGTACCCGTACCCATCTTTAGAATGAGATAGGGATAATTCGATAGAGTCAATGGATGGAGGTGGCTCAGGACCGCTATTTGTGGCGTCGTATGGGAGAGGCCTATGTCCAGCAGTGGACGTGTATGAGCTGATATGATGATGATGGTGAGGGATAATAATTTTTCGCTCGAACAGGACCCTGGTGGCCTGGAGGGCTAACGAAGCTAAGAAGTTAGGGTTAACATAACTTCTTAGCTTCGTTAGCCCTAGCTGTGGATAAAGTCCGAGTACGGGTGATGATGATTAAATGTTTTACGGCTTCCCTACGGTATAATTTGATACGATAGTTATGTAATCAGAATATTGGTGAATGAACCTTGCACAGGAATGAATAAGCTGGTATGTAATAGTGAAGATCTCGCAGTTCGAACGGTGTCCACGGACTTTGATACCTAATGATAAATATAAGTAGATACATTATACCGACTTATTTATTTCAAACGTTGAAAGTTAACTATGTAACTCGAGAAAGTTTAAATTATTAATGTTATTCTATGGAGGAGTTGCACATTCTAGAACATTGAACTGCCAACAATAGAGTCGCGAACTGAAACCAGCAAGCAAATTACTTTAGAGCCATTATCGAACTGAATTCCCAATATTACCCATGCTACGTGTTTAACTTTCGAACAAACAGTCTGCATTTGAAAACGGAACGTATTTGCAGTTCGAAACTCGAACGGTAGCGTCACTCATGCCATAACTAACAAAAAGATTTCTATGCCAATTTGAAAATCGAATTGCAATTTGCGGTACCAAAACGGTTCACATCATCGAGTTTTTATAACGCGATCCGGATTCTCGGCTGCCTAAAAACGTTGGGGAGTTCGGTAAAATGTCGCAATTTTCTGTCAGATGAGTAGGTGCGTAATTTTGATAGAAAGCGGTTCAAACCTCCGAGGAAAATTGTATTACAGTAATCCGCTTTGGAGAAGCTCTAAGAAAATCATATCGAATGTTAACAGGGTGTTAGGTACCTACTGAAACTCTTGATCAAAATGGTAGTAGGCAAGCAATTTGCTGAGAATTCGTCTACTTAATAGTTTCGATGATATCTAGAGTTCATCTCAAAATGTATCTTATTCAGTAAATAACTAAATTGATTTTAGGAGGTAAAATATTAATAATAATGTAAATTGTAACCAGATATTATTTAACGATATAAGACTACCCTAAAAATGAAATCCTTTTTGGTCCTTTGTCATGATAATTTTTTGTTTTTCTAAAAGTTTTATGGAAAAGCACGACAAACAATCAAATTAGAAAAGAAACCAAAAATTAATTAAACACAACTGTTTGCGTGAACTCAACGAAAGCAAAGGAAAAATATTTTTAATTTTGTTTGTTTATTGTTATCGAGATTGCGACCCTTTCAGTCCAGGCTGCGGGATATTTCAATTAGCACTAGCGTGTGCCGCAATTATCCTATTGATTTTTTTTTTCAACCTTCGAGCTTTCGAACTTCGGAAACATAATTGGGGTTCATTATGAATGTTTACTACGAATCTACGAATATTTGACGAATTCAACGAAAATTTTTATAGTATGTAAATTAATTAGGGATGATTGATTTCGTCGGACAGGCTGCCCTGATCTTCTCTCTATGACAATCTTATCTAGTACCCATAAAACAAGCTCTACTTCGGGGCTAGATGATTCTGTAGTTATTCATAAGATACTAGTATTCATTTTTCGTGATGTACTATGTTATGTTAAGCTTATTTCTTCCAACATTTGAGCATTGCTTTAAAGTTTCTAAAGCAGTAGAAATAAAGCTGATTAAAACCCTTTCCGAGAGACGTTTAATCTTATTCCCCAACCTTTATAAATACCGAAAAAAAAACCTTCCATTGAAACTCCCAGCAGCAAAGTAAACGCGCAAAAAGTAATGAATCAACCCGAACGTGAAAATTCTAGCATTCATTGAAATTATACATCATTATAATTATTATATGTGGGAGCTACTCAAGGATTCTCGCGTTCGTAGGCGTTGGTAGGCCGCCCCCCGCGAGGTGCTTACCTGAGAGTCGAGGGGCTGTAGACTTTAATTTGTATTAGACATGGCAGAGTGAGGGTATATTTGGCGCTGCCTGTTGGATGAACACCAAGCACACGCACACAGCCACATGACAGCTTCGTATTAGATGGTTAGACACGCTTTCTCACTCATAGCGCGCCCCATTTCATTCTACGTGAAACAACAACAAATCGGCATGGGAAATCCGTTTCCGTTTGGGAGAGGTTCGTAGCCTTCTTTATAAGGTCTGTGATAGGATTATATAAACTATAGATAAAACTAATTTAGAAAAAAGACGGTAGCGAGTAAATAAAATAAATTTCTTAATTATATTTTATATTTCTTTCTTTTTTTCTTTTCTTTTTCGATACAGGCTTAGCCTAGTGAAGAAATCAGCAGACAAGTACAATTGAATACTGTACTCCCATTGAAAGCCCAAGATATTTTATGTTAACAAAGACGTTTATGAATGAAAACTTGAAAACTTAAGAAAAACAGAAAACAAGAAGGCAACATCAAAATTATATCACTAAAAACTAAAACACAAACTTCAACACAGTATAATCTCACATGTGCAGCAAAAAATAATTAAAGTTGAATTCGAAAACAAAAACGAAGAGCTAGATAAATTAAAGGTTTCAAAACCTAAATTTGTCGTCAAGTACTTTCCACCAATATTCCTTGGGTTTTGTAACCCTTTTGTATACAAAAAATATCCAGGTCTTTGAATCGGAGTTTAGGTATGTATCAATAGCTTCCTGCAAATGATTTAATTAGTTGCTCTTTACTTTATTTTTTATGTCAATTGCGACTATTTGTAAGATAGCTATCTTAATTCATGCATAGTTAAGAATGTGCACCTAATATCTTTTGCTGTATCTAATCAATACTTTTTACTTTTCTAAATCTTAATTAGATACTCTATCTCGCGGAACTCTACGTCCCTTTATAATTTTTACTTCAAGTAAAAACAAATGTGCGTACCGAGATAAACCTCACAAGGTTTATACGGTACACAATTTTATGTAGGTATATTATGATTGTTTTTGTGATGAATAAATAATTATCTAAAAAAACTGTCACATAGGCAGCGCAGCTATTTCTTCCAAAACTGTTTTATCCAGAATAAATATACCTAACATCGGCTTGTAGAAAAATGAACTGGTGAACGTTACATGACTGCAACCTGGGATCCTGGGTCTTAAATCTGTGCCTATGTGTCCAGCTCTAGACATTTGTACTTCTGTGAGAATCTGAGGCGGGGGTTCAAACCCCCCCCCGGTCGGGCATGAATGGGTAGACCGGCCTGACATGCTCCCGTTTAGTTGGACGCACCGCTGCCTCTGTTATATTTTTAATGGAAAGGATTTTATGAAGGTTAGAGCATCGATTGTCTATTTTGATTATTAAATGAAGTGTTCAGATTTATTTTGGTGTAACGAGGTCACTGGTGAAAAACATGTTGACTTAAGGTATGTCTTGATTATGGTGTAACTTCTCAAAGAAGACAGACAGTATTTTATGTAAATACTAGCTGACCCGCCAAACGTTGTTTTGTCTTCAACCCTCATCACTTAGGGGTATAGAAAATAGATAGTAGCCGATTCTCAGACCTAATGAATACGCATATAAAATTTGATAATAATCGGTAAAGCCGTTTCAGAGGAGTACGGTAACTAACATTGTGACATGGAAATTTTATATATAAGATTGTAATTTATGTATCAAAAAACTATACGCTATACTTGTAATGGACACTAGAAGATAGTCCAAGTTGAAACTTCAGAAGTAAACTATATTAGAACTTGTAAAGTTTTGACTTTCTTGAATAAATTCTAGAAAAATACTCGCAGCTTCTTATGAGTTCATGAATGTTTCTGACGTATATAATAAAACTTTTTAAACTTTCACGATTGTTAAAATATTCAAGATTAATTTTATCGCGTATCGTAGGGGAAAATATAACAAAAGGTTATAGGAAGTTTATAGGATTTTTTTTATTTTCCTATGATAACTTAGCGGAACATAGGCAAAAAACATGTGTCCCCAGGATTCTCGACCTTTTTGTGTCCACTGAGGTACCCTAAGCTATCTAAATTTACGTTAACATTAAAACAATCATATTTTAAACTGAAATACAGATTTTATCGTATCTCCTTGACATGAAAACAAAAGGGTTGCCCTAAAAGTTGGCTCATCCAAATACCCGATAAATAATCTTTAATGTGTAGATATTATATAACCAAGAGGATTATTGAGGAAGAATACACCAACTCCTCAAGGGTTATCTCCATTTCGTGCACTTGACCCTTAAAAACATAATTTTGAGATTTCATACATTGATTGTCAGTTTGTCAATATCCAGACACACGAAAAGTCTGATTCCATACTACGAGAACGTTATACTTACTATGAATCTACCCGCCACTCCCACTACTTAGTAAGTTATACATGTACTTAGTAAGTTACTACTTAGCTTTCTGTGTTCACAATAAGAAAATCATAGATAAAAACGAAAACAAGGCCTCATACGCACTAGGATGAATAACCGCAGTCACCTCTTTTCTATTTTCTAAGCATCTCCCAGACAGTCCGCGGCGGTGGCGGTCAGGACAATTTGCTTTCTATTCACTTGCAAATTATACTGGCCGCCATCAGCAGGCCGCGTTTATGTGGGAGAGGGTGAGCGCAAACTTTTTTATTTGCTTCTATATGAGCTGCTAAAAGGCGCGTTTAAACCACTAGTGCGTACGCGTTCTTTTTGAACAAATGCAACCATTGATGAAAGTAAAGACAGAACGGAAGTAACTGTTTATCGTCTGAATGATGAATTTTGACAAAAAGTTTTGACATTGGTGTCGATTCAGATATCTCTGTCATAGTATCCCTGTATAGCTCAGCTTTATAGTTTGTGATATATTATTTTGAAGTTTATGACACTCCATACTGAAACTGGCAGAGTCGTAGCGCAAAGCATGCTTTGGGGACACCTGACATCCAGACTATCTTTGTTCTTCAAAAAAGGGCCGTACGCGCAATTTACAAATTAAAGGCACGCGACTCTTTGAGGGAATTATTTTAAGAAATAAATATTTTGACAGTAATATCGCAGTACATCTATGAAAATGTTATGTATACGCACAAAAATAGAGATAGCTTTTTGAAAAAGTGTGATGTTCACAATAGAAATACAAGAAACAAGAACAAATTACACATACCAGCACATATGTAGATTACGAAAAGTAGGGAAATCATTTATGGGCAATAGCGTGCGCTTCTATAATAAGCTTCCATCTGAAGCAACTGAACTCCCTATTCGTAAATTTAAACAGTACATTAAAAAAATTTTTATCAGGAAGGCCTTTTACTCCATAGATGATTACATCAATGATGTTAATGCTTGGCCAGATGTCGCTCCGTTCCGCACTGTCAGTAGTATGTAAGAAATTCAATGTTCTGTTTAGCTTTATATAAATATTGACATGTATCTAAATCGCATTAAATTTAGATTTAGATAGGCAAAATAACCAAGTATTAGACACATAAGTGATATTATAAATGTGCTAGTGGTTTCTTTTTCACTTCTTCCACTAGTGGACAAAAATTGAAGTGAAGAGAATATCAATAACACCTTATTTCTTATTTGATAATAATAACTATGTTCATAGTATAAAATTTGACTTGTCTAAGTGCTTATTTTGTAAGCCTAAAGAAATAAAGTTATTGATTCTGATTCTGAGCATTCCATTGGTAAGAAAGGGACGACCACATTAAGAGTGATATCCAATTTAATGTGGTCGTCCCTCTCTGATATCCAATTAGTCTAGTTTTGTTTTCATAACATCTGAATTTAAAATTTAGATTTTAGAATAGTAAAATCAGCTGTACCTAAGTTAAGTATTCTTTGTGTCGACACTTTGATCAAACCACTTATTCGACTAATACCTATCTAAAACTTTATAGGGTGCCACGTAACATGTATACCTACTACTTACAATTAGCCGAAAAGGGGTGATTCTGGACCCCAAGGGGACCAACTTGTGATACACGATTTTATGAATTTCGAATATTTTTAAATGCGTAGGACAGAATATGATCCCCTTGGCTTCCAGAAACATCCCATTTCATCTTAAAACACCTGTTTTGTGGCACCCTGTATACCGTTATTTAGAACTAACAAATTCTACATTCCAGTTAGCCGTCTCACTTATGCTCTAACTACACAGGTTTCACTGAAACACAATATCATACCGAGAATCCCTACTTAGTTTTGCCTTACAAGTAAAGGCTTCAGCTCAAACAGTGTTGAAAGTGATAGTATACTTGGCTCAAGTAATTCCACCCCCAAATCTTGCTTACTTAGGCAAGTATTCGAGATAAGTGGTTAGACAAGTCTTGTCAGCAAGTCTGGGCACATTCGGCTAAGAAATGATGGTCGAGGAACGTGGTAAATAATGATCATAACGATAAAAATATTATTTCTTTAGAACATGTTCAATACATGACCATGACTACAACAAACCAATTTGGAAAGAAACAAAATATGCGCGTCTATTCACTATTTAAAATTAGTTCAATAAATAACATCGTCGATATAAAAAAAAATAACCATACAAGTGTCTAGGAAGTATAAAAAGTACCTTATCTTATGTAATTTTAAGTACCTTCTACATAACCCCTCAGCTAGCTGTACTAAAACTGGATTCATAGTTAGTAAGCGCACGTTCGAAATCCAAAACATTGAAATTAGGGTACGTAGCGTAAATAGATTACCAATCAGTCCCTTGTGCCTAAACAAACAACACACAAGATGGTTATTATTACATGTAGTTTGGGTAAGGTAACTTGTAACTTAATTATCCTAGTTGCTGTAGCAAGGGCCTTGGATAGTACTTATTAATTAATAAGTACCTACAAAGGAACCGAAATGTACTAGTGCATTTTCATAAATACATCATACTATAGGATAGGGCGCTTACATACACAATGTAATCCTGAAAAACGATCGTTTTAAAGCGACAAGGAGCAAAAGTGATTATGGATGCCCTAAAGTGTATCCATAATCACTTTTGCTCCTAGTACTTAAATGTAATCTATACAATAAGCACTAAAATAAAAGACGTTGAAAACCATCGCTAATACAATAATAAGTGATTTTCTTTTCGTCGTTGTTCCATTTAGCTCCTCGCTTTTTAAATATTGTAGTTTGTAAGTAGATACACCTAGTAAATAATATGTATCAAGTATCTATTATACGTGAGGACCTTGTATTTTTATTTCCCTACATTTCCATTATGTTTGTAAAAACACTTTATTTGTAAATTCACTAAGCTTTTTTGTCTATATTCCCACAAATTCCAGAGGTACATGAATTAAAGATTACAGAAATAATGGGAATCATAACGATGACAACAGATGACGCGCGCTTTTTGACAGTGAAGCATACTGAGACACCTTGGGTCATTTCGACCCTCGTCAGTTGTCATCTTGTATTAATAAATAGTGTAGGTAGGTAGAACTTTTATAACACGTTTTTGTAATAAAAAGTTTTTCTTCTTTGTCAAATCAATATGGTGTATGGACGTTGGCAACCTTCTATTTTTTTTATATTTTTATATGCCCGGTTTTATAGTGTAATATTAAAGAAAATATAACTTTTTCTGCAAAGCCCCGTTTAGTAGATACAATAGGTATTAGATTAATATACATAATTCTATTGACTTAATAGGACTTAATATGACTTAAAAGAACTGTCTTATTCTTACTATACCTAGAACCGGGGTATAGGTATAGTTTTTAATTAAAACCTAAAGCTCAAAAAGTATTACAAAAAACCTTTTAATAAAACCTATCAATACCAAAATTAATTGCTATTCTCCAAAAGCTCTACTCCTTTATTAATAAAGTATTGGTCGGATCTATTCGATTGTGAGTAATCTTTAATTATCACGCAGCCGGTGGTGCTGGGGGGGTTAACGGGAGTGGGGTCAGCGAATTCCAAATACAAATGCTTTTATTTCGTTTCTTTATTGTTTACATTTGCGTGGTCAACAAATAGGTGAATGGAACGGAGGCTGTTATGTTTCAGTTTCGAATTTGGAACTCGGTTTATTACTTTGTCCCGCCCATTGTGACTACAAATGAAAATTAATGTTTGGGCGGCAAATCGGTTCACTTTTTCTAAATGCTCCCTGGTATCTGAAATTATGTCAATGAAGCTTTTAATTTGGCTATTTAGCCACATTACAAGCTCACAAAATATATTCTAATACCAATAATTGATTTTAAAAGAGTTCAAATAATTCGATCATGCCTAAAAAAATCTCACCACCTAATTACCAACCGAGTTTTCAGCAAAAAGGCACAAGTATAAACTCCAGCCTGTAATCTGTGGAAGCAACAGCGAAGGAGGTGGGGGGTGAGGTAAGCGTTGCCATGGCAACGTGGCCCGGCTCAGTTTTGCCCTAGTTACAGCCGGACGATTGAGATTCAAAGCTTTGTAGGTGCCTTGGACGGTGAGATTGCAATGACCTCATAGAAAAGTAGCAAGGCATCATAGTACAGAGTTGTTGGTATATAATGATCTTGGGTTGGAATTCGTAGATTGCAAAAGATTATTTAAATTATCCTTGTCTCAGTTCGCAGGCTGAGTTTGCAGGGTCATAATTTTGAGGTTGTGGGTAGGTAAGTACGTAATTTGATAACTTTGTGAAATGTTTTGATTCTTCAGAGTAATTTATGTAAAACCAAACAGATGGGAAAACTTCACATGGAGGTCAAGGAATTTTCTGTTCCACGAATTTATGAGATAAATTTTCCTATGCTTTCCAATTAACGTAGAAGTATGAGCTGTCTCATCGTCTGATATACAAGCAAAGCCTGCGAGTATAATGCATGTAAGTTTTCTTATTGCACATTTATTGTATTTACCTACGGAAATAAAGAAATTTTGATTTTTATCTATAATAGTGGGAATAAGCGTAGATCAAAACTCAGTCTGAAAACTGAGTCGTACCACACCTTAATATATCAAACAAAGTCGGGTTTGGTCGAACACTTATAACAGCTGGAATGATCTTTGATTTGTTGGATTTGTCTCCGTCCAGAATAGCAGAATAACAAAAATAGGGTTCCGCGTAAAAACTAAAATTCTATGCGGGCGAAGCAGCGGGCACAGCTAGTTTGAAATACAGTAAATATCACTATGCACCTGTGTTTGCATGCAAATTTGTGCACTATGATTATTTTCTGCACATCTGGATAGTCTTCGTTGAGATTAGCCAGGCCCTTTTTTATTTAGGTAGGCTATTTTCAAACAATTTTCAGAATCAAGATGGTGGTGTCTTCTCAACTTCATGATGATGGGCAGAACCTGCAGTTCACGTAATGTCAGTGAATAAACCAAAAACCCTGTTTAATAATGTAAATAAGTATTTTAGTCAATTAAGTATTCGTTTTTCCGTAATATGTAGTATAACGGGTTGAATACGAAGTTTGCGGGGTCTAGTATTTTTTCACCCCTGTACCAAACAAAACAACAAATAAATTATCAATGTTCAAGTCCGTTTTAGGGTTCCGTACTTCAAAAGGAAAACGAAACCATTATAGGATCACTTTGTTGTCTGTCTGTCCGTACGTCCATCTGTCCGTCCGTCTGTCAACCCTCTTTTCTCAGAAATGCGTGAAACTATCGAGTTGAAATTAAATAGAAATCATAGAATATCCAACTAACCTCTTGGAGCCGTATTATAAATCAAACTTCTAAGTCAACGCAATCAAAAGTTACAGACGTTTATGGCCAAATTTTTTAATTTCCATGGCAATCACGTGCAAACAAAACCGATAAGGTGACGGACTTTCCGTTGACCAATAACCATGAAATTTGGCATGAAGCGAGGTCTTATAGCAGAACTAAAGGGAAAAATCTGAAAACCGTAAATTTGTGGTTTATTCTCACAAAAAAATATTTTTGATTCAAGCTAAGGACCGAAAACCTTTACGGTACTTCCCGTTGATCTAGAATTATGAAATTTTGCAAGGAACAAGGTCTTAGAATTACGGAACCCTCGGTGAGCGAGTTCAACTCGCACTTGACGTTTTTATAAATTATTAGCAAGACTAACAAACAGCAATTGATTTTAATATAAACAGATTTCTGTTTTAATAGAAATAGACTTCAAACTATACAGAGTGGTTACCCGTCGATGAACGACAATATACAACGTTCCTTGCAACGATCGATATATTGCAAATATCGACAGATACAGGCGTTAGCACGTTCCACGACGATATTACTTTGTCACGATTTAATAATAACGCGCAATAATATTTTACAGCGTCAGATGCGCCTCGGAAAATTAAGGCTTATAGATTTAAAGTGTATTCTGTGAGGGCTTGAAAGTAGAGGTCCGTATTGTTTTTGTCTTCTTAAAATGCGTTCCGGTCTGATAGGACTGATTCCGATTGATATTTTGACGACCGATGTGGCGCGGCGGGCGAAGGTCCGCCTGTTACGCAGAAGGTTGCGGGTTCGATTCCCGCCTTGGAACAAATGTTTGTATGATCTGCAAATATTTGTCTCAGGTGTTCTGGCTATTTTCTATGTATGATAAAAATATATATGTAATATGTACATATATCACATTATGTATATCAGTCATCTAGTGTCCATAACACAAGCTCTGTTTAGCTTGGGGCTAGATGATGGTGTGTGGATTATCCAGCATTATTTATTTATACGTTTGAGATCGTTTATCAGAATCACAAAAGCGATATACTGCGAAGAACGCAATAAATATTAGCCGATTTACTTGTCACAGAGAAGCAACGACTGCTTGTCACGAAGTTAGCACATGCTGCGGTGAAGGAGGTTCTTGTCGCTTCTTTACTAAACTACCCGCAATACAAATATTTATGCAATATTTGTAATAGTATTTATCTATAACTATTAATTTATAAACGTAACGCTAACTCTAAAGCTTATGTATTTTAAACCTATTTGCTCACACGGTGACCCGAACATAAAACTCACCAGCTAATTATTCAGAATCAGAATCAATAACTTTATTTCTTTAGGCTTACAAAATAAGCACTTAGACAAGTCAAATTGTATACTATAAACATAGTTATTATTATCAAATAAGAAATAAGGTGTTATTGATATTCTCTTCACTTAAATTTTTTGTCCATTTGTATTATTATTAACTTCAAAGCTAAAAGTTTTTTTTGTACAAGTGTAAAGCTTGCTAAACATTGTAAAGTGTAACATAGTTTGTAGAGTCAGGAATATTATTAACACTAGCTTATCTACATACTGTAATATTGAATGTTTTAATAAAGAAATTTTAAATTGAAATTGAATTGAAATGAAAGGAGCTAGAGAAATAAATGGGCAAGTGTCTTAATATAGCCAGATAAACACATGGGAAAATGACACTCATAGGATACTACTCGTACAATTCTTGTATGGAAATTAAATAATATCCCAAGAATTTACGACTCCGGCGGGACTTGAACCCGCGACCATAACCTGAATACCCCGAGTGCGAGGGCTTGCGCACTATAATAACAAAAACCATAGAATTCTTGCATGGTCGTGTATATTGCGGGGAAGAACCCAGGTTTTATTTTTTTCGTTTATTAAGGCATAAAAAGTATAAAAAAAATATAAAAATCTTTATTTGCAGCAAATACAAAGTTTAGTTCAACTATCATATATTACATCTAAAATAAATAAGCTGACTTCGAAAAAAGGAGGAGGTTCTTATTCGGCTATATGTAGACGTGTTTTATGTGTGTTCATCGATTTCTGCATCAATTATAGTTCGATTTTGAAAATTCATTCGCTATTGTATATGGAATTATCCCGAGGTGGTCTCATAAAATATATAATCAAATTATATCTCCACCACAGGTTTTATAAACCTCTCACGGGCACCAGTCTCTTGCAAAACAAGATAACTAGATTTAAATTAGCGTAAGACAAAAATTATAACCAATTATCTTTTGCAAGAGAAAATAAATAAAGTATTCAATTCAATCTACCTAAAACAAAGTTAATTTTCAAAAACTTGTCTCAGTACATTTTTCTTTACATTTAAAACCGTAAACAGGGTCAGGTTGACCCTGCAACCTTCGCAAGATTGTACAGCTCCTTTTGTCACATTAAAAAAGTCAAATAATAACTTAATCTCTCTCGAAAGATCTCTTTAAAAGGACAAACTACAATGCGTCTCTGTAAGTATTAGGAAGTTTTCCAAAACAGCAGTAAAGTGGCGCCGCTCACAAGTTACAAACGAGTTCAGAAGTGAAGTTCAGACTGGAAGGCGATGGATGCTATTAGTTCTGACTTTCTAGTTTGAATTAAGCAGATTACGGAACAAGTTATTTACAAAACATGAGAAAATCATTATTAACAAAGAAAATTACAATCGAATAATATAAAATATTAGAACTAGTATTTACAATTGAAACAATTGAGCTAACTGCACACCACCGTTGCAAAAAATCTGCAGGTAGCTAAACATTAAATAAGAAAGTTAAAATGGATGGAGGCGGCTCAGGACCGCTATTTGTTCGTGTGGGGGAGGCCTATGTCCAGCTGTGGACGTGTATAGGCTGATATGATGATGATGATAAAATAAGTAAGTTAAAATTAAATCTTTTGTTCTATCTATAATCATGCACATGTGCCCACTTTTATGATTTTGTCTCTCTCTGCCAATAACACTTTCTGAAAGAGAATTCTTTATAGGGTTAGCTCGCCTTTGCTATGAATTAGATTTTTTTTCTTGTTATATGTACATATATTTTAGTTTGCAATAAAGAATTGAGAAATTAAGAAAACATTAAAGCAGCTTCGGTTACCTGATTTTTCTTTCATAATATACAATCGCCTTTGCCATGAATTTTCCTGTTAAATGTTTTACTTGTATATATTATTGTGCAATCAGGAATTAAGAATAAATTAAAGCAGCTTCTGTTTAATTGCTTTTTCTTTGACAACATACAAACATTTACAAATCTATGTGTCATATATGTAATTGAAAACTCGATTGAAGCCTTGATACCTAATTCACCATGACTGGCTGGACTTGTTCGCTAAGAATTACTAGTCAAAATGAGTTTTGTTATTGTTTTTATATTATTCCGTGTTTGCTTGTGATGTGAACCAATAAATTGATGTTTTTTTGTTTCGTTCTGTCACTTAAAACTTATAGTCGTCTAACAAATTTTCGGCCACGGAGTCTCAACCATAACCTTTATAGTCACTAAACCATATAGTAAAACTCGCTGCTATCTCAGCAGAGGGATAGTGTCATTCAACAATTTGTCAATTTGTGTAGCCAAAAACACATCTGTGTGTGTTTTGACAGCACGTAAATAAAGTGCTTTCACTCACACATTCGTATGATTGAATGTTGCAAGTGAATGGCATTTTCCCTAAAAAGTTGGTTAATTTTCTTATTTTAACTAACAGGTGTGTGATAATTCTAATGTTATTAATGTTATAATAATAAATAAATAAATAAAATTAGCCTTTATTTTTCTACTAACTTATGTTACTTATATAATTACATATTTTCCTTGAGAATTATGAATATATTCTTACTATAACATTTATTATTATTACATTATATTATTATTATTAATTTACATTGAAATCGAAACATTTTTAAATAACGCTCCAAATAAACAATACTTGGCAACAAAGGTAACCTACTTATGTACTCTACTCAAACTAAATAAATAGATACCTACCTACATACCTAAATTATGTACCTAGGTTATTACGATTATTAACACACTTATTTTTTTGTTCAACAGGTTGCTTTAATTTATGGAATCAGCGGTGCATGCAGAGGAATAGAGCTTGCCAATATAACGCTAGAAGACGTAGAAACGGATACAAACCTACAAGCTGTGAGTCTGCCGAGCACGAAAACAAACAAAGAGCGTAAATTTGTCATCAGTGGAGAATACCTTAATATAGTTAAAGCCTATCAGGAGTTACGTCCCACTAATGTTTCAACGAGAAGATTTTTTCTAAATTATCAAAATGGTAAATGCACAAGGCAAGTCATAGGCAAAAATAAATTTGGTAACATGCCTAAAGATATTGCCACTTATCTAAATTTACCAAATCCGGAACTCTACACGGGCCATTGTTTCCGCAGAACATCCTCGACTCTGTTGGCGGACTCTGGTGCGAATATAACGACATTAAAACGGCACGGTGGATGGAGGTCCGATCAAGTGGCTGAAGGTTATATAGAGGACTCTATACAAAACAAGTATCACGTCACGCAGCGGATTACGGAAGGAATCAATATTCTACCAAACATTACAGAACCCCAAGCATCTACATCGCGGGATTGGATGAATATGTCAACTCAGCTGAAGCCGCACTCAGATCTTAATAATGCAGGAAACTCAAGCATGAGTCGAGTCTCTCCAACTTTTACTCCACAACAATCAACTCAAAATATTATCACATCCCAATCACAGAGAACCGAAATAAAATTGCCCGGGAAAAACATGTCACTAAACATTCAAAATTGCTCTAACTGCACATTTAATTTTTAATAAAATTTCTGAAAATTGTCTAATTTTGAATTGTTTTATTTTCTCGCAATAGAAGTGAAAAGTAGAGTGCCAAAACCACCCATTATAACTCGGTCTTGTTATCCTCGTATATAATGGGATGGTTTAGTCCCTTGTAAAACAATCTACTATATGTGAAAGCTGCTTTCCGCGCCATTTGATGTACTAACGGATCGAGTTTCGAATTTTCTTAGATGTACCTCGTTTGTGTCAACTGCTATTCTGAACCTTATAATTCTATGCACTAAACTTAACCTTTATAGTTTACCTAACGTCGCCTAACCTGTACTAAGTTACCTGTACTGTAGTCTCTCCTATAATCATCATTGCACCTAGTGCCTGACAATCGCACTCAAAGCCAGCCAATTTGTTCCTAAAAGCCTCCAAACAGAGCGCGCGTAAAACTAAGCCAAGCTAGACTGGGAGTCATTCAATTTGAATTCTAATAGGATCGGAAGAGAGGCCAATTTACCGTGCCAGCAGGAGATTAACATGTCATTGTCACATACTAGGAGGTGGAATCTACCGTTGTTTTGCTGGAGTGCATAAAAGTGTTAAGAAACTAGCTGCGCCCCGCGGCGTTGCCCGCATATCCAGTTTTGAGCGAATCGAACCAAGGACTAAAATAGTTGATACTAACTTTACGACCCTGTTTATCCCCCTTAAAGGATGATTTTCACAAAAAGAAAAATACTTGAGTAATTATACACTTTATAGTATATTTATATCGAGTTTTGATTGAATCAAACCAAGAAATAATAATTTGCCATACAAACTTTACCACCACTTTCAACCCAACCAGAAATTATTTTTTCAAAATTATATGTTATTCTAGAAATTATCAAATTCCATCTAAATAACATAAATAGTTACGTGGTACTAAACATTCACACAAACTTTCCCATTTATTATATTAGTAGGATAGCTTCTACGGATTCGCTTGCATCACACTCATTCATTAATCTAAAGACGCATAACCTTATTCCAAACTATGCTCCGTCCACACATTTATTTTCTTTGACTATAGAATACATTATTTCATAGACTCTGCTTCTTTATAAGAATGGTGATGCGCATCTATCGGCTCGAAAAATATCGGGACCCACGAGAGCTTTGATATTTATCGAAGTGACAGATTATGTGTTTTAAAAAGAAATAACTCTTGTACCACACAAACACAAAATACAATACAGTAGGAAATGTTGACCACAATTACGTACAAAGGGCGGCCTTGTCGCTTTGGGCGATCTCTTCCAGCCAACCTTGGGATGGACTGGACATAAAAGAACATTATAGACCGTGGCGTTTGAGCTACTTAGGAAATAAAAACAATAATAATTATACCTACAATAAGTACATACTTTAATAATACCTTAAAAATCATAGACTTAAAAACTTACGAAAAAATATAATTTCAGTAAGTAAATAAATGCGTGGACGGCGTATAGCTTCTGCCCGCGAGTTCGCATGCATTGTTTCTATATAAATGATTGAAGGTTATTTATATTCCATGGGAACTGATTTATGGAACATAAAGCCTATGCGTTTTTCCCGGACTCGACCTACATCCATACAAAATTTCAGCCAGATCCGTTCAGTAATTTTGGCGTGAAGAATGGATGAGATTTAAAACCAGGACAGATTATAATAGCCTAAAAAATTATATGATAAAAACCTGGATTAACACATTCGAGTACAAAGGCTTCTTTTGATCCCAGATCCCTTTTGAAAAGTGCAGTGTTCCTTTGGGGTGATCGAATAACCCCAATTATGTTTGTTACTTAATAACGCGGGTAACACCGCGGGGCGCAGCTAGTCTTACATAAAAGAACATTAAACAGCAAACAGTCAGCACTCCGAGCAAAATAATTTTTAACCCTACACAACAAAATTTAGAATATGAGCTAAAACTTTAGGAATGATTCAATGGTGCCGTAATTATATAGAACTTGCTCAGGAAATTAGCCCGGATATCATTAAAATGTAAAACTTAACCCCAGTAACATGCATGAGCTAGTAGTGGTGGTTTGCCTCCTATACAAACAGGGATTGTGCACGAGAAAGCTTATCACGGTGTGTTTCCATCAGAGATTCAAACTCAGTCTTTATTGGCAACGGTTGTTACATGTCATAAAGAACAAATAGAGATAGCGGTGGAATGTGACAAACGCATCTAGCCCTGTCCTATCACAAAAAATATTGCAAACTAGCTGCTGCCGGTGTCTTCACCCGCGTTTTATCGGGATGGACAGAAAAAAATTGTCTATATGTTATTCCAGTTCCCAAACTATACCCATACCAAATTTCAGCCTAATCGGTTCAGTAGTTTTTGCGTGAAATAGTAACAAATATCCATACATCCATCCATACAAACTTTGACATTTATAATATTGGTAGGATAAGAAAGAAGTCAAGTCAAGCGTATCAAAATGGCAGCAACTTACTTTCATGGTTTTATTGTTAACTAGTTTCTGGCAGTAGCTTCACACACGTTGTTTCTAATATAGGAAATATTATATCGCTGCCTGCTTCAGTTTTTCCGGAGAATTACAATCTGGGTCTCTTCAAGACAAGAGCGAACAGGTGTCTTCTAGATCTTCGTGATACAACATCGGCCACATCATCACTTTCCATCAGGTGAGATTGTGGTCAAACGAAGGTCTAGATACTATAAAAAATAAAAATTAAAAGGGATTTTTATCCCATGGAAACTGGGATTTTTATCCCATGGAAATTTATGGGATAAAAAGTAGCTTTTGTTTCAGTCCAGGCCCAAAATTATCTCTACGCAAAATTTCAACACGATCTGTTCAGTAGTTTTTGCGTAAATTACTTTTTATTTTTTCTCTTGTCATCACAAGAACTGAATTTTACGAATTAATTTCAGTTGTATGCATGAAATATAGTGAGCAGCTTAATCCAGTTTGCAAATTCCCTACGCTGTCCCTTCGCTGCTATAATTTAAGAAATTTTTCGGTAATAAATTTTATTCTGTTTCGTTTTTAGTGTATCAGTGACTGTTTGTATAGGAGGTGAACCGCTATAAATGAGGTTGCCTACCTCATTCGAACCCGCACGCCCATCAAACCAGTTAACTTTTATGCCAGTAGGCAGTATCAAATCAAGGCTAATGCTGCTACTGAAGTTTTGGACGAGCTATACTGCCTATTAGGCTTAGTGATCTGTTATAACGATCTGGATCTTATGACTTTAGTGTTATGGGTGGTTTTTGATTGTAGATGAGATGATATTTTAATGTTTATGTTTATTACGCCTCGAAAATTAATCTGTGCTTTTTTGTAATCTATTAAACCTTAGATTTCTTGCGACATTTTACGATAAAAAAAAACATAATGGTGTCAAAAAGAGATTACTGTGCGCTATACAGGGTGGATATTTTGGACGGGGCAGAAATGGGAGGTACCTTAACCAGTGTAGGTACAGGAAAATTGTGTTAGGAGATATGTTTCCATAATTTTTAGAGAAATTTTAATTCCTATTCAAATATTTAAAAAAATGTGCTGATAGCAATAATTGGGATTTTACACAAAAAACGCAAGGATGGTGGATGGTTCCAGGTTCTAGGTCGTAAATTTTTGGGATAAGATAAAGATATGTACAAATATGAATTCCGATAAAGAATTTAGGCCCTACTATTAACTTCAGTACAAATATATGAGTACCCTACGAAAGGAGGCAAATAGCAATACCACCACTCGAACACTGCAGAGCCAACCTAACCTAATCCATATAAGCCTAAAATAATTCTTCAATTTAAATTGCTTTCGCTTATGATGAACAAAATCCATGCAAAAGGCCTAACCCCCTATTTACAAGCGATAAACTTCAGGAAAAATTGCCAATAAAAATCCTTAAAAATATGAAAACGTGAATTTGTTTTTATTATGAGTTAAACGAACGGTAGTAGTGGTCGTAAAATGTTATCAGCGGCTGGTTTAAAATGGAAGCCATAAAGATCCGGCTTGCACGAATAGACGTTACATTTCTATGACCCCACTATACAGGCTATCTTGTCCTAGTGTGGGGAACAGAGTCAAACTCAAGGAACCCTATGTCCTGTCATCTCACTAGAAATTAGAAATAGCATGTAATCTTTCTTTTTGGACATAAACGTTATCTTATCTTATTTAACAGTGTGGTTGGTGAACGACCTTACAGTTTTAAGTTACCTGTTTTAACTTTTTAAGTATTAAAAAGAAGATACAGAGATTAGAACTAGTATTTACAAAGAGCATAGCATAGCATAGCATAGCATAGCAATGCCAATAGGAAGCATCATCAAGACGATGCCTGCGTTGCGTCAGTTTTGAGAGAAATAGATAATTTGATGTTTTTACAAAACTGAAAATCTGACTTCGAATTCGTTTACGTATATTTAAAATTTTTCAAGTTTTGTAGCACAAATGGAATATCTAATCTATTGGGAATACAATTTATATGGAATCGCCCCCATCATTATATTTTGCTATAATACAGTAACTGTACAGTAAGAATCATAAAATCGGCCAACTATTGGCGAAAAAATCGGCGAACAAACGACGAATGAGATACTGTTATGGTTGTATTTTATACAGGTAGGTACATACGGCTGGGAGTTATCGGATATTTTGGCTACCGGTTATTAGTTGGGTATTTTGTTTCAATACCGCTAGTGCCAACTGGTACCCAATAACGTTACAATACTCTATACCTGTCCTGATTTCTACCCAATATATTTCTAACCGATTTGGTTAGAACTACCAAATACTTGTTGCAGCTACATAACTTTACGGGTGAACGGTCCGCTAGTACCTATACGTAGATGATAGTTAGGTAAGTATAGGTATTGAAGCGTTGGGTAGTTATGGCTCACGGTCGGTTTGGCGTGATGCTCGCTTTGCACTGTTATTCCCTAGCGGTATGCGGATTTTACAATAGCGTTAGATATTTTAGGACCATGCTAACAGGTACTGAGTTAGTTATTGAATACCGAACTCATCTCTAGTACATACATAAAAACAACCATACAGCCAATCACAGTAAACTCCTCCTTTTTTCGAAGTCGGATAAAAGTTAAACTGCCATTTGCCACTAGATCATGTCATCGCTATAGATATCAGATTTCAATAACTTTATGTCTTAAGGCTTACAAAATAAGCACTTAGACAAGTAAAATGTTATATCTACTACAAACAGCTATGAATATAGTTATTATTATCAAATAAGAATATATAATATAATTGTTCAATAAAGATTATTTTATTTTGCATTATTTTTTATTTTATTTTCTCTATAGGACGAGATGACGCTTTACAGGGCGATGCTAATGTTGCCACATCATCATCATCATCAGCCCATATACGTCCACTGCTTAACATAGGCCTCCCCCAAACGACGCCACAAATAGCGGTCCTGAGCCGCCTCCATCCATCGACTCCCTGCGACCGCTACGATGTCGTCGGTGGATGGTCTCCCATGTAGGGGGGGGGTGCCATAATCACCACGCTTGGCAGGCGGATTGGTGATCGCAGTGTTGATGTTTAAAAATACTCAGAAGGAAGCGGCTGCCCTTCCTCTGATAGGTTCCCTCAATCGGCTCGGGAGGGGTCGATATTCGTACGCCGCGGCCCCACGGCCAGTGTAGGCCAATGTTGCCACATTTGCTTGCAATTGCTTTAGTTACACAAGTTAGAATTACACGTTAGTTGTGGCGCAAAAGGTAAAGAGTGAAATTTAAGGACAAAGAGTTTATAATTGCTTCATCGGTAGAAGTATAGAAATCTACAATAAAAACAAGAGCATTTAAAAAAAATTTTTTTTGTTTGATATTTCAGAACTTGCGTTAGTGACGTTTACCCCACTAAAGCCCATAACCCCCACGCTGGACATGCAGATTGGGGATTGCAATTAGGTCGTCGATTTTTAATCAATCATAATAACTTTAATTTAATTCAAATCAACTTCTCTAAATGGAACGGCTGAAGGCACAGATATGACATACACGTATCATCATAAATCAGCACAATAACCTCAGAAGACAATAGAAAAGATAAAATCATAACCGCGTAGGTAGAAACAATTCCACAATGTTTTCATGTTGCGAACGTTTGGAGAATTTAAAGCAAAAAATAAGTTAATTCAAATGTATATTCAAACAAAAGTCGCCATTGTCTCGTCCCAGAAGGGTTGAAACTCGCAAATACAGATGACAGCAAGTTTTTTTATAATTTGTATGCGAATTGTCATTCAGTCGACATCTGTACGAAGCAAATTTTAACAAAAAACAGAAATCTTCTGTAATGAGTATATCAATGGCGTACAGCTGTGTAATAAACACGGGGATATTACAGTAAAATATTTAGGTTCATTGGAAGAATTGAAGCATTTAATAATTTGATTGTTTTGAAAAAACTAAAAACCGACTTCGTATCCCTTAGTTATACATATTAATCTCTCGGGGATAACATTTTTTATTATTGTGATTATTTTTCATACAACAGGGATATTTTTTTTTTCAAATCGATCTATAAAATTGACGGAGACCGTCGTCGGCGTCGGTTCACCACAATATCACCTGATTGAAAGTGACAATGTGGCCGACGGTGTATCACGAAGTTCTAGAAGATTCACTCTTGTCTTGAAGATACCCAGATTTTAATCGGTTGGAAGATCCATAGACGTAGGATCTTTTTTTCTAAATTCAGAAGCTTAAAGCGACTTCCATTCCTTAGCGGTGCGAATGATGAAGGCGGAGGAAAACCGCTTAGTACGAGTGGATGGTATATCTACCAAATATGGATGGTATTGTGCCGTCATGCAGTACATATAGAATACAGCCGAACATAGAACCTCCTTTTTTATTTTTCGTCGGTTAAAACTCAGTCACATGTTACACGGTTTGCGGAACCTTGAGCTTCTGTGTTCAATAAATAATTCAGCTACGAGAAAACCAGCTTTCTTTATAACGTGTGTTGTGTGTCTACCTCTTGCCTATATTTTTTGTGTGTTCCGTCTATAATGTATCACACTATTTTGTATGATTATTACTTCTTTACGCTCAAACGGCTAAACGTATTTGGATAAAATTTGGTACCAGAATAACTTATATTCTGGATTAATACAAAGACATCGATCACGAATAAATACAACATTTTCGAAACCAAACAAACATCTTAGGTAGAAATGCATGATATATAGCCAGTCTGCCATATAACGAGTTGACCTGTTTCACGTGTAAATGCAGTCCAGGTCACAACAGCCTGTGACGAGGTTGCTAATTAATTATTTTTAGCGTCGCGGACCGTCACAGGTTTGTAACAACAGTTTGTTACGAATTTCATACTGTTTGTTAGAGTTGGAAACATTGTTAGACTTACAATATAGCACGTGCAAGTTTCAATTGTATGAAATAATATATCAATGGAGAATTTGGGAAGTTCTCTGTTCTCAAACTCAAACAAAGAGCCAAGGTAGGGCGGTACCATCCTTCCTCCTGATCATTTTGTTTAGTACCTCGGACCTGCGTCTGACCTCTCCCACGTTGGTCGTGTGAGTATGTCATCCGTCTATCCCATCTGACTTTAAGATAGACAGTGCCTGCCGTCCCGTCGGATTATAAGCGAGAAGGAATAAAGGGTGCACATGTGTTTGCGGACACACTTGTGCACTATCATATGTCCGGCGCATGTGGCTAGTCACCGTTGAGGCCGCTCATATTGGATGTTGGATACCACATGATATCGGATGTCGGATATCGACTACCGGTGTCTGACAGCGATATCGGATCGGAATATATGGAAACGCTGTAACATACTCTCAATAATTTTATATACATAAAGGCTGACACTCCAGGCTTTATTTTTCGACTGCAACAAGCCCTAAATAAAAAAAAATGCCACCCCCACCTCTCGTTCGGGTCGAATAGAATATAAATAAAACTGCGAACGAAGCGATGTTGTACAGGGTGAAATGAACATGTTAACTAGTTTGATAAATCTAAAGGGGTTAAAGTGTAGTTAGTTTATAAAAGTTACACGATTTAAAATTTAGTCCAAGTTTATGAAATAAACAGTATTATCATAAACACCTAGTTTAGTTACTAATATAGTTATTTTTTTAGTAGTAACGGTATTTTGAATATTTATACATAGAACATGAGATTTCTGCAAATGGTCATAATTTTTTTATTACAAAAAATCCTTTATATCAGTCACAGACCTTGATTCAGATTACTCTATTATCGTTTTAATGTTTCTTGTGTCTTCAGTGATGTTATATATATTTTTCAAGTGAAATGACTTGTAAATATTTGCGCAGTGCTCAAATTTCCATAGTGATTCAGAACACTTCATACATTACCTTAAATGAAGGCTTGTGTTTTCGGCAGCCCTGGCAGAACTAATCAACAGTAAAAACTAACGAGGGGCAACCCTGAAGGCTGGCTGAACGTGAAATGCTGTGAATTGTATAAAACTGCCTTTCAGTGGTTTTCAGAACAGGTGACAGATTCCTTATTAAATATTTGAAAAGGTAAATATTGTATGGTTACAAAAATTCAAAGAACATTCGAATCTTTATTAGTGAAAACGTATCAAACGGAGTTTTATTGATCTTTATTCCATATCCATACTAATTTCCGCCCATGGCTTTGCATGTACTTTTCGATATAAAAAAAACCTTTATGTTGTAGAACTACATCTTTGCAAAATTTCAGTTCGATCCTTTCAGTAGTTTTGGCGTGAACAGGTAACAACACAAACCCAAAGATCCATCCAAACTTTCGTATTGTAATTATTGTTGTGTGTAAGTGTGAGTGTGAAGCATGAACCAACGACATAGAATAGAATAGGGAATAGGATATTTATTATTTATAACAAATATAAATAAATAATGCTGGACAATTCACACAACATCATCTAGCCCAAAGCTAAGCAGAGCTTGTGTTATGGGCACTAGATAACTGATATACATAATATAATACGATACATAGATAGATATTTTTTATTATACATAGAAAACATCCAGAACACCCTGAACAAATATTTGCAGATCGTACAAACATTTGTCCCGAGGCGGGAATCGAACCCGCAACCTCCTGCGTCACAGGCGGACCTTCACCCGCCGCGCCACAGAGGTCGTCGACCACAGGATACATATTTTAGGTAATATTGCACCATTAAACCAGCGTTGGTTTGTATTGGTGCTCACACCGTTTTATACTTATGTTTAGGTATATGACATTGCGTTTGGATAATACAAGATAAAACTCAACTGAAAACTTCTGCAAACAGATAAGTAGGTAAGTATGACGGCTCGTACTTTCTGACCAGAATCAACGCACATATAGGTAAGAAAATAAAAATAAATTATGAATTAATAAAATATAAGTGTGTTAGTTTGTCTTTAGAAACACAGAACACATCGTAGCGGTCGCAGTCGGTGAATGGAGGTGGCTTGGGAGCGCTTTTTGTAGCGTCGCATGAGGGAGGCCTATTTCCAGCCGTGTACGTGTATCGGCTGATATGATGAAGTGTAAAGATCGATCGTCATCAAATCAGTTGTTCAAAGTTATCAAATATACTTATTACATAGTTGCACTAATAATCACATTAATTTGAGAGATTATAAATTCTTAACTCCAAAAGCTATCCGCCTTGCAAAAATGCTGCCAATTAAATTGATATTGCTAACGCTTCTCATCTATCTCGGTAAAGGTGCTGCAATAGAAATAATCCGCTTTACAGGGGATTTAGTTCAAGGATTGTCGGCATAATTGGTCGGGCGTGGGGCAAATCTTATTTTGTTTTAATAAATGACAACAGCGTGACAAAAATCAGTTTTTTTTGTTAATAAATCTGTTTAAACTAAATTTGATCTCTATTGACAAAGAAAATAACAATCAAATAATATGAACAAATAAAAACAGTATTTACAATTGAAACAATTGAGCTGCAGTTAGCTGACAGTTAGCAGACTGTTGCAAACAATCTACAGGTAGCTCAACTAAATTTGATTAATTTTAACCGATTTATATATTATGTGATTGCATAAATGAGTATATTTGATTTGATTGTATGTAAATCTTTTTTTTTTTGTTTTAGGTTAATAGAATTTACTGCAACAATAGTAACCATAGTCGGTTAAGAGAACTAACATTTAATATAAGAGTTTATGTTTATGTTACTAACAAATTATGGATCGTAGTTATCTGAAATAAATTAATTTTAATTCAACTTTAAATCAACGAGGATTATTGGAATATCGAGTCTATCGAAGTGTTCATGCAGTTGTGCATAATGAATTAGAATCGGAATCAATAACTATTATTTTCTAAAGGAATGAACTCCAAACTTTCATGAGGACTCAGAATAACGATAAGTTTAAAACTAAATATTGCGACCGTAGAGATGCTACGAAACTGCTACGCCGTAGACGTGCTACGACATATGGATTTTTACAATTTTTCATTGAAATTAAGATCTTTCAATTGTATCAAAATTATTGTAAAAATATTTTTATACAATACATAGGTACATCATCATCATCATGATCAGCACATACACGTCCACTGCTGGACATAGGCCTCCCCCGTACGACGCCACAAATAGCGGTCCTGAGCCGCCTCCATCCATCGAATCCCTGCGACCGCTACGATGTCGTCGCAATCGCGGCGTTTCTTCTTTTTTTATGGGAGGCTTTTGTCCAGCAGTGGATCAGAATGTGCTGATGATGATGATTATAAGGGTTTCTTTTGTAATTACATAGGTACATATAACTATATAATACAATAAATAACATTCTACGACGTAGACGTGCTACGACAAATGGATTCCGATTAAAAGAGTATTCAAAAAAAATAATTACAAAATAAATAAGCTTTTTAATAGCGTCAAAAATATTGTAATGCTATAATCAATTCTCTGTAGCACTTGGAATGGAACACCTGAAAGTAATTCTGAAATATCCTCAAATAAAATCAACAATAGAACCAAACGAAAAGCTTCAATATTTACGAATTTCCGCGAGATTTGTAACCAAGGATGACAATAACGTTTTATTTCCGAGTAACAAGCAAATCCGTGGACAAAAGCCAGTTACATCTCATTCTTCTGAAACCTTATTGTAATATGATTTCACTTTGTATCAATCTGTTTCTTCACAAACGGTCATGCGGATAAACGATTTATTATATTGATACAGTGTCGCAAACTTAGCTGTTTTGCTAACAGCTGCGGTACTAAGGAGTATTTTAGTACAATCAGAGAGCACTTCTGGATGGACTGGAGGCTATGGCGGTTGCGGCGTTTCTTCTTTTTAAGGGGAAGCTTTTACCAGCAGTGAGTTAGTATGCGCTGATGATGATTATAAGGGTTTCTATTGTAATCACATAAGTTGGTCGCGCTATAACAAGATATAAAGCTTTTCTTGGTATTGTGGGTGGAAGTAGGTCGCAACGCAATCGACTGCGTGGTTCGGTGGTATTTGCAATGCTTTTTGAAACTACCGGCTGGGTTACCCGGATTTAGGGATTTTTAACCGTCCGTACCTCAATAACTAGAAGGCCTATGGTTTTGAAATTCAAACATATTATAGTTGAGAATATTTTCTAATGCATCACTAGACAAAAAAACGATTAGTGACATTTCAGCCGATCAAAAAAAAATGTCAAAGTTACCTCTAAATGAAACTTTAAATGATCACTGTGAATATATACCAAAACATTGCAAACGTTATTACGCAGGACATCACTAGAAAATATTTTTATATATCATACAAATATTTTTCAAAGCACCTAAAACAACAACAAAATCGTGCTCGGCTGTCTGCGCACCGTCTTGCTTCTTGCTTGCGTCTTGCAAGTGCTGGGCTCACCTCGCCTTAAATCAGATGATGATGATGATGATTGTTCTAGGTTTGAAATTATGTCATTTATTTAAAAAAAAAAGCCAAGTATCAAGGTACTTTGCTATTATTATTTTTTTTACTTGGGAAACAAAACCTGAAAATGGGATCAAACAACTTCTTATTTGATCCCATAGGAAAAAAGATTATCTACAAACACACCTAAAGAGATGGTTATGTATGTACTTCTTTTAGATGTCACAAGCTATGAAAAAGCTTCAATAAACGATCACCAGTAATAAAGAACGATGGAAAGCGGATTCATTGAAAAAAAATATCCTACTAATATTATAAATGTGAAAATTTGTATGGATGGATGTATGGATATTTGTTACTCTTTCACATAAAAACTACTGAACCGATTGGGCTGAAATTTGGTATGGGTATAGTTTGAAACCTGGAATAAAATATGGGCTTTTTTTATCCCGATAAAACACGGGCGAAGGCGCGGGCAGGAGCTAGTAAGTAATAATTAATCAGTCATCTGCAAACCCCTACACAAGCTCTGCCTACTTTTGAGGTTAGAAGATGTTTGTGTCTAATACTTACTTTAAAATATAGGCAATAGTTTTGCCTTTTTTTTCGTCGTATAATTTTTTTATTTTAGTTTGTCGAGGTTTAACCAAGTCTTTCGGATAAAAGTCTAAAACTAGTAATAATCTAATATAAAAGTCATCTGAAAATAAGCTTATACGTTATTCCTAGATTACTTATTCCAATACTCTGTCTCATATCTCTATTTTAAGCCGACTAATAAATTCAGGAGCGGAGGCTAGCGTTTAAAAAATGGTCTACAAAAATCCAAATGTAATTATATCGCGGATATCCAATTACTCGATGACACGTCGATACGCCCGCGTGAAGTGATCCGGACAAAACAAAATGCGCGGGCAATATGCGGACAAGACCGGAATGTGCAGACATGTCTGAAATGTCCGGACGTGTTCGGACGTGAATGGATATTTATGTGAGGTAATAACGCAGTTTGGAGCGTTCAATTTGTGATGTATCCAAGAATTTACAGACAAATGTTGCTCTTAAATGTTTTTTAAGAACGAATCAAATTTTTTATACAGAAATGTAGAGACAACTAATGATCTTGTGTTCATTAAGAATTTTAGATATAGGATACACTTAGAGAGGGTCACTGCGTGAAAAGTCGCATTCATTGAAAATAATTGCGCGATTTGTGTATACGAAATTTGCCTAGCATATAAATTACCTACTTAGTACAGAAAAATAGCCAGTTTTAATTAATATTATGTTTAGTTCTTAGTCCTTTCATGTAACTTTAATTATTTAATCACATAAAAATTATTACTATGTACATATTAATATCTAACCTAATAATAAGTACTTTCTACGATAAGTTCAAAGAGTCGGGTGAAGAGACTACACCGCCGTTTTTAACTTTTGTCGTCTCTTCGTAACATATAACCTTCTATACACTATTTACTTGCTCAAAATAAACGATTTTGTATTATTTTATTTATGAAATGAACCTAACAACTGCTTATTAGGTGGAAAAACTGCTGGTTTAAAACTAACTTTTTTACAGTGACTAATGGTAGAAATGTAAAATGTCTGTGCTTAATGCTCTGACACATGTGGCAGAATAACAATATTGTTGACACGCTGACGTCATCGATCAGTGTTGTTGTCGTTTTGATGGATCCGCTAAATTCGCAAGTGGCCAATAAAGCCTCAATTATCTTGATTGAATATGTTACTGCGTCCTCACATACGCATACACGAAAATGTGAACGTGTGTGAAATGTGTACAGCCGAAAGGGCCACACCCTTTCGGTACACATCTTTCGTGGCACCTTGTAAACAATTTTGTTTAAGAAAAAGTCATCATCGTCATATCAGCCCATACACGTCCACAACTGGACATAGGCCTCCCCCAAACGACGCTACAAATAGCGGTGCTGAGCCGCCTTCATCCATCTACTCCCTGCGATCGCTACGATGTCTTCGGTCCATCGAGTGGATGGTCTCCCATGTAGGGGGGGGGTTTTGCCATAATCACCACGCTGGCAAGCGGATTGGCGATCGCAGTGTTGGTGTTGAAAAATACTCAGAAGGAAGCTGCTGCCCTTCTTCTAGGAGGTTCCCTTAGTCAGCTCTTACGACATCCATGGATTGAGTTGGAAGGGCTGATATTCGTACGCCACGGCGGCCCTCAGCCGAAAAATTAAAAGCACTCAAAACAGTTCAAATGTCGTTTGAATGGTAACCACGATAGTTACTAAAATAAAACACTCGTTTAACAAGCACTCTCATCACATATAACTTGATAGTTTAACCTCTTCGGAGCCTCAACAAGTGCGCGGAGCACTCGCCACAAGAGGCACTGCACGGGAACGGCAGCCATTTATGATTATGTACTCACATTGCATATTACTGCTGTTGAACTATGCGACTAGATGTTATTGTTTTTGTTGTTTCTATTTTTATTCTTGTTTGTTATGTTACTTACTAATTTGGAAATGTTTACTTACCTACGAATATGATTTATTTAAACACACTGTAAAAAAATTGCAGACTAAAATCAAACTATTGCCTATTTTAGTTTAACTAATAGCGAGTGGCAGGCTTTTGTGTCAGATTCCGTAAACAGGATTAAAGAAAGTCAAGTTAGGAAAAATTCGCTTAGAACAACATTTGTAAAAACCTCACAAAACATTGAATAAGAGATTAACATAGACGTTAACTTGGCAACAATCTCACAGCAGAGCTATTTTGATATCTCCGTTATTGACATAAGGAAACCATACCCGGCAATATAACTGAAGGCGTCAAAGGTTCATATAGCCCTTACGAATCTTCTACAATATAACTATTTCTTTGAAGTTCAATGATTGGGTATACGCCTCCCCCGTTCATTTAGTCCTCAAAGAAGTCTACATCATGAGAATATTTGCAAAATATTCGTCTCGGCTGAGGCGTCACACCTCGACGTTGAATCTGGAACGAGTGCCTAAACGAATGCGTGGGGAATTGATTACAGAGGGTAATGGAAGGTGGGCTTGGAGGGTGCGCATGCTGGGGTGGTTAAAAAGAGAGTTTTATTAAAGGGGGCTAAGATTGAAAGTCCAAGTTTGAAAAGTTTGAAAATATACATGGTGAAGCGTGAAGCGGAAAAAGGTAAAAAACGGGCACAATGTATGCAGCGTATATAATGTATAGCAATGAACTTTCAGTCATTCGAGGTCCACATTCAAAATACCAAAAGGTTTTGTTAACAAATAATTTGAAACCTTTTAGTAATTTTTCCAAAACTGAAGTTAGTTATAGTTTGCGAGTTTATCTTTCCTAATCCTTAATTCTTTTCATATGTACCTAAGGGTTCTCTCTATTCTCTAAAAAATTATGCACTTTGCTCACAATTATTTCAGTCTTCACTAAGTTGTTATCAGCTTGTGACAGCTAATATATAAAAACAAGTAGAAGCAACGCGCAACGTAGCGCTTATCTCTCGAACAGTTTTCAAAAGAAGAAAAGAACGAACGGTTCTCTCAATTTTGATCCTTCGGATGTCGTAAGCAATTTTTGCGACAGCACTGTGCGCTCGCCCTTATCCGCTCGATCGTGTAATAAAACGCTTATGTCGAAGTGGAAAATGTCAGTTCTGTTTTGTATCTCCCTTCAAGCGAGCTTTCAGTTTTATGAGAGTTTGGATTTGCGATACTTTTGATAGGTAAACGTAAAATAATTTGGTTCGCCACGACCTGGCCAACAAGTAACTTTATATATTAAGAACTAGTGGGCCGCCCCGGCTTCGCACGGATATTTAACAAAACTTCAAGATCCCTAATTTTTTTTTAAATGTAATACAGTCTATGTCACACGGGGATAGTTTAAATTCCCAAGAGTGAAAGAATATTTCAGATCGGTTCAGTAGTTTCGGAGCCTATTTAATGCAAACAATCAAATCTTTCCTCTTTATAATATTAGTATATAGTTATTTTATATTTCTATTTGCCTTCTGGGCCGTGGGGCCGCGGCGTACGAATATCGACCCCTCCAACTCAACCCGTGGATGTCGTAAGAGCCGACTAAGGGAACCTACCAGAGGAAGGGCAGCAGCTTCCTTCTGAGTATTTTTAAACACCAACACTGCGATCACCAATCCGCCTGCCAAGCGTGGTGATTATGGCAAATCCCCCCCTACATGGGGACCATCCACTCAATGGGCAGACGACATCGTAGCGGTCGCAGGGAGTCGATGGATGGAGGCGGCTCAGGACCGCTATTTGTGGCGGGGGGATGGGGGAGGCCTATGTCCAGCAGTGGACATGTATGGGCTGATAGGATATGATGATTTGCCTTCTAAATCACTGTCATTCCCACTGCCGTCAGAAACACTGCCGAATGTTTATATCTTAAAGAAGAAGGCCCAAAAATTTTTTTCCCCATGATTGTTTTAAAAATACACATATATAAAAATCGACTTCGAATCCCTTAATTTTAAACTTTAACTAACTTCGTTTTAAGTTTTGCGGGATTAATGCTAATCCCTCTGGTATTAAATTCGTTTTTATGGAACCACGGGGTCATTCTCTATGCAACTGCAAAAAAGAACATCCTAATCGGTCCATATATGACGGAGGAATCGACAAACATACTTAAAAGACGTACATTAAGCCGAAAATAGAACCTCTCCTTTTTTCAAAGTCAGTTAAATATTTAATTTTTTTTTAAATATTGGATATATATTTTTATTTATCAACGAAAATAGACGATAACCATATCACATTGGCCACCATTTCATATAACTCCCAAACGTACAGTTAATACGTTAATATTTAATGCCGGCTATAAATATAACTTTTCCGCAATTTTTCAAACTTTACTGCTCTTAAACCTGAACAAGCAAGTTTCCAACGAATAAATATAAAGTAGTCTTTAATTTCCACTTCCAAGATGCTTTGAGTTGTTTTGTTTTACTTTTCACTTCTAATCGTTTTTATATCGAAAAACGGCTGTATTTTTCTATCTCTTCCTAGAAAGCGAAATAAGTTTATCTACGCCGCCCTTGTTTTGTCAGTCTTTGAAGTACAGTCGATAACAAAGTGTTTTTGTGACATTTAATTTCCAAGCGGAAAAAGGTGCTCGTTCCTTTTGTCCTTCGATTTTTTAAAAGTAATGTATTTCCAATAAAAATAGAGGTGAATATAACAAATGGTTACGCTTGGAAACGTTACCAATGGTGGTAGTGGAAAGTAGCCAGAACTTGCAGAAAAGAAAGTGGTCGCCAACTTAAGTGGCCATCTACTCCGACCCTAATCAATCTCCCAAATAGGTTTTCGTATAAATCCTAATCAGTGGAAACCAATTCATGAAATAAGGCAAACAAAAGGAACTTCAATTCAATTTTGATCAAACAAAACACTACTCTATTTATGACACGTAAAACCAAGCAAACAAATAAAATGTAAGGAAATAAAATCCGGCTTCATGCCTCATCCGCATTCACACCGATCTCATTCCTTATTTACAACGAAAGTTACACGTTTTTCTTTCTCATTCATGTGTAATGCTATTTTGAGATCTGTAGATAGTTCCTCTCGGGAATTAGAAACACTTTTGACGGAAGCTACTTTGTATCAATACACTAGTTGATGCTTGGGGCTTCATTCACTCGAACGCCGAAATTTCTTAAAACTACTTCTGTCTCGTGCCTACGCCGATCAATCTTGGAAACGTAAAAAAAAAACATTATTATTTTCTCTAACACCCTAGATATAAATAAATTGCCTTCTCCATTATTTTTAAAATATTTACAGTCTCTCAGTCAGCTAACTCACCTTTATGTGTTTAGAAGGTTTCAATTTAAGAACTTTTGTATATATGTATGTGTAGTGTTGGTATACATATCTTGTAAGTAGATATATCAAAGCCGAATATTTTTATAGATGTTTTCCGTCGCTGATGGAAAGACGAGATTATTTGTATCGAGTTCTAGTTCCGAGGCAAGGGAATTGTCGCGATTGTTCTAAGATTTATTATGCTGATACATTTTCATGAGAAACACAATCCTCCAAATGTACAGGATTTGATGATATATTGAACAAAGCTTCTATTCGACAGTTCCTTTCGAGTAAGTCGGGAAAACTTTTAATTCGGAATTTGAGCTAGAAAAGTGGAATATTTTGTTAGCACGTCAGCTCTGTAGTGCGTGTTTGTACAATATAAATCCCTGTAAAATTCTTTAGCACCTTGCGGTGTTAACTAAACCCAGATTTTATTCACGACAAACTCAACAGCACATAAATAAACCGCAGGGGAAGGATACAATTCGAACGGCACTTCACACCACATTTAGTAAAACGTCAATGTCCGAACGTATTTCCTAAAGACACCACTATAAATCCTTAATAGCACTACATGTCGCAATTTTCCCGCCAAAATATTTTCCCCACAGTCCGCCATATTGTTCACTCGAATGGCCCATAAAGCCTCCATTCGGAAATGTTCGGGCTCACTCGATGACGTTCGGAATCTTCCGGATCGGCAGGTAACCGAAACTAGATCACGCCGGTTTTTTATGCGCTATACCTACATTATGTGTTTGAAATGTGGTAATTTATTTTTATGGTACTAGTAATGGACGGATGTGTTTTGTTGTTGAAAGCATAATGAATTTACGGTACGCTTGCGACATTTGTTAAAGTTTATATTGCGCTACTGTCACTAGAGGTTTTATGGAAGGTCTTGAAGTGAACACTTTTTTTACAGACCTCACAAACAACTTTACTGAGTACAGAGAGAAGCCTACCAACAACACAGGGAAAAAATGTTCTTGGTATTGAAGACAAATTTTATTTTATTGATTTATAATTTCACAAAACAGTGTAAGATCCATATAAAAATACAGTAGGTACATTGTTATTACGAACTAGATTTTACCCAAATATGCAAACATAACAAGCGATTCAAAATTGTGCAATCTAAAATTTTCAATTTACAAGAAAAACTCGAAATAATCTCGAATTTATCTTCGGAGTAAGACTAAAAAGTAGCTAGGTCTACAAACGTATTTACGTGTAGTTAGACCTTAGTTGTAAACTCACAGCTGTCATGTACAAGAAAAACTCGAAATAATCTCGAATTTATCTTCGGAGTAAGACTAAAAAGTAGCTAGCTCTACAAACGTATTTACGTGTAGTTAGACCTTAGTTGTAAACTCACAGCTGTCAAACTGACAGCTCATTAGCCGCCATTCTTCATGTACATTCCGAAGTCAATTTATCACGTACTTATTTGTGAAGTTAATTGCAAAATTTGCCGGCTTGTTCGCGTCAAGCTAAGGCGCCTTGAATTATGCGCCTTTATAATTACAAGGGTGATGTATGGGACAAGGCAACGGGTTGGAAAAATTACTGGAATTTTCTTCGAAACACTTTCGTCGATGACTGTGCGAGTTGGATTATTAATGAAGTTAAATACAAAATAAACGTGTTTAATGACAAGCAAATATGTAGAGAAGACGACAAAATTGTGCAAAAAAATTGATTTTCTACTATATGAACATTATGGTAGATGTACCATAATGTTCACCGTACGTACCTACATATGTACCATAATGGTCACATGGTACCTGCCATATGGACCTCTGTGGTGAGAACCTTGAGAGGACCAAACACATATTTATTCTTGCTCAATGATAACAGCTAACAGCAGGCATCAAACTTGATGTTAGCATATCAATGGTCAATATTATCATAGCAACAGTTCCAGCTTACAATATTAATGGAATCAACATAGATCATGTTGATGGATATATTACCATAATTTAAGAAAGTATTTGCTCAGTTACAGGCATTTTACATGATTTCAATAATTTGTATTCCTGATTTACTTACCTTAAATGACACATAAGATTTTTTTACGGTTTTTGTTATTATTTATGCCCGCACTTCGTGTAATCTTAAAGAATTTAAGATTAAAGCGGGTTCAAGTCCCGCCGGAGCGTAAATTTTTGGGATATTATTAAATTCTTCTTAAATTATTCCTTATTTTCTTAATCTCATGAGAGGATTGTTAGACTCATGAGTCTCATGAGAGGATAAAGAAGGAATATTTCCTAGGCAAATAGCAATGGTAAAATGACAATGGCAAAATGGCTTCATTCCAGAATGTCAGTACCAAGGTAGATTTAGATGTATTCGTAAGTTTATCTGTCATATTATTATCGACGTTCATTTGTTCATTTTCTTTTGTTTTTTTATTCATAATCCACACACCATCAAAATGCAGTCAATGTGCAGCAAAAATATAAGTAAATAATCTGAATCGACCAGCTGGTGTCCTACTCCGTCCACGCATTTATTATCTTTGACTGAATAAAAGAATGTAATATTTCATAGACACGTAATTTGTCAGCTCGATAACATCGAAGCTCTCGTTTCTCAGTATATTATACGAGTCGACAGATTCGCATCACTATTTTTACAAAGAAACGGAGTCACGGAAAGGAGATAACATTATTTAATCATTCAAAGAAAATATGAGATGCTAGGTGTGCGAGGTATATTTATTTTCCACCGAAACTTAGGCAGGGAGTTTCGGTGGAGAATAAATATAAATGGAGAAGATGATCACAAAAACACAATGTCAAAAACGTCAGTCAATCTCAAACGTTCCTCACCTTTATTCTGCAACATTGATATTTCAACCCCTCTTTTCCTAAAACATATAACAATGGTAGTCATTTCTACAAGAACGTAACCAACCCGCTTCACACCTCGCAAATGCGTTGTCTGCCCTAAGCCAAGATCACTTGTCATGATATGAAGCAAGGGCCCGAGAGACCCGAAAGGGTCGAAAAATACAGGCCAAGTGTCAGGATTGAGTAAATCGCGTTCTGGCAACATTTTACGTTTATGTCAGTGCGTTTTGGAGGGAAACTTGTGAAATGGCAAATAGGAGGTTGAAGGCGTCGTCTTTGCTGATATTGTCGAGTAGAAAGTGTGTAAGACACTGAATTATTAATAAGTGGGAGATAAATGTTCTCTAAATATTATACAGGAAGATATTATCTATACCTAGATTCCCAGCAATGATCCGGTCAAAATAGGTAGATATTTTTTTATGGAACCCATAAATGGACACAAATTCTTCAACTAAACTCTCATCCTACATCATGACAAGACTCAGTGCCAATTAAATTATTATTCAATCAAATTATGAAACTATAGAATAAAGTCGTTAAGCAAGTCAACCCTTCGCCGCCGACGACGGGTCGGCGAGACCCAGAGCCCAGTCACGGTGACTCGCGGAGAGCCACAATTTCGGATGTAATTTATGAATACTGTTCCGGAGAATTTAATGAGAAACAACCACTGGAGCTGACGGAAATAATTGGTCACGGATTTTGTGAACGCAAAGCGTGATTTATTACAAACCTTTAATTTCCATATTTTTTGGCTAATTTCGTTCGGAAGTTTAATTTGTGGAACTTCAATCCCAGGTAACGTGGATAAAATGTAAATAGTAACTCGCAACAAAGTATTTAATATAAGCTGTTAATTAAAGAGGAAGTAAAACCTCGCAATGTAATGTAAATCAGCTTAGTAAATGTGTTTTCACTTCTCTTGCTCAAAAAGTGTATCATAATAGTGTAGCTTAGCGGGCCTAAAACTCGAGTTTAATACCCGGGCTAAAAAGTATTTTTTCTTGTTAATTTTTGTCTAAAATCATCAGCCCGTACAAAGCATTCGTTCTCTTACATAAAAACTCGACTTCTTGGTGCTCCGTCAATCTTTTTTTTTAAATAGAACCGTTTTGGTGATGTTTTATGAAGGTTGATTCTTCCCTTCACGGTAGAATGCGAACTGTTTCATTGCGGATAAATAGAGATTTAAAAAAAAAGATGGTATTGGCGCTAAATCTCTAAAATTTTCTTCATTCCAAATCACAAACTTTTATGTTTAACTTCCTGACTTTTACTTCCAAATTGTGAACGTGAAAAATGTCATCAAGTGATAGTGAAGATGCTAATATGCAAATGGAAGATAAGGGCAAAGAAATAATTATGAATCTGCTGCTTATTTTGATGAATTATCGAAAAAATTCAAATCGTCGACTCTTTGGAGCACATATTCAATGTTAAGAATGAACTTATAAACGAAACACGACGTCGATATTAAAAAATATGTAAATTTAACGGCTTTACTGAAGAAATTCTCCACTGGATACAAGGCAAAAAAATCTAAAGCCTTGACGACACAAGAAATCGAAACATTTTTAAATAACGCTCCAAATAAACAATACTTGGCAACAAAGGTAACCTACTTATGTACTCTACTCAAACTAAATAAATAGATACCTACCTACATACCTAAATTATGTACCTAGGTTATTACGATTATTACATACTTATTTTTTTGTTCAACAGGTTGCTTTAATTTATGGAATCAGCGGTGCATGCAGAAGAATAGAGCTTGCCAATATAACGCTAGAAAACGTAGAAACGGATACAAACCTACAAGCTGTGAGTCTGCCGAACACGAAAACAAACAAAGAGCGTAAATTTGTCATCAGTGGAGAATACCTTAATATAGTTAAAGCCTATAAGGAGTTACGTCCCACTAATGTTTCAACGAGAAGATTTTTTCTAAATTATCAAAATGGTAAATGCACAAGGCAAGTCATAGGCAAAAATAAATTTGGTAACATGCCTAAAGATATTGCCACTTATCTAAATTTACCATATCCGGATCTCTACCCGGGCTATTGTTTCCGCAGAACATCCGCGACTCTGTTGGCGGACTCTGGTGCGAATATAACGACATTAAAACGGCACGGTGGATGGAGGTCCGATCAAGTGGCTGAAGGTTATATAGAGGACTCTATACAAAACAAGTATCACGTCACGCAGCGGATAAAGGAAGGAATCAATATTCGACCAAACATTACAGAACCCCAAGCATCTACATCGCGGGATTGGATGAATATGTCAACTCAGCTGAAGCCGCACTCAGATCTTAATAATGCAGGAAACTCAAGCATGAGTCGAGTCTCTCCAACTTTTACTCCACAACAATCAACTCAAAATATTATCACATCCCAATCACAGAGAACCGAAATAAAATTGCCCGGGAAAAACATATCACTAAACATTCAAAATTGCTCTAACTGCACTTTTAATTTTTAATAAAATGTCTGAAAATTATCTAATTTTGAATTGTTTTATTTTCTCGCAATCAAAGTGAAAAGTAGAGTGTTTTACTCGGGCCAAAACCATCCATTATAACTCGGTCTTGTCATCCTCCCTCACTACGCTCGGGAGTATAACAACCTCGTATATAATGGGATGGTTTAGTCCCTTGTAAAACAATCTACTATTTGTCTTCAATAATAATGAAGGAATTAACATGTATGTATACATATATAGTAAATTTAGTTTTCTGTTTTCATTGTAACGAGCCTAGGCAGGTGTTTCACCGAAATTGAGTATTGTAGAAATCCCGTTAAAACATTCAAAGATACATTTCGAACAGTGATCATAACTTATTCGTTCAATGGTCATCATCATCAGCCCGTACACGTCCACTGCTGAACATAGGCCTCCCCCAAACGACGCCACGAATAGCGATCCTGAGCCGCCTCCATCCAACGACTCCCTGCGACCGCTACGATGTCGTCGGTCCATCGAGTGGGAGGTCTTCCCACACTCCGTTTCGCATTGCATCGCGGTCGCCACTCGAAAACCTTTACTCCCCAGTGGTTATCGGTTCTACGAGCTATATGGCCTGCCCATCGCCATTTCAGCCTGCTGATTCTGAGAGCTATGTCGGTAACTTTGGTTCTTCTACGAATTTCCGTATTCCGGACCCTATCGCGACCCTATCGCGTTCAATGGTCACAAGAGAGTATTCACGAATTTAAAATCCTAAGCCAAAGCTCTGAAAACATCTCAAGAAAACTCGACAGTCTTTTCAAACAAATGAATTTTCAAGCAGCCGTCCGGCAAACGGACTAAATGTAAATAAACAAATGCTGTGTGACATATAAGATGCATACGCCGCGTTCCGGACTGCATAATGAATAATTTATAGTGCAGCAACTGCAGAGTTTGAGCCGGTCAGGGATTAGATTTATTTACCGGGTCGTGTGGACCTGCGGTCATTCCGACCATTCGCGATGTTTTCGCCGCCGCCGGTTGCATCACGACAGCGGATTAGGGTTAATTCGGGGGTTAAATATTTGAAGTTTGACTCAAAGTCGGCGGAATTTATATGAGCTCTGTTATCTGCGATGGAGCGAGCATTGACGGAGGTATTTTCTCAGCTTACAGTTACGCATTATGGAAATTTATTCTTTTGAAAATTTCGAATCATTGGCTTGTGTTATTCTATTATTTTTTTTTGCTTTATAATAAAATAATAATAATAAACGTTTATTAACTCGGACAATCACATCAATAAGTATGAAATTAATGTTATATAGTTTATAATACACACACACACATACAAGGAAAAAATATAGAATTAATTTATAGAATAGATTTGTTTAGCATAAGGGTTCATTAGACTTGACACCCAGTTACATATATGTATTCTCGTGGAGATTAAAAAAAAGAACTTTTATAGAGATACTCTTCCACTTTTAAAGCTATCGTATAAACTTATAAAGAGTTGGACTGTAAATGTCATAAAATGGGTACGATAGTATTGTTATGTTTACTTATTTCTACTGAAAATCTGAGTCCCAGTCCTGAAGTCACTCACACACACAAGCCACACCACATACAATCACATGTTGTGCAAAATCTTGCAAAGCATCATTAACTGTTCAATTTGAATTTTTCACATTCGCACCTTACAATATTATCTTATCTGTATATTACGGAAAAGTGTAACCCCTCTAACACAGGTATCTCTATACTTAGGTTTAAAGAACTTTATTCTCATAAAAACACATGGTTCACTTAAAGTGAGAAACATGAGAAAAAATTAATCTAGTTTATAAAATGTTTAAACTAACCTCTGGACCTAAAATTAAATTATAACTAAATATTATCTTAGACTAAATATTGTTTAACTGAATAATGTGATAATATTATATAAATATGAAACATTAAAATGCTTCATTATTATTTCATATTTAATTAAGTACTAGACTTAATTAAATATGAAATAATAATTAAGCATTTTTATTCATGTGTTGTTACAAAGTATGTACATATGTAATTTGTAAAGGCGTTCAAAGTTACTTAAAAGAGGCTCCCAAACCCATAAAATGTATATAAATTTTAGTTTATTTGAATATTTTGTATTTTTGGAGTGCATAATTTTCTTGGTTGTTAAACAGATTGGTTCTATAAAATAATCATAGAACAAATCAGTAAGAGATGTAAATCCAAAATAATTTTACATCTATATAGATCGTATAATCGTATAATAAGATTTTCTCGTAAATACATATAATGTGAAAATGTGTAGAGTATTATAAGGTACAAATTCCAGCAAATGTAGCATGTAACCCGAAACACAGAAATGCCCCTCGGCAACATGAATAGGCGTATCTTCCCAGACATTATCTGATAAACTATAGCTACTACCTACGAAATAAAAGTTTAGTAATTTACTTACACTATAACAGAATAAACAAATTACAACTAGTATTTATACTATTACTTATATTTATTTCCTAAAAATCTAAGCCGTCGCCAGGAGGCAGAGTGCTGGCAGCAACGGCAATGCTAATTCGTTGACCAAAGTAAAAGCCGGCATTCTGATCACCTGTGGACTCTATGAGAAGTTTTGTAAAGATTTACTCCTTATACATAATAGAGTTGGCAACACCAAAGTTAGCAACGCTGCCAACTTTGCCAACATATCGGCAATATCTTATATATAAAAAAATCTCGTGTCACAGTGTTTGTAACAAAACTCCTCCGAAACGGCTTAACCGATTTAAATGTTTTTTTGTGTATATGTGGTAGGTATGCGAATGTTATCTATTTTTTTATATCCCTAAGTGATAAGGGTGGACCACCCTAATTGTTTTTAGGACTATTTTTGATTTTTTAGTGATTTGGCATTCAATATACATACATATCACCCTCAATTTTCACCTTTCTAACACCAAACCCCATTTTTTATAGCGATCTTTAACACTCTATATAAAATCTGTAACTATATCTAACTACTACCTCATATACTGTAACAACCTTTGCTGTAAATAAATATATTTTATGTTTTATATGTCAGTAGTCGATGGCAAAACAACGCTTGCCGGGTCAGCTAGTTATCTTATAGAATCACTGGCCGACCCGCCCGCGATCTCTTTTGCGTGGAATTTAGAAATACCTCAAAATAATGTTTGTTTCTATGCACTGTCATCGCAAAAGTTATTATTTCACCTCAGAAGCTGTACAAAATAGTAAAAAAGAAACGTTTCATTGTTGAATACCGAAACTTTGAAGTTTAAACCTTTTTGACCACCTTAGAATTCGAATTTTCAAAAATCCGTCTTTACGTCGTTAAAGGAACCTTCATGCTAAATTTCAGCCTCTTTGCTCTTGCAGTTCCACAGAAATCTCTTGTAGAAATGTGTTTTTTCTCCTTTATTATAAGTATAGATGTCGGCGACTGTACCTGCCTATTGCTTGCAACATCCACAACAAATGTCAGCGAGGACGTCCGCAATAATGTCAGCGGCATGTCCAAATTTCCCCGACACTCCGCGACTTTTCTAAAGTTGCCAATTTCGTGCCGCTGACAATGTTTAACAATCCGGAACCACAACCCAGCGGCTTCGACCGGTGTCCTCAGGAGCACTAGTTATAAACACACGCACACACACACACCAATAGTGTCTCCTGTTGATCAGACTCTTATGGGACTGGTGTCCTCAGAAGACCCATGCCCATAAATCACTTATAAAATATATTGTTTTTACTAAAATATAATGTAACAATAGCTTGATACGTGTTTAGGAAATAGATAGAATCCAAGGAAGGTGGTCCCCAAGATACAGGTTAAAGAAGCGGTTATACACACTTTGATAGTAACCTCTCTCTCGCAATTAATTCAGTAAGGATATACTCCTATCCGATTAGCTAAGGTTAAAGCAGCCATGTTTTCTCAGGATTAACCCCTCGAGGCGCAGATCAAAGTACTTGGAGAACATGCCAATATTGCTATGTTCCGCAACAAATACAGAACAATTCCTTATTTACTTCGTATTTGTATTGCCGACAGGATCGGATGTAATGTCTTAAATATACTATGTATTACCGTAATATTAATATGCGATCCTGGCATTCGAATATCGAAAAATATTTGACTCGGAAACGACGTATATGGCGTTTTGGGTGATTAATTGGATACTGCTTCGCACGCTAAAATAAACTTTGTTTTTTAGTGTTTAAAGTTTACTTCGACAGATCATTCACTGCCGTCATGAAAAATTTGTATCTTAACAATGTCAACATACAAAACGTATTTACGCCTATTATGACTACTTATCATCTCAAGAATTCTAAGAACTCATCAGTTCACCAGGATTCCACATATAGCTAGGGGATGGGTGCACTTCAGCTTTTCTGATAAAACCCGCTACTGCATTTTTGCTGCTGACTGTGCCCAACTTGCGTCGTCACGTACTGTATGAATGCCTCAATGTATATACTCGTAGGTATCCAAGTATCAGATATAAAATTGTTATAACTGGGTAATAGGACATTATTCACACGTGTCGCTAATATGAAAATGTATTTTATACGTACGTGCCTCTCGAGAATAAAACCTACAGCGGTATTATTTAGACATAAAATCATTTATTTTGTAAAATTGTGTGATTCGCGAACAAAATGGGCCCCTAGGGATAACGGCGTGATCTGACTTATGCTTAACGAGCTTTGAGGTTTATTCGGTTTGGTTTAGGATCTCGCTTTTGTTTTGTGGTTAATCGTCATTAGTGTTTTAATATAACCCTTTGTTTTTCTGGAAATGAATAAAATACTAGAATTGTCGCCGTTTCTTCTCACAGGGTGCAATGTAACCCTGCAACGCTTGCCCTAAAAAAATAAACAAAGTTATACTATATTTTACTGCTAAACTGCTTTATGCTTTCTCTACCTACCATACTTCTAATAATATGACTCATACAATATTCAGTAAATAAATAATATTAAAATCTGATATGTATAATAATTATAATAATTCCTTACGTATTAAAAATGAAAATGCTAATAAATGATTGATTGATTGATCATCAAATTAGTTCTAAATCAATAATCGAATTTATGTCAAATGGAAGAAATTGGTAACATCAGGATTGGTGGCAAAAGCATAGAATAAGGTGTCAGATTCACATTATAATCATCCTGACACTTAACTCAGAAGAAGCAAAGTCACAGGCCAAAACCGAGAGTAAACTCTACATTGTATTCTGTTACGTTTTGGCTCGTAACAATGTTTAATCTAGTAAATTAAGTCAAACTTTGAAGCGTAGTGTAATTTGTTTTACTTAAAACAGCTACAAAGTGCATGTTCTCAAGAACTGTAATATAACGCAATAACCTTTTACCGCGCAAGAGCTATGTATTTTGTTTTAGAAACATACTCCGCTGTGAAGAGGTTAAACTATAAAGCTTCGAATAAAGCTAGTCTCGTCTTCGTAAAGTGCAGTTGAGGGCTTTCGCTAGTGCTGTCCTCTTGAAACGTTAAGTTCTTTGTCGTTACATAATAAAATTAATGTTGCTTTCCATAGACCCTCACTATGAAAAAGTGCCATAGTCTTCGGCTCTAACTCTACAAGGTTCGTTTTAGGAAAATTGTATGGAATCTCTGACAACGTGGCGCACGTTATCAGATGATATAGGTTGTGAAACAATTTCAAAAAGGTCAAAATTATTTTAGCTACTTAAAATTCGTTAAATGTTGTCAATATTGATTATGGAAGTTAGTTTATATTTTGCCGTTATCTATGAGAAATTGCAAATTAAAAAGTTATTGGAAACTAAAACGCCCAGTCAAAAACTGTATAAAAAATATTTAATAATTATCAGCCATTGCGATAGGTATGATAGTACCATTCGTACAATCGAATTCAAAAATACTACCAACCAAAAAAAAAACAAAACGAATACCAACATTCAAAAATTCAGAGAGAGAAATAAATGTTTAGTAAAATACATTTATCGCGAACGTATCAACGCTTCGACTGACAGAAACGAAAACAACAAAACAAGCAATTTAGAATATCCCGTAAACACTGACGGATTTTGCGGAACTCGTCGAGTTTATTTTCTATGTAGAAATAAGGCCATTACGAAAAAAAGATTTTTATTCGTTGAAATTAATGATACAACTTTTGAATGAACATATTTTTGCCGGTCCCCCTAAATCCTAACCTTAGTATAGGTTGGGTAACGTAAACTGAAAACTTTTAAAGTTTACGTTCCATTCCATAATTAAGGGCCTTGTAGCGCCCCTACCGGATGCTGCTTTACGCATAACGAGTGGGCTATATGATCCTGTGTGGATTATCCAGCATTTTTTATTTATTATTATAATTGCACAACCAGTTATAGGTGAACATCCTGAATTCATAGTAGCTAAGGTGCAAACTCATACAAGCATAAAATTCTAAACATGGGTACAAAAACAAACCAACACACTAACATGAAAGTATTAGGAAATTTAATGATATCCCCTGGATATCCCAAAACAAACATTTTTTTCTATAATTTCGAGGCTTACGCACTATAATAGCAGAAACCTAATGAATGTACTAGTTTCTAGAACCCTCTGCTAAATTGTCAACTCACTGTGTGAGTTAATAAACGAGGTTCGAAGCAAACGAGCTACACTTGTGTCCACGTTTCCTTCAGTTGCCGTAACGTATTTAGAAAAAAACCGAACAATTGAACAACCATGAAACAAACAAGCCGAAATTTTTCAATGAAACGAAGATGACTCATTAGGTTTTCAAATCGAGTCGAACTACCTTTTTGGCGAGTAAATCCGGTGAGTAAGATCTCATCCCTTTGTCTCAAGCATCTCCCGCTGCAGAGATCGATAATCAGCGACTTTAGTTAAAAGTGGCTCACCTGTACTGTCGGCCACCGCAAGTGGCCCGTCTGCTACCACCTCGACTTCGCGTTCTGTACGCTCAAAATTAACTTTTAATTAATGCTATACAAGTTTCCCCGCTCGAGAACAGAAGTGGGTTCACTTTTGACACAGTTAGTGATGTGATCGTGTACATATTAATTTACTGCTGACTGAAACCAGAATTTAGAATTGAAACAGTTGAGCTAACTGTAGATTTTTGAAAACAATCTAGAGGTAGCTCAACAGATCTATAGTTAATAACTACTGTTGAAAAACATGATCAATAGATGTTGTAGATTGTAATAAGATACTCTCTGACTTTTCGTGAGACGTTGCGACTAGGCAACGTCTCACGTGAGACGGTGGGAATACTTTTCGTGAGACGTTGTGACTGAGAACGTCTCACGTGAGACGTTCGAAATAACCCACTGTACAGGGCCCGTACTCGTAAAAACGAAATCGAAGTTTCTGATTCTTTTTCGTGCAAATGCTAATCTTATGCAAGCGACATAAGAGTTGGTTTGAAAAAGAAACTTCGAGTTTCCTTTTCCGAGTAGGCCCCCTGATAAGGAGACGAACATTTTGGGCTAATTAAGGACACTTGATCCAAATATTGAGAGGCCTTTTTGTCACGTTAGTTAGAACGTGTTATTTATAAAAATTGTGAAAAAATGCAGAGAAAGATAAGAAGGACTTCTCATTTTATTTGTTGTAAAACTACTACAAGTACCTAATAAAATAAAATAAATAAAAAAGCCTTTTATTTCCTGTAAATTTACATTTCTTAAAACCTATGTATATGTTAGTTTAATTTAGTTTATTCTATGTTATTTATTTGTCTCTTACTTAATATAATTGTATGTGTCTACTGGAACCCCAGATTTAGTGAAAGACTCCTCCAGTGATGCCTAATTAAAAAAAAAATGCTGGACAATTCACACAGTTTTATCTAGCCCCAAGCTAAGCAGAGCTTGTGTTATGGGTACGATAACTGATATACATACATAATACTATATATTACATAGATAGATATTTTTTATTATACATAGAAAACGACCAGAACACCCTGGACAAATATTTGCAGATCGTACAAATATTTGTCAAATAATTGTGTGTCGAGGCGGGAATCGAACCCACAACCTCCTGCGTCGCAGGTGGACTTTCGCCCACCGCGCCACATCGGTCGTCAAATTTGATTCTGTCTTCACAAGTAACTAACTGAAAACTATAAATAATATTTTTTGGCAAATGAAGGGATGAAGTCGTCAAAATATAGCTAAACTAAGAACCATTTAGGAGTCCAGACGAGTATTTTGATACCTCATTTATCAAAATCGCTTCAGCCGTTCGGATGCTTTGAGTAAATAAAGAGTATCAGATATCCACAGAAACATTCGAAAAATACCGCCTTGCCGGGTAAAATAGTAGGCACTTGAAAAATGTGGGTAGGTCTATATTTGCTTAATTGCATTTATCTATCGTCAAGGCCTAGGTCCTAAAATATTTATGAAACCTATCCTACTGTGTATGCTAAAATAAACCTTATTAACCTATTCGTCCCCTCCCTAGTAAGAGCCCGGTAGGCCGGAATTTGCATGAAACATTGGATATTATACAAGCATTTCGTATTCTATTAATGGTAGACATCAAATCACGGGTGGTAGAATGCATACTCAATTTAAATGCGGGATAGTGTGTGTTTGGGTGTCGTTGTGGATTTGAGTGTAATTGTAGGATGAGGTGGTGTCATTGAAAAAAATGCCTTCTAACATTCATCTCTTGTTTCAAAATTCTATGAGGAAAACATAAAAAAACTCAGTGTTTTTGTGAGTAGGTGCTGTAGCTATTGTTTTGTCTATTGGCTATATCGAACTGTTTTTTAAACAAATCGTAATTTTTTGCATACTAGAATATAGTGACTACATCATAGACATAGTTTTTTTTTTTTATTAAATCAAAATGTTTAATGGGTTCTAATCATGAATTTTTTAATGGTTTTTTTTTTAATTTTTTTTTTTTTTTACTAAATTATAATGTTTGATGTGTTAACATCTATGGGTTCAAAAAAACGACATCTGTCCGTTATGCTCATTCACGATCGATTGCTCTCTTTACGGGTTTTTTTTTTCAAGTAGGTAACGTATAAAAGGTAAACAATTACAATAACGGCAATTAACGGTGAATTAGCTCACCGGTTACCCTGTAAACAATACTTCATCATCATCATCAGCCCGTATACGTCCACTGCTGAACATAGGCCTCCCCCTAACGACGCCGCAATACTTACGTCTATGTATAATATTAGAATGAAAAAATATTTAGTAACAATTCCGCGTATAACCTTCTCTGATAGTATTCATCAAAGTAAGTTGTCAAGGAAGGTTATACGCGGAATTTTTACTAAATATTTTTTTCATTCTAATATTATGGAATTTCCGCAAAGTAACACCTGAATCTATTATTTACGTCCATGTAATTTATCACGTGTACGAACTCTACAAACTTTTCAATCGTCTGATCGTTTCACATGTTCGTTCAGAATGAACTATGCCTACCATTATTCAAATAGGCACTTAGAAAGTTTACTCTCATTTGTGAATATTAGAATTGCACCCGTCGGACCCTCATCCAGTACCTAATCAATTCCACCTCCATCTATCACAGCCTTTATTGAAACTTGTGCTTAAATCTGATCAAGATAAAAGACAATTTCGAACAAACTTGCAAATTGTTTGAATATTTTCCTTAGATCATCTAAATCCAGTCAATTTCCAAGTTTAAGTGCTCGATGGAATTAATTAATCTGGTGATGAAACCGAATTCTTAGGAACAGGCTTGGCGCGATGAAAATTAAAGTTTGTTTTTCTGCTACTTACAACAAAAAAGCCACTTAAAAAGTAAGTAAGATTTGCGGAACTCTAAGCTAAAAAACACGTTCCTAGCGAATAAGTATAGATTAACCATTTAAGTAACCTTTTTTAAGTAATAAAATAAATGTTTGGGTTCAGAATTATACGCGGTATTACCATATGGACTGTGGAGAGCCTAATTTTTATGCACCCTACAAACACAAATGAAGCCTTCCATATGTTGTAATAAGTACCTCATTTCCTTGTTCGTCTTCATTCGGCTGTATGTATGTTCCCCAATTTGTTCGTCAATTATAGACCAATTTTAGGATTATTTTACTATTATGATAAGAAAATGATTCTGAGATGGTCCCATAATGTTTTTATTCCCAAGGTATTTGTCCTCACTTAGAATAAAAATTAGGTATTTGTCCAACAATATTTAAAAAACAGTCTAAATATCCAGGAATTAGAAGCTGGTTTTAGTTTTTTCAAAATGAGCACAACATTTGGGATGCTTTTTACTTCGTAAAACAATTAAATTGCTTTACTATATCATTAGAATAGCTGCTAGAAAAGCTAGGAAAACGAACGGGATAAAAAAATATTCTTTGTTTCTTTTCCCTAACATAAAAAATCACAAGAAATTATTACAATTCATCGTAACGAGGCAAAAGCTTGAGCAAAACGCTCCCTGGACGAGCGAAATAAATCGCCGAAAAAGCACCGACAGAAAGTGGCAGTCACAGAACTCATTGTCGTAAAGTCCCTCCCGATCTGAGTATTGGAACGAGTGTGTACAATTGTTTTAGATTTGAGTATTCTTTGCGAACTTCTAAGATTCGGTATAATTTTACTGATTTAGCCTCTGGATTTTTTTACCACTGGACTCAAATTATTGTCTTCGATTTACAGGAGGCTGGTGCCTTCAATAGTTGAGTAGGTATAAACTGGTGCATGAAAGATTTCATAACAAAATACAAAACTCAAAAGACGACGACAAAAGGGACGTAGTGCTGCAGTGTAGGGGAATAGTTAATGTCACTCAGCATAGCATAATGACTTTTGAAACTATCATGGTTAATAACACTAAAAGCACTTTTAACTTAAACACAGCCATTAAAACCACTTAATACACCACAAATCATATTTCCCGTTATAAGCTTTTAGCTTTTGACCATGTCAAATACTAAAAGCTTACAGACGTAAGTGAACTTTTCTTGCTAGGATCACAGTAATAGCACGGAGTCTGGAAATTGGCGGTGTTGCACCCCTGTGCCTTGGTGCGCACGTTAAGCCATTGGTCCTGCGTCTGACCTGATCCCGGTCATGTTGATCAACCGTCCCATGAGATAGATGAGAGTGAGGACATAGAAAGTGTGTGTTTGGGCACACACTTGTGCACCATAGTAACGTCCTACCCCATAACTAGTATCCGTTTAGACTGGCAACCAGGCTGAAATTTTGCTTCGCTCACCGCGCTAAATGATCGTCACGAAATGGCTTGTTTTACACATCGAGGTATAATGTTTTGCAACGATAAACGAAAACGCGAAGCTTTATCTTCATGTACTTATATCAAATTTCTTCTCTACAAAGAAAAATAGAAATAAGTATCCTTCTTACAAAACCGTATTGAAAGTTGAAAGCTTCGTAGAACAAACAAAAAGGAACCTTTCAGGCTACAGAATAAAATAAATATTTATTTACTTCGGTACCTCTACCCTGTTTACTAACGAGCTGTTACCTGGGACAGTATAATAAGGTAGAAAATTGTCTCAGTTAAACTTTCAGGAATAATTTCTTCATTCTAAAGATTCATTGCGTAGGTAAATTGCTAATTTACTAGGCGTGATGTTATTCACAAGACTGCACTAAAGGTTATATTTTTTTTTTAATTATTCAATTACCTATTCAAAAAGACGTAATTGATGATAATATTTAGTTAGAATTTACACTTCTATTTACACTTCTGCTGATCGCTGTACATGGTCCGCCCAGCAGAATTATACTACTCTAAACTTGCCACTTTGTTGTTCTTTTACATTTTATAGCTGAGCTATAGGTACATAATATAATTCTAACAGAGTATCTTTGTTTAAACCGTGACACCTATTTAAGAAGTCGTAACCGCGTTTGTGGTTTTGTGGGGAAGGGTTTCGTTTTAGTTTTACCTCCTAAAATACTTTTACGTTTCTAGTTTTATATAGATATTACTCAGCTTAAATCGTAATATGAATCAGACATTTAATATACTCTTAAGATAATTAATTTAAAATTTATTTCGTATTACGTAATATATGGTAGGTAATATCGCGGAAATGGGTAGTTCTTGAGGTGTGCCCGCTGCTCCATGCCTTATTGATAACCAATTCTCTGTCTACAGCATAGATGTGGGCATTGCACAGTAACATTTGACGCCATTTGCAAAAATTAAAGCACATCCACGATATGACAGTACATTTATTTATTTGATAATAATTTAATAATACATTTGTGTGTGTTGTAAATTGTATAAAAGAAAATGCCAATGTTTTTAGTGTGATTTGGCTCTTAGCTTGCTACCACCATTCTCAGTTTATTAGCTTTCCTTTCAGCTTCGGTTTATCTACGATCAAGAGGTTATGCTTAGCCTTTGCTAGGTATGATTGTACGTTCTAATGGATTTTACTACCAGCCATGAATTATATGGGCACTTGGACGGTCGATAGCGTGCATATTTTAGATTAAAATCGCAATTTTAAAGATAAGGTGTTATAGAGACCTAACTATAGCAGATTAGGTAACTGAAATACCTATAATCGAAATGTACCCAAGTTCTACTTCTAATTCTAAGTGGGGAAGCTGAGATCTGCACTGACATCTCGCATGGGAGTGTATTGTGCATTGTCCCCCTGCCTAAACAGGCCCTAACCAACCCAACTCCTTGAAGTAACGGAGTAGACTTTTGGTGATGGACAGCTTCGTTTCCCCATGTACCCAAGTAAATTTTATACAGAAATAATATGGCCGGCTCTTCGCTCGCAGGAGTTAGAAGGAGAACACCACTTTTTTCTTCTATAGCAGGTTATCTTCTGGTGCATGACAAGAGAGATCTATGTAGAAAAAAATCTAGATATAATAAATATTTAGCGTAGTTATTGTTTTCTTTAGATATTCATCCGTCTACGAATCACTACATAGTATAAAACAAAGGCGCTTCCCGCTCTCTGTCCCTATGTATGCTTAGATCTTTAAAACTACGGAATGGATTTTGATGCGATTCTTTTTAATCGATAGAGTGATTCAAGTTTTTATGTAAAATTTAGTATCAGCATTGCACCCGTGCGAAGCCAGGGCGGGTCACTAGTATTCTACAAATTCAATTCCTCATAGTAGGTAGCCGTTGCCTACAAGTGCTAGCAACCTTGAAAGTAACAGTGGACAAACGCTGGATCATCCGCACAGCATCTTTTACCCCAAAGCTTATCAGAGCTTGTGTTATAGATACTTATTACTCAAAGATGACTGATATACATAATGCAAGACATTAAATAGATAGATATTTTTTATTATATATAGAAATACTCAGAACACTCCAACACTCATACCAAGGCGGGAATCGAACCCAAGAACAAAACAGGAAAAACGCTGAGCAACGCTTATAAGAAAGACCCGGAAGGTACCAATATACGGCCGACCGAACCTAAGTCCACAGGTATTTAATTCATAAGTCAGCTTTTAAAGTTCTCATTCACTCGGTCCCTGGCGACTCATTAATTCACTGCCTTTCACTTTGTGAATACCTAACTTTAATTTTTAGCCGTGGAATTTGTACGCTTTACAATTAGCTGATGTATGCAGAGTGTAAATTGTACAGTTGAGCTGAAATGCCTGTGATAAGCCTTGAAATTACGTATACCTACATTTGGAGGTTTAAACCCAATTCACTGTAATTTGTAAGTAGGTTTTAAACAGGACGCGTCATATCGCGAGCGTGGCTGCCAAAATAAATTTGACAAATTTTTGTGTTTAATATGGTCAGTTTTATTTGCGGTACGTCAGTAATTTTCAGAGTGGTGATAACTGGAAGATTAATTTTGTATAATGTTAATATTGTTATATTATAACGATAGAATATATCTCAAAAGATATGTCCGCTTTTAGTTAGTGCTTAACCTCAATATTTACGCATCTTCAACCATTAAAAAAAGTCTTATTGACACATAAAAATATGCATAATACACTCCTATACGAGATGTCAGTGCAGATCCCCGTTCCCTCACTTAGAATTGGAATTGGACATAAAACTATTCAAACTTACAGAAAAAACCCACTAGCTTCTGAAATGAAAAATAGGAGCGGAAAAGTGTCATAATACGATGTAAGCATTTTCAGTATACCTACTATATGCATGCCGTACTAAATGAAAGTGTTTGAGGTCCCGTGTTCTATGCCTACCTTGCTCTACCCTACCTTTCAATAACAAGCCTCGGCCCAGCTCGAGGGCTCTCCCTAATTCCCTTGTAATTAATTTAGAGAGTGTACCACGACTAGTAGAGCGGCCGCAAGTATCCGTAAAATAAAAGAGAAGATTTTTTATTTTTAAGGCCATAGAGGCACTCATTCAATCAACCTTTCAAATTGTCTGTAGAATAGGAATTGTCTTTGTTTTAAAAAATAATCCTTATTGTGCTATCGATTAATGATGTCAACGCACCAAAGGTTCGGGCCCTCCAACTTCTAAACAAGTTAGGACACGAGTTCCAGCATGTTGACATATTCTACGACAAGCTATAATTAAAGTCTTTTATAATTTATAAGTTACTAGCGGGCCACCCCGCCTTCGCACGGGTATTTAACAAAAATTTCAAGATCCCTAATTTTGTTGAAAATATAATTAATAAGCCTATGTCACCCGGGGATAGTGTAGCTTCCCAACAGTGAAATAATTTTTCAAATCGATTCAGTAGTTTCGGAGCCTATTCCATCCAAACAAACAATCAAATTTTACGTCTTTTTAATATTAGTTATATAACATAAGTTTACATTAATAAAGAAAATAACAATCAAATAATATAAACAAATTAAACTCCGGGTTTTCAAAAAAATTTCTGAGCACCTGGTCGAAGCGACGCGTGACCCGAGAGCTGGTGAGTATCTGGCGCAGCGCATTAGCATTGCCATACAGCGAGCCAATGCAGCCAGCGTCTTGGGGACGCTTCCGACTGGTATTGATATGGAACAGTTGAGCTATCTGTAGATTGTTTGCAACAGTCTGCAGTTACCTCAATTGTTTCAATTGTAAATACTAGTTTAATTAGTTTACATTAATAGCATAATATAGTGAATGCTTTGGTTTTTACACTGTAAACTTCTATCTTCTTTTATAAGTAAATATAAACATAAATGTCAAAATTAAAACAACTCGCATTTTACGTGGGGCCACCAAATTAAAGTGTCATATACCGTGCTTATTTGGATATGACATCCTGTTGGCAAACTAGTCTCCGTTAAAACGTCAATATTAGTTCTAAGGTAAATAAAGAGTTTATTTTATCTGTCTAAAATAAAAAATAAAACTGGACAATTCAAACAGCATTACCTATCTATAAGCTAACCAGAGCTTTATATGTATGTACATTATTTTAAACCCAGGATTTTTTTATCTTAGTGCTACGTTTTCTTGCCAAGTTATACTCTTTTGAGAGAAATAGGGCAACCCTATGACGACCCGCGCTACTTAAGGCAGAACCTGATAAAATACTCTATCTCCAGTCTTCATGGTTGATATTTGCGTGATTCCTAACATCCAACATGAATTTCATGATGACTTAGTATATACATAATAGGGGTTTGTAAAATCGCTGGCAAATTTTAAATTTGTATACCCTAGTTAAAACGTAAATACGTAAGAGTAAATAAATTAGGTTAATTTATATAGCTTAGCTTCATACTAAATTATATTTACACGCACCATAGGTATATACCTACATACCTCTCTCTTAAAACATGCTCGTTAACGAGTAAAGAATTAAAAAAAAATTAAATCTTTTCCCCCATTCCTCGTCCTACTTTTCCATTTTTCCAGTTTATTGTACTTTGCAATATTTTTTTTACAAAGGCATCCTTAATCCAAATAGCTTGTCTAGGGTGTTCTGGGTATTTAATAAAAAATATCTATCTAAGTAATTAATATGTATATTATATTAAGTATATCAGTTATCTAGTACCCATAACACAAGCTCTGCTTAGCTTGGGGCTAGATAATGTTGTGTGCACTGTTCCACATTATTTATTTATTTTACGTTTGTACGTACTAAAAACCCCCTTGAGTAAACAATATTTTTTTCTGATGAATTAAGAAGAGCAGCATCAATGATTGTGACTGGCTCACCGAAATAACGCTATTAAGTTTATTTGTAGTCTTTACCTAGATTTATTCGTATGCCACCATCAATTTTTATATTGTTCTTTCATGTCCAGTCCATCCCAAGGTTGCCTGGAAGAGACCGCTCATAACGTTAAAGACGCACTTTATACTTCCTCTATTGTAAACATGTCTGTTTGTTTTGTTTTCTTTCTTTGTGTGGTAATAAAGTATTTTCTATTTATCTATCTAGATATGTTTCGAAAGATAAAGGATTCACTTTTCACCCTTCCTCGATCAATGCAGTAACAGGCCACAGAGTACATATGTTGGAGTCGAGGTCGAGAAAAAAACCATGCAAACTTTTAATTAATATAATACCAAAATCGGATATTTAATTCATCAGATTGAAATACAGCAGCTAATTAAACCTTTTCGAGGTAAAGTCGCGAAATTTCGATGAAAATCTTATCCGTACGAGTTATATTATAAACTGATTATAAATATGAAGGTAAGTCAGGCACTCTGTTACCTTTTCACGATTAAGTATAAGACTTCACTAAATTAAATAAGATGCGATAGACGACATAGATGCGTTGCGAACTTGCTTACGAAACAAGTACTTAAGCAAGTTTTTGTTAAAAGGAAGTTGTTCTAAGTAATCAGATATATTCGTACACTCCGTGCTATTTGTTGGTTAATTTTATTTTGGTTTTGATTACGATTTCAAAATGCAGGGGCGTATTAGTATTTATTTATTTAATTGTATATTATTTTAAAAACGTGTAGCTCTATATATACAGGATACTTATATCTTAAAAAAATCATGTAAATAGCATTTCCCTTTAAATTCTGGGTACGTAAGCAAATAAAGTTATCGGTGAAGAGATCGAAGGTACCGCCTCTGGCATATTGCATATTTTTGCATCCCAAGGGAATTTCCGTTTTAGATTCGGCATAAATTGAATGTGATTTCTTCAGATAAATACATTCAAATTGCAATGGGTTTATGGATACAGAATGGAACATACGTAATTCAGGTGAATATATAATTTACATTATTCAAGGGTTCCACAGAGATCCAAGGACAATCAGATAGAAGTAAGACGAGAAAATTGAAGGAGAAAAAACGATAGGTAGGTTGTTTTTTACCGAAATAACGCTATTAAGTTTATTTGTAGTCTTTACCTAGATTTATTCGTATGCCACCATCAATTTTTATATTGTTCTTTCATGTCCAGTCCATCCCAAGGTTGCCTGGAAGAGACCGCTCATAACGTTAAAGACGCACTTTATACTTCCTCTATTGTAAACATGTCTGTTTGTTTTGTTTTCTTTCTTTGTGTGGTAATAAAGTATTTTCTATTTATCTATCTAGATATGTTTCGAAAGATAAAGGATTCACTTTTCACCCTTCCTCGATCAATGCAGTAACAGGCCACAGAGTACATATGTTGGAGTCGAGGTCGAGAAAAAAACCATGCAAACTTTTAATTAATATAATACCAAAATCGGATATTTAATTCATCAGATTGAAATACAGCAGCTAATTAAACCTTTTCGAGGTAAAGTCGCGAAATTTCGATGAAAATCTTATCCGTACGAGTTATATTATAAACTGATTATAAATATGAAGGTAAGTCAGGCACTCTGTTACCTTTTCACGATTAAGTATAAGACTTCACTAAATTAAATAAGATGCGATAGACGACATAGATGCGTTGCGAACTTGCTTACGAAACAAGTACTTAAGCAAGTTTTTGTTAAAAGGAAGTTGTTCTAAGTAATCAGATATATTCGTACACTCCGTGCTATTTGTTGGTTAATTTTATTTTGGTTTTGATTACGATTTCAAAATGCAGGGGCGTATTAGTATTTATTTATTTAATTGTATATTATTTTAAAAACGTGTAGCTCTATATATACAGGATACTTATATCTTAAAAAAATCATGTAAATAGCATTTCCCTTTAAATTCTGGGTACGTAAGCAAATAAAGTTATCGGTGAAGAGATCGAAGGTACCGCCTCTGGCATATTGCATATTTTTGCATCCCAAGGGAATTTCCGTTTTAGATTCGGCATAAATTGAATGTGATTTCTTCAGATAAATACATTCAAATTGCAATGGGTTTATGGATACAGAATGGAACATACGTAATTCAGGTGAATATATAATTTACATTATTCAAGGGTTCCACAGAGATCCAAGGACAATCAGATAGAAGTAAGACGAGAAAATTGAAGGAGAAAAAACGATAGGTAGGTTGTTTTTTACCTTTGCAATTTGTTATGCATTGATTCAAATATCACTATTTAAATTAATGGCTTTCTGTTGCTCAATTTATGAATGAATGAACGTAGTTCACTCGTTCATTCAAATTTAGATAAACAAAAGACTATCTGTATATCGAATTGACGGTCAAAAACTGAATAACAACATGTTACGTACCTACTGTAGGTTCTGCCATGTTTCTGTATATACACTAAAATTTAAGTCACTGTCCTATATAAAAAGTCTCAAGTCTAAAGTCTCAGATTTTTGTGTTTTGGGTTGGTAGAGTCTTTACATTATTACTATCGAAATTGCTTTATTTCTAGAACAATTCGACTGACAATAGAAGATAACCTTTTGATACTAAAGAGCAGCATAATTCTACGACCTATTTTATCCAAATAAAAGAAATACAAAGCTACCAATCACCGGTATTCATTAGCAGAACAAAGAAAGGCACTGAAGTACATAACAATCGAGACCCAATCGAGTCCGCTTTATTAGATACGTACAGACTTATTTCTCGACGTGATTTGTTATGATTGTCGAAGATTGTCGAAAATTGCCGAACCGCGCTGTCCAAAGGTAATATTTAATTCGAATGAATGAAATTGATTAATGAGTGAACGAATGAAAGATTTACGACTTTTTATCGAGTTAAATGTCGGTCAGGGGTTTTTAATTATAAAAAGAAATTCTTTTACATCCAACGCATTAAAAAACCGTAACCTAAGACTTATTTTCTAGGCGATAGTTTCCACATAAAGCTAAGCCTAAGTTGCTATATTACCTACTGTTGTATATATGTAGTGTAATTGTATAGTACTGTTATATTTGTCATTAATTATCGAATTATGTTAAAAAGAAAATATATATCTTCTACAATCTTTGTTGCATACCAGTTTTCGCTTACTTTGCATTTTCCTATCTATTTATGGGTCGGGAGGACCGAAGTGGTGACTTCTTTACAACAAAGAAATTTACAAAAACAGAAAGAGAATGAATTTTTAAAATTAAATTTCCGTAAGATCTCGGATATCCTTAGCTAGGCATTTTCTAGATACATAATTTGTACCTACATATTATTGTGAACATCCTTGTCGCCTAAATGTGCTTATAACATATCAAACCCTAAATTACTGAACACACATAGACCATTTTCATCAGCTCGTTATTAACGACGATAGAATCAAAGTAACGTGTTGGTCAATTCCTTGTCCTCTTGTAATAGCACGTGACAAAAAAGAAAGAGGTGCCGTAAGAAAAGCACTCGAGTCTCTCGAACCCGAGTAATATCTTCAAGGACGCAATAGATTCCAACTGATTTAGCAAGAGCCTGTTTTTGCTTTATCCCCAAGTTATTGTCATGAAAGTATAATACATAATGTAATGGAATCTCTAGGATTTTCGGATAATGTTCGTGGAAAATCGTCTTTCGAGATATGTTGTTGGATACCTCGTTACATGTTTGTGAGACAATCGAGACTGAATAATATTTTTATCGATATATTGTACATACATATTTACCTATTCTAGTAAATTAGAAATGTATTTACTAGCTACTCGTAGCTTCTTACTATCACGTAGGTAAAAAGTAATGAAAACTACCAAAAAAATTGCGAAGAAAATCTTTGATTTTTTTTTCCTTTCCTTTTAGCTACCGCTGTGCAAGCAAGCATTGTGAACTGTCTTCCGCACTCTACGGTGTCAAAGAAAAAATACGAAGGTGCCTACTCACCTTAGACTGTTATTTTTTTCCCGCTCTCTTACTAATTATGGAAATCCATCTGTACACGCGGTCTCCCGCGAAACAGGCCTAGCCTAGTGCGGGGACCATGGGTAACAATGTTCTTATTTAAAATCTTACGTAAAATGACACAACAGTAACTACCATAGGTAACATTAAGTCATGTGTTTGTTAATCCTAATGGCAAATAAATTAATTTGTATTTGTATCTAAGTACTTATTTTGTAAGCCTAAGAAATAAAGTTATTGAAATCTCAAATCTGAAATCTCATTAGCCGCGTTTTACCACGAGGAGAAGAATCCGCCGACCACATAATAACATAAAAAACCGTTATGAAAACATTCTAAGTCTATGCAAAAAACACCCCACCTCGCGGGTAAAAAAGGCTTCAATTTATATTCAGCAGCTGATCGTCTATTGTTTCTAAATTGTTACCTTACCTAGGTATATCTAGGCGCAGCTAGTATCATGTCGGTGAGTATATCTGAAAATGGGCCTACTTGAGGTGTAGTGATTGATACCTTCCTTCACTTATTTGTACCGACAATATACATACGTACATATGTATGTAATGTACCCACTTTCGTGCGCCACCAAAGTGACTCGGCAGAACAATAGTGATCCCTAACAAGTTTGTTATACGACTCTAACACGTAGTACCAAGTTTTACAACACAATTGTAACTTATAATTGGATGTAAACTTCCAAACACATGCTTAGTGTGCTACTTGAATTTACTTTTAGAAGTTTACGATAAGTTATCTGCTTGACTACAACTTTCTAAAGCTGAAGGCACATATTTTCGAATCAAATGTGCCGAGAGAAAATAAACACGATAATTCTGACGATTCGTTTGACTCAGCGCGGGCAAGTGTGCGAGATTTCATACCAGTTACTACAACGAATTCTCCATAAGTTGGTTCGTTCACGAGTGTGGATAAAAAACTGGTTTTTAATATTGTATCACTTTTCAGGCGCGTTCGTCCCGTGGACGGAAGTGGAAACAATCTTATAAGTTTCAGGTATGATTGTTTTATTGTAAAGGTTTCCTATCCTTACTAATATTATAAATGCGAAAGTATGTAACTCTGTCTGTCTGTCTCTGTTAAATTTTCAAGCCAAAACTACTAAACCGATGTAAATGAAATTTGATACACAGATACTTTAGAGCCTGAGAAAGGACATGTGATACTTTTTAATGCGAAAAAAGGGTTGTAAGGGGTTGAAAGAGGGGTTGAAATGTAGTAAAGAAGTATCATCATTTTTAAAGCTAAAAGCTTGGAATTTTATATTTAGGCTGTTAATTAGATAAAATAAAATGTAATTCAAAGATTCTACAAATTTTAACATAAAGGGGGTAAAATATCAAAGGGAAATAGGGTATGAAAGATTGTATGAAAATTACACTGTCACTATTCCACGCGGACGAAGTCGCGGGCACAGCTGTCAGATATAAATTAAATTCAGAGTTCGTGCGTTGAGCAACTGTTTTACTTAGCTTTCCTACTTTGCGTTCATGATTTATTAAAAAAAAATCATACTCACGCCTCTCAGGGCCTCCTTTACAAACTGCTTAAAGAATTATCAAGTGAAATAATTCATTTATCGACGCAAAGACGATCAAGGTAGAACTTTGATAAGCGCTTAAATTTTTAATAGCGCTTTTAAAGGCTTTTGGACCAAAATCCAATTTCAATGTTGGAATGGACCCGCCATTAAGTACCTCATTTATCTTTAATTGCTAAGGGATGTAATGTTTGCTTATTTGTTTGTCATTGTAACATAATGAAAATTACAATCAAATAATAGAAACAATCTAGAACCAGTATTTACAATTGAAACAATTGAGCTAACTGCAGCCTGTTGCAAACAATCTACAGGTAGCTCAACTGTTCCATATAATATAACATTTAGTCCATATAACTGGTAACATAATTGTACAAAATAGAATTTGGGCGCTGTAAGCATTTAAAAGGAAATTTAAAGGCTGCGTTCGACTGAGGACCACCACAAAAACTATTAGACTTAAATCTTGCCAAAGACCTTGCGTTATTTTTACAATTTGCAATAAGGTAACCTACATGCGAAATCACACTAATCGAAAACTAGATATAAATGTTCTTTAAACATGAAAGCGAAATATTTCGTAATATTTTAACCAGCTTCGATTAGTGGTCCAACCCGTTCAGAACACAACACCAACTTATGACATAATCATAGTAATAAAGGTACGTACGTGACAGTTGGTTCACAGCTTAACAGTAGAAAGCGGAAGTAGAAAGCTGTTTAAAAGCAATTTAAAGCTCGTGCTGACTGCGGCTAACGAATGTGCTAGAATAAACGCTGCTAATTGCAATTTGAAACTGTGCTTGAACATTCCACAAATTATTACGAGCAGAGTGAATCTGGTAAAGTATTGGACAGCTTGGCATGCTTTTTAGTATTACTCGTGGTACCTACATACTTGCTGAAGTTTTTTTGGGGTAATTAGCTCTGTATAATCATACAGGATGATAAATGATCCTGTATCATAATTTACGAATGCAAACTAGATCCCGCTCTCGGTATTACACGCGTCGGTCCATAGTGGTTTTTTGTTTTAAAAACTTTTTTATAAACAATCTTTTATATCATCTAGCACGAAAGTTATTGGGAAGACAAATCCAACAAACACAAACTCGACAGGGTTTTTCGTTTCGTTTAGGAGTTCCTACGGCCACCTTCGATCTCCATCATCAGACCAGCTCGATGTTACCTACCATTATATTGCATCGTCATCGCACTTACAAAAGTACCAAATTTCAGCTCAATCGGTAGTTGATAACTGGTCTAAAATGCATTGCAAGATTTGTCCCACACATATGTATGTACTTACTAACAGGGCAAGTAGCATAAAAGCTTGTAAAATAAAAGATTGTAAGGCCCGGCATACCGCTAAAAATGAAAATCAGTTCAGCCGTACAGGTATGAAATGTTCGAAGACAGAGTTACTATCGAATTTATAACTAGCTGTAACCCGCAACTTTGTTAGCAAGCATATGGATAGATCTCGAAAAGATATTTATACAATTTCGTTAGTTGTGTTCTTTCATCGTTTTTTTTCTCTTTGTTCCATTTCAAAAACATTGCAAATATCTGCCATTTGAGCAAGAACCTTTATTTTGCCTCTATTCCCTTGATTGTATGGACTGTGATGGCTCTAAATATATTGGAACGTTCTTCAAACTTAGGCAATTTTTTCGGCTTTGCGTTTGCAATCGACTATGTTCTATGGTTTTTATTACATTGGCGCGAAAAGTTTTCCTTATTTTCACATTTAGCATTTGGATGTCGAATATCGTATTACCAAATTCAATGTAATGCGCGTCAGTTTATGTATGTATGTATATGATATATAGGTGACTTTATCTCGAGGATGCGGGGCAATGCAGCCAGCGTCTTGGGGATGCTACCAACTGGTATTGATATGGAACAGTTGATCTACCTATAGATTGTTTGCAACAGTCTGCAGTTAGCTCTTTCAGTTGTAAATACCTGTTCTAATTTGTTTCTTTTATTCGTTTGTAAACTAGAGGATAAATTATGTTATTAGAAATTTGCAATGAGTGCAAGATCTAAAGTCACTTTGAATTATTAAAAAACATTCGTGATGTGGTCAACAACATCGTCAGGTGAGATTGAGGTCCAACGAAAGTATAAACATAGTTAATACAGGTCACAAAAGGAAAAACCAGCGTACCGACAGAACAGTTTGCACTGGAAATAATTCTCGTCGCTGTTCGTTCCAGGTTGCGCCAACTACCCACCTCGACATTAGTTAGGAGTTCTCTTTTTCGCGGGTTTAAATTAACAATCTACGAGGGCATCGGCATGGTGACTGTTGCATTTTTCGAAATCACTATGAGATTTCGGCTAGCAGCAACGGTAGCATGCATTTTTGTCTCGGATTGAATAGAGAAAAACTTCATTGAAGTTTAAGGAATGAAATTTAATCATTTCACACAGGTGATGTTGCTTTTGTTACTTCAACCATAGACAATTCGCTGTCTTAGGTGAACGATCATACTAAACCAGGCCTTAGAGGATTTTCACGTATGTTATTATTACTACTAAATAAAAAAATCACAAAAAAAACTTCTCTTGGCGCGAGGAACTCTGAGAGAACATTAGACTGGCTGGACTCTGTCGGTGTTGCTGTGCTGACCAATCTCAATGTGAAGGTCCAGTATTGTGGTGTCCTGATGACGATGAAGATGTCTCGTGGAGAGACGAAACTAGTAGACAACTTAGGTAATTTGATAAATACTACCAGAGAAGGTTATACGCGGAATTGTTACTAAATATTTTTCTATTCTTATATTATTATTACTACTTATAAAAAGGACACATTTTTCGCTGCATAAATTGTGACAAGTACTTTATCTTGTATTTTGGTATGTATTTCCAAAAATCATCAATATACGTATGTATGATTGTTCTATACATATGTATGTATGATTGTTCTATACATAGTTTAAGAAAGTGGACCTAATATCTTTGGCCTATCCTATCAAAGTCAAAATACTTTATTTCCGTAAATACAACAATTAGTGTACATATATTGTATTTACGGAAATACACTATCTTTGGCTGTAATAAATAACTTTTAACATTTTTCAACTTTTTTTTCGCTTTCCGATAATTATAGCACTCCATTACACTATATTGAAAAATATATCCACATTTGCGATACTTACCAGCAGGGTCAGCCTTGTCAAACAACAATGAAGTGTAAAACATCAAATGATGAATAGTCAGCTATTAAATTGTCCCAATGCATATAAAATTCACTCCAATCGGCCAAATGTAGGTGCGTGCCAAACTTGGCACTGCTCCCTGTCAATGGCAATGTTTTTGTGCCAATTCTAGCTGAATCAATTGTTGCTCAGGCATTTAACGTGGATGTAACCGTAGCCTACTGGATTATTACAACCAGCGTGGCCATCAATTTTAACGACCCCATCGAATATAATTCAATTTAATCAACAAAATTCCCTGTTGCAGCTTAAGCGTGCTCCGTCGTAGCATGCTACGACGTACCGACGCCGCCGTAGCAAGTTGCTACGGCGGCGTCGCTACGGGCTACGAGACGTAGCAATGACTTTTAACCGTTTCTTTTCTTATGACTTAATACTTGCTACGGCTGCGTCGCTACGGGCTACGAGACGTAGCAATTACTTTTAAGCGTCTCTTTTCTTAAGACTTACTAGCTGCGCCCCGTGGTGTTACCCGTGTTGAATAACATATTGTGATTATTTAATCATCCCACGGGAACACTGAATTTTTCCGGGATCAAAAACCGTCATAATCCAAAATAGTTATAAGCTATATCAAATTTCATCTAAATCCGTTCAGACGTTTTGAGATTGAAACTGTTACAAACACGCAGAGATATACTTTGTGAGTGATGTACAAAGTATCCGTTACTGATCCAGTGTGCGTACACGAACCAATATTATAATTACTTTTATGCTTAGACAATATTACCTCTTTTATGATACTGATGCCATTGTATCTAACAGGATTAGATCGTAAAAGACCAACGCAAATTTATCAACGTTGAATTATACGTGTTAACATTATTGCGGATCTTGATCTACGTTCTTATCCCGAAACATATTCGCTTCTACTATACCTTAGACACGATTATTAGATTAACCCAAGATGAACCTCAAAACCTCCCTCACAACTTTTCAATCTTGAAACCGAACTACTTACACAGCTTTGAGCCACAAAAGAGCTTCAAAGCGCGCCTTTTGTATCGAAACTAGCAACTAAATAAGGTTGCAAGATTTGGAACGTTGTAATCTCTTATACTTAAAGCTTGGAGGGATAAGGGCCTTATTGTGGGTTTGGGCTTAATGCATAATTAAGGGGCTGCTTATGAGGTTTATAGTTTTAAATAATCCGCTTCTGTTGTCTATGGTTGCGGGGGCTTTGGGTTAAATCACTTAGTACTAAGCGAATTTAAAATGGTTATGTCGTGGAGACAATTTACACTGGTTTTGAGTCTTATTTCAGCTGATTCATGCTACATTTGAAGTAGATTTGTTGGCGTCAAGTTTGAAAAATTGTTGTAAGAAAATTCTATCAAAAAATCACGACAAGAAAGCGACTAGTGGTTTATTTACGAATATTATATATTTAGTTTTAATTACAGGTACACACACACACACACACACACGCATTTTAGTATATTTTACACACTTTAGTACTAACAATCCGATAGGATCATAGGAACAAGGGCCAGGAGGGCAATTCTGGAAATGTATCTACTTGATAAATATGGCAAGAACTGTCAAAATATCGAGTGATAAGCAAGCGTATTCTCAAAATCTGCAATTCGATATTTATTGAGCGTTTTTCTTTGATGAGTCGCAAGAGAATGCATTTTTGGTGGTACTAGATATTTATCACATGATATTTTTATCCCGTGATAATGAGTATCACTTGATAAGGTATCACGTGATACGCAGAATTGAACCCCAGGTTCTACGAGGTATACGCTCTAGTAGTACTAGTGAATTTTACATTGACTCTGTCGAAGCCAATAGATAAGTGACCGTGTTGACCGACATCGAAGCTAGTGTGCGATGCCTTGCCAAGCTTGGGACGAGTTTTGCTCCAGCTCGAAAACTAACAACCTAACAAGTTAAAGGTTTCTTGTTCGTTTCTATACTTTAAAAAGATTGAAGTGAACTAAAAATAAAAGCAATCACTTCCTAGTTTTACATATGTTTGAATTTTGTGACGTGTCCCAGAGTCCTGTTAGGTCTGAAGAAAATAAAGTACTTAATATTTCATAACTTTTGATAACTTCAAAATGCCCTAGATTTTGAAATACAGCCTAGGCTAGTTTAGGACCCTGTGGATTCAATATTATACAGAAACATTGTAATTATTTCCAATAAAAGATTTACGTTTTTTATGTTCTCATGCAATTTGCAGAGAGTCGCAAATCGCGGAAAAATTAATGGTATTGACAGCCTTCCATCATAGTTTCATTCGCCTCTCGTCGGTTTCCTAACTTGAATTTGCACCTATTTCGCTGAGCGTGTGCAACTAAACAATTAAAGTTTTTGCTTTTGTTTTTAGTGGTAACGTTGCTGACACCTTGTTATTTTCTGTTATTGTAATCAGTTTGAGTAAAGTTTTCACACATCAGTTTTTGTTTACCAAAAATAACTTGGATTCTATAATCCACTTATATCCGACCTATTGTTAGTTTAGGTTGCAGGATACGTGAGAGAGGTACTAGGTTTGGGTTGTATTAATATTTTTATTAACATTGACATATCTGCTTCGTCAAAATATTTTTATTATAAAGTTGTCATTGTTTAATCAGGTTTTTGTCGATAACCACAATCAGATTCACTCTTTTTTTTAGAAATTGGGAGCACAGCTATGTTATTTTTTTTAGGAACATAAAATAATACGATAATTTTCTCCTCACAATTCCGAGAAATTAATAATCAATGAGCACTACAAATTAAAAATCGGAATAAAGAAACCCCTTCTAAAAGAATGTTAAAAAAGAAATAAGGTAAGCTAAAGGGCTGAGTGCTGTAATCCTCTATAGGCAGTAAATTAGGGAGAATCGCCAAGGTTTTGGCCCGGTACCTGCTAAATTGGAGAGTATCGTAAATATAGGGGATAACCCTATATTTACCTGAGGGTAAGTAAGTGCTTGTCCGTAAGTATACGCACGTGTCTCTGAAATGTAGGTAAAATTTGCAACACGCTTTTCAAATTGTGAAAGATAAACACTTTCATCTTCTAGAAGATAGACACTTTTATTTTCCGGAAGATTTTTACAAAGTTTGCTTTACCTGTTTAGGTTTTTTAATTTGCAAATTTACTGTATATTAATAAAAAATATATGTATATATATATATACATATACATATATTAAACCCCGCTTGCATAACGATGCCTTAAATAATATTAGTGAGTTAAGGCATCGTTATACCATACTTATGTAAAATTTGAATATGATTAAATATTTAAAAAACCTAGTTATAATTAACCGCTTGCAGGTTAATTATAGTAAGGTAGTTAACTAACCTACAAAACTTTTTTTATTCACGTTTTAGAGCAAGTTTAAAGTGAAGGAAAGTGATGAGATTGCCAAAATCACTAGTGATGAACCCATCATCATGCCCTGAGAGAGCCACAAAAGCATGTCTGTAATCTCCCAAACAGACAATATTTTCCACTAGTATCGATACATTTTTCAGGCTGCCCGACCGCGTAACTTAACCGACACAAAACAAAACACTCCACAACATAAATCTCTGTCGAAACCAATTAACTTTCGACCGCTGGTTAAACAAAAACAAATGGAAGCTTTTTGGCTATTTTACACAGGTCTCATGTGCACATGAACAAACGCCCTGCTTGATATATGTTTTGAGATATATCAGCTTGACGGAAACCATACTCATTGAACAATTTTTATAGCAATACGATCGAAAACGATTTCTCTGGCATGGACTTCAGGCATAGTTATTATCTCAAGTGAATGTAAACACACTTCTTCCAAAGTTTTTAGTAAGTAGTCTAGTCTAGACTACTGAGGACCCTGTAAATTTTACGTCTCGAGCACCTTTTTAGGCGTTGATTTTCATTCAGCAACACTAGAGATACCTACATCCAGAGCCTCACCCTCAAAATATTCCCTTCCACCTCCATTAAAATCCAAGCGAATATTAATAAAAATTCTCTGAATTCAAATAGGTTAAGAAAACCTGTTTTAAGCGTGGCCTGAGTGAGCTATGCATCAAAAGCATAATCCGCCCACAGGGCTGTAGCGAGGGATCACTTGTAAGAGATTTATGTGCAGGTCTACTCTCAGCAGCGATCCATCATTTTCGTGCCATTACCGTCGGGCCGCGGCCGTCGCGTCACCTACATTCGCAATGCTATTGATGGTCCCCATTTATATTTAGTTATTGTGTACCGTGGTACCGCCCTAGGGCAGAGATGGTGCTAGGATGTGGGTCAAGGTTTGGTACAATTCAGGTGGGTGATTGAATTTTTGAGGGGAGCTGCGGTAAAAGCTGATAAATAAAAAAAAATTGGTACCTATTAAAGTTATGTAGAAACCAATACTAGATATTTAAAATAAACTTAATCAAGTATTCATTCCACTCTAAACGTGTCTAGGTATATAAAATACATACCTACCTTATCATTCGTACTTATTATGTGATTTTATATGGATAGTAGAAATAATAATGGCTTTTCAAACCATATAGTATAAACAAATAAACACTGAAACGCAAATCAGATTTAAGCATTAGGGATGAAACGTTGGTGTTCTTCGAACACAAATTAGGTTCGTAGTAAACCCGCTTACTTAGGATATATTAAATTAGAAGAAAAGATTTTCTCATGTCTATTTTTTTTGCATACTGTAAGAAATCACAACTTGAGACGTGCTTAAATCTCATTATATTCATAATGTATAATATATTCATAATGAGATTTAAGCACGTATCAAGTTGTGATTTCTTACAGTATGCAAAAAAAATAGACATGAGAAAATCTTTTCTTCTAATTTAATATATCCTGGGTCCATGCCTGCCCTAGTGTTGGTTATCGTTCCCGTTGAATGATTCTGCTTCTTTGTTGTGCAGGTGCGAATATAGCATTCTGTCTTATCTTGAACGAAACCCCGAAATGAGCCGAAATACTGCTTTCAAGGCGATGTATCGTTCATTCCGAGCGAATGAACGAGTGAGTGACAATCGATTTTGATTGTCAATGGTTTCATTGTGTGGGTATTGGGAGCAAAAGGGAGCTAATGTCTAATGTTTTGTGGTGAATGAAGTTGTCTATTGTTCTGCTTTAGTTAAGAATTAAATCATTGCTTGTTGTTAGTATCTTTGATAATGTGTTTTAAAACGTTTACTTTGGCGGTAACTTACCGTACATAGTTACGCTTACGCTAGCGACTTACTTAGAGAAAAATCTTTAGAAAAATATTAATCAGGACAGAATGTACCTAAGTACCTACTAAAGGTTGTTACAATAAACTATATAGGCACATAACAGGAAAGTATAAAATTTTGCTTTTGCTTTTTATATAAATATAAATATTTTAATATTAGAGCCTAGCTTGCCTCCGGCTAATAATATAATATATTCACAAAATAAAAGAGTGTGATCTCTAGATCCTCTGAGGATGCCACTAATGTGACGTAATCATACTTTGAGGACATTCCAGACCTAAAAAACTCATTTTCTTCACCCAAGAGGCTATTTACTGTTATTTGTTCGTATGTTTATTTTCTCTCGTGAAAAACATATATAAAACTTGGTGTTATTCCGCCTTTGTCCTTCCTTAGGAAACAATCCATCTCTTTGACAAATTTCATGAAAAAGGTAGTTGTTTAGTCGTAAAAAAGTTAAACAAACCTACGCATTTATACAATTTAAGTACGAACTATAATGGTAGAGCCCTTTTGATGGGGACAAATTATACACTTTGAACCAAAATCATTGACATTGACTTGATACAGAATGAATGTGTACATGTGTCCTCTTTTATTTACCCTTTTAAACACATAAGACGCCTTTGTTTTTCGCCAAGGATAAAATATTTAATTCAATTATTTCCAGCGTCTTGGGGACGCTTCCGACTGGTAGGTACTATTGATATGGACCAGTTGATTGACCAGTAGATTGTTTGCAACAGTCTGCAGTGAGCTCAATTGTTTCAATTGTAAATACTAGTTCTAATTTGTTTCTAGTATTTGATTGTAATTTTCTTTATTAAAACTCTTTCCTCGTTATGGGAATTTCCCAAGTAGATATTGATTTTTCGTAAATTATTACTATTTTTTATAATAGTTTACGATATATTTCAAAACTATTTCTGTTCCCTAACTTGTACCAATAAACGATTTTTACTTTTTACTTACTTTACTTTTTTTTAGTTAACGTATTTAACTTCTTTTGTCTAAGTAAGATTAAAAACGCAAAATAAAATCCCTACTGTTTTCGCAACGACACAAGCTGTTCATAAGAATCCCTAGTACGACTGTTTGAAAGACAAAGTGACCTTGCCAGAACATTGTTTGCTTCGAGCTGCTGTCTGCAGATGGATCTATAATGGTACCTAGGCAAAGCTTAGGGCATACATGTATACGTGTATAATATATGTAGGTTACATCACGCAGTTTATCCCTTCAATGAAGGTTGTCTGTCCCTACTCTTTAACCGACTTCAAAAGGAGAAGGTTCTCAAATCGTCTGTATGTTTTTTGTATGTTTGTTACGCGATATCTCCGCCAATTATTGACCGATTTTGAAAATTCTTTCACTATTGTATAGAAAATGATCCCAAAGGGGTCCATAAAATTTTTATCTCCAGGGGATTAGTATTTATCCCGCAAAACTTAAAATAAGTGTAAAAGTAAGGTAATTTGAAGTCAGTTTATCGTATTTTAAAACACGCCATATTATTATGACAGTTATTTTAACCGTTCTTATCAAAGAGCATATATAACGCTGAGGCCAATGTTACATTAAACATGTATATAATTAAGTTTTCTTACATTTTCGAAGTTTCTGCGCAATCTTCTTATTTTTATGTCAACGAAGTATTAGAAAAATATCTAAAAAAAGAATAAAGAAATAAGAAAAAAAAGCCGTTCTCAAGTTATAGCCGGACCAGGAGAAATAGGGGTTCATTTTTATATATAGGTAGGTAATATACTAAAGATTAGGTTAAGTATATGTGTAAATGCCTTCGTTCATAGGAATCTAATCCATAGAGATCAACCCTGAAAAACACTGTAATACATCAGCGCTTGCTCAAACTCTTTTATAAAGCTAGAGTAGAAGAGCTTTATAAAAGAGTTTGAGCAAGCACTGATGTATTACAGTGTTGCTTGATCGACAGAGAAAATGAATTCATAATAATGAAATGGATGCCTCTAAATATTAATCTAAACATTAAGTATTCTGCGCAGATGCCTACTGACATATTGATAAGTGAAAGTAGAAATTCCTGGAAAATTCCAGAGTATTCGTAGGCATTCGCGGCTGAAATTTCAAGTGAAATGTATGAATTATTAATGTTCATTTTGATTATTTTACTGTAGCACGTATCACAAAATACAAATTATGATTTTGTAATGAATGCTGACCCTATCAAAGTATTATAAAACGGATGTCATTCACTCATAGTGTTTAAGTATGTATGGAGTATGAATTACTAGATCTTTTTCAATGATTTTACCCATTTTTATCCATATTTTAATGTTTGAGAAACATAGGTTCAATAAAATAATAACAAAAGATATAGTACATATAAAATTTAATTGTCAGACATTACTTTACCAAGTTTAACTACTGCTCTATTCATGGTTATGTTTGGATGAAAAGAGTCGCTTCTGATTGGTTTTCTAGAAATAAAACGAGTTTTAGATTGACGTTTGTAATTGGATCCCCTGGGATCGAGGATACCAAAAGGTAGAATTAACCTGGCACGTGCCACAGGCAATAAACATAGATATCGAGGATAAACGTGTTCCAATTCCCGGAGGTACCACGTTCAACGTTATCTCTAGTAGCAGCCATTCAAAGACCAGAATTATGTATCTATTGGTTACAAGATAGGAAGGCACATCTTTTGTGGTAAGTACAAACATGTACCTACTACCATTATTTACTGGTAATATTAAGGTGCTAAATCAGGGTCTATAAAATACTAAAGTCCCATTTAGTGTCATCGAGTGAGCTAGAACAGACGGCGACGACGTAGCGTCGTAGCGCTATTAAACCGAGCAACCTGGATCCAGAGGAGCCTCGTAAAATTCCCACGTCGGCTAACGTGCTCCGTAACCAAATCATTACCATTACCGCAAGTACGTACAGATTGCCTCGTAAAAGCTGACTTTTTTCCTTTTTACGGTCTCGGATTCGACCCCTGGCTAGCACGTGGGTCGTCACACGTGAAATTAAACAATTGGACAGTATGAGGGTAGATGCGATCCGCTCTGGACTAGGGCGGATCGTTACCTGACGGCGGTGGGGCCATCCTCGGGTACCACTCACAACACCTCAGCCTCACCATGATCGATCCCCAGTGATGGGGTAAACAAACGCGGGGGCGCGGCGGACGCCTGTTGCTTCGGGCGTTCGTCGCGGGTGTCGGCACTCACCGGGTAGAAAGGCCAGCAGCGCTATGGCCGCCAACATCGGGGCCATTCCGGAGCGGCGCAGGCATACCACGGGGCGCGTCGCGCGCTAGCAGGGGTTACGCTCAGCGCGTGCGGCCGAGAGGTTGCGGCCGCGCGCGGCGCCCGGCGCTCACTGCCGCCCGCTCGCTGCCACGCCCGCCCCGCGCGCCCCGCCGCCCCGCCCGCTGCGCACCTGCGCCACTGCTACCCGCACCGCACCCTCCACAATCCACAGCACAACTAATCACTCAATAAATCCCCGATCGGCGACTCGCAAGTTTGTCGGAGTGTCACGGCGCGAGGCTGGATGCGAGCAGCGCGCGCCCGCTCCGCCCGGGAACTGGGCCAGCCGCCCAAGGTCGGTGCAAGCGAGCTCCGCGCGCCCGCCACCCGCCACGCGCACCCACACAGCGCGCTCCCTTGCGCCCTGCCTCCGTAACTCTTATACCTCGCACCATCAAACGCCATACACACCTCACCTCCCATTCACTTACAAACATTAAAGCACAAGAAAGATACACATTCGTCTCGCGAGCTTTACGAGACTGAATCCAATATCCAATTTGAACAAAGCTGTCTGAATAAACTTATTCCGAATAGTAATTTTCCTGATTACGGCTACAGAAATACTTTGCATTCAAATTTAAGCATCCCGTTTTATTGCAATCAGTTAAAACCCCAGTAATTGTGTTATTCGAGGCGTTATGTCGACCTTTGGAATTGCCCTGAGGGCGAACGCTAGCCTGCAGGTTATTGACGGCCCGGCTCGACGAGATAAATATTTCTTTGAAAAGTTCACAACTAATTAACGTTGTCTTTGGTAAAAGTATGCGAGCTTAGATAAAAACAACTTTGAGTTTCAAAGTGACTGCATTAATATTTATGTTCAATTTATTCTTTTAGCAAAGGTTTATATTTATTAGATTATTATTTTTATTTAGCCAAGGCAGCAGTGTGTCTTTAATTTACTATATCTACATATTAACAAAGAAAATTTTAATCAACTAATACGACCAGTCGAGCTACCTGTAATTTATTGTTTGAAACAGTCTACAGCTAGCTCAATTGATTCATTTGTAAATACTAGTTCAATTTTTTTCTTTTACATATTTAGATTCCTATTCATTTAGGTAAGTACTTAGTTGTTGCAAGCTAAGGTGCCTAGTGGGCTTACTCGTATAATTTTGATTTGAAAAAGTCAAACGTAATATTTATGAATGCACCATATTTTTAAAGCACCAAAGTTTGTTTTATAACGGTTCACGTTTTTGTTTACTCCCCAACTTGCGTAAATTATATCAGTACACTTCATAATTTAGATTCGCAACAAAAGGGCCTCAGCAAGAAAGAAAAACCACTTCAGCAACGCTTTTAAAAATATAACAAAGAACTTCGTAAATTGACAAATAGCATTACCAGACCTTGCCCAGAGGCAGGGCTACCAAACCTTTAATTCCAAAGAGTACATAGTTACCTAATTTTGTATTTATCTTGAATGTACCCCAAATTCACCCCATCTGACTGCCGGGTCTTGCGTGGGCGAGGCGTATACGTGGGTTACTTGAAACGATTTATTATCTGAACGCCATGGCTTGGTTATATATATTACGATCTTTAGATTTGCCTACGATACAGTCTGGTGTCAATGGCTTTGATTTATTTTCGAAGTCATACTTAAATACTTATTTTTATGACCTTCTGACTTTTCTAGTTTAAGAATAGCAGATATACCAAATAATAACTATATAGTGCAGCCAGCGTCTTGGGGACACTTCCGACTAGTATTGATATGGACCAGTTGGGCTATTTGTAGATTGTTTGCAACAGTCTGCAGTTAGCTCAATTGTTTCAATTGTATATATACAAATACTAGTTTAATTTGTTTATATTATTTGATTGTAATTTTCTTTGTCACTATATGATAGTTTATCAAGCGATTAAAAATGTTAAATGCTGTATAATTCTTACTGCGATGACAAATTATACAGACATACTTTTGAAAACTCGTAATTAGGTATTTATAGAGGCAAAATAAAAAACCGGACAAGTGCGAGTTGACTCGCACACAGAGGGCTCCGTACTATATACTATTTTGCAAAAGGAACCCCAAAAACGGTTTTTTCAAACCGAAAAACATCTAAAAGCCAACATGACGCGTTCATCCATTCAAGTACAGACGGCGCGGGCGGCGGCGGGGAGGCTTAGTAATAGGGTCTCGTTTTTCACCTTTTAGGGTACGGAACCCTAAAAAGGATAAAACAGAGAACGTCCAGTTATTTTAGTGTTTACCTATTAATTCGAGCCAACCAGCTGGAAACGCGTATAAGCTTTTATTTTGGCGTTATAGACGTTGTTTCAAAAGTCTCATAAAATATCGTGTTCGCTTTGTAAGTTATTCAAGTCAAATGTCACAATCGGTTTTTCTCATGGACACAGTAAGTAATAACACTCCGATTCAAAAACATGGATATTTTTTGTATACAAAGGTTTTACAAAATCCTAAGAATAGGTATGGTTAAAAAATATTTACCGGCATTGGCGAAGTAACATTACCTAATCTGAGGCATCAATATGATTGAAGCAAAGCACAGAGCACAAAACAATTTTTGATTTTGAAAGTTTTCATTCATCATTTAACGGATCTCTCGTTCGTTTTCTAATTCAAATTTAAGAACTTTTCGCTACACATGTGAGATTATGTGTTGTTCAAGTTTGCGTTTTCATTTTTAGTACTGGTTTTGCTGTTACCTTGTTGTGTATGTTTTCATTAATAAATTTCTATGTTGACATAAAATATGTTGGATTAAATCGAAGTAGGTATAGTTGTTCAGCCGTAGGCCGTGGGGCCGCGGCGTACGAATATCGACCCCTCCAACTCAACCCGTGGATGTCGTAAGAGCCGACTAAGGGAACCTACCAGAGGAAGGGCAGCAGCTTCCTTCTGAGTATTTTTAAACACCAACACTGCGATCACCAATCCGCCTGCCAAGCGTGGTGATTATGGCAAATCCCCCCCTACATGGGAGACCATCCACTCGATGGACCGACGACATCGTAGCAGTCGCAGGGAGTCGATGGATGGAGGCGGCTCGGGACCGCTATTTGTGGCGTCGTACGGGGGAGGCCTATGTCCAGCAGTGGACGTGTATGGGCTGATGATGATGATGAGGCCGTAGGTACCTACAAGTTCTTTGGTTTTTCACAATCATCTAAGTTACTATAGCTTCACTGATGTTGACATCTTAAAAATATATCTCATCATCATCATTATAAACGTGTAGCGCATAAACATATGTATGTATTTTGTGCTTAACGTTTTTTCACGAGCTCGACTGTTTTTGATATAGACGGCGTAGAGCGCTAAATAGATATAAATCTACTATTTAGAATGCAGTGTTAACCTATAACTAGTTGTGCAATTAGCTACTTTAATAAGTTTCTATTCTATAAAGATGACTTATTACCTTATTACGTGACGTACTAGATACTTATTACGTGGTCTCGAACGGCACGCTGCAGAGAACAATGGAAGGGGCTGGAAGAGGCTTAAATGTCATAGGACACGCAAACAATATAAATAAATTTAATATTCAATTTGTAAATCTGCTATTAATAATTTTTTGCAATAAAAAGCTTAAATAAATAAATAACATGACTTATGTGAACACCGACATGTTGACTGAATAAATTAAATTCATATCAAACTAAAACTGCCCGAAAATTTAAACCTCGCCTCATTATTTTTTCTATGATGAAAATAGGTGGTTTTAAAACATGCCAGCCCTGGGTAGGATTCAATACAAATAAAGCGAAGACCTACGCAAATGCAGGGTTGATGCCCGATCGTCCTTTATGATAAAATCGTGGGTTCTGTGAGAGACAGGGACAGTACAATTTATGCGTATTCGAGAATTTATGGAGGAGATCCCGAAAGGCGAATCCAAGAAACCATAAAAGTATTTCATACTGATGTAATGTGGGCCTGCTTAAGGAGGTGATGTAGTGTGATACGTTTATTGATGTGTTGTTTGTGAAGCAGGAATTTGGCGTTAATTTATTGGGTTTCTATTGAAATCGGCCGTAGGTTTGCAAAGTTGTGCATAATTGCCTTGTCGTACATAATAGCACATATTGGCAGCGTGAAATAAATACATAATTCTGCACAATCCACACATCAATCTAAGCAGAGTTTGCGTTATGGACGACTGATATATGTACTTAATACAATGCATTACAAAAACAGTTTTTTTTTATTATACATATACATAGAAAATACCAAAGATAAATCGATAATAATAATAAATCGTCGAGTATCTTAGAGTTAAGCGATATAATACATACGGCCGTGGAGCCACGGCGTACGAATATCGACCCATCCAACTCAACCCGTGGATGTCGTAAGAGCCGACTAAGGGAACCTACCAGAGGAAGGGAAGCAGCTTCCTTCTGAGTATTTTTCAACACCACCACTGCGATCACCAATCCGCCTGCCAAGCGTGGTGATTATGGGAAATCCCCAAATACTACATGGGAGACCATCCACTCGATGGACCGACGACATCGTAGCGGTCGCAGGGAGTCGATGGATGGAGGTGGCTCAGGGCCGCTATTTGTGGCGTCGTTATGGAGGAGGCCTGTCCAGCAGTGGACGTGTATGGGCTGATATGATGAATACTACTAAATATACTGATTAACCTACTAAAGTTCAAATTTGATAGGAGTGAGCGAAATGAACGAACTTCTCAGTGGCAGCTTGGGTGATTTGGCTTTATGGTGAAATAGTCACTTCGAACATAACCGTCTCACCGTCGCATTGATCCGATTTGCGTGAAATTTGATAGATGTACAGATGAGAAATGTGAAATATGTGTCTTGTGAGGCCGAATCCGTCAAGGAGTTTTTGAGAAGAGAGTTTCCAAAGGCGGGTAAAATCAATCAAGTTCTCAGGTCTCATAATGAAAGGCGTACTTGAATACATTTCAAAATAGTTATTATTTATTCTAGCGTGTATAGTTTTTTAAATAACCCGAGTTTTAGATGTACCGAAGTTGGATATATATTTCAGTTCATTCATTTTAAAAGACCTGCGGAGTCATAGGACAGTCATAGGTCACGGACATAGGACACTACCTACGAATAAATGTGGGGCAACAGCACTGACAAGAACAGAGCATTTATAGCACAAAAGAAATGCATAAGAGCGATCTGTGGAATCGCTCCTGATGGATGAGTCATGCAAACCCATGTTTAAGGAGCTGGGTCTGTTACCTTTACCGTCGCTCTATATTGACTAAGTATTAAATTTTGTTAAAAATCATATAAACTTATTTAAAAAAGCATGTGATAAACAGCCTAGATTAAATAGAGACCCGAATAGACTTATTCTATAATTTTATTATTTATTTTTTTATTTTATTTATTCGGGGTAACAAACAATTACACTCTTAGCCTAATTAAACTGTAACTTATTATATGTTATGTTCTATAAGTGTAATCAACACCGTTACCCTCATATGGATATCAAAATAGATAGGGCAAAAGTTATAGTGAAGCAAGTGTGTTCTTCAAGTACAATCCCTGCGCGCGGGATTACCGCGTCGGAAACGGCGATAAGCCATTCTCGATGTTGAAGGTTTGCAAACAACTTACTGCATCAAAGTCCAAAATTCTTGTTTGACATCTCGAGTTTTAAAATAAAAGTAGTTGTCATCAATATGCCTTGTAGGAAAGAGCTGAAATAGACAAGTAGTACAACTTCTAATCAAATGATAAAAAACTATCAACAGCTGGAAACTGATTTTAGGTTAAGTATGGACGCAGTGTTTACAAACACCCCACATGGAGCCCTGTCAGAGCAAAAGTATATTATCAGATTCTCACAACATTACCACGCGAGTCCATTTCATAGGGATAGGGACCTAGGTCGCGATTTTTATGCTATGGGAATCCGACATAAGAGATAACGAAATGATACAGCACAATATTAATTTACAGATCAGTATGATTTTAAATATAAGTGGATAGAATTAAGTACATTGCTTACATTATCGGGACGAAGGAATCAGACACGACAGCCTGATTTATTGCTTTCTTGAATGAGAAAGGTGAAGAAGCGAAAATTTCAATTTCTGAGAAATTATCATTAAATAATTTAGTTAATCTACGTAGTGGTGCGCGTTCACCAGCATTAGTTTTACAATTTGTGAGTGCGAATGCATATTGTTTGCGAGTCTCTCGTGCAGACTAAGAACGATATGGAATACGAATGCTTATCTGGTTAACGAGGTTGTTACAATCAAATTTATTATGACAGATATTGTATAGAAGAAGTTGATCGAGAAATAGTCTTCTCACTTTAAGTGTATGTAATGAGAACTTACTCAATAGTGACTCGTAGGATGACTTCGACCGATAGCAACGATAATATGTCGAACGTAGAAACTTACGCTGAACAGATTCTATCTGATCGTGATACTTATTGTAAAGTGGATTCCACACTGATGTAGCGTATTCTAATTGAGCTTTAAGAGACCTCAATCATATCTCTTACTTTACAACTCACTGGGAGTTGTAAAGTAAGAGATATGATTGTCCATACATTTGAAATGCCTTGCTAACTATGTGGTTGATATGAAGATCGAAGTGTAATTTGTTATCCATTAGAATTCCCAAATCCCTAATCATAGAAACCTTTTCCAATGTAGTATTGCATAGCGAGTACGAATAAATTATTTTGTTTGTTTTTTTAGTAAATGTGATAGATTTGCACTTGCCAAGACTAAGATGCAGTTTATTAATCTTGCAATATTCAGTGAGACGGTTGAGATCGTTTTGTAGTTTAATGCAGTCATCGAGAGATGAGATTTCACGATAGACCTTAAGATCATCAGCATAAAGAAGAAACTGAGTATGCTAAAAGCAGCCATCAATGTCATTAACAAACAGAACAAAAAGCAGAGGTCCAATAATAGATCCCTGTGCCACGCCGGAAGTGACTTTAATTATGTCTCAAGTATACCCATTGATAGCTACTCGCTGCGTTCTGTTTCTAATATACGAGGAGAACCAACGAAGTAAGTTTCCACGAATACCATTAAAAGCAAGCTTCTGCAGAAGTATTGTGTGGTCTACCTTATCGAAGGCCTTGCAAAAATCTGTATATATTGAATCTACTTGTACTCTCTTATCCATGGACTGAAACAGATAGTTAGTATATAGAATGAGATTACTAATAGTAGATCGTTTTTTAACAAATCCATGTTGTTCTTTAATATTAAGTTTAAGAAAAGTTGTTTGACTCTATGTGTAGATATAATTATATAATAAGTTACTAAATGAAATAAAATTATTGAATAATTATTTATTTAAAATCAAATTGTTTAGGTGGCTGAATGACAGGAATTTTTATGACATAAATGATTATTTAAATGCAAGATTATCTTCTTCATTACCGTCATCAATATCGTTACCTAATTAGTTATAATTATTGCATGCTAGAATATAATGAGACACGAGTGCATTATATCGACTAATACTACCTTTATACCTTGTTTGACGCAATAAATATCTTTGAAACTTGGAATCTCTATAAAATGAGCTCTTCTAAACTATATGGATCGAGCTGTCATTTGTTTTGTTTTGAACTACGAATTCGTACACCGCATTCTACAAAAATTTAGCTAACCTTTTTGACCGTTCCAGTATAAGGAGAAAGCAAAAACAATAATTTCATAGTAAGTGTTGATTTTTCTTATAAAAATTTTTCGGCATTAGGTACGTCTCAATTTCATATAGTCATAATACCCGAACCACTCGAAACAAACTCCCGTTTTGGGTCTCTAAAAAATCAGAAGAATAAAACGGTCACGACGATATTGTAAGGGGTTAACTTAGTCTTGGGTTATACTAGGCAAAATCCGATACCTGTGACTTACGTTACGTTACTTCAAAATATCTTTGACAAATACCATTGACAAAATACTAGGTAGGATTTCTACCAATCACATACAAATTCATTGATTTACTGATTGAATAATATATTTATTGCAGAAATAGTAATTCCTCTTGAATTGTATGTGTATAACGCCATGTAATAACTTTGTTACATTGCGGTATTTATTTCAAATTAATTTCAAAGTATAAAATACTAGGTGTGTCTCATTCTGAATAAGTGATACTATGAAAGAGAGAATATAGGAGCGATATTATCTAGCTGAAGCGATTTATTGCGTAGGTAGGTACCTAATAAAATAACAACGATATAATATCGTGCACTCGTGACACTGGCACTGCCTGTGAAACAGTCACAGATATATTTAGTTTCTGTCACTGTGAAATACCGCCAATTTTCTATACCTGTGACTTTTATCAGTGACGATAAATAGGCCTCAAGCCTAGGTTAACTAGTATAATTTTATTAATCCCTAGCTGACCCGGCAAACGTTGTTTTGCCATCGACCACTGAGGGATAAAAAGACGCTATAAAAAAAATGGGGTATGGTGTTAGAAAAATAAAATTGAGAGTGAAATGTATTTTAATGCCAAATCATTAAAAAAATATATAATAATTCTTTTTTTAATAATTAAATCGTAGTAGACATACTTCGTAGCCCGTAGCTAATAAGTGCCGCCGTAGAGTTATTTCGTAGCACCTTAGCAAGAACCGTAGAGATACTTCGTAGCGCCGTAGCACGAGCCGTAGACATACTTCTTGATATCTCTGTAGTAGCTCACTCGAATTAGCTCAAAAAGGGGTAGGCACGGAAAAAATATTGGTAGAAATTTATCTTCGGAATTCGTTGGAGGTTGGGGTAACTGGCAGTCTAAATTTTAGTTGTCAGTGTACCAGACCCGTTGCTTCATCCGCCATATAGAATTTAAGGGTAAATTTTTGTTCATTAATAACACGTTTATTTTAAATTTTACACGCAAAACGCTAACAAGTTTTTGAAATTAAATCTCCTACAATTTTGATTCGTATAATTTTTTTCTAGGATCGATCTTTTCTGGTGTACTGCTACTATTTATCGCGTACAATTGACAATAAACGAGTTGGGGTCAAAGAAATCGGATGGAGAATTTCTACTAAAAAAAAAAACGTGTTAAATCCTAATCCAACTAGGCTATGTAGTTTCCAGAAAGTTCTATAGTAGATAACTAATGAACGCCGGTTGAAAAACTAAAAGCCACCCAACTTTACATTGTCTATATTAAACTTACAAAAACATTTTGTATAAAAATTAGACTATAACCATCACATACCCGTACCCACCACACTAATACACATGGGCACACATGAAAAGAGTGTAATTTGCAAAGATGTCCGCAAAGCACCAACAACTTTGCATACAAAACTAAAAATTAGGACTGTAATGGGCCCACCGCGTGGTTAAATTCTCAGTGAAAAAGTCTAGCGTAGAAATTAACCCGTCGCACTTCTCGGTACCTAAATTAAAATAGTTGGAAAGACTGATGTGGCTGGCTAAATCACGTTAGCCGTTAGATAGCGTAGATAGATAGCTGTCATTATGATAAACGGCTATTTAGAACCTATCAGCCACCGGCCACTAGAAAGAGATTACAAGCGGTGAGATGGCCAAGCGCAAAATAGAGGAATTTCAATTTGCATGCTAAACAGTGTCAGAGAAGTGCTATGTAATAGACTAGAGAACATTACAATTTATAAACGAAATGAATTGGTATTATGTATGGTGCGAATAACGATACTAAGAGATACAAAATTATGTGGCAAGGTATCTGAAATGGGTGCGATAAATAAATAAATAGTCTGCACTAACTGAGAAGGTATATAGCGCCATCTAGAAAGATTTTCCGAAAACAAGAAAATACTGGACGTGCACCGCCATCTATGTAAATAAATTGAGGCTAAACCTTTTTACGGCGGCGCCCTCTGTATCCCGTAGCTCTACGATGTCTGTGTGTATCCCGTGGAATTACATATATTTCGGTCCACAGCTCATTGCTCTGAGGTCCACAGAGAAAGAACGCCTGAGATTTTTTCGGCCATTTTATTGACATTTGTTTTGTCGGTTCTTTTAGAAGTGTCAGTCAAGCAGTGTTGCCACGTTCCACTAAAACTGGTGGTTTCGACCCCCGCTTTAGTGGTGAAATATTGTTCTTAGTGGCTAGTGGATTTTTCTAGTGGTTAAATAAAATTCACTATCAATAATTACTGATAATACTATCACTCAACCACTAAGCCACGTTTTGAAATATTGACATAAAGTCTGATAGCCCTACTAGCACTCGATTTGAAGGTAAGCTAGAGCTAAGCAGAAATCGCCTCTTCACCTGTTAGGAGAGTGTGGAGCACTGATGTAACAACGTAGCATTTATTTGGGAAAGCACCTGCATAGCCCGAACGACCTTAGAGACATCACTCCGGAGAAAGTTCTATATACAGATGTTCCTTGCAGCTACAAGGGTTAGTGGCAAACTATAAGGGCTTGTCAGCGTCTGGTTTAGCTGCTTTTAGTTTTCTCGTTATCAATACCTGAAAACTTAAGTTTTCAGCTAGTGCCTACTTAACATAAGTTTACAACTGCGACAACTTTACTGTCGAAGCTGAGATAGGTAATCAGTCGCTCAACAAGCTATGGAAAGACATAGATATGTGCGGAGTTTCTCTGAGGGTTAGGATTCGTAAAAGTTGACGACATAACTCAGAAAATTAGCACGCTGATTGCAGTGGGTGGGACATATCTGGCGAAGAACCCTTTTAACCGCTATATTAAGAATACGATGTGGTTTGAGATTGAGAGAATATACAATTCCTTATATTCATTTGATAATGAATTATATATCCATAATACAATTCATAAAAAAATCAGTATCAAAGAATTGTACCTAGTAGTATAGTAGCACCATTTTCATAGGTTTCAGAACCTACGAAAATGGTGCAGACTAAAATTATTCATTAGAAGAAGACGAATTAATTTAAAACAGCAGTTGTTATTGAACTATTTTGATGATCATGTTGGTTTACTTTACTAATTGTTCATATACGTATAGTTATATTACACGCATGTCATAATAAAGGAAATTATTTACTAAACTACATACTGTATTCGTTCTGTATTTATTTAGTGAAAATTTTTGCGATTTTTACTGTACGACCGTTTTTTGTTAGTGGTTTTCTGGTGGTTTTAGACGTTGAATCTGGTGGAGAGCTAGTCTAACTGTTGGCAACACTGCAGTGTCTGCAGTCAAGTCGCTGTCAGTCACAGATTTTTTTTGATTGCGGTAAGAGCTGTTGTCAAGAGGTTGCGCCATAAAGGAAGAAGTTGAAGTTGATCAAGAGAATTGCAAATTTTCATTTCGTTTGCTTTGTTAGTATTTCTGTCAGTATTGTATTCTCTTTGGTATTTCTGTCAAGTCAAACGAGGTTTCGTGATAATAAAACCAGATAGAGAATCCATTCGAATACTTTATCAAAGCCTGTAGATAATGAACCAAGCAATCAACGTAGACCAGTTGAATTCTGGTCTCACAGCGCTGAGAACCTTGCGATCCAGCGTCAGTCATGTCTTCGAGACCCTATCCAACGGACTCCGGGCCGACCACGGCGAAGACGGCAAGGATAAGTTTCTTCTAGAGTTACAAGAGCTCTTGAACAACGTCAACATTAACTTACGAGACTTGGAACAAACTGTAAACGGGCTACCAACACCTACCGCTCCTTTCAACCTCGGCAACACAACATACCTCAGTCAAGAGACCACGCAGGACCGGCAAGCTCTGTACACGCAGCTAGTGAATAGCTACAAATGGACCGACAAAATCCACGAATATAGCTCCTTTGCCCACACACTTCTCAGTCAAAACTCCTTGAAGAGATCCTACATAAACTCTGGTAGCACCAAACGGCGGGGTAAACTGCAAAGCAACCATAACGTCGCGCCCGTTCAAGTAGATAATGTTATCAACAATATAGACCGGTCATACAATGACATGAAGATTACAATCTCAAGACCATTTGCGAGTAATGCTGTTGTTCAGATCAACCTCAGCCATGTTCTCAAAGCTGTGGTGGCATTCAAAGGTCTGCTTATGGAATGGGTCATGGTGAAAGGTTATGGTGAGTCACTAGACCTCTGGACTGAGTCTCGGCATCATGTGTTCAGGAAAGTAACTGAAAATGCACATGCTGCTATGTTGCACTTCTACTCACCAACATTACCAGAGTTGGCTGTCAGATCATTCATGACTTGGTTGCATAGTTATGTGAACCTATTTAGTGAGCCTTGCAAGCGATGTGGTTGTCATCTCCACCACACATCTCTGCTGCCACCAGCCTGGAGGGACTTCCGCACCCTTGAGCCGTTCCATGATGAATGCAAGCAATAGTATTTACTTAGGTATTATAATAGTTTATTGAACGAGGAGGACTTCCCTTTCATACTCAAGACTGTTCAAGTTTTCTCTAATTATTTATGAGGAAAAGTGTAAATAAAGCTTATTGTTGTAAATTATACTAGTTTTTTTAAATAATTTCAGGCCAAAACAAAGTAACATTACATTACTAAACATTTTATTATAACATAAAACATTCTGTTTAATAGGTAACAGTAACATAACAGTCTTATATAACTAATAACAGAAATCAAATAAACGGTTTACATATTGCAATGGTATGGTCAACACTACAGTTTACTTCCATGACCTGAGCACCAATGGATACCCTCAGTGGGAAATGCTGATCATTCTTATTCCCTAATCCAAGACATCCATGCCTGTTCCTTCCCCACATGTATAAATCTCCATTGTTTGTGATGGCAGCTAAGTGAGAGATTCCGGAGGAGACTTTCTTTACCCTGCATTCAGGGTTGAATTCATTTCTGCCAAAGAGGGGTGGAGGTATCAGCTTGGGCTTGGCTTTGTGCTGGACGTTTGGCCCAAGCCCCAGTAGGCCATAGCCCCAAACAAACACGTCTCCATTTTCTGAAATCAAATTTGTATTTTTTTATAATGCTTGCCAGACAGTGAAAAGTTCTATGAATTTAAATTATTCTTTGATGACCGATGTGGCACGGCAGGCGAATGTCCGCCTGCGACGCAGGAGGTTGCGGGTGAAAGAGCAACAAACATCCATTCTGAAACTTTGTCATTTCTAATATTAGTACGATACCAGTTATCTAGATGTGTGTGGTGTGGAGGTGTGCTAGATGATGCTGTGTGGATTGTTCAGAATTATTTATATCCCAAAAATTTACGACCTCGGCGGGACTTGAACCTGCAACCTTCCACTCAGTACGGGATGGAATAAATATATAAAATGGCGGTTAAAAAAAAAAACGAAAATTTCAGTCATATCCATTCAGTAGTTTTGGCGTTGTCTTCGACCCCCCTTACGCCGCTACTGGTGGAAGGTTGCTGGTTCAAGTCCCGTCGCGGTTGTAAATTTTTGTGATATATTTTCGAAAATTTGTATATATGAACCATGTGTACCAAAACGTGTGGCTCATGCATAGACAATATTTTTCGTTAGTACCAAATTATAATGTCAACATCTGTTTTTAAATCAGTAAGTAGTTATGAGTTATTCAGGCTATGATCACTTACTACGTAACGCGAATCGCAATCAGCGGCCGAAACCTCGCGTCCGATTGAATGCAATTTCATAAGTTTAATAGAAGATTCTAACCATTACAAATCATGCAGAAGGAACCTCCAGCAGCAATATCCAGGATCTTCCCGAGTCCCTTGGTTAATCCCAGCAGGGAGTATGACATGTTGACCTGATTCTGCGCCGTTGCCATTGGAACCTGTCCGTATTCCGAGTTACCCCAACCGAAGAGCTCGCCATTTTCTGAAATTACACAATCTTTTACGGACTTGCCTTTGAAAATTGTATCCTTCCAATTGACATGCCCTCTAGATCAAAGTTGACTAGCTCAGAAGCTAGAGTGTAGCTTTAATAAATATCACGTTCTCACTAAATGCATAACTCGCGCTCTAACTGAAGGCCTCGGAGGTATATTACATGACGATTCAATTTATCTGCCTATTTTACTTCTTAAAATAAATAAATAAATAATGCTGGACAATCCACACAGCATTATCTAGCCCCAACCTAAGCAGACCTTGTGTTATGGGTACGACATAACTGATATACTTATCTTAATAGACTACATACATAGATAGATATTTTTTACTATACGCGGAAAACCTACAGAACACCCTGAACAAATATATGCAGATCGTACAAACATTTGTGCTGAGGCGGGAATCTAACCCGCAACCACCTGTGTCGCAGGCGGACCTTCGCCCACCGCGCCACAGAGGTCGTAAAAGCTATTTTGTCTAATAACAAACCGTTCGAGATTTCTTTTTACTTCTTCTGGCCAGTTCACATTATTCCAATCCAGTAATCCAGCGAATTAATCCAGTCCAGTGCTGAACTGGAATATACTGTTTACATTATTCCAGTCTTTCAAAAGCTATTGAATTGGTGACACTACGGTGAACATTTTCTGCAGGTTGGATTGGCGCATGTTTTATAAAATTCCAATGTGATATCCCACAAACACAAATGTTCTCCTTATTAAGAAACAAACTGAAGAGTTGTGTCACAAGTAAACTTTATAGTTTCTAGAATATACAAAAATGATTTTTCACAAAAAATAACATAGCGTATTCACTGTTCAACATTAAATCCAGTACTGGAATGGCTGTCTACACTATTCCAGTGGCACTGGGATGGGTTAGCTGGAATGAAAAAGTAGTCCTTCAATCCGGTTACTGGGATAGGGTGTTCACTGCCAAGCTTCAGCGATGCACCCCGGATACAGAGAGATACTCAATATGTGTTAAAAAAATAGAAAAACAATGAGTTTTATAAACAAACTCACCGTTTAGTGCGAGAACACAGTCCCCAGTAGAAGCGACCTTGACAATCTTCTCATTCTTGATATCACCCTTGACGACGCTCGGCCGCGCCGTATTCTCGTAGTTACCTTGTCCAGTTTGTCCGTCGGCGCCCCAGCCGCACGCGTATACCTTGCCGGATTCTGTTACGAACAGACTGAAAATATGTATTAAAAAGAAAATAGTTGAGAGTTAATAGCATTGGGTTACTGGAGGGCAATTCTGGCAATATATCTTTGACGACCGATGTGGCGCGGCGGGCGAAGGTCCGCCTGCGACGCAGGAGGTTGCGGGTTCGATTCTTGCCTTGGGACAAATATTTGTACTATCTGCAAATATTTGTCACGGGTGTTCTGGATATTTTCTATGTATAATAAAAATATCTATCCATGTAATATATTGTATTTAGTATATCAGTCATCTAGTACCCATAACACAAGCTCTGCTTGCTTGGGGCTAGATGATGTTGTGTGCATGGTCCAACATTATTTATTTATTTATATCTCGATAAATATGGCAACAACTGTGTTACATAGAAACTATGCACCTAATCTGCAACCGTGGATTGCAGCACTGCACTTTGACTGTTGTTTGTACGTTACAACACGGTCGACTCTGCCGACTCAGCAATTACGTCTTTCCCTCAACGTGACCTGCCGACGAACGCGATCACGTCATTCTATACTTGGTACTTACATCGACCGAGCGTAGCTTCTTAGTTTTAACTTAGAATAATTTTGATTTTAAAAGTTTAAACTTTAATAAATAGTTTAAAAGTTTTTGGTTTTTTTTTAAACCGTCGTCTGTGGCCTCCGTAATTGGCGCAGGCGGTAGGATACGTCGAAGCAGTGCGTATTCGTCCAGGAAATTCCCAAAATCGGTTCCAGACGAATAGACCCCTGTTTCTGAGCTTTCAAGTCTTCATCGGCGTATCTTGAATCTACGGGCACACGGGCGGCGGCGCACTTGACAATTAGTGTAAGAGGAAACTAAATGTGAGTACATTGAAACTTTCTTTGAAGTGTTGCCTCCTTTTCCACCCAAGAAGCACGGAGGAGGAATCGGCCTCCTCAAGGCAAAATCGTAGGGAAAGTGAGTTAGATAACTTTAGAAATTTAGATAGCAGTGATAATTTTAGAGAAAATAGCGATATTAGTAATAATTTACTTGAGTAGGTATAACGATAATATATTAATTAACGAAACCGACGAAATGGCTCACGAACCAGACAACATCTATAAGGCACTTCGCATGGTCCCGGAATTTGACGGGAACCCTAATGTACTTACCAGATTCATAAGAATTTGCGACCAACTAGTGACGCAATTTATATGCACTGATCCAGGGCACGAGTTGGCCAATCTATGCCTAATTAACGGCATTCTCAATAAAATAACGGGTCCAGCATCCCGGACCATCAATGCCAATGGCATCCCCGATAATTGGCTAGGGATTAGGAACGCGCTCATTAATAATTTCGCGAATCAAAGGGACGAAAGCGCCCTCTATAATGAGTTCTCAATCTTTCCTTATTATCGCAAGGAAATGATTCCCCGCAGGAGTTCTATGACAAATGCCAAATCCTTTTCAGTACGATAATGACCTATGTGACGCTGCATGAGATTGTGCCTACCACCGTGGAGGCGAAACGTGATTTGTACCGTAAACTTACGATGCAGTCTTACGTACGAGGTTTGAAAGAACCTCTAGGGGCCCGTATACGGTGTATGAGACCCCCTACTATAGAAAAAGCTTTGGAATTTGTACAAGAGGAATTAAATGTGATGTATTTGCAACATAGGAACGAGCCTAGCCGGAATCCAGCGACGCAGACATCATCTAAGGTACCGTACCTAGCACCTAATAATTTCAATGCACCGAAGGGATTTAATTTTGGTGTCCAAAGGCCATGCCCATGCAGCCGCAACCGCAGATGCACCCGCAGCCGCAACCACAGCATTGGCGTCAAGCTTTTCAGGTCCATCCCCCACAGCAGCGCATGCCATTTCAGCCCTCGCGTACACAGCAGATGTTCAGAGCACCCCCTCCAAACTATAACGCTCAGAATAGCGGCTTTAAGTTCCCCTCTAGGAACGTACCCCCTCAGAATCAAGGGCCGAAGCCCATGAGCGGTGTGAGTCATTTCGAAACGAAGGCTCTTCCCCCTACTATTCAGGGACATGACTGGCGTAAATTTGGCAATCCTACCCCTACTAATTACTTTAAGTCTAGGGAAATGAATTATAATGAGGTAGGTGACTAGTCGGACTATTACTACCCCGAGTACTACTACCCTGACAGCGATTATCCAGAGACTAACTTTGGTAACCTCTATGGGTACCCGAGCGTTCCGGAATATTACTGCGACCAACAGGACGACCCTCAGACCACTGACAATGTACCACCGAGCTCAATGGCTATTGAGCCCGCGCATTTGCCTTTCGAACAGAAAGATCAGGATTTTCCGTCGGGTCGTTCCAACTGAGAACTAAAATAGAATTAAATTTACAGTCAAAAAAAGAGTTACGGTTCATTCAAATAACGAACCCCCCTCTTTAAGTTGCTGATTGATACCGGGGCAAATCAATCATTCATTAGTCCTGAAGCAACATGTAATTTCTTTTCACATGTACCAAAGGATTTTGATCCTTTCGAAGTCACAAATTCACGCGTGACCAGCACCCATGACTATTCGATCACTATACCCCCCTTTGCAGAATTTGGCGGTCAATCCAATATAAAGCTTTTCATCTACAAGTTTCATAACTACTTTGATGGATTGATAAGTCTAGATCTATTGGAGAACTGTAAGATAGATCTGAAGAATAACGTACTGGTAACTGAGTTAGTTAGAATACCACTGTCTCGTTATTAGTATAGGAGAGCAAATCGTGAGGAACGATTCCTGCCAACTCAGCTAGATTGATTAACATCCCGATTGAACATCCTGACGGTGACATATTTGTGACTGAACAACTTATATGTAACTGCCTTATACACGAGTGTGTTAGTAGACTTTGATGACTAATAGGAATAAAAACCGAGAATCCGAGGTACGATATGAGCCAGGCCAGCAGGTGTTTGTCAAGAACCCTTTTGCTGCAAGGCAAAAGTTAGCACCACGGTTCACTCAAGATAAAGTTTTAGCTGACCTCCCTATCCACATTTATACATCTAAAAAGAAGGGACCCGTAGCCAAAAATCGTCTCAAGCGAGTACCTAAGAAGTCCAAATTGTTACAGGATTCGACTATTACTGATACTGCATCTGACGGCGGCACTGGAGATAAGACTTGAGAGCCTTGACAATGGACCAGAACTTTTTCCCTTCAAACTTGGTCAAGCCAAACTTATCACCCACTATCATTCTTTTCTACAGTATGTAGAATTGACGGACTTAGAACATCAGGTTAACTCTATTCGCGACCAAATTAACTATTTTAGGACTAAATTAGAAAATAATACTCTAGATCTTTACGAACTACAGCTTAATCATCTCTCTAAAAAACTTGATAAAACAAATTCCCAGCTGAAGGCTTTAGAGCCTAATCGCGTTAAAAGAGGTCTAATTGATGGTCTAGGATCTATAATTAAAAGCGTTACTGGTAACTTGGATCATTCAGATGCGGCGCGTTATGATAATGCCATTAAGGTACTAGAAAGTAATGAACATAAGATGTTATCTGAGTTCAATGACCATATTAGCCTTAACAAAGACTGGATGACCCAATGCACCCAGATAATTGCGAGTATTGCAGAAAATCAGGAGAAGATAAATAGTACATTAGGATTAATTTTAGATAGTAATGCTTATGCTGAGACAAGCCTCTCAAAATACGCAAAGTTTGCGCAGCTTTTAGCCATCATCAGTGAAAACACGGATGACTTATCTTTAGAGTTAAATAGGATAGAAAGTATGTTAGCTTTTGCACGTGCATCGAGCACACATCATAGTATGTTAGGAATAGATAACTTAGAAAGTATGATAAATAAGCTTAAAACTATCTACAGTAAAAGTGAGGTACTTAACGACGACCTGCGTGAATATTATACCATCATCAAACCAGGCTCTTATTTTGTAGGGAAAAGACTAGTAATTATATTTAAATTCCCAATAGTTTCTCCAAGTCGCTTTGATTTTTATAAACTTTCCATTGTCCCAAACATACTTAACCAAACCCTTATTCCTTCATATCCCTTCCTGGCAACCGACGAGAAAGCTTTCATGTACATGGAGGCTGAATGCCCGAAGTTCAATCGACATCATCTCTGCGAAGAAAGCATCAACCACCAGCCTAGGGAACATCCTGATTGTATCCAGAATCTCATCATTCATCAATCATTGGACACGTCATGCCAGCCGACTAGAATCACTCTTACGAAGGAAGCCATGGAGCAGTTAGACGACCGACACTACACCCTTATCTTTCCTCGACCAACTAGAACGAGACTACAATGCGGACGTCAAGAATTCATAACTCTACACGGAAGTTATCTCGCCACTATCCCGTCAAAATGTTCTCTTCACACAAACGAGTTCTTCATCATTAACACCAATGATCAAATAAAGGGACAGCCGCTGAAGATAACAGAAATCTCAAGAAACTTCACCATCGAAGAAACCCACAGCATCCCTCATCTCAAATGAACTACAACCAATCTCAATGGACTTCACCACTTGGAAGACAAGATACTACTACAGCGCCCTTTAAAACCAATAGACGGTACATTTTATCATACGACTCTACCACTCTACATGTCACTATTCGGTGCAGCTGTACTTGTTATCATCATCGTAGTACGACGTCATAGAAAACATTCCAAACTAACGATCGTGAATCCATCGAACGAGAAAGGACATACTCTGGAGCACACATACGCCGTTCCTGATAGATCTACACCCTGGGAGGCTGTTCCAGCAAAATTTTCGCTCAATGTTCTCAAATAGTTGTTGTTCTGAGGATGGAGGTGTTACATAGAAACTATGCACCTAATCTGCAACCGTGGATTGCAGCACTGCACTTTGACTGTTGTTTGTACGTTACAACACGGTCGACTCTGCCGACTCAGCAATGACGTCTTTCCCTCAACGTGACCTGCCGACGAACGCGATCACGTCATTCTATACTTGGTACTTGCATCGACCGAGCGTAGCTTCTTAGTTTTAACTTAGAATAATTTTGATTGTAAAAGTTTAATCTTTAATAAATAGTTTAAACGTTTTTGTTTTTTTTTTAAACCGTCGTCTGTGGCCTCCGTAATTACTGTCAATATATTGAGTGATAAACAAGCGTATTCTCAAAAACTGTAATTCGATATTTTTAGGTTTTTCTCTAATGAGTTGCTCGATAAGTCGCACGAGAATGCAGTTTTTGGCGTTACTCGATATTTATCAAAGGATATTTTTATCCCGTGATAATAAGTATCACTCCATAAATTATCACGTGATATGCAGAATTGGCCCCCTGCATCTTACTTTTAGTTCAATTTAAATTTCTTGCTCGACATACAGCTGTGTGGGCTGCCAAGTAGGTATGCCGGTTGAGTGTCAGTTTAAGGTAAATTCGCAAGTTTCAATTTCAATGGATAAATTTCAATTGTACAATATATGTAATTAAGCTTTATTTATTATTCTCATAACCTCGCACACACGCAGGGGGGTGTCTGTTAATGACGTGAGATTTTTAGGGGGCGTGCCAAATCTCACGATATTCGGGAAAAGAAACTAACAGTTTCTTGTTGGCGGCGTGGCGCAAGATGTCATAGAAAATTGTTTACAATTTGCGACAAATTACTTTTCTGTGGGTTTTATTGCTTGTGGAACGCAGAAAGGAGGCACCCACCCCATATACCTAGGGCACAATTAATAAACAAAGGCCTCCGACTACCTAAGTATCAAAAGAAAATGCTATGGACAATAGGTGAACGCTTGTTTAAGACTGATGTAGTCGGGTTTTAGTTTTTAACTATATTTTTTTTAAACCTTTTTGCTAATAGTTTGAGACTCGTTAACCTCACAAAAGTTTGAGAATCGGTTTCGGAAAGTACAAACAAAGACCTTTGCAACGATACCACACACGAGTATATTTACTAACATTGAAATTTTTGACCCTTTCTTGGACCCCCTATATCGTTAGACTCCCATTTTGATCCAACGTCACATAGCCTATAACCATCGGGCTATTAAGACGAATCATACAACACCTCATATGTTGAAATCGGACCAGTAGTTTCAGCGCTGCGTGGGAACATAAAAATCGGCTACATACATGTACATGTATGTAGCCGATTTTTATGTTCCTTCCCACCCTATATAAATCATAACCCTCGTCGTAGTCGGGTAAAAAAAAAGAATCTCGCGCCAACACCAAATGAACAATAGTAAGTATTTCATTGTTCGATGTAATTCTGTTAATTCTTCTAATTGTAATCCACTGTAATTCTAGACGAGGGGTCGTCCATTAATCACTTGATGTTTTAGCGTTTTTTTTTTGTCAATATCTCCTGTATTTTTTTGTACAAAGTATCTTTAAAATCTTTCAATACAGGTTTAAATTTAGTGTAATTTTTTTTATTTTGTGATGGTTTTTAAATATAATCTCATTTACTTCCAACAGTGATCAAAAATTCCAAACAGATAATAAGGTTGCAGGTTGTTTTTGACTGCCCCCCCTTGTCACGTGAGAATAGGGGGGTTCGAGAAAAATCTACACAACTAAAATAGATAGGAAGATAGATTGTATCCTGGGGAATTAAAAAAGGCTTGGGCAAGGATACATACCTATGATCTTGTCCGCAGACAACATTGGTTATAGTCTCCTGGCCGAGCCGTTTAATATTGTGGGACACCATGCTTCCTCGGTACTCTTCAGTCTCATTGATCTTTCTCCCGCACTGTCCATATGCATTATTGCCAATTGTGAACACTCCATCATTGTCTGTTAGTATTACAGTGTGAGCTCTTCCAGCAGCTAGCCCTATGACCTATGAAATGGTTGAAACTGGTTATTATCTTAATGTTGCATAACTTTATGCTATGCTTTTTACTAAATATAGTTTACAAAAAGATGATGAAATACAATCTACTATACAGTGTGAATCTGCTATCTGCATAATGTGCACATCTGCAATCTGCATAATGTGCACAACTAAAATGAGAGAAACGATGCCCTATTTTATCAACAGAAAATGTGTCTTAATTTTTGCTACCATGAACCCTATTTAAACAAAACGGTGTAACTTTTGAGTGTATTGACTATAGACCACAAACCTTTGTCTCCAGACTTTTGTAAGGAATAAAAATAGGAGCAGGGCTGACTAGCAACTCAAGTGGGTGACCCCTACGAGGAGCGTGGTAACCAATCTGTGAGTCCGTGTTTATGCCTGTGCCAAATACTTTGTGCTGCTCTTGTGTTTTGATCGAGGCTATTGTAAAACCATAACCACAGGCAGCATGGGTGACCTGTAATTAGCACTGATAGTTTAATAACAACCAAGTTACTTTGTTAGTTAACCAACTAGAGACTAATACGTAATGTTACTTATAGGAAGAGCCATACATAAAATGGGACATCCCAGGAACCAATATCAAGCTAAAGGCTAGAAGTTCTTTATGAAATGAGGGCTTTTTGAATAAGAACTTACATCAAACCTCTCTGCAAATCCAGATCTCATTGGATGCCAAGCAAACTTGAAATCATTTTTATAGGACTTTCTAGGGCGCTTGCCCCGGGGCTGGTGTAGGCCTAGGGCTCCCGTTTCAGCCAGACCCCACACATACATACGGCGGTCTGAATTCTTGCTAACAGGATACTTGAAAACTGAAATTATTAAAAAATAAACAATGCTGGCTGGTACTTTTTGCAATTCCTTTACAATTCAAATATAAGCTTTTATTTGTTATACGTATATATTTGCTTAGCAGATGCCTCATTCTTATGTAAATAATAACTGTAGCAATAATCTGAAAAGCAATAAATAGTAAAAATTATGCTTTTTTGGTATATTTACTTGGTAACTGTTCTTCTTCATCGGGATCCGGTATTTTCTTTTTGGTGGTGGCGTAAGGCCTTATGGAAACCTTCCTTATGGACCGGTGCGAAAACACCAACCTAAATAAATTCATTTTAGAGAATCCTCATATTTTTTATTACTTTTCGAATTGGAATTTTGTTTTGATTTAAGGTTATGTTTTCACTATTCGTCAATGATTCGTCTCGAAGTCTAATGCAGTGTGGCCGGCATTCAAAATGAAAAAGCTCTGAACCGAACGCGACGACCGACCGAACGTAACGTAAAAAAAATGAGTTTAAAAAAAAACCATTTTCACTTTTTGGTTTGTCATACACAGCACTTTGAAGATCTTTAATTTGAAGAATACGTTGTATACGTTGAACGGTGGGTTATTTTGAATGGAAAAAAAATCACGTTTGTTTCCGCATTTACAAGCAATATGTGCGTAATTTAGTTCATATTTTAGCCTTTTATAGTAGCGCTTACTATTTTTTTGATTAGGAGTAAATAATGAAGGGGTAACTTGCATTATTCTTTCCTATAAAAATATTTTAAACTGTAAAAATCCACTTTTGTTACTTTTGCGTGGTAACGTATAAAAGGAAAGTGGGGTAACCAAATAGGAAATTATAAACCCACGTTCATATCAACAGAATGCCGCCATCGACGCCGGCAGAATAAATAAGAAGATATATAGATCGACTAAAAAATATGCTTAATTTGAAATTTTAAGAAAATATAAATTAACCACGAGTCAAGGCAAAGGTTAAATATAATTACAGTAATGATTGTCAGACAAAGAAAAAAGGGCAAGTAAAAAAATTACAGAAAGACACATTGAGAATTGTAAAATTAACCGCCGTTTTATAATAAGCCGCTTTTACATACATAATCTCAAATATTGGAGGTATTGTAGAACAAGCCTTACAATTTTTACTAAGCTAGCACGTGTTCCTTTTTTGTTACTGTCACACGATTCCTGACCATTGTTTATTAAATATTTAAATAATTTGCAGAAAAAACATATAATTTAGTACTCAAAAAGTTGAAGATGCTAGATGCCAACTATGGAAAATAAAAATAAACCTTCAGGTTCGTCTATTTTAGATAAAATTAAGAAAATAAACATGCTATTTCAACAAAGTAACATAATAAAAATAAAACCTGTCGTTTAAAATACAATATCAATGTTTTTGTACCTGTTTTCTTTAAGATTATCATTTCAAATATATTACGCTGATGACTAAAAGGTATTTAAGCTAAGATTTCCTTAAAATAAGAAGTAAGAACCGTGTAAGAACCCTAATTTGTTTATACATTGGTTTCCCGCGAAAATTAACGGAAAACTATTTATAGCCTTATATTGTTACTACTTTATTATCGAAGATGGAATTGTCCGTTCTGGTCAGGGAGGAGGTTATGACGTTTCTCGTCTCGGACATTGCCGTAGGTATATTCCTCGAGAGTTTAAGGCAATGTCCATGTTATGATAGCATCGGACTCTCTCTTTACGCAATAGGTAGGTAAAAACTCAATCGATCATTATTCACATTAACATATCCCTGAAATCAAAGAGAATACAATACTGACCCTAAAATGAGCGCTGATAAACAATGAGCAGAACGTTCCGTTTCAGCCATCAACATTCAACCAGACTTAGGTTTTTCTACTGACACAACTGCTACATAGTCTCAAAACTTTTCGCTCGCTAGCTCCGTTGCCGCTATTTCTTTGGTTGTAGTGAGGTTGTAGCATGGTTGTAGCCTCGGAGAGTATTATTGTTCTGTGGTTGTAGCTACCATAATTTATAAAACAATTGCCAGCGTAACTTTGTACGACAACAGCAAAAAAATCCGCTTTACGCCGTTATCTTCTTGATCGGGTCCGCTTAGCTTGGCACTTGTCGCATTTTTTAAATTTCTGTGGCTCTGCGCTCGACGCTATTGTATTTTTCTTTGGTTTTGTTGCCCACTGCCAAAATACCAGTAAAAATTTTCGCGTCAAACTGGATGTGCAGTATTTCATAATCAAATCAAAATTTAAGGTGACCTCAACGTAAACTGTGTTAGGTAGTTATGAAAGACGAAAAGATTGTATTTACCTATAAAGAACACATTTATTTCTCTTTATAATATGTTTCCTTGCCTATAGTTAAATTAGGTACAATAATTTTAAAGAAAATTAGATGAGAATATTGATAAATACATGCACCAAGTAGGTAGGTACTGAAATAAAATGTATCACAATATTTATGAAATTGATTAATAATGTACCAATGACGGTCTAATCGTAGTAGTAGTAGTACACCGGTGATGTGATGCATGAAACTGAATTTTTAATATTTTATCTACCTAAATACATACATCTACTTCTTATAACAAAGTATGGGCATGACCATGCCTGACTACACATAACGCGACTTGACTCCTTTGTTATTGGTAATACCTACCTAGTTTTTTGGAGACTGTCTATGACTATTGGTATGACATTTCAGCTATGTAACTGCTGTTTTTTTTTTGTTCACACACTTATTGAGTTACAAAATGTTGCTGTCACTTTATCTTCGATAATATATTGGCGCGAATCTGCGTGTTCTGGAATAGGGCCTTGATAAGGCTCCTTAGTTCCTCCGTCCTGAAGTGTTGAGCCAGGGGCCCGGCACCGTCTGCCCAGTGGCTGTCGATGTCTTTGAGGGTGCCTCGTAGCACGAAGATCAGCTCTTGGAGCTTTATCCAGGATTTTACGTGTGTTTCCACGTCGGTCGGGCTCTGTAAGAAAAACAGAAAATAAAACCTCAAGTAAAGTAAAAGTTTATTCAAAATGTAATATGGACGAAAACATGTCTGTGGGTTATAATTAATATATAATAATTATAATAATAAGCTGGACAATTTACACAGCATTATCTAACCCCAAGCTAAGCAGAGCTTGTGTTATGGGTACTAGATAAGAATAGAGTACTACTAAGAATAGACATAGATATTTTTTATTTTATACATAGAAAACATCCAGATCACCCTGAACAAATATTTGCAGATCGTACAAATATTTGTCCCGAGGCGGGAATCGAACCGGCAACCTGCGTTGCAAGCGTACCTTCGCCCGCCGCACTCAGGGTTTGGTATATTTTACAAGACCTTGCTTCTTGCCAAATTTTATGATTCTAGGTCGACGGGAAGTAGTACCCTATAGGTTTTATGTGCATTGTGTGCATTCCTGAGAAAAGAGGGTTGACACAGACAGACCACAAAGTGATCCTATAAATAAGGGTTCGAGTCTATACTATTAGAGGTATTATAATCCCCTTATATCCACCATGCCCGATTATCCCATTGACGACCCTCCCACGAGTTCTCTCCTCCGTAGACCGAGACACGTTCTCGGTGACCCCGTTGACCCAATCACCGCCGCTAACCCGGAGGTGACGGCCACCAATTCGCTTCCGCACACTACACAACCGACCAAAAACCGACCCCGCCGGATGCGGGGTCGAAGAATTCCCCGCTTCCGCCCTTAGGTGCATTCGTGCATGGCTAGGCGAAACCTCCATTACCCTCTTGTAGCATATGGCGACAGCCCAAGCCGAGGCTCGCACCTAATATACGCCCAAGACCCCCTCTAGATTTCACATAGTAATTCATAAATTCTAGGTATTCATTCATAATTTTTTTGCAAATATAAATGAAAAAAAAATATTTGTCTCATTTAATCTTTTGAAATAAAAATATCTTTAATTTGTCTTTCTATGTAAAAAGTGCAAAAGGTGCGCGCCATAGTTTTCTGATAGATAATAGTTTACTTTCCGCTAGTTTCTTCCTTGTAGAACGCAAAATGAAAATCGAATACAATCTTTTACAAAGCCTAAACTTATTTTTATTTCCTAGCTTTACCTAATTACCCGTAATTGGGGAGTCACGCACGTCTGGTGATGCCTTAGTGCCCATTGTTTTATATGTATAGTGTATAGTACACTCTTTTGCTAGTTTTAATAAAATAAATAAACATGCCTATGACAGCTTTTTATATCAGAACTCCAATATATTGAAAATTTAATTCAATAAAAAAATCAGTTATTTCCAATATAATACCTTATATTGGAAATATAGGGTGTTATTTGAATCAGAGCACATTTTTTAATTTTTTGGCAATATTATCTTCTCTTAATTAATTATCTTATTACAAATAATAATGCTTTATATATTATACTTAACCATCCCAAAATATCGCGACCACCTCTTCAATGCTTTTCGGCCATTGCCGCCTCACCCGACAACCGACGCGACGGCTCCCCACGTGAAAGTGACAGAGCTATACGCGATCACGAGACAGACAGAGTTCACGTTTCATCGCACGTGCGGCGCGGTCAACTGTCTGTCACCGCTAGATCAATGCCCTCCATATTGTAGCAATCATCTGTTTGGAGGGACGATATAACGTATTAAAGTGCTTGCAACACTTTTGGAGAGGTATATAGACCGTGGACCCCGTTTGATTATTTTATATTATTTTTTGCCACCGACAGAACGTCCCCCGCGGTATTGCGCACTAATTTAAATAACACTTTAAACGTTGTAACATTTCAGGAAATGAAACGTAAATTACGACTCAAGGGCCCTGGCAACACTGGAAGTGGGCGGAGCCTACGCCATTTTTGTTTCTGTTTTGGCACGCTCTACAATTTTTTAGTTCATGTCCTAAAGTGGGTGATAGACGTGCGAGTAAGTCCGCGAACTTATGGCTCGACGACCATTTTCGATGGTGTGTCACCCTAAGTACGCGTACTTCAAAACCGCCGAGTAAGTTCGTTGGCGATCCGACAAGTTTGAAATTTTGCTTTAAACCCGCCTCCGCTCCTACATAACACAAAGCTTCTTCTGTTGACAACATCGCAATACAGACTGAGTAAGCTTCACGTGTGTCACCGACGTCGAGCGTAGTAAGTACGCAATCTTAAAAACCGCGTACTTCAAGTTCTTACGTCTATCACCCACTTTACATGTATTTCTTTAGTCATTGCCATCAACAGCCAAAATAGCAACTTACCGCGAACAATAACGGTGATTTCTGCACTACAAGCGAGTACATATCGCTGAGCTGTGTGGCCATCTCCGCGGATATATCCTCCACGGTGCACACACGGTGGATCAGTTCATCCGCGAACATGTTCACCAGTGTAGCCATCAACCTGGAAAAAAATTATATATAATGCTAGACAATCCATACAGCAAGACCAAAACAGGAAAACAAGCAGAAGAAAATAATAGCTGCAATCTAGATGTCACCCTTATATACAAGCTGCCTCTCTTGCTGTATTAATTATTTCGAAGACATTAGGCTTTTTTGCTTCCCCTCCTGGGGATGCCGGCGCGACTGATAGAATGGCGAGTTAATCTTCGGCACAGATATAATACCACAGATACTATACTGGTCTATCATAATACTAAACCTAAGCCTACTCTTCAGTTTAGCTCTTTTAAATTAGATTTTAAACACAAACATTAGTGTAGTGTAGTCGCAGTCTTGATAGATAGATTAGATAGATAATTACCTGGTAAAGACATTTCCCGGGAAGACGCCGATCCAGACGTTCTTCAGAAGGTGCAGCTGCCTCAGGCACTGCCGCACAGCTGCCTCCGCGTTGTCGCTCAGCACGTCTTTCGTCACTAAGCTGTTCAGGTCTGGAATGGAGATTTAATATTTAGAAGATATTGAAGCTTCTAGATTATTGTAACTTGGCGTTATTAATAAAAAACTATGAACTATTGAATAAATAATATTAGATACACTAAGTCACAATACATTTATATATTAAAACAAATATAATATTTCTATGAAGCTAAAAAAGCCGCACGTGCGTGAATTTTTAATGTTAATAAAAAGGAAATGTGTACCTTACGTTGCGATCCACAACATAGGGCACACATTACGCTATCAAGTAGAACAGAATCAAAATACCAATAAAATTTATTTTCGATTCCTTTTAGTGTGGCTTGACTCTTATTTACACAAAACCTATATGCTACGTTATCCAGGCACAGCAAGGGTTAAGGCGCAAGCAACGGATAGTAGGTATATTGTTTATAGTGAAAGTGTGCATATGACAATCCCTAGATCTACTTGGTCCGATTCTTTAAATTCTGTAAGTATATCTATAATAAATAATAATGTTGGAAAATTCACACATCACCATCTAGCCCCAAGCTAAGCACAATAATTATATAGCTTAATTTTTCTTTCTAGCAAGACTAGATTTGTATGAACCACTAACTTGTGCCCACTGCAACACTCACACAGTTAGAAGCTACTTTGTAGAATATTTTTAAACTTCTTACCAGATGATCTAATATTATCCAATATCTGCTTTCTCTGCTGCTGCATATGCATAGTCAAGTTCCTGTATCCGAGGTCCCGTAGTTTCTGCACAAGGTCAATGAATGATATGGGATAGTTGATTTCGCGCCCATCTAATGCTTGCTCCCATTTATCGCCAAATGTGAGTAGGTTGTGTGCCAAGTACATGCAGTTGTTGTGGAATAGAGCTGGAAGGGTTAAAGGTTTTGTTAATCACATGGTCTATGAAGTTTAATTATACAAGGAAAATAGAAGGATTAAACATACCTACATCTTAAGGAATCGACCCCTCCAACTCAACCCGTGGATTTCGTAAGAGCCGACTAAGGGAACCTACCAGAGGAAGGGCAGCAGCTTCCTTCTGAGTATTTTTAAACACCAACACTGATCACCAATCCGCCTGCCAAGCGTAGTGATTATGGCAAATCCCCATCCAGGGAGTCGATGGATGGAGGCGGCTCAGGACCGCTATTTGGGGCGTCGTACGGGGGAGGCCTATGTCCAGCAGTGTGTATGGGCTGATGATGATGATGATGATGAGTATCCCATTGCTTATCATTTATGGAAGCTGAAACAAACTTACCAACATACTGAGGAATAGTCTGCAAATACTTTTCATGATGGTACGGTACCACAGCCTCATAAAGGTCAAAGATCATCCTAGCCACACAGTACAGCTTTTTGCAAACTACATCTTCACACTGGCTGGCTTGCTCCATTATTGTATACAGATGATCTAACAACTCTTGTGCTGATTTTGATATCATGCATCTTGGGAAATAGAACAGACTTTTGGGAATGTTCTTCTCCAATCTGCCTAAGGATTCCAGTTTAGAACTTGAACTAAGAGGGTCTGAGAAATTGTCTATGCCAGTCACGCCTATAGACATTGACACACTGAGGTCTTTTAGCATTATTGTGCGGGCTGTTTCCAGTAAGTGGGTTGCTGAAGATTGAGCAAAGTGTTTTTCAATGTCTTTTATATAACTAAGTATTGATATGTTGCTTTCTGGTGGGAAGAATTCTTTATCATTCAAGTAGTTCTGGAATTTTGCAATATCTTGGGCAATTGGATCGTAATTGTTCAGTTCAGCTATGTTTTTGGGGATGGTATACACAAAACACTCATGCATCACCATATCACTGTATCTATCACATAAATGCTCCCCAATCATTTTAAACATTGACTTGTTTGCATCCAAAGTAAATTGCAGCTTTTTGCTAAGTATTTCAAATATTTTTGTATGATTTGATATTACATCTGTGTATGGTGTTTTTACAGTTTGTTTACAATAAATTGTTATAGTCAAAGTGTCCTCTATTTCATTCCAAGTCACTGCACTATCATTATGAACCATTGGGCTTAGGACTTCTTTCATCAAAAAGTCAGCAAACTCATGTACTTTCACTGAAATTTTATTACAGATGAACAGTGCATTTACTACATCAAAGCATCTATTGTTATCCTTTATTTTCAAATTAATGGTTACTATTTTCTTCTTTGCAGATTCTTTCATTGATATACTTATCAGTTGATCAAAATTGGTGTGCAGAATATTAATAACATTATTTAGACCAATCTGAGCTATTTCTCTAGTCTTACTAGCTACATCTAGAATATTGAAACATTCAGGGGGGTGATCCAAGATGTCAAGTGTATTGCACAATGACTCAACAGCATCTGAGTAATTTTCACCCTCAAAAGCCTCATGGAACTCCTTCATTAAGTTACCACATTTTAATACATCTCCTACTAAACTCTCTCCAAACTTAACAGTTTTCAGTTCTTTGGATAGTTGCGTATAGTTCTCTATAGACTTGACTATATCAGCCATTGTCTCTATCTCTATCTCCTTCTTACATTTTTTCAAATGTTCAACCAATAAGTTGCTCTTAGAACACAGGTCATCACTCTCTTCTAGAATACTAGGTATATCAAAATTACTACTGACTATAAATGTTGTTAATTCATCTTTGCAATACTCTAAGGCTTTAACAACTAGTTGTATCTTATCTGTAGGTTTAAAATTAGAATCTTCCTGGTTAAAAATATCATTTATAACGTCGTCTACACAGTAGTCCCCCATTTCAGTGTCTTCTTTTGGGTCTGTCTTTCTTGATAGTAGGTTCAGGGCGGTGGTCGCGTTCACCGGTCCTACTATGCGAATACCTCTTGTTCTTTGATGAGTGGTACTTGTTGGAGCTCACAACATTGCGTATAGTGTTCACAAGAAAACGTTTGTTCGTTTTCTGTTGAGATGCCTTTACCCAACCGGATGGTCCAACGATTTCTGCTCTGGCGGCGCCTTGCACGGCCTCTCGCATAAGCTCCTCAACGGCTAATCTGTAATAGAATAAACCTGTCTGTAGTAATGACTATAAAGTTGACGTGTGAATTGTAAATTACCTGTAATTATGGCACTAACTTTTCGAGAGCTTCGTCATCTAATTTTTCATTTTCTGGTTTGCTAGGTACGTCTTCTGTATCGGTCATAGTTTAGTACTATATAATGTCACTAAACTAAACTCTACTGTGATAAATTTTTGCGAAATTATTAAAGTATAACACGCATTTTACACATTTTCAGTAAAACAATTTTCCGAACCGAACGACGAAAAACATTGCATTTTCTTGTCTGTCATTTTGCGTTGACGTACCCATATGGTCAGAAACTACCTATGTCAGAAAAGACGTATACTTACTGGTCTATGGAAAAGACATTAGAAATCCAGATGCAGAGCCAAAGCTAAAAGAAAAAGACATTAGAAATTTTGGAACAAATGCGTTCTTAAAAAAATATAGTTAAAACTAAAACCCGACTACATGAGTCTTCTTATAAACAAGCGTTCACATATTAGTCCTCATAATTTTCTTTTGATACTTATGACCAGTATGTAGTTCCAGTTCAGCGCTACGTGTGGGAACATAAAATTCGGCTATATATGTACATACATACAACATAACCCTCGTCCTTCGGTAGTCGGGTAAAAAAGTTCTCGTCTCTCACTGAACGCGAACTTTCACCCAAATTTTATTTTATATAGCTGGCAATAATTTTGTTTGCGTGGAGTGAAACGTCAGCCACGTCCATCTATCTGTCATCGTTTCTCTCCACTTTTCGAGTTTCAATTCACTTGAGATTTCCTCGTTTTATTGTGGTAAATTAAGTTAAATTGAAGGTAAGAACATCATTTCATTACTCTTGGAACTAATAATTACGTATGTGTTGCATTCCTTGTATAAATCTAATAAGTTTCATACAGAATTGCACTTAGAATCTACACCGACTTTCATTACGTTTTGTAAAGCTATCTTTTTTGTTTATTTCAGACAGAATGGCCGCAAAACTTCTGTCGCTAATACTGATAATCGCCGCGGTGGTTTCGGCTGACGATGAACCGGCGGTGGCTAGGCTACTAGTGTCCAAACAAGTGTTGAACAAATACTTGGTTGAGAACATGGACATACTAATAAAATACACTCTCCACAACATAGGAACCGGACCGGCTGTTGATGTGAAGCTGGTGGATAACGGCTTCCACCCTGAAGTGTTCACAGTCGTTGGAGGACAGCTGAATGCTGAGATTGATAGAATTGCCCCTCAGACCAATGTGACCCATGTTGTGACAGTAAGATCTAACAGATATGGCTACTTCAACTTCACATCAGCTGAGATCACATACAAGCCCAGCGAGGAGGCCCCTGAGGTGAGTGTTTACATTATTTGTTGACTCTTACTTATTATTTTGCTGATAAATCTACCATATGTTGGTTGAGTACCAACTGAAACATTTAATTTAGTTTTGTTATTAATGTTCAATAGGCATGAGATGGGTTTATGCCATTTATTTACATATTGTATTGAGTAAATACCCTATATATAAATTGGGCATTTACTCAACAATTACTCTGTTGTGTAGATATGGGTTTATATGCCCGGCATAAACCCATTTCTACACCAGATTGATTTTGAGAAACTACTTAGAGATGTTTTTAGACATCTACTGATCAAATCAAAATTCTGCAAAAAAAAATGGATAAGTAATGAAAAAAACTTTATTTATAAAAAAAAACAATCTAAAACACTACAGTACTAGTGTGTATGCTTATGATAAAACAGAACAACTATAATATTGTCAAGAGAAGACAGTCAGACCTTTACCATACTTATTCTCTGATTGGTGTTCAATGTGTCATGGTGGATTGCTTGCTGTATTTTGTAGATTTATTTTATCAAAATAATAATTAAGCTCCATCAAAATTCAAAATATAATACCTACATGTTTTGTAATCTATGGCTCAGGTATTATTAGGAAAATACATAATTTTGGTGATATTTGTCATCATCCCTATTCCATTGTTATTTATTATCATATGAATGGTAAACTGGTACAGCCTTCAGATATTCAGATACTTTAAGATATTTTTTTTATTTTATTCAACAAGATTAGAGAAGATTCAACTTATTTAAGCTGATGTTCTTTCTCTCTAATAAAAGAACAACAACAGTTATTAACCTTACCTGTTTGTAAAATAAAACAACAAAGCTTATTCAATGGTTAAGATGGACATATGTATATTTTTCTCTAATCCAACTCAACTTGTTTTAGCAATTACTTATTTGTTACCTTTCCCTTTGCCTTCAGGTCCAGTTTGCCTTCAGCAGTTCACCAGGCGAGGGTGCCATTGTTGCTTTCAAGGACTTTGATCGCAAGTTCTCCTCACACATTCTGGACTGGGCAGCATTCGCTGTCATGACCCTGCCATCTCTGGCCATCCCCTTCGGTCTATGGTACTCATCTAAGAGCAAATACGAGAAACTATCTAAGCCTAAGAAATCACACTAGTTCTTAAATATAGATTAGCTTAAAACTTTGCTTGAAATTTCTTATAGTTCTTGAATGGTACTCAGTCATTCATCGGCTATAGGTGACTTTATGGCAATTTATTGGTAATTTTTATGCTGTTTGGATTGGAAAAGATAGTTTGCCAGTTGGAAATAAAATAAAATATTACCAATAATTAAATTTTTATAAGACTACCAACATCTTTGTTAATAGTAATTTATGAACAATAAAACTTTTTTAAATAAGTTACAATATGTTTACTTCATCTCTGTGTAGGTAGATATCATAGACATGATACTAGCTGCGCCTAAGATTTCTGTGGTGGATATAGATAGTTTAGATTTTGTGTAATGTATGTAAGTAAACATTACCACAGATTAACTATGACATCATTACAATAAAATTCTAAAACTAAGAAAAGATTTGATAAGTTTGTTGCATGGAACTAGTAGTATGTGCCTATTTATTAATATTTTAAATCAAATAACCACAACTTTTCTCTTTGTATAGCCAAGAGTTACTTTTGAAGCAGATCCTATGTTGTTTATTGTATATCATAAAGTACTTTGTGGATATTGATTACCTACATCGTAGTTGCTTGTTTAATCAAAACACAGTTACAAGGTCAATCAGTAGGTATGATAGCAATATTATTTTATTAGTCATCGATTCATCATAAAGATTCTATATCTACCCTGCAACATTTTAGGGACAGTTATTTGTAAGTCTTTAAGCTATTCTCCGCGATTAGGTACGATTTTATCATTGTTTTACATTATTTTTAACATAGCTAACATATTCCTGAATGCTACGTTTATTCACCATGGGTATCCATGAGCGTACCCGTAAGCTACAGCTAGTTTATTTACTAAACCACAGAAACGTGGCGACCACAACCAGGAGAGGTAGTGTTGACTGTAGATGATGAGAACCATATTGGCGTAGTAACAAAGTTCAATCTTCAGATTTTCTCTGCTCAATGTGACTGTAGGGGCATCCAACTTATTCAGACTGCAGTCGGTAGGTACTTACTCTAAATAGAAGTTAGTTCGAGACATACGAATCACACACGATTATCTATAATTTCGTAATGAATGTTACAAAACCACAAGCGTACCTACTATAATGATTCTTATATGTATTTAACTGATCGGTGTGCATTACCTAAATCACAGATAACATAATGTATATTAGGTACCTACTACATAGTGAATCATCATCAGTCCGGACTTCTGGAGCTAATAGCTAATAGAAATTCGGAGTCGAAATGGCACATTTTTTTTAACCGACTTATGAGAAGAGGTTTTCAATTCGTCTGTATGTGTCTTTTTTTTATGTATGTTACGCGATATCTCCGACATTTATGAACCGATTTTGAAAATTATTTCGTTATTGTACTTATAGAAAACAATCCCAGTCCCTTATAATGTTTATCCCCATAGGATTAGTATTTATCCCGCAAAACTTAAAATAAGTGTAAAAGTAAGGGAATTTGAATTAGGTTTATTGTTTTTTTTTAAAACACGCCATATTATTGTTTTCTCCATATTCTGGAACGGTCAAATACCTTAGTTTGGTAATTCTTTGAATTTGGTGTAGAAAGTAGTTCAAAACATGAGCGCTCGATCTAGCTAACAAGAGACTAACTTATTTGGTAGAAATTCGAGGATAATATGACTTCGTAGATCACCGAGTACCTACTGCAATAACAGACTTCAGTTGGTAGGTACGTACATACATATTAAAACTTAGATTATTAAAAAACCATACACGCTCATAAAAACTATTTTAAAGTTAAGTTAAAAGTAAAAAAAAAACCTACTCAAGTTTCGTATGAGATCGAACCCCCCTTGTCATAAAAACTGCTGATTTGGCCTCACTAAGTTACCAGCTTATTTCACATGTCTCATGATCTTAGCTGAACCCGTATCAAACTTCACGCAAATCGGATCAACCAACGCGCAACGGTTAGACAGTTATGCTCGAAGTGTCTATTTCACTTCACCATACAGCCAAATCACCCAAGGTGCCATTGAGATGGGATGATCTTCGTGAGCTACGCTCATTCTGATCAAAAAGTAGGTACCTGCCTACCAACAAACTTACTTACTAATCACTCTGTGACCCTATGACCGAATTAGAAATGAGTCAGAATCAGAAGTGCTCATAACTGAGGAAGTTCTCGATGTCCTGATTCTTAGTAAAATTAAAACATAAAACAGGAAAACTACTGACCTTTGAGCATAACGTTAATGAACCAATCCATGGTGTGTATGATTGATTGTTGAAATCCCGCATATGTGTTGTGTGCCGCCTGCTTAGGTACATATTCATTATTTAGGTAGTCTTAGAATGAACTTAGGTACCTACTGCTTAACATGTTGGTATCATCATCATCAGCCCATACACGTCCTCTGCTGGACATAGGCCTCCCCCGTACGACGCCACAAATAGCGATCCCGAGCCGCCTCCATCCATCGACTCTCTGCGACCGCTACGATGTCGTCAGTCCATCGAGTGGATGGTCTCCCATGTAGGGGGGGATTTGCCATAATCACCACGCTTGGCAGGCGGATTGGTGATCGCAGTGTTGGTGTTTAAAAATACTCAGACGGAAGCTGCTGCCCTTCCTCTGGTAGGTTCCCTTAGTCGGCTCTTACGACATCCATGTTGGTATACCCAATATTAATTATACTTACCCACAGGATTGGGAATAATGAGGATTATACCTAACCGAAGTTTTCATTTATTTTCTAAGCTACCTTGTCTAGCCTCAAATTATAACTGATTGATTTAGCTGTTCTATATCTAGCTAGATGATAAACAGCATGTAGGTTCATTTTTGGCAAGCGTGACAAGTAGCTGCTGTACCTACCTATCTAGGTAGGTAAATGCGTCTATATAGGTACCTAACGTCACAAAGGAACTCCATGGGAGAAGTTAAGAACTGTATAGCTGCCCTGCTGGTAATCTGCCTAAGGTTCAAGGGGAAGGGGTTCGAGTCCTTTATGATACAACCATCGGGTTTCAGCATGCATGAAATAAAATGGTTAATAATAAAATCACTGACAAAGACCGGTCCAGTATTTATTTCCCTGTTAGCAAATCCGACAGACTTGTCTACATTTTGAAAGAGCACCTACGGTAGAAAAAAAGTTGTCGCATTCGCTTACTGCTATATAACCAAAAAAAAGTTTTTTCTTATTCTTTTGTATACACACCTACTTAATAGTGGAATGAATTAACATTTAATTAGTTTTATTATTCTTAGCAAATATATGTGTTTAGAATGTTTAATCTAATTCCAGCATGCGTGACACACTTGCAAGTAAGACAAATGTGTCCGAGATGTATGGTCATCACTGTAGATGCCGAAGTAGGTTTATGCATGTTCTATATACGGTACGAAAGAAGTATGACTGTAATGCGAATCATTAACATAACAGATTGCTTCCTTCCGATATAGTAAGATTCAGGCAGTTGAATCTGACCAGTCAAACGGTTCTAATATGATTAGGGCCACACTCACACACACCACATTTATCGACCCAGAATGGGGTTAAATCGGTCGGAAACTTAATAATTTATATATATACGAGATACGTGGAGGGGGGGAAGCATTTGCCCAGCAGTGGGACACACTAGACTAGTAATATCTATGGGATGGTCTTACTAACTCATGCAGCATCAGAATGAGTAACCTTTAAGTATATTATCACTAGGGCTCGGTATAATATGTATTAAAAATTTCAAAATATGCACATACATATAATATGGACCAAAAAATCTAAAATGTGGGGAAAATACAGGGTGATTGGAAGGTGGGTGCAAAGCTGGTGGGCGAAGGTAGTGTGGACTATTTGGAACCTTAAATGGTTCCCGCTATAAGTTCATCGCTGAAAATTTTCGTAAGTTTTAAAGGTCTGTAAAAAAATGGCTAATGACTCAGATACTTAAGAACATGTTTTGGTAGATTACTTACACATAGCTTAAATTAAACAAAAAAGGATTAACTGGCCTTTCAAACTGGCAATGATTAGCAACTAACTGTAAAATTTTGGGTATTTTCTTTGCCTCCCATTAAAAATTGGTAAAAAAGAAATAGTCAGACTTCGTCTAAGACAACTATGGCTTACATGGTTCCAAATAGTCCACACTACCTTCGCCCACCAGCTTTGCACCCACCTTCCAATCACCCAATAAAAACAACAATATTGTAAAAAAATCACTATTTATTGCGAAAAATCAAAAGGTAGATACAATTTTACTCATTTTCGGTTTCATTGTCATTTGAATTGGAGTAAATAATCTCATGTTTCTTTAAATGATCAAAATTAAAACTTTTTGGACGAAATAGTGCTTTGTATTGGCTAACTAAACGATCTTTCAACATCAGATGATGTGATTGGAGCATACTTAAATTTGCATAATTCTGCAAGTGAGTAGGGCACATCTAGGTTGCCGTCGATATCTCGGTTAGCATGCTGCTAATTTTTTCAGCGTATATGAATTCCATTGTTTTTTTCCAGTTTAAAGCTTAATTTTTGCTTAGCCAGTTCAGCCTCTGATTCCAAACCTTTCTTTTCGATAATTTTCAAACTAGATGATATCTAGTGAAGTGGATGAATTTTCTAGTAACTATAAATGTGATAAAAAACAATAATTGCTTTTTGTGTACACCAAATCACCATTATCTCGCAGTCTCATCTTCGAAAAGTTCTTTCGCAAACGTAACTTACAGAACGTAATTTTTACGTAAGTTTACCAATTATTCGTGGAATTATTAAAACATGGCCTAATGATTTTTTTAAAGTAAAAATATGGATTTATGTCTGAAATATGGAAAATTAAAATTGTATTTTCTCGTTCTAAATGTCATAACTTGGATAGAAAACATAAATCAGAACAAAAATCACTACCATTAAAAATATGTACATATTTATCGGAGCCCTAATTAACCTTTAGGCGCAGCTAGTATCATGTCTGCGATTATCACAAACTTTTGCTCGTGCTTTGTTTTAACGTTAAAACAAAAGAGGCACGCGAAAAGTTTGTGATAATTGATGGATATCATAGTACGATATTATTTGTAAACTAGCAACTTGTATGGAAAACAAACGACCGACGACACCTTATCGGATAAGTTCATTCAAACGTTAGTAATAAGATTAAAGTGACTACGTACGCTAGGAGAAGCCAACTAAGCGGTGCAGCAACGGTGGAGAAAGATTGTAGTGTTACCATATCACCATAATATTACCCGGTTCCGGAGTTCCCGCCGAAGAGATCTTCTGCCAGTAGGATGTGAATCGTTTGCTCGCCTGTTTTACAAAATGGATCATAAATTCATAACACATAGGTAAGTGTAAATCTGACATTTGCTTAACAGTCAAGGCACGTATCTGTTTATCTAATTATGACCCTACCATTTTAAACTAACAATGTATATCTGTAAGTCCAGCATGCGCAGGCGTGGCAGTGCAGCGGCGGCGGCGCACCCCTGCAGCGTCGAGGCTGGGCAGTGAATGCGTTAATAGATGACTAAGCTCCTAGACATAAAGCTTACAAATATTTAGACAAACAGGAGTCTCCATTTAGAATTTTAACGACCGATAAAAACATCATGTTTCGTAGATAAGGTGGATGGAATAAAACCTAAAATAGACTTTGGACGGAAAATCAAAACAAATTGTACATAATATGTAAGTAAAAACAATTTATTTATTGTAATATTTTCCTAAAATAAATACAAACGGAACATCACAATTATTATAATACAAAAGAGTGCCAGTTAACAAAGCATTAACAAATTTATCATCTAAGTAGGCAAAGTAAAGGACAGCCATATATCAATCACAATTAAAATTGGCTGATATCTTATGCCCAAACCTCTGAACGTTACAGTTATCTCACGGACAAGTGAAAGTGTTCGGCTGTAGAATGACTCGATAAAGATACAATGAGGAGAGTAATATAATGTATGTAATACCTAGCGAGAGTAGTATTGTACGAGTTGACAACAAGACCCGACCTCACCATCAATGCTCCTAAACTCAGTTAAGCAACTACCCCGTGACAGCTGCCTACGTCAAATTAAAATAAATTAGTTTAAGTAGGGTATGGTTGAGCCTTACGTATTTTGTTTTAAATCAGAGTTCTAACTTCGCGTACGAAGCCTTATTTCCATGATTGAGTCATACAATATTTACAGAAGTAGAATAGGTAAGAGAGAATAAGGCTACATATGTATAAGGAATGTCCGTTTATTCTAATGTGTGAGTTACAAACTGGTTCTGTGCTAGATGTGTATAAATTATAGGCACTTGGTTCAAGGCTTTCTCATGCTCAAATGAAAATGACGCGTTTTCAATCAATTTCCGAAAAGCTGCTAATTTGCAATTTGCTTATTAGATCAAGAACAAGTAGAAGTGACTGAGCAAGATCTGAACATAAGACCTCAGACATCTAAGAACTATTATAGTTAATCCTAGTATTATTATTATTATAAAAAAAATATATTGCAAATTACCGTATTTACATTATTTTATACCTTTCGTAGATATCTAACAGTTCGTTCGATAATCACAAGTTTCGTTTATCGCGTGCTATCCTATCCTACTTAGACCGGATAAAGGCAATTAGACGATAAATTCAAATTTATCACGGGTATTTAATAGAGATATAAAGGAAAATTTATATGTTGATGGGTCCTGGACTGTAGGAGTGGGTGGTGACGGGAGATGAGGCGCCGTAGTCGGGAGTGGTGGGCGTCGTGCTTATTGGGGTGTCTACAGGTTTGTTCAGCACGGGGGCAACGTACTCCATGAGTCTCATGCTAGACTCCTCCTGCAGAGGCGCGGGCGGCGTGCAGCTCGGAAACGGACTCAGCAACAAGAATGTACCGAAAGCGACTATAGACGCCATGATAAGAATGATAGTACGAGCTTCGAAACCGGCTCTCAGCCCGGCCCACGCGGCCATGTTCACGAGTAGGAGTAGCACGGAAACCCGAATCAACCGGACTGCCGTAGAGTGTATGCGCCCGCCGCCGACTCCACTCATATCGCACGGCCCGTAGGCGAAGTACAAATTATGCTTGTCCCCAATGTGCTTCAGCATCATGTAGATTAGACCGAAAGGCGCGATGAGCGGGCACGCGAGGCTGTACACTATCGTGATAGAGAAAATTGCGATACTCCATGCGTAGTGCACACCGAATGGGAATTCGTACAGAATCGCGCGCTTTACGTAACTCTTTTCGGCTTTCGATTTCGATTGCAACAGATACCAGACATACAGAAACAATTCTGGGAAACGGATAAGCTCGAGGGACGTGCCGATGAAGCCGGAGGTGATGACGTAGTTGACGAAGAAAGCGCCTTTATCGGGGAGGAACACGCAGTCCCAGCGCATGGTGTCGTTCTCGTGGTGGATCGTCCAGCGCAAGAACGCCTCCGCGCTGGCCAAGCCGAGAGAAGGCAGGATCAGGGTCATCAGGAGTAAGAACGATACGGTTTTGGTCATAATGGAGTAGTTTTGCTGCGATTTTGTCCAATGAGACAGAAACTTATCGGAAAACGAGACGATCGCGGGCATCACCGCAGCCATAGTCCAGAGGAGCAGAGTCGGTAGAAACTCGAAAATTACTGTAGTAATCCTACTGAGACTGTCCGGCTTGGCCATCAAGGTGTTGAACAGGTTGACAACAATGGCTGGAGTAGTTAAGAAAAACAGAATAATGAACAGAATGATGTTGATAACGAAGGCTCTGATGTACCAAACTCCAGGCTGAACACTCAAGTTCTCCCAGATGATGTCAGCTGGGTTAGTTGCATGGGACAGGACCCATCCTTTATGGACACTGAAGTGGTTAATGACATGTTCAGCTAGCTGGTATGAAGGTAAGGTCAAAAATGCAATCCCTAAGGGATCATTTAGAACTATGGCCCTACATCTCTTAGCTTCATCTTTCAGTCTCTTCTCTTCAGCAGTGTAAAAATCCAAGGCATCCACATCTGGTCCAAACATCTTTGGCCTGACTGTAATACGTTTTCCAGTTTTCTTGTAGTATGTGTCAGTGTAAATAAGTGCTTCGCTTACCATCTCTTTCCTCTCCTGCACTTCAATGAGCTTGTTCACATTGAAAGCCAATCGAAGATCCACAATCTGGATGTGAGGGAAGTTGTGGGCAAAGTATGCTCGTATTGTAGACTCATTTCTATCACCTTTGGATATGTTGGTTATCATTATAGTCCCCGTCATGGATTGCGGTACAGGTTTACGTCCAGTGCATCTTCTCATGATGAGAATAGATATGGGTAGAAAAGCAATGCTGATCAGGGTATGAACCCACAGCCAGTAAGATGTTCCTTGAAGATTGGATAGTGTAGTTCTACTAAAAGTATTAGCATCCACTTGTAAGTTGGTTCCTTGGAAGTTGATAGGTAGTATTATTCCAATGGAGACTAGAGTGACGATGAATGTGAGTGTGATAGCGTGCCTCTGGAAGGAGAGATAGTGCACAGCGTCAGGCCCGCACTTGGCAAGCACCTGTTCGCGCGTGACGCGGAACACGGCCGGCAGCCACGTGAAAAACCCCTCGTCCATCTGCAGCGATTCGTCGTGGCTGCGGCGCCGTTCCACCAGTGAGTCTCCGTCCCCCCCACGGTAGAACAGGCTCGTCCAGCGACTCTTCGATCGCTGCACCAGCGCCATCCGCCCGTAGTTCCACGCGGTCCGCCGCAGCACGGAAAACAGCACTATCAGAAGCGACCATGATATCAAGTTCAGTATCAACGTTTGTGGAATCCCGTTGTACGCGCCGGTGATAATCACGTTCTGGGAGGAGTTCACCAGCATGCAGCCCTCGTCGTCCGACGAGTTGGATACGGTGGGTGCCAGGGAGAACGACAGAACATCGTTCGTGTAACGATCCATTTTAGAAGTTGCAACACAATCACTCAGGCGATGACACACGATTTGTACGCATGCATAATGAGTCTCGTCGAAACACAGAACGGTCACTTGGATGAAATCTTTTAGTTCAAACTTCTGATTTATCGAGGTTTCGATACCATCTGGAAAATCTTTTGTTATTTTTGATAAAATATGATAGCAAACACAGACGAGCGAGACGACAGACCAATTTGGTTTGACGTCTGTGTGACCAGATTTAAATTCAACATTATGCTAGCTGCTCGCCTAAATTCTGCTAATTTAATTTTTAACTAGCTGGCCCGACAGCCGCCGTTGTCCTGTCCTTCAATTCAAACTTCAAATTTATTTCAAAAGTGCTAAGCAAAGACTATAAAACGGACATGGTTTATGCGCAGAAGTGGATTTTTTTATTTTTACACCGTTTTACTCTGCACAGAAACCCCCCCCCCCCCCCCCCCTCCACTTTCACCTTAAATTTTCTATGTTTCTGCGAAATTTTCTTAATTTTTTTATGTAAGAACGTTCTGCGATTTATTAAAAAACATAAAACAGACGAATGAAATCGGTAAAGCCGTTCTCAAGTTATAGCTGGACCAAAAAAAATAGGGGTTCATTTTTATATATAAAATACATAGATATACAAAAACTTATTTTAAAATAAAATTATAAATAAGTTTTTGTAGTTTTTGTTTGTTGTGTGCAACGCACCGTTATTCTGCATTCCCGTAAATTGAACTTAAGGGTACCAAAATAGGAAGCAGAAATCGTATACTATCTTTAAATGGTAGAAGAATGGTAGTTTTTTTAACATTTCTAGCGCCACTACCCAGTGAAAAACAGATAATTTCCCAGTTTCTAATCATGCTCATTTTCTGTGGTAATTTTATTTTATAAACTGCAAAAACTGTTGTTTTTTTTCAGATCTGCGACACAATCTGCTATACCCTAAATTTGAGATAGAATTCTGCTGATATCGCACAATTCTGCTAAATCTGGTCACACTGTTTGACGTTTCTTTGAATTGAATGAGTGACTGAATGAAAGATAGAAAATCAATGGAAAGTGGAAAGCTTCACCCCGTTACACACTTGTGCAAATATAGTGAAATATCACGTGTATTTTTATACGATTCTTTGTCTGTTTTGTTTATCTTTTGTTTATTTATCACAACCGCAATATTATACTTACCTGTATTTAAATAATATTCTGGAATTTTAAAGATTCTTTTAACTTAACACTTTGACAGCCAAGCATTTTATTTATTTCTAATCTCTGACAGCCGATCACGTCCCCTGTCCGTGAGTTTTTTTTGTTAAAGACGCTGATCACGTACTTCGTACGTGTGTGAATTTCAATACTGTTTACTTTAAAACAACGGCCTGTAGGCGTGATCCGCGTCACGTCAATGCTTAGATGAATATTTAGGCTACACACACAAACGCACTTAAAATACTTGCGGTGTGCGGGGTGCGGGAAACAAAGGATCGCCCGAGCCGGGTCGACTCTCGCGCGCCAGTTGCCCCAGCAAAGCTAAGACGTGTGACAATTTTTTGGCGAGAAATGACTTCGCGACGACGATTTCGTCTGGATTCGGAAAGAGAAATTATTGACATTTTGCAAAATGATGATTTCGCATCGCTGATCGCAGTTTTTGATGACTTGTGGTGAAGAACTGGTGCAGCATGCATCCTTCGATGATGCAGGCCCATCTCGTGGTCCACATCATACTGGTATGACGTCCAGATTAACAGGAAGACATTTCATGGAAAGGATACCAGCGACAGGATCGAAAACGAAAGTGGCAAGAGTTTGCAAAGTCTGCGCTGATACTACAAAGAAGGAAACGGGTAAGCGAGGTCGCAAGGAAAAGATATTTTTTTGCCCAGATTGCATAGTACCCTTGTGTTATGACCCGTGCTGCAAAAAATACCACACCAGGAAAGACAACACGGCATAAAATTTGAAAAATGTAGATGTAAGCTTTTTTTTTTAACGTGCCTTATTCTAAGTTGATTTTATAATAAAAAAAACAATTATACATGTTTTTCTTATTTTATATAATAATATGAGATACCCTCAATACAATGAAAATAAAATCATGGCCGCAACTATTATAGTCTTTTTTCTGTAAAAGTAACAAAATGGTCAAAAAGTGTCGGCGCGCCCAGAATGGTACGCTAATTATGTATGCGGCTAACTAGGATAAAATAAGCGTCACGTGCGTAGTACGTGACGCTGTCAAAGTGTTAAAAAATCACGCGTGATTTTGTGTAAGGGAGGGGGGGTTAAAAATGGTTATGGTGAAGTGCGTCCCAAACCCCACTTTTTGACTCCACGAAAAATCTATTTTTAGGCAAGAAAACATCAATATTTGATTTTGATGACAATCAAAAGTTTAGGATTCTAGTTAGTAACCTATGGGAGTGGAAATACGATTGACTTAACTAGACTCGATAGAAAAAAATCACAGTTTCCTCTAAATTTTAATTTTTACAGTGATAATTCACTACGGAAGAACCAGTTTCATTTGCTGTTATTTAACATATTTCTATGAAATTTCGTCTACCTCTTCCCTAATAAATACTTTAGGGGAATATGGTCTTATTTTATTGCGAAGGTATTATTTTAAAGTAAAAACTAAATGTATAAATAAATACCAGAAATTTCGGCTCTTGCCTTCCTTTATCGCCTTCCCCGCGCGGCGATCGCTCGTCTTAGTCATGCATAACACCGATCCCACTTCGTGTTAAAAAATGATTAATGGACGACCCTAAGTTGGACAAAATGACAACAATGACCGACTTAGAAATCCTCGAAGATGACCGAAGACCATGCGATGCGACGATCGACTGATAAAGGACCTCGGTCGGTCAGTCTGGAACGGGCCTAATTTGAAAACTCTCATCATCTCTCGCATCTCTCACAGCTGAGCTGATGAAGAATGAATGATGAAAGAGTGCGCATTAAATGATAGACGTTCCGTTTTCCTCATTTCTCTTAAATAAGGAATTACAAAATCCTATCACGCCACACACGCCACACCATACAAATTCATATTTTTAATATATCACTAACACATACATACCATTATAAATTTACTCTTAAGTTCAACATTTTTTTACTGATTAAAGATTATATATGTTGCCCATTTAATGCATTGTATTTATTCATCACCATCTAATTTTTCGTTACTGTACCTACGTCCGAAAGGATAAACTGTTGAACAATTTATGAGATTTAACAATTATATTCTGATTCGTAAAGAATATGTAATCGAAAGAAATAAAAATGTTCGTGGATCGGAATGGAAACAAAAGTTTCGTGTAAGAGATGGCAAGAGATGGCAATAACTGGCAAGAAAGACAGCGATAGCACAACAGCAGTTGAACGTTCGGAAAGGAAGGGCAAAGCAAATTTTTCATTTTTCGGGAATTTGTCTCAACCTCCTTAAATTTTTATCTATTGTTCCTAAATGCGCAATTCATACCTAATTGACACTGGCAGAATTGCATCAATCCAGATGCAGAGCCAAAGCTAAAAGAAGGAGAAAAAGTAAAGTTCGGCTGTTCGTCAAAAAATAATATTTTATTTTTATATGCATAGACTTGCTGAGTTTTGCTAATTATGGCCGAATTTGATTGGATTAATTATTTAGAAGCAACAAAAGGCATTGCTGTTCCCGAAGAATTGTTTTCTCATGTAAGTTTAGAGTTATCTCAGCGCTCAAATTTATTGTGTACATTAATTTTTCATTTAAAACGTAGGACATATCTTCCTTTTAATAATTTCATTGCTAGTTATGTATTAAATAAAGCTTAGTAAAGTTAACTACCTACTGGATGAAGATATTCTGTCATATCAAAACCTATGGCAAGTATATACATACCTGCTGAGTACCTATATTATAGATACTGTTATTATTATGTTTTATATTAAATTTTACATTTTCCTTTTATTTCAATATTCAGATGTAGTTTGCTTATTTGTTTACCATTAAAATAAAAGGAACTTGAACAGAACAACCGACTAATAGTCAGTTGCATCAGAGCATATGTTGCTCTTGTTGGCACTCCAGTGATAGACTAGACCCAAGTATAAACCATTGAAACTTAACATTTACTAACTTGACATTTATTTTATCCACTGTAAAATAAATGTGAAACACAATTTTTAGAAAATAAGTGTAATTAATTATTCAAGCCCAGAGAAATTTGCATGTGACTTTATTTATTTATTTGTTAATAGACGAGCAGCCTGTAGCTGATGTGTCTATATCACACAGTGTTCAATTTAGTCATTGCATAACTTTTTTTAGTTGTTATTTTTGTGTTATAACCAGTTGAGAGTTTATTCTTCAAGGCATTTATTGATATGGCGGTCTTCTGGTAATAGGTTTCAATTGTGCACCAATGCTGTTAATAAAATGGTCTGCTGCAAGGGATTTAGTAGAGTCACGGGCCAGTTTAAGATGGTGCTCATGGGTTGAATGTCCTTCTTTCTTTATGTATAATAAAAACATGACTTATTGATATGTAAATAATAATTGTGTTTAACTTTAAACTTATCATAGTTATCATCCTATTATGTTGTGTGGAATATTTATTTATTAACTTTAGATTGATGAGATTGATTCATCATTTTAATAATTGGTGCATGAAGTGCGCCATTTTTGAATGCATTTAAGCATTTTTGTAATTTTTAGATATCTGAAAGTGTTAAGTATTAGATTCTACCTGCGGCTTTGAACACCCTTTGGAAGTAGCCTATGTCCCTCCTCAGGATACCATTTACTTCTCTGCCGAATTTCGTTAAGATCAGTTTAGGCATGAAAAGGTAACAGACAGACAAAATACTAATTACTTTCACTTATTACTATTAGTTTGGATAATGTGAAGCATCAGCTCACACCAGTTAAAATAGAATTTTACTTTATTTTTTATTTTTATTTTTTATTTATCAGGGAAACATACAGTTGTTATAAAATACATTAATAAAAATACTTAACTAACTCTGAAACCAACAAAGTTTCCACCATTAAATGGAAACTGATACTGATATCATTATCACAAACAAATTAAAACCAATGATATGATCCAGGTGGAAGCCAGCCTCAACAATGGGATCCAGCAGCGAATGCTCCTGGAGGTGTGCCACAAGAACAACCCGGATGTGTACTGGATAGCCGAGATCACAATGGTCTGTGGGCACCTACTCCGGATCAAGTACATAGGGGCTGATGATGATATCTGGTGTGATATATCCACTAACAAAGTACACCCTTTAGGTGAGTAGCCTATAGGTACGCACCCTGGCTTGTTTATAATAATACTAGCGACCCGCCCTAGCTTCGCACGTGTAGCAGACCAGTTTAACACTTTGATTGCTGCCTACGCAGACGTTGATGTGGTGACAGCTCAGCTTTGTTTGTTTTGCATTGTTTTCGTATAACTCAGTTGGTTTACGTGGCGCATACAAGCAACTTTCCTATTTGGCGCGGCTCGGCAGCGTGATTTTAACTATCGTCATATGTAGTAATTAATTATTCACTTAATTAAACCTTTCTCATCAATCATTCCAGCCATGAGTGAAAAACCAAAGACATTTTAACCAGTTGTTAAAATGCCTTATGTTAAAAAACATATTAAAATACACTTGATTCTATTTTTGAGTTCATCGCCTCTAGACAGACACTATAACTAGCGAGTAAAAAAAAAACAGGCTGATGCGGTGACACGGGCGGCGGGACTATAGGTATTCTTGCCCATTAATGGGCGAAATGTACCTAACCGGTTAGTTGTGTTTTACTCGTACTTAGAGAAAAATGTACACAAAGCAAAAATTTTACTATAAAAAATTTTCGTAGTTTGATAAATTCATTATGAATGAACTACGAACCTAGTTTGTGTTGGAAGAACACCAACGTTTCATCCCTTAATGAGGGACTTCTTCAGTGTGCGCCGCGACGCTGAACGAGCGCGACGCGAACCGCACTCACCCTGAAGAAGTCCCTCGTTAAGGGATGAAACGTTGGTGTTCTTCCAACACAAACTAGGTTCGTAGTTAACCCGCTTACATTCATAATGAAAGCAAAAATTATTGATGTTCATGCAGTCTACACAGCAAATAGGTAGCTACAAATCTCTCTTTTTAAGTAGATAGTACTTTGCGCTCTGTCCAATTGAGCACGCGATGAAGTGACTGTTCTCAAAGTTTCCGACTTTAGAAAACAATTTCGTTCAATATGACAGGCGAATCCTTTTTGTGATAGGTAACATTAGCCGCGTTATTAACGCTAGAGCTACAAAATACTGAAAAATAGAGCTAGGACTGCCGGGGAGATCGGGTCAAAAAGCAAGCAATCCTCTAGCCTAGCTTGTTCCCTCTCTTCCTAGCTAGTTATACCAAATGGTGATGTGGTCAGCTTTCCCCCCATTTAGCTCGATCCTCGACGTACCTAATCTTCAAAAGCTTGACACTCTCCTATGTTTTTTAGCACTAAATCTGTCCACCGAGTCCTGAGTCTCTAGTGTCCAGTTAAACCTAAGCATAGGCTTTACGGCACTTCTACCAAAAACGTAATGTTGATTTTTTACCTGAATAAATAATTGTAATCTATTCTAGACCTACGCCCGGGGATGGAAAGCTGTAGTGCTAAATTACCTGCATAGGTAATCAATAGGCGGCCTTCTCACGTGCCCATATACATACCATCGCAGCCTACTCTGCTGCATCTTGTCGGCGAGGTCGCGCACGCCCAGGTTTCATCGCACGTACTCGTTGCGGATTTTTTGTCAAGCCTGTTGATGCCACACATCCATCTTAGCATCATCATTTAGGCGACTTGGGTGATATTTACATACATTATGTACTTATTTATGCACGTTCAAGTTTCATTACCATACATTAACAATTTTGATCTTTGAGTTGAACTGTTATTATCTAGCTGGTTCCTCTAAACTCTCGATAGCGAGACGCTTCGACGACGTTCTTTTTGAAACCAAACTATCAATTTCAGCATTATTATTTATGTATAGTCGTAAATATTATTCCACTTCTCATTACCATGATCATAGGCCATATGGTGACCCGGTCCTTTGGGAGGCATGCGTGGAGACGAAGCCAACAGCACAGAGGCCCTTTATGAGAATTAATCTAAAGGCGAGAGCTACACACTTATTATTATTTATTTATAGTCATAAATGTTATTCCACAGGATGGTGTGGCAAATCCGACGAGCTTATAGAACCGCCTGACGAGATAAATGAGAAGTGCGGAGACGCCATTATAGATATAATGAAGAACGCACTGTTGGACGGGCAGTCCGTGTCGATAGAGGCGCTCGCTAACAAGGGACTGTCGCCGATTGACCGCATCAAAGTGGGCATGAAGGTGGAGGTCCAGAATATGCTTGATCCTTACCGGTATTGGGTTGCTACGGTGAGAACAAACTTCGCAGGTACGAGTACCTGTAGTAGTAATGTGCGTTTCAGTATACTGACAGGCACGTAACGAAATATCGTTACTTTAAAATAAATGCGTGCATTTAAAAAAAGGAACTCCTTACTCTAACTATTCAAAGTTCGCAATTTTACGAATGTCAATTGGCTACCTGTGCAAACTAACCATTTTCCTAAGCTATGCCTTACTTATAGTCAAACCATTCTCAAGGTACAATTTTTGTAAACATTTCATCATAAAAATCCAGAATTCTCTTCTTCAGTGCTAACTCGACGTGAGTTTTAAAAATAATTTCCTAAGAAAGAGCTCAAATCAACGAGGAGTGCAAATTCTGTCAAAAATCATCGATTTTTAAGCTTCCGTATCCAAAGGGTACCAACGGGGCCCTATTACTCAGCTTCCGCCGTCTATCAGAGGGCTGTATCTCATAAACCGTAAAAGGCAGACAGTTGAAATTTTCACAGATTGTGTATTTTTCTGCAGGTATAACAAAAAAAAAAAAAATTATAAAAGCTGGCTCCCATACAAAAACGTAGTTTTTTGGTTATTTTCACCTAACTTGGTCATGGCTGTGTTTCTTGAACTGTAATAGTAGTAACCCTTGAAATTTGATAGGGTTTGTATTACTATTGCCGCTATAGCAAAAAATTTTTTTTTTTTTAAAGTGGCCAACCACGTTTGTTATTTTTACCCTTCACCGAAGTTAAGCAACCACGGGCGCGGTCAGTACTTGGATGGGTGACCACGTCATCTTGGCTTTTTACTATTTTTTCAATCCATTAAATAATAGTTTTACAGCCGGTTTCTCGAACGGTAATCAAATCGCAAATCAGTTGACAAAGCAATTAACTTGACACACTGGTCAAATCAAATCGGGTTGCACGAACGATGATTAGATAAAAATTAACTAATCAATGATCATCTTATGATTGTCAAATCAGTGTATATTTTCATATGGTCATACATAATTTAATCATTCCTTCAGTTCAATCCTTCACTCCTAAACTTCAATAATGTCACATGTTTGCGCTGCGAATCCTTGTTTCTACTTCAACTTCTTTAATGGCACCGTTTGCTTTTCGCTACGATCTGCCAGTGTCTGTGTCAGAGATGGAAATATTATTTATAAGTAGGTATTATGGTGAAGCAAAAGGAGGCCTATACCCAGCAGTGGGTGATCCCAGGCTGCTATAACGATTAGTTTGGTGGCATTATGCCTCCGTGCCGAGGGGGTCTCGATTAGGGGAGGTTTGCCTTCAAGTTGTGCCAAACTCGGACCCTGTTCCACTTCTCCCTGAGAAAAACCCTACTCCAGCCCTGAACCTCCTTGAGGGTCCAGGTGTATTTTCCTCATCAGATTCACTGCTGCTGCTCACAGTTAAATCCGAAAGCGACATCCTACAATAAAAGAGGTTATTTTAATTAAGGTACAAGTATTTTTTTATTGATAAAGCGAGCCATAAGTATTGTGAAATTTAATTAAACCACTTTTGGAGTACCAACCTGTTATTTTTTTATATTAACAAGGTTTAGAACTTAGCAAACGCAGTAAATTATAGTAATTATTTCAGCTAATTAGAGCAAAATCACCGATTAGTTGATCGTTGATTTAACAAGCGCTTGACTAGAGAAAAATGCCTAATTAGCGTTCCAGAAACCCATTTTGATGTTTGACAAGAGATTTGCTTCAATGATTTGACAGATTGGTCAACTAATCTCTGTTCAAAATCATAGTACCTAATCAACGTTCGAGCAACCCAAATGATACGTGATCAGAGATTTGATCATTGATTAGTTAATTATGAAGATGATCTGCGTTCGAGAAACCGGCTGTTAGAGTTTCTTTTGTAAAATAGTTTTGTACGATGGTACGGAACCCTCTGCATGCGAGTCGACTAGCACTTGGCCGATTTATTGATATCTGTCTGATTGAAGTGTTTAAACTCTGACGACCGATGTGGCGCGGTGGGCGAAGGTCCACCTGCGACGCAGGAGGTTGCGGGTTCGATTCCCGCCTCGGGACAAATGTTTGTACGATCTGCAAATATTTGTTCAGGGTTTTCTGGTCGTTTTTCTATGTATAATAAAAAATATCTTTCTATGTAATATATTGTATTATGTATATCAGTTATCTCGTACCCATAACACAAGCTCTGCTTAGCTTGGGGCTAGATAATGCTGTGTGAATTATCCAACATTATTTATTTAAACTCTCGTCAGGTGTGCGAAAACGTGGGCGGTCGCCTGTTGCTCCGGTACGATGGCGCTGACGAGGAGCTGCAACAGCTGTGGATATTCTTCTCCAACCCCAGACTTAGCAGCTACGGATATGTCACTAATAAGGTACTTACCGTGCTTGTCGTGTGGTGCTGGTTTGGAATTTGCATCACCTCATGGTATAATAATATAAGGTATGGTCTTCCGAAACACGATGGTCACGTGGGTGTCACTTGCTCACGACGTCATCCACGCAATCGGCGAATGAGAAGACGAATCTGTTTCCTGGTGTTACCAGTAGCGTAAAATCGTAACTCCCCGAGCTCCTTGTGTTACTTGTATGAATCTGATAAAACTATGACTGTGTTGTATTTAACATTTATTTATCACATTAACTCCTGTTAACTAACGGTGTTGTGACTGATCTAATAAACATAATGGACGATTCACATTTATTTTACTGATTTTCCTATTGACCCTTATCACATTTATTTCCCAACTTCGACGTTTTGTTGAAATAAAATGGCAACTGGACAGTGACGTGAGCAAGTGACACTCCCGGAGGAGCAGACCTTGTTTTCTTGGATCATGCATCACCTTAACTGTTCCCGCCGGTGTCGTAGCAGGCGACTAAGGGATATACATCAGGGGGCGGGCAGCAGTGCCCCCTACAGAACAGAAACACCACCGAACTGTCCTCCCTCGTACGAACCCGCGTGCGCTGCGTGGGCAATAAAGGCGCATCATAATGTAATTGATGTTATTTTAACTTTGAATTTTATTTTTTTACGGTGTTTCTATGAAAAAAAATTATTACCCCAGCCATTGTGACGCTTATTAGGAGAGGCATAAGTCCAGCTGTGGAGTTGTAAAGGCTATTAACAAATTCCAAAAATAAAATATCGGTTTAAAGATTATTTATTTTCTCAAAGAACACATACAATAAGTTCACTTAAATGAGAAAAACTAAATTAATAGGTACCTACTTATAAGTATCTAATTTAATGTATATTTGAGCACGAGTGTGCTCAAAAGAAGAAACAAAAACAACAACATTAACAAAAAACAAGACAACTCAATCTAACAGATGTAGGAACAAAACTAGTTCGGTATTTTCCATAAACCTAGGTAAGGTACCTAATCTTCCTATCAATCAATAGTGAATATAATATTACACCTTTGTAACCAAAACCAAACCAGCTTGAGCAAAGTAATCATAGAAAAACGTTAACTATACACAGTCTACCCTCATTTTAGACCGATAGCCGCCCACTCGTAGCCTGCGCTATTGTATTGGCGAAACATGTTTTGTGCAGGTTGATAGAGTATGCGTAAGTAGTCTAGGAGTAAGGCAGCATTAATCTTATCTAATGAGATAATTAGAATTAAGTAAGCTTAATTTATTTTTTGATAATTTTTATGTAAAATAATTTAATACGTGTGAAGTTTATTGTAGCGCTATTCTTATTTATTTCGTTATTTAGCCAGGAAGTAAGTAGTAGTAAGAGATTTTTATTTCACTCGGTAGTTTATTAAATATCAGTACCCCCTCATAAAGTAGGTTCTTTGCCGTAGTTAACCGTTCTGGGAGGGCGAACATACAATTTATTTTTATTCTTAAATTATATTTATATTTTTTGGTTGTGAGTGTAATATTGGACTGGATTTTGTTTGTTAATATCTTTCTTATGAGTATACATGTATTTATATTAAATAATTGTGTTAAATTTACTAATTTCGCTTTCCTGTACAATGTTTCTGTTGGAGTTAGGTAGTCATAATTATATCTTTTAATGGCTTTATTTTGTGCTATTTGCAACTGTTTTAGTGTAGATTTTGGGGCGGATCCCCATATTTCAACTAGGTATTCCAAATGGGGTTTAATAAGAGGTTATAAATGACGTTATAAATGGCGTTTCGTATTTTTGGGGGTACGCAGTTGCTCATATTACGTAAGGCGCCAGTGAGAGATATAAGTTTGGATCTTACAAAGTCAATGTGCGGCGTCCATGATAATTTATCATCTACTAGCAAACCTAGATACTTTTCTGTACTAGACCGTTTTAATGAGATGTTGTTTACTTTAGGTGGGTTATAATTTGTTATTATTTTGTTTTTGGCAGCAAGAATCATGTAGGAAGTTTTTGAGACGTTTATTGTGAGAAGGTTATGTAAAAACCGCTCATTTAACGTGTCAAGATCTTTTTGAGCTTCGTTAACTATACTGTGTATTGACTGACCAAAATAAAAGAGACAAGTGTCATCTGCGTATACTGTTAAGTAACCTGTTAATCCAATTTGATTTATGTTATTTACATATATGAGAAAAAGCAACGGAGATGGAGCCCTGTGGGACACCGCATGTTATTTTCCGAACAGTACTCGTGTATTCACCTATTTTAACTATTTGGGTTCGATCATTTACATATGATGCTAACATGTTATAAGCTTTTCCAGTAATACCCAGATTTTGCTATTTTTCAAGTAGTTTGGAGTGACTAACGGTGTCAAATGCTTTTTTGAGGTCGATAAAAACTCCCAGGCATAAGTTTTTACATTCAATGTTTTGTTTTTATATTAGTTATTAGATCTGCAGTAGCTGAAAGTGTGTTTGATTTTAAGCGAAAGCCATACTGCTGTTCAATTAAAAAAAAATTATTAGTTAAGTAATCATTAAGTCGTACGTATATTATTTTTTCAAATATTTTGGAAATTACAGGTAGTACTGAAATAGGCCTATAATTGCTAGGGTTGGTTCTTATACCAGCTTTGTATATTGGGGTTACTTTTGCTACCTTTAAACCATCTGGAAAGATGCTACAGTCAAGACATTTGTTTATACAGTCTGTCAGAGGTTGTACTATATATGGTTTGATACACTTAATTGATTTTGTGCTTATTCCATCAACACCAGTACTGGTGTTATCTTTTAAGTTTTCTATGATTTTAATTACTTCTTTTGCTGAGCATGGTTTTAGTTCTGTAAGTGTAGTATCATGTGTAAACTTAGAATCGTACATCAAAGTGTTACCAGGTTGATTGTGATAAACCTTACTTCTTAATCTTAATCTTACTTGCTAGTTCAGTACCGATCGTGGAAAAGAAATCATTAAAAACGGAACAGATATCTGCGCGTTGATAAACAGATATCAGCTGTCTGTTATAGTTTGTGAGTTGACAATAATCTTCGGTGGAATTTTGTTTTCTTTAGTTTTATTAACTGATAGCTTATTTATTAAGTTCCACATTTTCTTCGAACTTTTATCACATTTCTTGAATTCCTTGTAGTTAAATCCCGTTTTATCTTTCCTTATCCTCTTTCCTACTTTATTTCTTTCTTCGGTAAATCTTTTCCTCAAATCTTCGTTCTCTTTGTCTAATTTCATCTGTTGCCACAAGCTGTTCCTTGAGTTTATCATTTCTATTATTTCTTTGTTGATCCAATCGTCTCTTGGTAAGTTCAATATTTTGGTTTTGTTTAGCTGACTATCATTTATGTGTATTTGTATATATTTTTCTAAATTGTTATAATCGTGTTCTTCGTTCGAATAGGTGCTCTCTTCAATACTTTTCTGTAGATTTTCATAGTCTATTGCCTGATATTGTATTTTTCGCTTGATTTTTGGCAAAAATTTCGAAATTTTTACAAATATTTGTTTGTGGTCCGATAACGATGATTCCAATAGGGCAAAGTGAAATTTGATATTCTTCAAATCTGAAATAACGTGGTCCAAGATCGTGTTTGTCGTGTTGAGTAGTTCTTGTCGATTTTATTTAATATTGTATAGGCTTCTTCTTCTAAAACCTCCAGATATTGTTTGTTATTGTTATTATCGCATAATAGGTCCAGATTGAAGTCTCCGAAAATTATTGATAGCTTTCTTGTCTCCAATTGTTGTATAAAGAGGTCTTTAAACTTTTTGAAATTTAATTCACCTGGTTTGTAAATACCTCCGATGTTTAGCGCAAATTTTGGTAGATGAACCCATAAGTAATGGTTATCTTTGTAAAACTCTTCCGTTATTTCATAATTAATACTTTTATGCACATATATGGATACTCCTTCCCCTTTAGTGTCTTGTCTGTAGTTATATATGTGAGCATAGTTAGGGATTATGTATATTTTTGCATCTTCTTCTGATCTTAGCCATGTCTCTGTCAGAATTACAATGTGCACCATCGAGGGAATAGCTTTTAGTATACATTGAAGCTCTTCAAATTTCCCCGGTGCTTTGATGCTTCGAACATTTGTGTAGAAAAATTTCAAACATGATGAATTTGTTGGCAGATCTTGATATCTATTTACGAGGTGTTAAGTTATATTTATATAATATAGGACCGCTATTCGTGGCGTCGTTTGGGGCCTATGTTCAGCAGTGGACGTGTACGGGCTGATGATGATGATGATGAAGTTATATTTATTTCATTTTTGTCTGAGATTTGCCACGTTTGGGGCATTGACTTTACTTAGATTTTTGGATCCTGAATAACGATTTTTGGTACTCCCTTGACATATTTGATACTCAGACCTTTTTCTCCATTAACAGTACGATTTCGCAGTTCCTCTCTTAAGTCTTTCATAGCCTTCTGTTGTGTCGGGGTTTGGTCAGAGTAGATTTTGATGTTCATATCACTAAGTTTAGTTTTTGCTATAAGTATAGTTTTAGCAATATCTGCTGATGTGAAGATAACTTTTAAGGGCCGGGTCTTCTTGTGGTCATATTTTCCGATCCGGATTACTTTCGTAGGTTTTGGACAGAGAGGGTAGATTGTTGCAATGACTTTAGCAACCTCATTTGCGTCAGTTTCTCGCCTTTGTGTAATGTCATCTATGTGTTTTTCAGTAATTCCTGTTAAAAGATAAAGTTCCAATATCTTTATGATTTGATGAATAAAGTCATTTTCGCAAAATAAAATGGCTGAACAATAAGCGATAAATTGTAAATTTATTTACGGGAATAATTCTCTTTTAAAGGTGATGTGAAGGTACTTCATCATCGCCTATGAGCGTCTTTCAGAACGTCATCGCACCTGACAAGCGAAAGGTGCTCCTTGTTTTCCTTTCATTTAAAAAGATCTGTATTTGAATTTGCTTGTAGCAAAAATCAGGCATATATGAACTAAGTGATTTTCTAACGCCATTAAGTACATAAATTACAAACTACAATCCAAATCTCATAGAAAATTCTAGTAGGACGCAGGACAGGCTTTAAAATCTGTGATCTTTTCAAGGGCGCGCCATGGCAGTTCAAATACCCAGGGAAAGTAAACAAGTTTTCATGCAAGAACAAGTTGAGCACACAACTGAGGCTGACTGCAGAAGAGGCCATTCAGGAACCCACGCCGGTTGACCTCTTTGTGGTAAGAAATACCGTCTACTTTCGACCTTAGGGTGGATCATCCACACCCACAGAGAAGCTGAAACGAACCTGTCAAACACCTGCTCCAGTACTTCCAGGAGTTGGGCTGGTTAGGTTAGGGCCAGTTTAGGCAGGGGGACAATGCACAATACACTCCCATGCGTGATGTCAGTGCAGATCTCACTTAGAAGAAGAATGAGGGTGGATCGATATACCGCGGGAGATAAAAAAAGTTGAAAAATTTGTGTTTAATTTCTTCTGGGGAGACCTTTGCCCAGCAGTGGGACAACATAGGTTAGATAAAAAAGCTTCTACGTTCGACAAGAAGTAATTTAGTTAAATTAAAATCTTTCAGCACTTAATGTCAAATAATATTGTGTAAAATTCAATATATTGATTAAATAAAAATGTTCCAATGAAAACTAGTGTAATAGTACATTATGGTACTAGTGTGTAACATTGGTAATTACCGCCGAGGCGCCATTGAGATCCGAGCCGTAGGCGAGGGTCTTAAGAGAGCCGAGGACGGTAATCATCAATACACACGTGTATCATACGACGTTTTTCAACACACTTGTGAATAAAATAACAATAAAAACTCAGTGAAAACGAGTTGTGAAAAATATTTCGCTACGGCGGGAAAAATTAATCAGTTTTCCTATGCGCGCGCATTGCGATCGGCCACAGACTAAAGGGTATTTTTTTTATTTTCCGCGCAGTGTTTGCGCCTATTCTGCCACGTACAAAATGGAGAAAACAAAAGTTATATTTGAGTGAAAGTTTTATTTATTAAACACGTACGAGTTAAAATTATCTAATTAAATAAGAAGTTGCATGAAATGAGCATGCAATAGGAACATGAATTTATTTGTTCTATTGAACACGATTTTTTTTAATAAAACCTTTTTTTAAGAACAAAGCAACTCAACCAATAAAATTTGAAAAAAAAACTATATCTGACTATTGAGTTATAGCAATGAAAAAGTCACAGTTTGATTATGGCTGTCATTATGTGCCTAATTGCGGTGACCATAGAGCCACTTTATGAGCAAGTGTGTTGAAAAAGTAATTTTTCGTAAAACATTATAATGTTATCTATGAACCCATGTAACTTTGAACTCTTCGAAATCTTCGGTAGGTACTTTTAGAGCTTTTTGGAATATGAATTAGAGCTTTTTGGAATATGAAAGATATTTGACTAAAATTCTTCATTATTCCCAAAAACTCCTAAAGAACTATTGTATCGAAGTTTGTATCAACATGGTTTGACGGGAAATGGTGTACGATTTGGGGAAAATTACTTTATCCCAGATTTTTAAGTCTTATGGTGTAAACGTATAAAAAATTTTAATCTCCCGGGCAGTTAATGAAAGCAAATGCTTCCTCAAGAGTCGATTTTAGGTAACGAAAATATTCCTATTACAGCCCAACCAAAACCTCGAAGCACACAACTTCTCAACCGGCATGAAACTAGAAGCGCTCAGTCCTCAGGACATGAAAACCATCCGCCCCGCCACAGTGGCCAAAATATTCAACAACTTCCATTTCCTAGTCACCATCGACGACCACGAGACTGACTACGAAGACTCCCGTATGGCCTGGCTCTGCGACTCTCTACACCCCTACATCTACCCCATAGGCTGGGCCCAAAAAAACAATTTCACCCTAAAACCCCCCAAAATATGGAAAGATGCACCGTTCGATTGGGACGAGTACCTGTCCATGACTAAATCGACTCCGGCACCTGACTACTGCTTCGGGAACAAAGTCCCTCTAACCCAGATCGAAAAGAACATGAAACTAGAAGCTGTCAACCCGCACAATCACGAGGAGATCCACGTGGCGTCCATAGACGCGATCGCGGAACACATGGTCTGCGTCGAACTTCTACCAATAGGGGAGAAGTTTTGGTGCGCGCAAGATAGCGATTTACTGTTCCCTGCCGGCTGGTGCGATACGAATAACTACGCACTGCACATACCGGACTTGACCACCGTCGAAAAAGCGCCGGAGAAGCCAAAAGAAGCTGCTAGAATCGTCAAGGAAGAGATGAAGGCTTCCGACGAATGGTGCGAGCGTATATTCTTCAACTACAAATGTTACGCCGGACCGTCGATATCTAGGAACAAGCTGTCGCAACTGCCGAAGCACGTGGGCCCCGGGCCGCTGACGCTGGTGCTCAAAGAGGTGCTGAATAAGATCATATCGGCATCGTACAAGCCGGCTAAGCTGTTGAAGGATTGGGAAGTGGAAGGCCCACCTGAAGAGGGCATGAGACTGGAAATGTTGAGGGCCAAGTAAGTATTCAATTTACAATGTAATTATAGCGAACTAGCTACTGTCCGCGGCTTCGCACGCACTTTACCGGCATAAAAAGTAGCCTGTGTCCATCTCTGGGATACCGTCAACCTCTCTGCCGTTCGGCCGTTTAGGCGTAAAATGCTCGACAGACAGACAGAGTTACTTTCGAATTTATAATAATAAGGTGGAAGGAGAAAATAAAAGGGCATTGCCCAACAGTGAGGCGGTAATGACTGAAAATAAGAAGTTCATTGCATTGGTGACTTTAACGTGAATAATGGAGAGGGCTTGGGCTATTATTTTAATGGTGTTCTTTTTGAATTCTGGTTCATCGATTATTCGCCGTTCCCTCGAATTTTTCTGTGTTGCAGTTTATAAGAATTTTCGCTTTAAAATGTCGTTATTATCTTTACTGTGCCCTTACCTTACGCAATGTATTTGCAGATTAAAAACAAGCACCTACCACGCGTACGTGCCGATCGTGACGTGCAAGACGGGCGTGCACGCGTTCTGCCGCGACGTGTGTGCCAAGCTGCAGTCCTGTCCGTGCCTCTTCGGGCCCACGGAGTACTCCGACACCTGTCCCGCCAACTGCCAGCAAGTCGACAAGAGCACCTTCCGTATGTTATTGACATTTTCATGTTGTTTTAGGATAGTTGAAGAGTCTGAGTTAACGTAGTTCTCAGTGGCAGCTTGGGTGATTTGGCTTTATGGTGTAATAGCCACTTCGAGCATAACCGTCTAATCGTTGATCCGATTTGCGTGAAATTTGATAGATGTACGGATGAAAAATGTGAAATATGTGTCTTAGTGAGGCCAAATCCAGTTTTTTTGAGACAGTTTCAAAGAGGTGTTTGATAGATAGATAGAAAATGCTTTATTACACACTTAACAAAACAGTTTACAAACAATTTGAAACAAAAAAGAAATGTGACAATTGGCGGTCTTATCGCTCACGAGCGCTCTCTACAACGCCTAGACAACCTTAAATCAATCAATTACACATAAATCAAGTTTGGTCACATATGAAAGGTATATTTAAAAATAGTATTTTTTAATAACGTGTATAGTTTTTTAAATAATCCGCGTATTCGGTTATCCAGTGCATACTCGGTGCATATATTTTAGAAGACCTATGAAGCAATTATATCCTACAGTACTTACTACCACGTTTATAAGTTACGCCTGCGCAGACGTCATATTTTTGAATGGCGCGCATTTATCTCTACCAATCATAGCGCGCCACATCTATGTAGGTACACGTGATATGTTGCCGTCCTCTGTTGGTTGTTGCGTACGCGCCATTTTTGCGGGTTGGCTACGTCGTCGTAGCGTCTAGTGTGACCAGATTTAGCAGAATTCTGCGATTTTAGCAGTATTAGATCTCCAATTTAGGGTCTTGCATCGGACCTATTTGAGCAAATGCAATTTCTTGTTCCAGAAAATGTTTTGAACAAGGACTGTTTATTAATTACAAATTTTGTTTACGAATCAGACAAGTACCGACCATTGAAGGCTGAAAGAGTTTGAGGCCTCATTTTTAAAATTACTAATGCAGATTACTAGATAATAGAACTAAACAGTACCCACACTTGGTCTATTTCTGAAATACCCATTGTTATGTATGTAACATGCGGGTACATTTCCTTCTTATTTTTATAATAAGATGAACTAAGTTAGGGTAGTTGTATATTTTTATGTGTAAACTAGTCGTGTATTGCTACCTAGCTCAATACACGTTATTTACCGAAATATGGTGTTTTATTGGACATAACACCCATGATCTCATTATTATTTGAATTATAATGGCCTATAAGTTTTATCTATGTACGATATGTACGGCTTGTGAGCGCCTATTTTCGCAAATGAACAATATTAAATTAACAATTGAACTGCGGACAAATGTAAAAATTAAAATATTGCTACAATTCTACATGTGAAACAGGCAGTAAAAGAACAGGGTAGACACGTAAATTTTACGATAGAGGACGCTCAAAGCTTCAGTATAATAATATGAACACCATAGAAAATTAGAAGTAAGTAGGTACTTATCAATAACTGTTACTGTTATTTTAGCAGACTTTAGCAGAATTTAGGCGAGCAGCTAGAATAATGTCGAATTTAAATCTGGTCACACTGCATCTCGGCAGTCGGTATTCGCCTGGCTATTGAACTATACGTGTTTTCGTTCTCCGTTACACTTGAGGACAAAGAATAATTAAATGCAAATGTAATGTAAAATTAAATGTTCAAGTTTTTTATTAATAAATTTTGTTAAATTATGAACGAACAAAATAAAAATTAATATTCCATCCGAGAGCTGGTGAGTATCTGGCGCAGTGCATGACCATTGCCATACAGCGGGGTAATGCAGCCAGTGTCTTGGGGACGCTTCCTATTGCTATTGATATGGACCTGTAGATTGTCTAACAGTCTGCAGTTAGCTCAACTATTTCGATTGTAAAAACTAATTCTAATTTGTTTCTATTATTTGTTTGTAATTTTCTTTGTAAATTATTACATTATGTCATCTTTGCCAAGGAACAATATTAGGTCCTTTCTTATTTTTAGCATACGTAAATGATTCCCCTTTTTAGCAAAAGATCTGTGTGATATAGTCTCATTTGCTGATGATACTTCACTGATTTTTAAAGTTGACAGAAATAAATGTAATTATGACGGTGTAAATGATGCGCTGTCACACGTACTAGATTGGTTCACCGCCAATAACCTCTTACTCAATGCTAAAAAAAACCAAATGCAATTAATTCATGTTACCTAATGTAAGAGAATTTCCAACTAAGATAATGCTAAAGAATAAGATTGTTGACTTTTTAGACTCTACTGTTTTCTTAGGGTTACATATTGATTCCACTCTTCAATGGAAACCGCAAATTGATGCTCTCGCAGGCAGACTTAGTTCAGCAGCCTATGCAGTTCGAACAATTAGATGTATTACCGATGAAGATACAGCTAGGTTAGTTTCTTTCAGTTACTTTCATAGTATTATGTCTTATGATATTTTGCTTTGGGGACAGGTAGCTGACATCCAGACTATCTTTGTTCTCCAGAAAAGAGCGGTACGCGCAATTTACGAATTAAAGCCACGCGACTCTTTGAGGGAATTATTTAAAGAAATAAATATGTTGACAGTAATATCGGAGTACATCTATGAAAATCTTATGTATACGCACAAAAATAGAGATAGCTTTTTGAAAAAGTGTGATGTTCACAATAGAAATACAAGAAACAAGAACAAATTACACATCCCAGCATATAGATTACGAAAGGTAGGAAAATCATTTATGGGCAATTGCGTGCGCTTCTATAATAAGCTTCCATCTGAAGCAACTGAACTCCCTATTCGTAAATTTAAACCGTACATTAAACAAAATCTTATCAGGAAGGCCTTTTACTCCATAGATGATTACATCAATGATGTTAATGCTTGGCCAGATGTCGCTCCGTTCCGCACTGTCAGCAGTATGTAAGAAATTCAATGTTCTGTTTAGCTTTAAAGAAATATTGACATGTATCTAAATTGCATTAAATTTAGATTTAGATAGGCAAAATAAACATGTATTAGACACATAAGTGATATTATAATGTGCTAGTGGTTTCTTTTTCACTTCTTCCACTTGTGGACAAAAAATCGAAGTGAAGAGAATATCAATAACACCTCATTTCTTATTTGATAATAATAACTATGTTTATAGTATAAAATTTGACTTGTCTAAGTGCTTATTTTGTAAGCCTAAAGAAATAAAGTTATTGATTCTGATTCTGATTCTTAAAAAAAAAAGAATTCCATTTCTAATTTTGATTTTTCTTTAAAATGTTTGCGCCTTTACGTCTCGGAATTTCAAACCATTATACCTAACTCCGGAAATACTCTAGCGAGATAGACGTCCGTTATTGGGTCTCGAAATCAGAAGAATGACAAACGGTCACGGCGGCGATATTGTTAAAGCTAACTATAGTAGTGGTATTAAAATTTTTAGGTGCAAAAGTTATGGGCCTGTTGAGATTCGAACCAGCGAGCACCAATTGAATTGTATATATCGACAACAAGTTTTTTGTTGTTAACGTAGATTTGAACCCGCATTCTTCAGACCAAAACATCTGTACCTAATCTACAATTTGTTGTTATTATACCTTTCAGATAACGGCATAGAAAGACGCGGCAGGCCAAAAGGAAGTCTGAACGGGCGCCGGAAGAAGCGCAAATGCCCGCCAAAGGAGGCCGGGAAAGGTGCGCAACCGACGAGCAGCCAAGAGACCAAGGATGGAGACCAGGAGACCGAGAGCAACAGCGCCGGCTCCGCGCCCGCCTCGGAGTCCGGCACGCGGCCCAACTCGCCCGATGGAGACCATCGACCCAAAAGAGAACCCAAGAACCACCCAAGGCTTGAGATGAAAACCCGCGGCGCGAAGCTACCCAACTTCGCGATTCAAATGAAGGAAGCCCACTGGGACAAGAAGGACGTCGGAACCATCTACAACAACACGTGCGTCGGCAAGAAAACTCACGCGTACAGCGACACGGAAAACGACACCAACAGCAGCTCCAACTCGCGCGACGCGAAAAACATATCCGACGTTTCCGATAGCGAAGAGCCGGAACTTAAGAAACTGAAGTTTTCTTCGTACGATCCGCTGCCGTCCGATAACAAGATGTTCGAGAAAATGGCAATGTCCTGGATGGGCGGGAAGCTAAAACTGTCCCAAAACCCTTTGGACTGGTCCGTGGATGACGTGTACGCGTATCTCAGCAACACGGAGGATTGCAAGCTCATAGCTGATAGGATGAAGCAGGAGGAAATCGACGGACCCGCGTTTGTGATGTTAGATATATCGGCAATCAGGGAATTTTTGCACATGAAAAAAGAGTTCGCGTTGCAACTCACAAAACATATAGACATGATAAGGTGGTATACAGTTAATTTTGAGGAGAATGTGGAATTGTAAATCCGGTAGGGTGTAAAAGAACTGAGTAGGTAGGCAGGCATTTGTTACTATGCAGCGACCGACCGTCATTAGAGTCTAGACTCGCGTATGGTTCGTTACTAAAAAATATGTTATTATATTTAAATAGCGAAATGTAACGTTGTGTTGAATGTTAAAATGATCTTGATTATGAAAGTGTTACAGTCGTATTGACAAATTAGCAAATAGATTTAGTTTCTAATCATCATGTCAGGGTTTTTATAATCAACTTGTATATTCTATTCATTATCTAGTCCACAATAAACAATTGTTCCATTGAAAAGTGTATTTTAGTAGGTTATAATTTAAAACAACCAAAAAAAAATTATTTGTTGCGAAATTTTTTGCAAATCAAACTGCAGATTCTGTATAATAGCGACTTTGGCTTTTCGTTGTTTTCTTCACTAGAGAAATCCTCGTCCAAGTAGATATCTTTCTTTGCGAATGAGATCTTCACTGGGATTTCTCTTTCAGGATCTGGATTGTCGTTTTGCTGGCTATCGTAGTTCTCGACTTTCATCCTCTTGACAGCCAGCTTCTTCAAGTTATCAGCGGACGCGGCGGGGCTCATGGTCATATTCTCGCTCGGCTTTCTAATGTTTATTTCAGAAAATAGGGGTTTTTTGTCCCGTGTTACGTGTACGTTAGGTTCGCTCAGTATTAAAAGGTGGAATAGCTCCTCGATTTTGTCAGATTTTCCTTTGGGCGAGTCTTCGTCCAACGTAGAATCGGTGTGGTAGTTTTCGTTTATGTAAGCATCTAAGAGACTCGAGTTTGTTTCGGCAGTAAGAAGCGTATCGGGAGCAGTAGTATCGACGTCTGCAGAGACGGTGCTGTCGACTGTAGTGCAGGTGCCCGAAGATAAAATGTGCTCAAACATATCTCTGATGAAATCCTCCATGTCTTCAACGGAACTCTGAGTGTTTTTTGCAATAATTTCTTGAAACCTTTTCCTATAAACTTCGATGTCCCGCATACTTGCATGAAAGTTATCGAAAATCTTTTCAACTGTAGTTTTGAAGAATTTAATGTTAGACTCGAGACTACCTAGGGAACTATCAGTTTGTAGCTCCTGAGATATATTGCCATAGATTCTGGTCTCAATTTTTTCCAAATCTGAGTTAGTCAATGAACCTTTCGCCACTATCCCAGTATTATTGGAATCTTTGACTGGTACTTCATCGTGTTCATATCTTTTATAATATTCTCCTGGGTTTAAACACTGCTCTTGATTTTGGTCGTTACTGCAACTGGTCGACAGGGCTATGTCAAAATCGGATTTTGAATAAATTTCGAATCTTGTGGAGGAAGATTTAGCAGTTCCTTGATAATGTAAACTGTGATGGCTTTTCAACATTCGTTCAGCTGTAACAAAAAGTAGGATATTTCACAGCTATACCTACTACTACTGTAGTCGGCTCGCACCGTGTATCGGCCCACTAGTGAACACTACCCTTCACAACGCTTGGTAGGCGGATTGGTGTACCCAGTAGATGTTTTAAAATTAAAATACATAATATAGACGGAAGCTGATGCCCTTCCTCTGCCTGGTAGGTTCCTTACCTCTTAGACATCCACCCACGGGCTTAGTTGGAGGTGTCGATTCTTACGCCACAATCGCCACGGCTAGTTAGCACTAAGTACGTTATCTGATGATAACATTACAAAGACGGTAGGCCAGGATGCATAACGTCTAAACTAAATTCTAGCGTAGGTACCTAGGTACTACTAAATTCCTATCAAGTACCTATTTAATGTATAGCGCTAAAGAGAAATAAATTAATATGAAAATTCACGCTCTGTAGCAGTTAGCAGGCTTACCCATGATCCTGTAATGGTTCCAAAAATGTGTAAGAAATTCAGATTGACAGATCTAACCTAATCGGATAACTTTGGTTTCGTCTACCTACTACATGTATGTTTGTGATATCAAAATATAGTAATGATTAATATACAACCAGCATTTCGTCAAGACAATTTTCCAATATTTACTGATTGACGATGTCAGAAATCTCTGACAGTCTCTCATCCTACTAATACCTATTATAAATGTGAAAGTTTGTATGGATGGATGTATGGATATTTGTTACTCTTTCACGCAAAAACTACTGAACCGATTAGGCTGAAATTTGGTATGGGTGTAGTTTGGGACAAGGAATAACATTTAGGCTATTTTTTATCCCGATAAAACGCGGGTAAAGGCGCGGGCAGCAGCTAGTAGTGTATAAATGATTTTTGGACATGACTGGTACCTACAATATTTCTCCAAACAAGATAAAGAGATCCGAGATATAGAGCCTTCTTCTTCTTCTTCCTGCCCTTATCCCACACTACAACTTATGGGGTCGGCACAACATGTATTTTTCTTCTACTCTCCTCTATCAGCCGTCATCTCTGTACATGAACACCTTTCTTAAGCATGTCCTTTCTCACACAATCCATTTATCTGTTCTTCGGTCTTCATCTCCTCTTTCTTTCCGTCCACATCTAAAACGCTCTTCTCGTCACATGACATAGAATAAGTTATAGAGACTAAAGTTTGAATTTCCCGGCACTAAGAAAAATATCGTGATTTTGAACGAAAAAGATCGGACTTTGAAAATTTGTTGTTTATGGTTGATAGCGAGAGAACTATATGAACACAATAAGAGTGAGGGAAATGGACAATAACATGACCATGAAAGAGGTTGTCTATGGTGTCAGACCATTGAACCGTCAACTGCCGAACGAACGACAGCGAGCAAGCGACTCTGAGGCCCCGCCTTACAAACCGATAATTTTATTATTTCTGTTGGTTTTCGCGATGATAGTTATATAGAGCATCCTTTTAGGTAATTCGTTAACTTATAATACAATAATTGTACTGTTGGTCAACGCGTAAAGTGTTCATTTTAGCTGTGGAATGTAAAATATCGATTTGCCGTGTATGGCTACAAATTGTGATATTGTGCGGTTTTCTCGTGTTTTGTGGTGTTGAAAACGTGTTTTTATTAGAGCTCAGGGCTCTATCATAAATTATTTCATACAAAAACAACATTTTGTGTCATAAAAATCCTGAACATTTGTGATTTTGTTGTTACTATTTTTAGTGGGTGTTGTCATTGTGGTCCAAGCTTTATTCGGATTAGGTCATCGTGGACATGTGTGGCGGAATAATGGGATTCAAAATCTAAAGTGGTCTTATTGGTTTCTTGTTAGATATACGAGTTCAACCCAAAGGAACCATGGGGCCGAGCAGAGTGATATGTTTCGCCGCCCTGGTCTGCCAGGCGGCGGCGCTATGTAAGTACCAGTTACATATTTATATATTTATCGTAATGCAGTATGTACATAGTTCATTCAACCTTTTCTTTCTGCTCTATTGACTAGTAAGGTCTTATAAATGTGACACAAACAAAATCCTTCACTCCTGTCGTTGTTAGGTATATACACACCAGATCTTTTTATCAGTCACAACATGCTAGTATTACTTGTTCAGAAACATGAAAATTAAAAATGACTAAAATATTATTCAATACGAAAAAAGAAATCCCATCCCATTGCATCCCCAAGCCACTGAATAAATAGGGCTCTAATTTTGCATAGATCTAGAACTAACCTAGATTACGATAAGCAAATTTTTATCCCAGATTACTGGATGTAAAGCCGCAGTAGTTTGTCACTAATAAAGCCCTTTTTTTCTAAAACTAGCATTGTAAAGCTTTCCAAATCGGTTTTTCCAATTGGTTTGCATTGTAACACAACATGTCGTAAAACCACTTGTAATCCCTTAAAAACTCAACAGTCTTGAAACAGTTACAGTCAGACCATTAAACCATTAAAATTTAAATTCTCTCTGTTAACTGTAAAATCTAGATTCCAATGTAATTGTTTGATCAAGGTAATTACAATGATTGGTTTGTCCTTGCTGAGATGTAGAGATTTTGATGACATATTTAGCTATGACATAAACAACACCAGTTAGTCACCTGTAGAGTTTTGTCATCTCCATTAATGACTCCAAAATCTATAGGATGTTGTCCTGTCATTCAAGTTATACAACTGACAGTTATTTAAAAAATGCTTAGCAAAGAGTATATAATACCCCCAGTATTATATACTCTTTGCTAAGCATTTTTTAAGGTTACATTAAAAAGTTTATAATAAAGGTAGTTGTTAAATTTTCTAATGTTCTTATTTTTTTTTATATAAGATCCTTCTACGGAGTTTTAGAAAACATTTAAGAAAAAGATGAATGAAATCGGTAAAGCGGTTCTCAAGTTATAGCGGGACCAGGAGAAATAGGCGTTCATTTTTTATATATAGATTTCAATCATCTGGTACCCATAACACGAGCTCTGCTCAGCTTGGGGCTAGATGATGATGTGTGGATTGTCCCGCATTATTTTTTTAGTTTATTTAAAACCTGATCAGAAATAAACAGTTTAGGATAAACAGTAAAGCATTATTATTGCAAAGAGCTTCTTGATAACAACTACTCATTTGTAACCAACAAAGCCTACATAGCTAAAAGAAAATACATTTAGACATATATAGAATAGATAGAAAACGCTTTATTGCACTCTTAACAAAACAAATCACAAATACTTAATTTGATACAAAAAATTTGACAATTGGCGGTCTTATCGCTCACGAGAGATCTCTACCAGACGACCTTGACATAGGTACTTAAAATAACTTCTGTTTAGGCTACTGAAAACATGTTTTTTTCAATGTTCTTTATCTATCCCTCTGGTGAGATAATGAGACATTACCAGCTTCATCAGCTTCACTTTGATGTTCAATGTATGAAAACTTCTGTCAAAGATGTCAATTATAATGTAACTGCCTGGCTATCTTTTTTAAGAACAGATGCCTCACTTATATGTACCTAACTTGAATTTCGTTTGCACAGTGACATCACCACCAAAAATGGTAAAGCAGCCCACACAGGAAGAAATCCTTTTTCAAGTGGCAGTGGCCTCCGAGGTAGACAAGCCCTTCATCATTGAGTGTGAGGCTGAAGGAGAACCAGCACCTAAGTGAGTTATCTACATCTCATCATCATCAGCCTATATAAGTGATAAGTTCTTATAAAAATAAGTTAAAAATAAATTACCCATTAGCCAATTCTATGGCTAGATTTTAATTATACTCTGGTGTATTTAACATTAATCTAAAAATGTGTATAGTATACACATTTTTAGATTAATGTAAATATAGGAAAAAAAATATCAGCCTGTATTTAGTCCACTACTGGACATAGGCCTCCCCTAATGAGTGCCATAGTGCCTTGTCTTCAGCCTGCCGCATCCAGCATCTTGCTGCAGTCTTTCTCATATTGTCATCCCACCTGGCCGAGGGTGTCGTACACTACGTTTACCGAGTCGCTATCGTATCTCCGTCTTTTATCATTTATCATATTAATCTCATTTGTTTGTAATAGAGGTAATATTCAGAACTGTTCGGAACCCATAAAATATTTCTCTAACAGAGATAGCTTCATCATTCCGTATATAGTGTGAAGGCTATGTTTATTCTGGTTACAAGCTAGCAATGGAACAAGTCGCGAGTAAATGCTAGCAATGGAACAGCATGAGTTATTTTGTTAAAGGTTTTTTATAGCGTAATTTATATAAAAAAAAATATATTTCAATATAATATACTTACATTTATATAAAATATGAAATAATATCCAAAATTTTATTTTAATCATTATAATATGTCCCGTCGAATTCGATTTTTCTTAAGGTTTTTGCTAGCCTCACACTGGGAGCAATTGGTAGCGCATCCGTACTGAGGGAGGGTTGCTGGTTCAAGTCCCGTCGCAGTCTAAAAATTTTGGGATCTTATTTAAAATTTCTTTGAGGTATATAATATTATCACAAAGAAAGATCAACCATAATATTCCTTATTGTGTTTATTGTTACAAGCTACTTAGATAGGTCATCATTTTGCCTAGACTAAAAGTCTGCCTACCCATACCAAAAGGCCGCTAACGTTGCCATGTATTGCTAAAACTGGTGAAATGAATCTTCACCCAAACTTGAACTTTTGACGGCGTTATGATGATATAAAAACTTGGCTCGAAAACGCCTGCTGGCTTCCGGCGGGGCATTAAATGTAAATTGATACTGGCATATGTTTCTATAAGTTAATTATATGTTTATAATGAGTCCTTTCCCTGTATGCGTAAGTGAGCTTAACACTTTAGTTATATGTAAGTGCCTCAGTTACAAAGTTCCTCTTTGGTTTTAAAATACATATATGGGTGCTAAAATCCATTAAGACTGCAGCTAAAATGCAAAAGTGTAAATACCTATTGAAATACTTCGTAATAAAGATTTATCCCATTTTGGATAAAAGACGTAACTTTCTACTGATAAATTATAATTATGAACGAAATGTGTTGGCATCATATTTGAAAAAATATATAAGTGCTAGATCATGAATAACATCAGCGAGTTACTTTTAACGTAAAAAAAACGCTTGCGAAGCCGAGGGCAGAATCTAGTTTTTCATACTCGTACATAAATGTTGGTATTATCTACCTATTTTTATCTGTATTCCTCTAATAAAATCTCAAGTCTCCCAGAATCCCGTAACTGATGATTCAATTCTATTTTACTTACGATCAATATCCTGCTCATTATTTGCCAATAACAACTAATATTCTATTCGCATTCATTCTTATAAAATAGCAAACAAATAATATGAATAATTCATTCAGTGAATCAACCTTGCTACTGGTTCGAGTCATCTGGAGGGGCGCCGCCGCCACCATTATGTCATTCAGTGAATATAAACTCTTATTAGCATACTATAGGTACTTACTGATAATGATGGCTCTCATAGCTTTTCTTTAAGAAACGGAGAGGATTGGTTGAGAGTGAGGTTGGAGAGGACTTTCCCCTATTTTCCCTGTTTTTAGTCATCTCGGTTTAAATAAAGATTTTTTCTAACAGTAAATAGTTGTTTATTAAATCCCTATTGCTATGTAGTGACTTTCTTTCTCAACATATGTCTGAGCCCTCTCAGGTTGACATTATCTACACTGACTATAGTAAATGCTTCGACCGTATAGACCACTTGATTCTTATGCAAAAATTGCAAAGAATAGGTATCCGCGGCAACTTATTTCGGTGGTTCTCGTCGTACGTTCACAACCGCTGTCAGACTGTCGTACTCAGTGGGTACTCATCTTCGCCGATGAGCGTTCCTTCTGGTGTCCCACAAGGTTCCTTACTCGGTCCTTTGCTTTTTACAATAATGGTCAATGATATTTCATCATGTTTCAATCACTCAAAAATTCTGCTATATGCTGATGACATGAAAATCCTTTACCCTGTCAAAGACGCAGACGATGCGGCCCGCCTCCAAGATGACCTAGGCCGACTACAAAACTATTGTACACTCAACAAGCTCGACTTAAATGTTTCTAAATGCTACGTCTGTTCTTTTACTCGGAAACCTAATGTACTTAAATTTAATTATTCACTACAAAACCTACAATTAACAAGGGTAGCTAAGATAAAAGATCTGGGCGTTACGTTTGACAGCAAACTCTTATTTGACGAACACATTAATTCAATAGTCTGCAAGGCATCGAAAGCACTCGGTTTCATCCTTAGAATGTCCCGCGATTTCTCAAGTGTAAAAACTTTTAAGATACTCTACTGTTCTTATGTGCGCAGCCACTTGGAGTACGGTTCGCAGGTATGGAACCCTAGGTATGACATGTATATCTCTCGCTTGGAGGGCATACAGAAAAGATTCCTGCGTTATGTGCAATTTCGCGCAAAAATCTTCTTGCCCGATTATTATACGAGATGTCGCAAATTTCATTTCTTGCCTCTCCAGGAACGACGAGCCATAGCGGATCTAAGTTATCTATCTCGCATAGTTAATAGCAAAGTAGATTGCACAGAGCTGCTGACACAGATCGGCCTAAATACCAACTTTAGAACCCATAGATACCCTAAAACTTTTCATCTTCCTACATGTAAAACCAACTACAGGCAGAACACATTTTTGATAAGGTCATGCAGATGTTTTAACGTTCTTTCCAAAGAGATTGATATGGATATTTTCTTTAATACTCCCACTAAACTAAAAAGAATATTGAGTGATAGATTTTTTGGTACATTTGATTATATTCCTTCTTATGTCATTTAATAACCAAAACTTGGTAGAAATTTCTCACCTATCTGTAATCCAATTTTTAGATAAGTAGTAACAATTTATACATCAGTAGTCGTCCTGTAACTTTGTAGTTTATCATTATCAGTCGCTTTCTGTGGAAATTTTTAATTAGCCTTCTGTATTTTATTACGAACCTACTCAATAAGTTAGCTGTTAATTTCCCGAACATTGTTAAAATAAAATAAATAAAATAAATCCCGCTATGCGTGTGCCACCTGTACATAACAGAAAGTATAGCTTGAGACAGTATTCGCGATGATTGTCTTTTTTGACTTTTAGTATCATGTCAAGATAGCACTCTATGTGCTTCGTATCTTCACGGGATGAGTAATTAACTGACTAATAAATGACGCAGCTTTATATTAAAAGCTGTTGATTATTACACCAAAATTTTGTAATATAATTACACGAAAATGTTGTCATGTCTTCAAAGCTGACCTTTATAAGAAAACGTAGACATATCGTGCCTAGTTGGTTTTTTAATCTTATGATTTTGTGATTTATTGTTTAAAAGCGGGATCACTTTCGTATCACATTCAATACGATTTAGACGGAAATAATAGTGAAAACAAAGTCAGACGACCTTAGTGACGCAGCAGGCGAGGGTCTGCATACGACGCCAGGTGGTTGCGGGTTTGATTGGTTTGATTGCCATCCCGGGACCAATATTTGTAAGATCAGCAGGCATTTGTTCCAGGTCTGGAAGTTTGCTATGTATAAAAAATATCTGCGTATTAAATGTATCAGTTATCTTGTACTCTTAACACACGCTCTGCTTAGCTCGGGCTTGGTGATGCTGTGTGGATTGTCCACACATCAATATTGTTTAATTTAAACCTCAGTTTAATTTAATTCTCACTTGACAAGGTCTTACGTTCAATGTTAACAATTTACTTGCACAACACCTTTTAGTGAGAAATATTTATTGCTCACAGTTCATTCAGCATGCGACAGACGATCGTTCGTTGATAAAAACTTGCGAATTTCCCAGTGCAACTTCGTAGTTCCTACAAAGTCGAAAATTCTTCGCCAATGGACTGCAAGTCCGGACTAAATCGATATTTCACAGTGGTACTACTTTCCTGCAAATCGCTACACCTGTGCAAACAGAAAGGATCCTATGAAATATTAGCGTGGAGGCATGCCGTTTTAAACTCTAGTTTGGCACGTTTGCTATTCAAGAGTAGTTTACCTAAATGCTAAGATGTGAGACAATAAACTGTGTACGTGTGGAGTTTGCTAATACCTTGCGAACTAGAGATGATTCCGCTATTCAATAACTAACTCAGTACCTGTTAGCATGGTCCTAAAATATCTAACGGTATCCGCATACCGCTAGGGAATAACTGTGCAAAGCGAGCATCGTGCCTAACCAACCGTGAGCCATAACTACCCAACGCTTCAATACCTATACTTACCTAACTATCATCTACACATAGGTAGTAGCGGACCGTTCACCCGTAAAGTTATTATTGTACAAGTATTTGGTATTTCTAACCAAATCGGTTAGAACTGTATTGGGTAGAAATCAGGACAGGTATAGATTATTGTAACGTTATTGGGTACCAGTTGGCACTAGCGGTATTGAAACAAAATACCCAACTAATAACCGGTAGCCAAAATATCCAATAACTCCCATCCTTATTGCGAACAGTGGATATGTATCGAACATACGTTTCTCTCAATTGGTTTCTCAATAATATAAATATGTCCATCACATCACCTAAGACACCAACCATGGTAGTCTTTAGTATGTTCCGAGTACATTTCAGTCATGAAAGGGTTCTTCAGTGCCTTTAAAATCTCAATCAGCAATGAAATTACCTGCCTTCATTGAGATTCCAGAAGCATACCACAAATAAATGTACCTGCAATTAAGATCAAGAGGGGGCGCTCGATTGAAACCCTCAGAACGTACAGAGTACAGACAGGGTATTTGTTCAGATGGAAGAGTATTGGGTACATACTCTCGGAAAATTGGTAGAACTCGATTATTTCTTTTGTGCGATCGGCGGCGTACAAGCCCGTTGAAATATTGCAAATCAATCATCTAACATAAGATGCCTACTTTTCCTGATCTCTGATTATTTATGGCGGGAAATCTAGACGATACTGTGTGAAGTATAAGCATTACTTTTAATTAATAACTGCTTTGGATATGCTTTGTTTGCGCACTTGTTTATTTTGGATACTACCTCTCTTTCAAAAATATTGACCGGTCCGCCAGTAACCAGTTTAAATTCTGGCAAAGTTCAAGATCTGCAATCTGGAGCATTGGAGCACCCATTAAAGCTTATATAACATACATGCATACCTACTTGTCGTATGCACGTCCTACTTGGCATTGGTCGGAAGTTATGCGCAAAGTGGCCGACGATGGCGTCTCGGCCGGTATTCAAATGGTTTAGTTTAGTTGTTGTTAATTGTAATGCATTTCACGTTCACTAGAGCTTTTAGCATTATCGTTCGTGCTTTTGTATAGAACCCTTTCTAAATTACACAGCCAAAATGCTGCCACAAAATCGTACAGAACACCTTAAAACAAACATCCCAAAAAAATATTTATCAGTAATTTAAGCGACTTCAGAAATGGTGTAAAAACGGGGCATTTAATATATTAGTAAGTAATAACTTGTGAGATCTATTTAACATTTTATATAAATATAAGGATACACAATACAAAAACTGAAACATAAATTTAGTAGATGATGTCACCCCCACTGTCATTGTACGAAAATTTCATTTATTTATTTATTTATTGAGCAACTAATACGATTTTACTTAACCAATTACATTAGTTACTTAAATATATATATGTATTTAAAATATCATGTATGTATTTAATATCATTCTCCTACTCCATTGGCTTATCTACCCAGTAGATTTTGGTTTCGGATATAAGACTCAGGCTTATTTGTTATTGTAACAGTATTCTTGATTTTAGTACTCCTGGCTGTGTTTCCAGTACTGTTTGTCTGATAAGATAACAGTTACGAACCGGTGCTGGTGAACTTAACCGACGGCAACCATCACTTTGTTACTAGCTTTTAAAAAGAAAATATATAAAAGAAAATAAAATAAGCCTGAGTCTTATATCCGAAACCAAAATCTACTGGGTAGATAAGCCAATGGAGTAGGAGAATGATATTAAATACATACATGATATTTTAAATACATATATATATATTTAAGTAACTAATGTAATTGGTTAAGTAAAATCGTATTAGTTGCTCAATAAATAAATAAATAAATGAAATTTTCGTACAATGACAGTGGGGGTGACATCATCTACTAAATTTATGTTTCAGTTTTTGTATTGTGTATCCTTATATTTATATAAAATGTTAAATAGATCTCACAAGTTATTACTTACTAATATATTAAATGCCCCGTTTTTACACCATTTCTGAAGTCGCTTAAATTACTGATAAATATCAAGAATACATTTTTCTTGGATTTCTAAAGCACGGTGATTTTATTCATCACTAGTTTTAAAAAAACAATCAATAAAACACACAAAAGTTTCTTGTCGCCACATGAAGTTTAACTAAGATTTTTCGGAATTTTTTGCATGACACAACATGTGGACCGGCGCTAGACACCCATCTTGCTTTAACATGAACGCATTTCAAAAGGTTAAAACAAGATAGAAACATAAACTAACGTGAACTTGAGCGTGAAGTGAGTGCCAGACGACAGGCCCGAAATGGACCTCCGCACTGTTGACGGATATTTAATAGCGATAAAATATTTAACGTTAGTTGGCGAAATGTTGTTAAAATGCGATTCCGTTCAATCGATCTGTTTATTGGGTTGTAACTTCCGTTTCCAATTTCTCTGCTATATCTAAATCCAGTCTTGATGTCCATTGTTCGAGTCCGTTATCTTTCTACACTTCCGGCAAACGGTACCTGATGTACCTGGTACCTGAGATATTTTAAGAAATTCTTGCGAAAACTTAAGCGTTATATGCATTGAGTTGCAATATTGATTCTGTGGTGACTTGTCTTCAGTTTATCATGCAAAGTTTTAAAAGTACCTATCTTTCTTATTCTTCAGACTCGATCATAGTTAGTGACGGTAAGAGAATTAACGCATTTCGCCTTTTAATAGATTTTAAAATAAGGGTCTATGTTCGGCTGTATGTATGTTTTTTTTACGTAGGTATGTTCGACGCTTTCTCCGACAATTATGGACCGAATTTGCTTCCTTCAGATCTGCTTGAGATCCCGCAGTGGTCCCATAAAAATGTTTTTCCCTGGGAATTACTTTTAATTTCGCAAAACTTAAAAACAGTGTAAAATTAAGGGATTCGTAGTTTTTCTTTGATTCAAGGTTTTTTAGTTGTTTTCAAAACAATCAAATTATTAGTTTGTATATTCTCTATATTGTCAAATGTAAACATAAATTCTGTCCACAGATACCGATGGATAAAGAACGGCAAGCCATTCGAATACACGAGCTACGACAACCGTATCTCTCAGCAGTCCGGGCGAGGCACGCTCGTCATCAGCAAGCCTCGCGACGAGGACCTCGGACAGTACCAGTGCCTCGCCTTCAACGAATGGGGCACAGCCGCCTCCAACTCCGTCTTCGTACGCCGAGCAGAACTTAACTCCTTCAAAGAAACAGAGGGCCAGCAACTCGTCCAAGCTGACGAGGGAAAGCCGTTCAAACTCACCTGCGAACCGCCGGACGGGCACCCCAAACCAAAAGTCTACTGGATGTTGCAAGGCGACCAGGGACAACTCCGGACCATCAACAACTCGCGAATGACGCTCGACCCTGAAGGCAACCTGTGGTTCTCGAATGTTACGCAATCCGACGCCAGCTCCGACTTCGCGTACATCTGTACCGCTAACTCCATCTTCAGGAATGAGTACAAGTTCGGTAACAAAATTTACTTGCAAGTGACGCACACCGGGATCTCTCCGACGTTGAATAGGAACGAGCCTGTGCGCCAGTACACCACTAGGAAGGTCGAGAAAGCGTTAAAGGGGAAAAGAGTGGAACTTTACTGCATTTATGGCGGGACGTGAGTATTTATTTATCTCTTGAGATACTTTTTACCCATATAAAACTACTTTTAGTTGAGACAAAATACTTTCCTTTTGATCAACTTTCCAGGCTGTTCGTTACCAATGTTTATTTTCCATCAAAAATGATATCATCTCATCATTGTAGTTATTGATCTATGAAGAAAGGATAACATTACTCATTGAAGCGCAAAAACGGAACGTATTTATTTCTAGGGCTTTTCTCGTCGCAATGGTAGAGAAAGTACCCTGACCGAGAATCCAGCTTTTCCTAGTAACTTAGAAAATTACCGTACTTGCTCTCAAATTACACTCAATGTGAAGGTATTTATTATACGAGTGTCATGCAATCGATGTCGGATAAAAATACAAAAAGAGTACCTACCACTTAATGTTATAGAACATTATTGTTGACCTAGATATGTTTAAATCAATATCTGAACGCACTAATACTCTCAACTGGTATTTTAATAACCATAGACAAAAACGTTCATTTGTTAACGTGACCGATTTTTGTTCTGGCAGACCTTTGCCTCAAATTATATGGAAGAAGAACGGTCGGACCATACAATCCACGCAAGATATAACCCAGGACAACTATGGCAAAACCCTGGTTATAAAAAAACCGACGTATGAAGACGAGGGCACTTACACCTGTGACGTCAGCAACGGAGTCGGCACAGCCAAGTCTTACTCCATCACGCTCAATATTGAAGGTAAGATTTTACTTTCATTTGTAAATAAATAACTAATTCATGTATTTATTAAATAGGAAATAAGGTGAACTGGGGTGATTGAGACTATAAAATAATATATTTATTCTTTCATTCTAACGGTTTGTGATGAGCACACCATCCATTGGTGGACAGAGAAATAGGTGCTTACATTAGTTTTATATACCTAGGGTAATGTGTCTCTCTGTCTCTCTCTCGATATTTACGAATCTAGGTAGTAGGTAGACAGCTATAAGATGTAAAACGGAAGGTGCCAAAAACTTCACCCTATAGAAAGGCAAAGGAGCATAAAAATTATATCCTTTCAGAATAAGATTGCAAACCTCACCATGTTTGTTCAGAAAGCATTCCATTTTCTTAATACCCAGTGGTGCAATACTTATTTTCTCGGTATTCATTCAAATGCTTGCCAATTCCAATATCCTCGACTTTAATCTTCCAAGACTTTTGCGACGTCATTTCGTAAAGGGAGCAAGGATTTTCTTTTTCGCTTCTGGATGATTAATTTTACATTAAATCATGACAGCGTCCACGTCGTTATTTGAAAATAAATTTGCAAGCTTTTGCTGACATCATAACTTTATAGAGTTCCGTCATCTTTTGCACAAATTGGGATGATTCATCTCACGACCTTTCGTCATAAGTAAATAAATCAGTTCAAGGAACCATAAAACTCTGTCATCTTGAACCGATATCATACTTCGAATGCAATGATGCAGTCAGAGAAAGATCAAAGCCTTGTTAAATGTAAGGACAAATGTTCATCAAATATTAGAAGCTGATGTCAACAATTGTCGACGTTATTTGTTGCTATATAAGTATCATTATCCAACTAGACATTAATTTATTTTAGTATATGTATACGATATCTCCATGACAAGACTAATATAGCAATCGAAGTGATTGACGATCGTATAGAAGGTGAACAGCTGTTCAGTCTTTTCTATGCCATGGTTCTTGTTTTTTATTCGTTTCAATTCACAAATAGTTTCAGGTAAGTAATCATTATATGGGTATTATTTTCCGTTACTTTCCATTCCACTCATAGTGATTCTGACTGCCTCGTTTTTCTAGCGGTCAGCTTGTTCAACCGCTGACCTCATTATCATCATTGTCCTAGGTTCAAATCGCGGTTCGGGCAAAAATTGTTATAGGGGGAAATTCGGCTAGAAGGACATTATTGATTCAACGCAGTAACAGGCGACGATAAAAGATGTGGTGTGAGTCAAGCTTGTACGCCATCTCATCCCTGGGACTTCCACGTCGCATCCTAACATCGAAAGAACTCAGAATCTATAAATAATAGACATTGAAGTCGATCTCCCATTTCCAAGAAAGGCATGAACTGTTTCTATCTCACTAAAAGAGTTATCGAATAAGAATTTTCCTGTCTGTTTGTTTTCAGTGTTGTCTGACAGCAGCCCACTTGTGATTACTTATACACCGGGATACAAACTAACCACTATTGGGTAATAGGCACCTACACGGCACTGTCGTCCTGTCTTTTCTAGTTGTCTATTTTAGTCTAGGCTCAAGTGCTTCCATCCTTATTGAGAACCCAAGTCTACGTAAGCCGTATTTTTCATCTAGCTATACTGTTTAAAGACTGTTTTCCACTATAGCAGAGTGACGCGGAAATAACATACCATAATGTATCAAAGTAACCTATTAATTGGCCGGGACGGTCCCGGCGTGGTCGCATCGACCCCTTCAACTTAGCCCTCGGATGTCGTTCTCTGAGATGACTAAGGAAACGTACCAAGGGAAGGGAAGCAGCTCTTTTTCTGTGTCTCTCATATCCGCTGCGATCACCAATCCGCCTGCCAAGCAGAGATAAATAGATAATACTTTATTGCACACTTAACTGAGAAATAATTTACAAAATAATAATTAACGAATAAACTACAATGAGCGGTCTTATCGCACAAGAGCGATCTCTCCCACTCTACAATCTTGCAGAGCATATACATACATATAATATGGCAAAACCATCCTACTGGGGGAGGCATGTACAAGAGTCGTATGCACATAATGACATCGCATCGTACATTGCGTACATTGAAATTGAAGGAATGAATTTCACAAAATTTACGCATTCAATGACTAAGTGACGTAACTTTTATCTCTTGAAGATTGTTGTCTACACTTTGACAATAATCTTCGTGCTTGCTTGTCCTACTGATCTGCTAATCAGATGGTTTTGACACATCTTGCACCCTTTTGTTGCATACCGACCGGGGATTTATTATGTTTCTGACAACAGAAACTTTGAAATCTGCATACCTCGTCCGATTTGACAAAGGGCCATTGTGCCAAAACGAGCGCCGATTAACAATACACATAGGGCTGGGCGCCAAGTATATGGCTCTGTTACTGACCGATAGCATTTTAATAATGCATTATCATTTGATAGTCTGCATGAATCAGTCATAGTAAATAGAGAAACGGTAGTTTAACTGCCTATCATTGAATGAAATGGTAGATATATCTCCAAGGTGATTTAGTTTAGAGCCTAGGTATCTATCATCAGCTTATATTTGTATATTGCTGGACATCATAGCCTTTCCTAATGAGTGCCAAAGAGCCCTCCCTGTCTTTGGGTTGTCTTAGCATGGAGCTGCGCAATGAATAAATAAATATAAAGGAAACAAACTGCAATTTTCCAGCTATCAACGTATTTCTATTTCTGAAACTGGGTCGATCGTCTTGTCAGCTAGCAAAGTGTAAAGTTTTCCAAATTGATATCTAGTTCTGCACTACTTTTATTAAATCACGTCTCGAAACCAAGAAAGCCATAAAGCTACCCCGTAGTTAAAATATTCGTAGAGCTTTCTCGCTTTACAATAAACTTGCTCAATTCAGTTGCAACATTGAATAACAAGAGATGAAAGTGCACTACTGGTTCATCATTACTAGTTTGTCAATCCATATCCAACAGTTGTATTGTAACTATGATTAATGAGCAAGTAAACGTATATTGGTACTTCCGCGTCCTGTAAGGATATCAAACCTGTCCGCTGTCACTGATTTGAATAACCGTTGTGTTTAAATTCACTACTCGAAGAGAGAGTATCGCCGCCATTGTTTTTTTTAAGGCCTAGGAATAGACTTTGATCACAATCTCACCTGATGGAAAGTGACTATGTGGCCGACGGTGTATCACGAAGGTCTAGACTTGAAGATACCTATTCACTCTTGTCTTGAAGAGACCCAGATTGTAATTGGCAGGAAAAACAGAAGCACGCAACGAGTTCCAATCCATAGCGGTCCGAATGATGAAGGTGGAGGACTTAGTACGAGTGGATGGTATATCCACCAGATAAGGATGGTATTGTACCGTCCGTTTGCTTGATCTGGAGTGGAAGGGTGGGATCAGGTCATGAAGTTCCTGGGAGCATTCACCGAAATGTATCATATAAAAGATCGAGAGACAAGCAACCCTGCGGCGGTGTGTTTTGAGTTTTTGGTTTTAACTCGAGTTGTTCAGTTTAGGATACTCTTATACCTACTATTATAACCTATCATTACGAGTATAATAAATCATCATCATAACGGCAAACCTTTGCATCTTGCTTTTTCTCTATGCTATGCCGTTTCCGAATTAATAAGTGTGCGACAATTTTATAGCAGCGGTACAAAATACAACACAGCATAGCTGTCTTGAGAATACATTAGAACTTTGTTTCCTACGTCTGGATTTTTATTGGCGCTCTGCGAATCGAGTTGAATCAGACTATTTGATGGAGTGGTAAAAGAAAATAAAACTTTTTCAATTTCGCTGTCCGTCTGGTATAGATTCAAAGTTGCGATCATTGTATATTACCACTGTAATATTGACAATTCTTCCGATAAAATACATATAAGCGTAAAAAAGCACTTACCTGTTAACTTCATAATGGTTGAGCTTACTGCCAAAGAATTCTACCTTATTTCCAATTAAACAAACTCTTGCGATTTCTAGGAAACGTATCTCATTTACGATTATCGTAATGGATAAACATTACTATGTTTGTGTACATTGAAGGATTGATTGTGAGCGGGGATTGGAAACGCGGGATTCAAAGTCTTTGGGGGAGAAGCGAGGATTGAAGGCGTGATTCACCGGGAAACTTGGAATTTCCGCTTACTATGCTAAAAGTAATGTAGGTTGCGTGAAACGTTTTTTGTATTGAGTAGATGAGACAATGAGCTGGCAGCCCCGTAATCTGCCCGTAATACATATTGCTCTTGACGTTCCAACGTAACTAATATTATTAATGAGTTTATCTAGCTATTTGTGCCTTTGTCGATCATTTAAAAAAAATTCCATCGACGATTAGGGCTTTGCTAATAATAGTCAAAATATTATTATCTTTAAATGGATTTCCTAATTCAGGAAATCATAACAAAGCTTCCACCTCCTCGAAATTGTTATTGTAAGCTGCAATCCTTTTAGAATGCTTCCGTATTCTTTTCTCTTGAAAATTTGTGCCGATTAAAGTGGTCTTTAGATTCTTTGTTTGCTTTTTAATGTGGATACAAGTAGATATTCTCTGAGGTGAGCACCACCTATATCTTGAAGATGGCTTAAAATTAAAACATAGTTTACCATTACCGAATGATGAAATCCTCTTACCTAAACTTACACGTTTCAAGAAACTTTATGAAAAGTAATACTAAAATACCAAAAAAAGTTGTTGCCAAATGTGAAGCAGCGCGCTGTGACCGCCGACAAACCTTCTCTGGTTTATAGTGTCTTGTAAATAAGAATAGCATAAGTTATTGGTTAGTAAAGAATATACAAATACATAATAAAAATACTTATTTCCGATGCTTGCTTACAAATTATAATAATTTAGTACTAAGAGAACCCTAGATAAAACCTGTCTAGATAAAACTTAGGATTTAAGACGCTATGAAGTGAAAAGTGTAACTGTTATTTAAATATATCTATCTAATTTTATCAAACCTTTTCATTCGAAAATAAAGCGGTATAGTAAGTACAATGCTTTCACATGCTTCGGTTTATGGATTCTAAAAACAACCAGCCAATTTCCAGGAACGTTGTAACCGCACTGGTCGATGTTATGTGCTGCGTTCACTTCACTTCACAGTTCACATGAAAATTATAATTGCTGTTAAAGTGGTTTATTTTAATTTTCTTGTGTAAAGTGAAGTTGGTTGTTTTGGTAGAGTAGCAATATACTAACTAATAGGACGCCTAGGATTTGTATTGATAATCATCTATAAGCACCCATAACACAAGCTCTGCTTAGTTTGGGGCTATATGATGCTGTGTGGATTGTCCAGCATTATTTTTATTCTTACTTAATTTTACTTCTTCGTTCCCCTCCGCTTTGGATTTCGTCAGATCTTCGAAAATTATCTGATTCTCTCGCAGCATATTGTTCGTGCCAACTTTTAGGTTCGTAGATAATAAATAAACAGCTGTCGTCGATATGATCCTTCGATTGAATATTAAAATGGCCCGCAAGCCGACGCTCAAACGAAAAGCTCTATCACTACCTATGTAATAATCCGTCCAACTACGAAGCCCGATGTTTCCTTCAGAAACAGATAATAACGAAGGTCTTGTCGAGTGACGCAATGCACGCGTGTCACGCAAATAGCCGACCCGGTTCGCGGGCCCTTTATAGCGTCGTTAACTCACGCCTGAGCCCCGAGATGGCCAGGGTTCCGAAGGCAATGTTTGTACCTTTGAGCTTTGACATTGCTGTAGGGAGTCGAATTGATGTTGCGATGTGTCTTGTGCAATCGTTTTCGATGGCAAATAGTGAACGAACTCTTATTGATTTGCTCAGTTAGACAGAAACCACATCGTGACCTTGAAAAGTACCGTCCACATTATCTATCTCTACTACGGGCTATTAGATACGCCAAAGATTGACAACGATTTTGGAAAGAAAGATTAGAGAAAACAAAGAAAAAAAAAGAGAGAAAGTGCGAGTGTGACTCGCGCGCCCAAGGTTTCGAACTTATGTCAATTATACAAATATTAAAGGTACAATTTAAAAACATCGCTATCCAATGAATATCTAAAAACAGTAGGTAGATAATTTCAGGTAAATCGTTCTTAAGTTCATTTTAATATTTCAAAAAGTATGAAACATAGACTATTTAAAAAACTAACTTTACTAAACAATACTCACTCACATTTCATATCCTCAAATAAATAATCTTTTGCGAAAAAATTTAATTCATCATAAAAATTTGGGAATTGTATGAGATGAACAAATGATATGCAATTTCCTCTTAAGTACATAAAAAAAAATCAAGTGTTAATATTAAGATAGTAGAGACAGCTTTAACTCTAACATACATGTATTTCAGCCGCTCCATTCTTCACCGTGGAGCCAGAGATCCAGAACAAGGCTGAAGGCGAGACCGCGGAGATCAAGTGCGAGGCTAGCGGCACGCCTGAACCGAAGATCACCTGGATCCACAACGGGAAACCCATCGAACAGGCAGAGCCGAACCCAAGGAGACAGGTATGATTTACAAAGAAATTGTATGCGGCAGTATACATTCGCCGAGCCACCCCGAGTCAGACCGAACCCGAGTTTGTACTTGGTGCGCTCGTTTCTCCTTGGAGTCGTTCATATCACGAGCGAGTGAGTCGTCAGGAGAAGTCTCGGTACTGCCGGCCCAGTGCCGGCCGAGACGTCTCTTGACGCGAAATGTAGTAAGACAATAAAGTCAATCATCTGATTCGTATTAGGTTTTCATCACACATCAACATGCTATACTAGTCCACTGCTGCACATACGAGTAGGTCTCTCGCCTTTAAGCACCTTATTAGCTCTTATCATTAATTAAGGGGAAAATGCTATAATCTCACGCTGGGCAATGCGCATGCGGATTGGGGACTGTAGTTTGTTGGCGGGGCTGTTATTTAATGTATTCAATAAAGTCTCATCCTCAGAACTTACTGTTTTCTTAAAATTTTTGAATGAAACGAAACTGATTATGACGACATTTTTTTTTTTAACTTTTTTGAATGAAAAGATACTGATTATGATGACATTGGTTTTTTTTTATCTTTTTTGAATGAAAAGAAACTGATTGTGATGACCTAGAAATTATTATAAACTTTTTTGCATGAAAATAAACTGATTATGATGACATTGATTTTATTTTAAACTTCAATGACATCGAAATGTTTTCCCGTTGACTGAGCAGAATCAAAGCTTGAAGATAAACCTTTACGCTCTGTTGTAAAGTTCACTCCACATGCTAAGCTCTGCATCGGCAGGCAAGCTAATATTGATCTGATTCTTATAATAAAACTTTGTATTACATATGTCTCTAAAAATAACATTCGATAGCAGGGTATTAACCGTTGTAATTCAGGTCAGCTGATGCAAATTAAAATAACTTATTTACGCTTATGACATGGGGAGTTATGAATCACAATTAGTATCGTCAGAAAAGTAGGTTATTTTACATGAAATATATATCAAAAGCTTGTAACTGTGTGTCACGTTAAGGTACATAGTACTTCATCATCATCATCATCAGCCCGTACATGTCCACTGCTGAACATAGGCCTCCCCCAAACGAAGCCACGAATAGCGGTCCTGAGCCGCCTCCATCCAACGACTCCCGGCGACCGCTACGATGTCGTCGGTCCATCGAGTGGGAGGTCTTCCCACACTCCGTTTCGCATTCATTGCATCGCGGTAGCCATTCGAGAACCTTTATTCCCTTCCTTCTACGAGCTATATGGCCTGCCCATCGCCACTTCAGCCTGCTGATTCTGAGAGCTATGTCGGTAACTTTGGTTCTTCTACGAATTTCCGTATTCCAGACCCTATCGCGCAGAGAAACTCCATAGTACTTACTCGCTATCAAATTAAATTTAAGCCGTTTGATAGTGTAGGTAGGTTGTTTGAATGATTTTTGCATTACGAGAGCTCAAAGTTAAATAACGTCATTCGTGGACTGCCCGCGCGGGCTCGCCATTGTATGCACTTGATGAATCACCCTGACCGATCAGTTAACCATCCTTTCTTCTGATACATAAAATAAGTTTATATATGTATAAAAAATCTTTTAAATGCAAGCTTTTATATCATCTAGGACCAAAGTGCTTGGGAAGATAAACCCAACGAACCCAAACTCGACGTGGTTAAGTCGTTTCGTTTAGGAGTTCCTATCCTTCAGTTTCCATCAATAGACCAGCTCGATGGTACCATGACATTGCATTGTCACCAAACTTACATAAATATGCCAAATTTCAGCGCAATCAGTACTGACCAATAACTGGTCTAAAATTAAGTAAAAATGAGTTGCAAGATTTGACCCACACAAACATACATTGCAAGTTAAGTAAAAGCTTGTAACAAAGATAGATTTCACTCCATCCACGAATTTATTTTCTTTGCCTTACTGAAAGAATGTTTTTTTTTTTTTTAAATTACAGTTCAGGTACAGGTTTCCTGCGTTCCCGCACTAAGCAAAGCCTGTATCGCAAAGACCAGAAATTTGACGTAAAATAACATAATTTCGGACTAATTACTAGATATGAGCGAGCAAATTTAAATAAAAATAGACTTAATTAGGGAATTTACCAAGAATACAATTTATAATGCACATGTAATCTGTCAGCTCCAATCCAATATCGAAGCTGTCGTTTTAGTCTAGTCTAGATATATTCGCCTCACTATTCTTAAGAAGAAGCAGAGTCTATGAAATATTGCATTCTTTTATTCAGTCAAAATTATTGTCCCATTCGTCCCACCAGTGGGACGAAGATGGTGGGACGAACGGGATATCATGAAAAAGTGCGTGGACAGAGTAAATAGAAGCCGTAATTCCACTCCCATAGTCCATCCAAGTTAATCTATCAACATTTCCCCCTCCGCTCAGGTGACCTCCAACTCCATCGTTATCACGAACCTGGTGAAGAAGGACACGGGGAACTACGGCTGCAACGCCACCAGCTCCATCGGATATGTCTACAAGGATGTCTACGTCAACGTGCAATGTGAGTGCTACCATACAATACCTTATCTATCTTCCCATATCAGCGTTTTTACATCCACTGCTCAAGGTTTCAAACTCAAACAAGAGAGGTTTGGCCATAATTACAGGCAGGCGGATTGGTGATCGCAGTAGAGGTGTTAATAATACACAGAAGAAAGCTGCCGCCCGTCTGGTAGCTTCCATCCCTTAGACGGCTCTTACGACACCCACGGGATCAGTTTTAGGGCTCGATATTCTTACGCTGTGACCCCATGGCAATAAACCTATAAAAAAGAGTTTCCAATAAAAAAAATCCATCTTACCTCAGTACTCAATAGATGTCGGTGATCAACTGTGAATCTTTGAGCATTCTGATAAATAACAAATCCCCCTTAGCATTACGCGATTATGTTTTTTTTATTATCCAAAGTAATGGTAAACCCTATACAATTTCTTTAGATTGGCTGAAGTATTCTTTTACGACATAATTTACTTCAATTTCTTTAGACGACATTATTCATACAATGAACGTAATACTGTCGTTTTAAACATGAAAAATGTATTAAACTGATGTGTTCTTCCGTTCTCGGCGCCAGTTTTCTGAGCTACTTGCTGTGTACGCTACAAACTACCTTTACTACATCGTAATAAAGTTTATTATCATGTAGCAAGAGTAACGCTGAGTAGGTGACTAGATTTTACCTGCAACGTCACTTGTGAATAAAAGTAGCGTGTGTTTAAAGCAGAACTTTTTCAGTAGTGTACTTTTCGTCTGAGCCAGAGATCCGGGAGAGATTTTAATATCCAATCACGGAATTGCAAGAGTAACATCAATTTGTACACTGACTTTATAATTTTCGACGACCGATGTGGCGCAACGGGTGAAAGGGATAAATGTTTGTACGATCTGCAAATATCTGTCTCGAGTATTCTGGGTAGTATGTATATTATGTATAGTATCTATGTATAGTAAAAATGACTATCTATGTAATATATTGTATTAAGTATAATCAGTCATCTAGTACCCATAACACAAGCTGTAATTAGCTTGGGGCTAGATGATGCAGTGTGTATTGTCCAGCATTATTTATTATTTTAAGTGCATATAGAAATTTAATTACTACTTGCAATAAACAATTAATAATATTTTATTAAATTTAGCCTAGGTTTAAAAATAACTTGGCAATTTGAAATAGAATCCTTTAAAGCTTGCAAGTATGCGGGGCAATAAACTGGGTCAGCGGGTATCAGTGACATCATAGCGCAGTTTGCGGTTGGAAAAACGAAAGTTATTATAATTATTGCAGTTTGTTTTCATTTGATTAATAGTACTTCGCCAGCGAACGCGATTCCTGCAAAAGCTTGGGAGAGACTTTTGCCCGGCTGTCGAACAACATAGGTTAGAGAAAAAATAGTACTTCAAATTATGATACGGATTATATATAATATTGATTTGACACAAAACACCTCCAAAATGCAAGTACAGCGCGAGAGAAGGTGTGGGCTATTGTGGTATGAAAGTAAAAAAGCATCATCATATCAGCCCATACACGTCCACTGCTGGACAGGCCTCCCCCGTACAACGTCACAAATCGCGGTCCTGAGCCGACTCTCTCCGACTCCCTGCGACCGCTACGATGTCGTCGGTCCATCGAGTGGATGATCTCCTATGTAGGGGGGGTTTTGCCATAATCACCACGCTTGGCAGGCGGATTGGTGATCGCAGTGTTTGTGTTGAAAAATACTCAGAAGGAAGCTGCTGCCCTTCCTCTGGTAGGTTCCCTTAGTCGGCTCTTACGACATCCACGGGTTGAGTTGGAGGGGTCGATATTCGTACGCCGCGGCCCCACGGCCGTAAAAAAGCATTATGAAGATAAATGAAACTAAAATAACCAGTATCAAAAACGTAGAGTGAGCCAGTATAGTCAATATAAATTTACTTATCGAACGCTATCAAACATTTTTACAATCATCAAAAGGTTTTCTTACATCACAAATACTTGCGTTGCAGTATTCATATCATACCCAATCCATTTTACGAAATAACAATTCACGGATGAGTGAATATGTCTCCCTTTGCCCAAGTTTCGTCTTTTGAAGTAAAAGATCTCTGAGATCATGACAAAGCTAAGCATGTTCGGTTACCGCTTGCGGCGAATTGTATAGATTGAAAAAAGTGCTACATTGTGTTTTCGGAGCCTTGGTGAATGCTCTAAATTAGTAGTAGAGTAGATAAAATTAAATTGAAAGAGATTTGATTTGTTCAGAGATTCAGTTTACTTATGTATTGAAGAAAAGGAAAACCGAGTATTGGCGATGGATAGTCAGCTTACGTACGTATTTCGTGATAGGATATTTCCTGACCGTGTTCGAGTTCTCAATTCGGATATTCCAGTAACACGGCTCATTTCATCTCTCATTTCACCTCTCTACCCCGTTTCACCAACCATCGCTTTCCAATTAAGCCCTTTAATTTATGTACCCTCGCCGAGCTTTCACTAACGCCTAAAGCTTATGGAATGTTACCGTTTATATTGTAAGTTCATCCTATAAAATACCGCTCGGTCCCAGTTTAATAATAGAATTCTATTAGAAACGACAAAGCTCGACAGTCCGACCGCTAAACGCATAACTGTCACTCTCAGTTAAATATCACCTCAATGGGAAATGCACATTCAAGTGGGGTCAACTTTTCCTAGCAAATACACAACTTATATTCAGAAAGCTAAGGTTCAATATGTGTAAAATGGCTGATCGATGTACACGTTCGGTAAATAAAGTAATTCGTATAAACATACATGACCCAGAAAATGACATAGTTCGAACTTGAGTGGCCCTCAATGGGAATAGATCAAATGCTCGTAGCCCTGACCGGTTGAAATGCACCGACAATCGACAGATAGCTTTGAAAATTTAAAGATGAAGTGGATAAAGTACCCAATTGGATCCCATATCCAACTCGACTAACAAGGCAACTAACAGTGTTCAAGGTGAACGTGATAAATAAATATGCCGTCATCATAATGCCTGTGACAGTTTTACTAGTAGGCTACAAACCTAAGGCATGTTTGCCTAGTAACGCAAACAATAACTACAGGCCCTAAATAGTGTATGTTACTGGTTCAATTCAAGTACTTGCTTTAAATCGATAGAGACTAGAAAGATCAAACCACGTGGATCGCAAACCTTAAGTGATTCTATTCACAAGGTCATGTATTTGGCGTGCTCGAATTCATCTAAAAATATCCCGGGTTCTGTGACTGTGCATAAATAATTAGAAATGATAGTTATACCAATACACCATGACAATCCTAGATCTTTCAGTCAGCCAAATCCTATTGAACAGATGAGATTGTGATCAAACTAAAATCCATGTATAGACCCACCTTCGTCGTCTGAACTACCTAATACCTACTGAAATACCTGAATAACTAATCTTGCTATCAGGAACAGTAGGATAAGAGTCAGAAATGATGAAGACATTATAATTGGTTATAATTTGTGACATGTTTAACAACATTAGTCTGAACTCCACGGAAAATGGCTAGCACGCACATTTATAAAATTGAATGGCATTCGGAGAGCGATGATGTCATACAATACAGCATAATTCAACCGAATAACCGTTCATTGCCATAACAAAATACAAGTAACGGACCGGTTTTGGCGTATCCAAAAATGTCATACAATTTACCAAGAACTTCAGTATGATATAGTAATGCACATTTCTAAAATTCTATGACATAGACTTATAGACTTCATTTTGCTAAGAGCAATTCCATTTTGAACGGAGATTCGTCAAGCCGGTTTTTAGCAGTTGTAAAAAACATCAAATTGTTTAAATTATTATGAATAGAAATTTTAAAGTTGAATACTATTTCTTTCAGTTGTAAGTACATCTCTTTCGTAATAATTATCTAATTACCTCAACATAGTTGGAGCCAATTTTATGTAACTACTTCTTAAGTATGTGCTAAGGTGGTAAGATCATAAAATTAGCTTATTCTAAAATCTAGCTCGGTCGCCGTTATATCTATTTTGAACATTATTTATGTGACTGACCTTAACTAATGCTTTGAAAATTCCTGTTCTGTGTCTAGTTTTTTAATACCAATGGAATAACAAAATAAAATAATCTCGTATTTTTACATTTTTCAAATCTTATGCACTCTCCATAATTGCGGAAACACAGGTCAAGCTAAAAACCCTCATTCCATAACGCATAATAAAGTTGTTTTGTCACGGGATTACGTAGAAATTGCCCTGACCTAGTTATCACCCGGTCTGGAGCTAGATCGACCCGGGCCGAGTGCGTTCGCACTGTACTGCGTAACGTAGGAGCTCCTGAACTGTAACATTTTATAACAGGTCCTGCATTTATTAGTGACGTAGTTTATGTGATGAAAATATCTTTTGTCGGGTGGCTTTTTTAACAATTCGTGTAATTTGTGATGGGCTTCTATCTACTCACCCGTAAGCACTCACTGCTGAGTAGTCTCTTTTCCTCTATTGCACACAATTTTAAAAGTGAACAAATATGTATTTCATGTGCGCCGTCATCCACTTCTTCCTATTTTTTGAAAGAAAGATTATTAGGGCCTATAAATAATATTTGGTGTCCAATGAGTTTTTACAAATAGAGACGTTATACTCATTATAAAGAAATAAAAACGTGGCAATATTTTATTATAGCTACCTACATAGGACCTATGGAACTTTATTTCTAACACTTTGCAGGATAAAAGATCACAGAGATATATAGGACCCCGTTGTCAGAAAGAGATAAACATATGTTCACAGTTACATGAGCGGCTAGCTGTCTGACGGCCAATGACAGCCTATGACATCGCATAGACGCTAGCAGCTAGAGTGAACTGGGGTAAAAAGGGACCTACTCGTAGCATGCAGCATGAACAAAATAAACACGTATTTATAAGTTTTCGACAAAAAAAATCGTAACGTACTTTTCACTTTCCACAAAGTGTTGAGAAGAAATTGTCGAGTATGTCGTTGGGATCCATTCATCTTCTCGTCTACCTATGTTCTTGTCTACTCACACACAAGAACATACATAGGTAGAACGACTTACGCCCCGAACCGGCTCAAGGTCACGAACAAAATACTCAGCCCGACTGGGATAGACTGCGTATTCTGTTTTAATAGCCCGGCTTCACGCTCAAACATTTGTGCATGCTTGATTGCACAAACCAGTTTGCGCAAGCACGATGAACCCATCTTGCTTGCGCAAACTGTGTTTATCTATGCATGGTTGCACAAATATTTGAGCGTGTAGCCGGGTTTTAACGTCTAGCCGCGACCTTGAACCGGTCCGGGGCGGAAGTTTCCGCTCTACTTATGTTCTTGTCTACATGAAACATGGGTACAAGTAGCATATGGCTACTTGTACCCATGTTTCATTAATAAGTTCATCTGTCTAAAATAAAATGAAGTTAAGGTTGATAGCTAGGAAGGCGGATGTGCCATATCAACCCAACCTCCTCTGCGTCGTTCGAACTGACAACATCGCGCGCCCATTATCTCTTTCTCTCTGCCACTCACAAATGCAACGCACTAACTTGTCTCGTTCGTGTAGGTGGCAGAGCGGCAACAGCGTGGGAGAGATTTTTGAATAAAATAAAATTTATGATTTATCATTTTAAATAGATTAAACGCTACTTATAAATGAAAAGAATGGAAAGAAACATCCTACCCGCTTTTTACAGCCGTCCCAGTATAAGTACAAAATTTTCTGAACTCACAACATGGCATTTTGTTATTTTTTACGCATTACAAAAGCCCGACAGGCATATGTTCGGTTCGCGGCCGGACGCAGGGCCGACTGAGTTAACTCAAGCTAATTAGCTTGAGTTTATATTGCCACGCAGACCTCGGTAAAACGTATCTACCTCAGTTTATATAGAATAATCATTGTTGGTGTCATGATAACTTCACAAAGCCTATTTCACTTTCTGTTAGAATATTTTACACATCTGCGGTTCTTTTTGGTGGAAAGAAGTCTTTGTTAAGGGATTTAATAATATGCAATGAAAAGTAAATAATGAGATTTTCACACTCTATGCTCGAATAACGTACTTTGTACGTCATTTAACCAGAACGAAAGCAGAAAGCAGTTGACTGAAAAAGGTGAAATGCAAACAAATCGAATGAGATCTCTTACAATTGTATACAATTGTATACAATTGTATTCTTATTAGTGCAGCTCTCCTCGGTCAACAATTCCATTCATATTTTGATGTTCCAAATTCAACACCTTAGTCCTTAATTATGTAGAAATGAATAATGACATTGAATTTGGAACATCAAAATATATGTGAATTAGTTACCAAAGAGATCCGTAATTTTAGATTTTCTTCGAAATTCGAACTAACCTCTGTTCAGAAGAAAATCTAGTGCTGCGAAACATGTTACCTAACTTTTACTATTTTCTTGCTCAAAGTGTGAAAAGTAGAGAAGGTTTTCTCCTCTTGCATAAAGGCTTGTGAGTTATTCTAGAATTCTGAGTTACGCTCGTGACGTGAGACTCGTGCTCATATAGACCAGCGGCAAAGTGGCAACGGCAGAGGTAATCGTAGCCGTCGACAAATGACGCCAGCCGTTGACATTTGACGGCAGCCGTCGACTATCGACAGCAGCCGTCCACGCGACGACGGCTGCCGTTGGCGCGCATATGAGCACTTATAAAGATGTCGTTCGGTCAAGCGTGAAACGTTTGGCGCTTTATTGAATGTTCGTGTAAATCTAGTTAACTTCAAAATAAAGGCTATTCAACAATGACTAAATATCAAAACTACCGAGGGATTCATGTTTCCGTAGTCCCTCTACTTGAACGGCCTACGGAAACATGACTCTTCTAAAACAACACAACTTTCCTAAATACTTAAATAATGAGGACCTTCCTTTTTCGAAATTCCTACCCAAAGCTCTCATGTACAAACACTTTGGGTAAGAGATGCCCCAAAGTTATAAGTAGGCGGTGGTATAGATCTCTTTGAATACCATTTCTGCTATAACTTTGAGCCCCTCATCCATAAATTTATTTACTGGTACGGGTATTCATCGGCATATATCGTCCTTTACCTACAAAATAATTCAAGCGTAAAATAATAAGTTCATGTTTTAGTAACAACTACCTGCTTTTTGTTTATTTTATACTTCTGTACTCCGCCAAAGTCAAGATACAATGTTTGTAAATAAATACCCCATAATAATTAACATAAAAATAACTTTCTTGCTGTTGATTATTTAACAGAATTTACACTGCTGCTTGCTACTTGTCGAAAAGCTCTTTCCTGCAATCAAATATACATGTAATATGATCTGCAAATATTTGTTCCGGGTTTTCCGGGTGTTTTCTATGTATGATTAATTTGTGTGTAATATACTGTATTATGCATCAGTTCATCTAGTTCCCATAACACAAACTGCTTAGCTTGGGGCTAGATGATGCTCGCATTGGGCAATCCACACAGCATAGAATAGAAATATTCTTTATTGCACACCAAATATTAAAAATAATAAATGAGGAACACAAAAACAAATACAGATAACGTACAATGGGCGGCCTTATCGCTAAAAGCGATCTCTTCCAGGCATATTACCAGCATATTACCTAAAACTTTTAGTACAATGTCCAATTCCAAAAAAATTGTCACTAATACGTACCATTAGCCCTAGGTACCATGGGAGTTAGTATATCTATAACCCCTAACTCTATGCCCCTGGCTTCGTTCAATCTACTTGCTAAACCTTGCATCCATATTAGTAGTGCTATTACTTACAATCAGTTTACTTGAAGGGATTTCTCAGTGATGTGGCCTATCAGAATCCTAATCCGGGGCGCATAATGCAAGGAAATTTGCTGTCACGTAAACACACGGACTAATTAGCCAACCGATGCGAACACATTACGATAACTGTCAAAAACACGAATTAATGTTAGTGCACATATCAAAATTTATATTTCAAACTTAGTACAATTATTGTTTAGAAATTTAAAACAACAGAGTTTGGTGGGTATTCCTATGTTCAAATGCGAACGATATTGATATTTTCCAATTTTCCTATATTTTTATGCCGTGAAATGCCTAAAATAGGTAAGAACTTTTCTTTCACCTTAGAAATCATCTACCTACTATTTGGATTCCTCCTATATTGCCTTAAACTTTAAAAGTTCTTGCCATCCCCCTTTGTCTATGTTCTTTGCATCCGCTTCCGCTACGGAATAAATATAACAATAGAGAAACGAAAAAACAACAGACCCAAACGGTTAATAAAAGCGTATCGTTGCAAAAAGCTAAAGGAGCGCGTTACCGATGTCGCAATCGACCTCGGCATGCCAAGTAAGCCGCATCTCCAAATACGACAGATATAAACACGATGCAGCTGCAAAACCATTTGTATGGAAACATACGAGGGTTTGAAACGGCCGGTACCGCCTCTTTTGACCTTATTTCATTTATATGGTCGTTTTTCTATGTATAATAAAATATCTATCTATGTAATATATTGTATTATGTATATCAGTTATCTAGTACCCATAACACAAGCTCTGCTTAGCTTGGGTCTAGATAATGCTGTGTGAATTGTCCAACATTATTATTATTATTATATTTTATTCCATCATTGTGTACATTTGTAGGTCTTGTACCTAGATAATGTATAGGAGACACAATGTTACCCAAGCAGGGCGTGGCACTAGGTACCTACTGGGAGTGGGAGTGGACCGGGTTTGTAGAAGACTACTTAGGTTTCATGACAACATTTTTATTCAATAACGTAGTTTGCAGCTTTCAGGGGTAGTTTCAGGTATTCGGCGACGAAGTGCTGGAACAATATTCCACCCCCTATCCGCAATGCTAACACTAAGTATACATGTAAATTAAAGTTCAATTTTTTTTATTTCAAAAGCAAATAGGAGGTTTTCCCAAGCACTTCGTAGGCCAAAAATTTAATTACCGTCAGTTATCGTTATCACATTGCACTGTCCGACATGTATTTGTTTATATATAATTTTAATGTATTTGTATATTTATACATTCAACTTAACTTTAAAATTCATGATCACTACTTGCTACACAACCACAACAATTCATAGTTAAGTACACCTACACTGTCTTGCAACTCGTTTTTCTCGCTCTCGATCGGGTCTTGGCTGAAAATCAGTGTTTTTCCTTTTCGGCAAAAAAATTCACTGATCCATGGCCATTTTGTCACGCTGCAACACACAAAATTACCTGCACTTATCGTTCTACGCTACAAATAATAATAATTTAAGTTTTACCGCTTTGTAATTAGTTACCTAAGTATGTATATGTGTTTTATGTGACAAATAAATGATTTACTTACTTACTAGTTTAAGTTAAATAATAAAATATTATGCGGGTAGCAGTAGGTTTTGCCTTAAAAATTTATATCGAAAGCTGGACAGAACTGAATACGGCGGCTGTCTTCTAAACCTTGTTTGACTCGTAAGAGAGAAGATAGGTTAGGTAGGTACGCAAAATAGTCATCAGATATACAGGTGTTCGGCAGACTGTGTGCCATATTGTAACCGGGGGTAGGTGGAACCAAGTACTGGGCGGCTTTTTTAACCCTGGAAACCCCCTCGGCAATTTTTAAGTCTAATTTTTTTTCGAAAGTTTAAGTCGCGTCTATAAAACGAAGTGCAATAGTATGGTGATTATTTTTAATCCTCAAAAGCATCACTTTTTTGATAGAATTTTTAGCGTCGTGGCTTTTTCGACTCTCAACTCAGCTTTGTCGATGTTTTTCCTATATTTGAATAATATTTAAGAATAAACGCTTGTTTTGTTATGTATTTTATGAAGCTTTGACACATGTAGCATACCGTTGGAATGGCCATGAACTTGAGAAGTTTTCAGTGTATTGGAAGATCAGAGACACATATTTTTTTTATTCAATCCAAAGTTGAACTCTCAGTTTTTAATTTTTTCTTTTTAACACCTACCCCCAGTTACCAGGCACACGGTCTGCCGAACATATATATATGTATGTAATGAGGTATATGGGATTTTTTTTCTACAGACGTCTCTACCACTCATATGGAAATAAATTAACATATTTCTCGAAATTCGCAATACAAACGAACAAAATAAACCTACACTGCACCGATTCGCTCCGTGAGTCGCCATCCTAAAACGATAGCGTGACGTCAGCGATATACCTGAGCTCCCCTATATCTGAGGTGTGGCTGTCCCTATAATTGCTTTTCCAACACAGATATGTGAGCTTTTGATGGGATTGCATGACCAGCCAGCTGGGCCACAGAACAATAGTACTGGAGTTGTGAACTCTACGTTATCTCTACATAATAGTAATAAGGCTGCGATATCATTGTTTTTATCAATAGATTTTACTTTTTATACAATTGTCGCGTGCTGGCTATATTTAATTCGTTTAAAAAAGGTAAGGTAGATCCTAGAGCTGAAATGAAATTATATAGTTTTCTCTCCTTGTTGAGCTTGGAAGGGTTCTCTACCGTAGACTGGCTAACTGACCTACTGTACTATGTCCAGACAACAATAATCGTGTGCTAAATAATAAACCTCTGTCATCTTCTCTGAACTAAAATATCATTCTGAGATTTTCTCCGTCACTTACAAATATCGATCAAGGTTTTCGTTAGATCGATGCTTGAAAAACAAATTAGAATAATCTGATTAAAACTTCTAATAAAAACGAAATAAATAAAGGTATTGCCAAAACTAAAGCGATGAACCAAGTTTTGAATTATGACAAAACACAACTTTTCCCTTACTCCATCAAAAACGAGTCACAGGCAGAATATTATTATGGAAATCACAGGAAAGGCAGCACTTCAAAAGAACTAAACTTGCGATATACATCTTTGGAGGGATACAAATCTAATAAAGTAATACAATATCCGGCGGCGGCCCTAGCCCTCATTGTGTCCAAATATTTGTGGACGTTTCGACTGAGTCACCGCACCGCCACCATCGCCACCCTGACAGTAATATCTATCGTGTTGGTGTCGCCCTGGGTTATCGAACTTTCTACGAAAAAAATACGTACCCACAAAATGTATATACACCGTCAGGGGTCGCGTCGTGCTATCAATTTATACGTTTTCTGTAAAGAACGTAATCTGTCTGTCTGATCGGACTTAAATAGGTAATTATTCTTTGAGAATAGATCTAATTTAATGCCACTGATTTTTTTTCAGGTTTTTATGGATGTTTATGCATAATTTTATGACTTGCGTATTTAACTACAATCTTATGAATAATTGATTCTGTTTGTGAAAGTTTTGATAATCCTGTAGAATCCTATATTTCCCAAAGATCCCTCTACAATCTGACCAATTAACGCAAAATATAAAGTAAACAAGTGAATTCGGGTGTCTTAGGCAGTCTCGTATAAAGTTACACCCTTATACGCGTGGCCAAGCACCCCTATATTTGGGGATGCCGTTGAACGTGAGTCTGTTGGTAGCGCTATAAGTATATCTACATGTACTACGGAAGTTAGTTTACTGGGATCTAGAATCCAAGATGTTTTCTGTATACAAAGTCTTTATGTTGGAAAAGTAAACAATAACAGAAAACAGCTAGGTAACAATTACAAACAGAAACCTCGAACACTCGTATCGAAAAGGTGCACATTCGAAAGCGGATGAGCGACCAATGAAATAATAAAATAGGTATGTAACATTCTTCCTGCCCTATATATACCACACTAGGTGGGGTCGGCACAACATATTGTGAAATGAACCTATTCCACCAATATTTCCTACTTTTTCTAACCTCCCTTTATTTACATAAAATATCTTGGATTCTAGATGCGAGTTTAGATCTCGGTATTGCCCAGCCGGCACGTTTCGGATTAGACGATGGATTACGGGCAGCAGCGTAGGCGCCACGGCACGTGACAATGCGCCTAAATACTTCCGCTGTTTAGGGGATCGCTTGATGAAATAAATTTGAATGAAGTGGCCCTAGAAAAATTATGTTTTTTTGGTGCCTTGTTTTATTAGTTTTAGAAACGAAATAAATATTATAATAAGCATGAAGAATTGTTTAAGTTACTTATATATATTTAGTTTAAAAAAAATTCAACAAAAGATTGTTAGTAGAGTCGCAGATTAGGTAATGTTACTAGTAGAGTTTGCTTGAACGCAACGGTCGCCGCTGAAATCGCAACAAACACGGGTCTTGCAAGCTAAGCAACGAACCGGTGTTGAGGATTCTGTTATAATATTTTTTATGAGGAACCCATGAGTAACCTAGCAATTTAGCTTTACAAATGCCTATTCCTACTAATATTATAAATGTCAAAGTTTGTGATAATGGATGTTTGTTTCTCTTTCACGCAAAAACTACTGAACAGGGCCCGTACTTTTAAAAACGAAATCGAAGTTTCTGATTATTTTTCGTTCAAACGCTAATCTTATGCAATGGACGTAAGAGTTGGTTTTGCTCGAACACGAAAAAGAAACTTCGATTTTCCTTTACCGAGTAGGCCCCCTGATTGGGCTGAAATTTCGTATGGCAGCAGCCAGTTCATTATGTAAGCCAGTTAACTACGATAAAAACCTTTGTGCTGGAAGAGGTCCAACTTTCCCAAATTGCCAAGTAACGCGTATCAGAGTAGATCCTTCCTTACGTGGTTCGTTTCTTAATATAAAACTTTGAAACTAGAAAAGAGTATTCGCACATACCTATTTGACCCTTCAAGTTCCAGCACTTGTACGGCTCATTTCCTCTCACCATACGAGGGAGGACTACCAAATCTCGCTCAAAGAATCCCAGCCATGTTCCGTAACCGTTTACATAATCTCTCCCGCACATTGTAAGGAGGAATAGCCGAGATTGGACACATCCTGGTAGCATTCGCACGCCCACACAGAACCTACGAAACGGACAATTATGTCTCCCCGACCGCGACCCCGATTCTGTACAACGATTTCATCTCCCAAAGAGTAGCTAAAGATATTGAACGTTGATCGTTCTAAAATCGGCTTAGGCATTTATCTTGAATGCGGTGTTTAGTAAACCGCCTAGCTATTGCCGCTAGCTGACGACCGATGTCGTGCGGCGGGCGAAGGTGGTTGCGGGTTCCATTCCCGCCTTGAGACAATTTTTTGTAGGATCTCCAAATATTTATTCCGGGTGTTCTGGGTAATATGTATTAAAAAATATATCTATGTAATTTACTGTATTATGCACTAGCTGCTGCCCGCGCCTTCGTCCGCGTTTTATCGGGATAAAAAATAGCCTATATATTATTCCAGGTCCCAAGCTATACCCATACCAAATTTCAGCCTAATCGGGGGCCGGAATCAATCGCTTTACTATGACAAAAGTATCGTCATAGAATCGTTATCGTTCATATATGGAAGAAACTCTGGATAGTGCGTGCGGTCCTATTTGCGCTGAAAGATTGATTGGTTTCAACCTGGACACTTTTGACACGCGTCCCTCCATCTATAGTTTCTTTCATCAAAGGTAAAATGCTAAATTGTGTAAATGTGAGACGGCCCCAGTATAGCCCCCCATTCAGGTCCAACCAAAAGATGTATCTCACTTTTGGTTTGACCTGAAAGTATTAAGTGTTTGCCTGGGATCGGGGCCCAGTTGATAGGCTATCATCGTGATTTACGCGTTTTGTGGGCGAAGGTGCAACTGATTTGGAAAGGTCTGCAGGGCCATCAGGCGCCTGCGTTAGTATGGTGTTTGCCTTACTCGCTCAATCGTTGACCGTGATTGTCATGATGAGATCATTGGCGTGATGACCTTAATTTTGCCCACGTTAAGTGTCTAGTTACTTTACGATATGAGGAAATACTGAGATCGTCGTGATTCAATAAGTTAAGAGAAGGCATTTTAAACATTTTCTCTAGTGGCATAATAAAATCACTACCTAGATACGTTGTTGCTCCTCTAACGAATGCTCATAATCCAATAACCACTCTTGATTTGATGGATGGATGCAGTAACGATAATATCTTTAGTGGCCATAAACATTCGCAATGAAACGGCGTGTCTGCCGATAGAATTACTCGTAATTGACGTGAAGCATGACATTAGATGTATCAGTCACTGCCTAAAAGGCCTATACGGATATAGACCCCAAAACACCGTGTACACACAAAACAACAAAACCCGCTAATCACAACCCTTTTAAAACTGCTAATGCTTAACTTGCCTTACTCCAGAAAACGCTGAACAAATACGACGTAAATAAAAAAAATCTATAAGTATGAAAAAATGAAATCGAGCATACATACATTCAACTCGACCATTCAATTACTTATTATTATTATTCAATATAGAGGTGAAATTAGCGTTCCCATTCATCGAAAGTTCAGCGCCTTCTAGAGTGGAGGGGGTTGAGCAGCTTTAGGAATGGAATGTGGTTCAGCGGATTCTGTGGTTTTACGTGTACACAGGGTTTTGGATTCTTCATCTGTATAGCTCCTTTAGCCGGTAACTGTACATTCGTACGTCTTTTCCTGAGGGAGATGTTCGTAAACTGTGTATATTACATTTTTATTGCGGTTCCCACGAATACTAGATACGCAATAAAGATCGCTGTCGGACAGTATGTTGTTTTACTGGAGTTTTATTGAATGCTTGTGATTCTTGATTAGATTTCTTGGACTTTTACTACGATGAAGTGTCTGTTTTGTACGCTTTATCTTCCTTACTCGACTATTTGATGATTTATCTAGTTTATTTCTTGATACAGGTGTTAAGTCAGTGTATGTATTACTAACGGCAACCATACTCATAAAATTTAAACGGAAATGAAATATGTTATAAATATCCCATTAAAATTGCCACACCTTCAGGCAACACCACATGCAACGTGAAATCCTTTCAATTTGATATGCATGGCGTATTGCAGTGCTATTACTTATACCCCAACCCCAACTCCTTAGTAAATCAACTCTAAATCTTTCAGATAGCCTTCTAGATTCGTACATTACCCTGTTTTACAGCTATCTGTCTTGTAGTCGGCCTAATGTTAAAACTGATAAAAATAACAGAAAACAACAAGGTAACAGCAAAGTAACTTCCAAAAACAATGACATTATGAATGGAAGATGACAAAAACTAATAATTACTAAAGATAATATTTTCCACATATGTAAGTAATTCTTTAGTTTTGAAACCCCTTCTACAAAAAATATCTAGGAATCTTAAACAGAGTATATTTCCTAACAATACCTTATTATTCCAGCGATCCCGCCTGAGATCAAGGAAGGTCCAGACAACCTGACGAAGGTGGAAGGCTCGGAGGCTGTGTTGAAGTGCAGGGTCTTCGGAGCACCCAAACCCATCGTCAAGTGGATGAAGAACGACGTTGACGTCACCGGCGGCAAGTGAGTACAGCTACATTACACACAACACATCAAAATCATAGTCTCGTGCCACTCATGCCTCCACTAGCTGATTGTATCCAGGTCTTGTTGACACTCTTTACAATATTGTCAACCCATATAGGTCTACTAGCGTCGATATCCGCTAACGTGTGGCTTACTTATTGGCGTGGCGCAGTGATGCGAACTGACTCTTGGCATCCGATATCAGACAGTCGCTGGTTGTCCAGGTTCATTGTCACGGTATACGGTTGTAAATCTTTCTCAATTTCTCCAGCAGCGGTAACTCCACCGATAAGCCTTCGGTCATCCAATTTTTGCGTTTTTAAGGCGTAGAATAAATAATAAAACCAATCATATATTAAAAACGGAGCAAGTTTTAATGAAAACCAATTATTTTACAAAACCTGCATTCGACAACAAAAGAACAACAAAAACCGCGCAAAAATAATTCGCCCATTATTCTTCCCCTGAGTACAGCGCAACGCTAACAAGCAATGTAATTTTAAATGCTACAATATTCAGTGACCTTTTGTCGTCCTTTCGACTCCTTTCCCCTTTATTAATAACGATCGCCGAAAGTGTAACACCTAAAAATATCCATCCACAATAAGAGGACTTATAATCCTATTAATACTATAAATGTCAAAGTTTTTAAGAATGGATGTATGGATGTTTGTTCCGCTATCACGCAAAAACTACTCAACTGCTGAAATTGGGTATGGGTTAGTTTTAGACCTGGAATAACATATAGGCATTTTTTTTTATCTAGATTAAACGCGGGCAGCTGCTAGTACTAAATAATTCATTTATTAAAAGGTCGCGTGAATCTGTTGTACTAATGAGCTACTATGACTAATGGTTTGGCTATTGAGTAAATTGTATGTAGAATCACTGTTAGTATTCTCAGGGTTTAGTTATTTGCGCTGCAAATAGTAAAGTAGTAAATAACGCGTAGAATATTGGAATTTAAACTTAGGGCACGTAGGGTTGTGTCTCGTGCGTGTGTAATAATCTCAGGAATCTTGCCAAGAGTGATATAAATATTGATTGACATTTTTTTTTAAATAAACACCTAATTTAAATAATTGCCTGGATGTTATCGTCAGTGAAAAGGAAGAAATGCTAAAGCGCCATAATGCTCCGTGGCGCTTTAGCATTTCTTCCTTTCCTCTGACGTTATGTTGTTTTGAAGTTGTGTTGCTAGCGTGTTTTGGCGTTATGATTGCTTTGCTGCATCATTCAACATAACCTTTATTTATCTTGTATCTATGTTACTACTGAAAGGAAAAAGGTTCATAGCACTTGGTAGGGAATTCCTGCCAAATTAATCGAGCAATGAGAGACTGTATGTAAATGACAGAAAATTCAAACGATCAGTCAAGAATATATTTAGATGACCTTCATAGCCTACAAGAGATCTATTTGAAATGGTATTATATCACTTCTCAGGTACAACATAACACCGGAAGGCGACCTCGTGATTCGTGATGTCTCTTATACCGATGTCGGCACCTACCAGTGTTACGCCAAGAACAAGTTCGGAGAGAAATCTGCCTTTGGATCCTTGATTGTAAAGAGTAAGTAACTATCATAAGTACACATACCCTGGCTTCTAAATTCCTATGAAGTTGAGCGATATATTTTTTATTTAATAAGGCAGTACCAACGAAACACATAATAAAACATTTTTATATAAACATAGTGTGAAGATTATACTATAGAATGTGTGCTCATAACAGGTCTGCATTAAGTGCACAAAACAGCTAAAAATAAAGAAATATAGATATAGAAAAGCTAAGACCGCTTGTTTGAATAGCTCTCGAATACAACTTGTTGAAAACTTAAAATGTATCACGTAATTGTTGTTAATTATTTCGTCTCGGGTTTTCTGGATTTTTTTTACATTCTTCATTTGCCAGATGACAAATAATATTACTAAAAATTATTTTTTAAGCTCGACGAAAATATCCAGCGTAATTAATATATTTGTGTGTCCTCAGAGCGCACCGTAATCACCGACAAGCCGGAACACTACGAAGTAGCCGCGGGCTCCTCCGCCACATTCCGCTGCAACGCGAACGCCGACGACTCGCTGAAGCTCGAGATCATCTGGCTCAACGACGGACAACAGCTGGACTTCGACCACCAGCCGCGGTTCCGGATGACCAATGACTACTCGCTGCTCATCTCTGATACTACGGAGTTGGATTCTGGGGAGTACACGTGTATTGCTAGGACTTCCATCGATGAGGCGAGGGCGCAAGCCACTCTAACCGTGCAAGGTATGTGGAATACTGAAGGTTTTATAGTTCTTACTGACGGATCAAACAGATGGTATACCTGATGTTGATTAATATAACCATAGTCTTTTAGATGCAATGCGCACTTGAAGAGTGAGTACCTTCGAGTAAGCTATACAATGCATTGCCCCGCGCCTATCAACATTTCGCATAGTTTCTGTCTTTAATTTTACCGCCAATCATAATTACCCAACATCGTTAGAATAGAAACTGTACTTACCAACATTACAAATAAGCGAATAAGTAAAAACGGTCCAAAACTTTCATTTTAAATCAAGCGCGCGCCGCCATGACACTTCCCGAAGCTTTGCTTTTGCTGTTGAGTATTAATCGAACAGGGAACTTTCTCGGTCGCCGTCACTGCGCCACATATGTGTTGTGCTGTTCAATACTGATTGGATCCTAATGTTATTATTTTGTATCGTCAGTTATCGTACCCATAACATTAACATTATGGACAACACGTCTGAATAAACAAACTTTTTATTTTTATTATAAGACAATCTCTGCTTAGATTAGGGCTAGATGATGTTGTGTGTATTGTCCAACACTATTTATTTGTTATTTATTTATTATTATTCTTCTTTCCCCCAGACAAACCCAATCCACCAGCCCTGGACAGCGTGGACTGCCAATCTAACGTCGCGACTCTCCGCTGGCACTCTATGGGTGACAACCGCGCCCCGATCCTGCGCTACTCCATCCAGTACAACACAACCTTCACTCCGGACTCCTGGGACATTTCAGCAGACTCGGTGCCCGCTATCGACACCTCCTGGACCGTGCAGCTTAGTCCTTGGGCTAATTATACATTCCGGTAATAACTAGTTTCTTATAAAAATATAATATATATCTTCTTCCTATCAAGCACAGCGACTCACATCGTGCGGACAACTGATTCTGCGCTTTTCAATCCAGGTATTAACTATATTCCAGCCAAATTCGATGTCCAATGTTTGTAAACAAACCGACCAAAATTAACCTAAAATACACTCTGATGTCGCGGCTTTTTATACGGAATTTACATATCGATTTCTGATCCTTCCATCAATAAATATTGCTTACCTGAAACTCACGCCAAACAAGTGAGTTCTAGTTTTTTGTAACGTAATCGTGATTTGTTTACAAACATTTCACATCGAATTCTGCTGTGTATAGAATCTCATATCTCCCAATTAAAAGTGCCATCGCTATTATATCGACATCAGGGCGTAAATGATACAAAAAAAATACAAAAATCTTTATTAGGTACATAACAATGTATAGATCACCGACGTTTGTGGCGAGCGCTCGCTGTATGTGTTGATATGCTGTGCCGGCGTGGCGCGTTGTGTGCTGCTCTCCAGCAGCTGTCTGTCTGAATGTTATGCCTCGTTTGTACGCGGTAGTTACTGATTCCTTTCTTAATCTAAAAGTAATGTTACCTTTCTTCTCCATTCCAACGTGGTAGCATGAAACAAAATAGACCCCTGCACCCCTTCTGAATCTTATGCCGCGGCTGGTACTGATTTCTTTCGTAATCTAAAAGCAATGTGATAACCTCTCTTCTCCGTTCCAGTGTGATAGCTTGGAATAAGATCGGTCCCTCCACCCCCTCCGGGCACAGCGAGGTGTGCACGACGCAGCCCGACGTGCCGCACAAGAACCCCGACAACGTGAAGGGAGAGGGCACGGAGCCCAACAACATGCTCATCTCTTGGTCGGTCAGTACATTGCCAATAAACAAGCTACACCACCTTGCTGCGCTCGCCGTTATTTCATAAGTAGTTCTTTAACTTCCTTTGATCAAAATGTCAAGGGATTCCCGTTGATCTTGAACCATCATGATATTTGGCACGAAGCAATGTCATATAATTGTACGGAACCCTCTGTGCGCGAGTCCGACTTGCTCTTGTCGTTTTATTATTTCTTTATAATAATCCTTTATGGTGCTTCTTATTTTAAAAGTTTGTGTGTTTTATTATAATATACCTACTCGTATCTAGAACTATAACGACATAAAATGCAACATGAGTGGAAGAAATAAATACAAATACATAGGATGCCGATTCCACTTCCGGGATGCGCAGTCATTCAAGACTTACACAACATTACGACTTATGTTTATTTGTTCCAGAAAATGCCTCAAATCGAGCACAACGGCCCCGGGTTCTACTACCACGTGACGTGGCGGCGCAACATCACGGGCCACTCGTGGAGCGAGGAGCAGATCCGCGACTGGCGCGTCACGGAGTACCTGGTGCCCAACACGCCCACCTTCCAGCCTTACCGGATCAAGGTACATACATCTAGCTATATAGCTGTGGTTATAAAATCGGGTGTACTGTATCAGGGACAGTACACATGCGATCGAGCGTGTTTTTCCAACGAAAAAGCAAATCTTCTTCTTCTTTAAGCTTTGGCTCTGCATCTGGATTGATGCAATTCTGCCAGTGTCAGTTAGGTATGAATTGCGCATTTAGGAACAATAGATAAAAATTTAAGGAGGGAAAAAGCAAATCATAGCTTGACTTCTTTGTTATTGGCAATAATTAGGTGTCTGGTTTTCCACTTTTCTATCAGTGTCCGTTTTCTTGCAGTCGGTTCTGAAGTTGACAGTTTTGCGGAATGACAATTGTAACTCTGGACAAACAAAATCAATATTTTTAGGAGTAGGTGCATCACATAGCTAGGAAAGGGTACACTCACAGACATAAATTAAAATCTTATCTAGCTAGGAACCCATAGATCAAAGGGGCCGCCGCTGCTTCTGAGTTTTATCACGTTCTGGATATAATATTGTCCAAGTGTACCATACATATTTTCATTATTATTTTATATAAATATTTTTATTTTATTTTGTTCTACCTAAATTACCTTCATACTTATATATATGTATATTTTATTATGTTTATTGGCAGGCTTAGTTCCTATGTTTTCATGTTACTTACAAGTACATAAAAAATTTTTATTTTTTTCGTATCTTTGTTCTACTCTAATATCCAGTGCTGCCACATTGTTTCATTCCTATTTACATAATATTATCTACTCTGTCTTGCGCTGGATCTGAAATCGTGTCTGTCCACTCTACATGGTTATGACTGAAAACCAGCGCTCTTTCACGAATTCCCTAGGTTTTTGTGTTAGAGCACCAAGCTGAGTCAGGACCTGTTAGACCTTCACACTACTACTAGCTGAGTGGGCTACTTAGTACCAACCCAATGCCTACTAGTCTTAGTACCTACCTACTTATTGTTCATCTGTGTATTGTCTATGTGTTATATAGTAGGTTCTAAGTAGTCTTTCATTTCTTTGTATAACTGTGTGTTGTGTCTAATAAATTATTTTCTTTCTTTCTTTCTTCTTACACTGTACTTGAAAAGTCTAGTGCGTTCGACAGAGCAGCTCACAATGCGTTACGTGCAGTGAGGGTTTGCGGATCGCTTCACTCGCCACGCTTTTATAAGGTTTTGCGGCTGGTGTCGCTCGCCGCATTGGAATAATCGTGAGCTCTATCAAACGCACCCATTTCCGCTCCAAACTTTCAATGAAATTAAATTGCAGTGCATGAACAGCAGTACATACTACTGAGTAATCATCAAATAAGCAAAGAGTGCGTCCCGCTACCAATACATTGTACTTTTCACGTTAAAATTAGTTAGAGCATAAAGGTCTTCAAAGGCAAATTTGGAGATTTGGAACTGCTATACCGATTCTTAGTACAGAACCAGATATTTTCGTCTAGACATGCCATAAAATCCTTGAAAAAATCTTCCGTTATGAAACGAAGCCCCATCTACCGTGAGTGTGATATTTAAAAATAATTCTAAAATAAAGTAAAAAATCGAAATCTATGTTTTCTGCCATAGGTGACAGCAGTAAACTTCAAAGGAACAGCGAACGTCACCCCCGTAGAAATCATCGGCTGGTCGGGAGAGGACAAGCCGCGCCTAGCGCCCACCAACTTCACGCTCGAACAAGTAACGTCCGGCACAACGGCGCTACTCAACTGGAACCCCGTCCCGCCGGAGTCCCTCCAAGGTCACTTTAAAGGATACAAGATACAAACATGGACGGACGGAGAAGAGGACAGACTCAAAGAGATCTTGGTCAAAGCGGACGCCACCAGCGCTCTAGTTTCCAAATTCAAACCGTTCAAGAAAAACTACGCGCGAATCCTAGTCTACAACGGACGTTACAACGGACCCTCTTCGGACACCCTCAGCTTCGTCACCCCTGAGGGCAAACCTGGTACCGTGAAATCCTTCGTAGCATATCCTATCGGGTCCTCCGCAATGCTCCTCCGATGGGACAAACCGGTCGACGAAAACGGAATCCTTACCGCCTACAAAGTATACTACCAGAAAGTCACCGGCACTGCCCTGGGACCACTCCAAGAGCGTAAGAAGGAAATCGACCCTAAATTCGACCGTGCAAAGCTCGCGGGTCTAGAACCTAACACCAAATACCGCATCGAAATTCGGGCGAAAACAAAAGCCGGCGAAGGCGACAAATACTACGTGGAACAATCGACGAGAGCTGTAGTAACCTCCAAACCAGATATACCAGAGTTCAAGGCGACCATCCTCCCCGCTAAGCAGGGGACTGCCCACATCCTAGTCCGCTGGCTACCTTCCTTGGAAGGGCACGCCGGGACCCACTTCGTCGCCTGGTACAAGCTCAAGGGTCACCCAGATTGGTCTCAAACCAATGAGATAACCGACGACGATTATGTTATCCTCACGGGATTGGAGCCGGGGAAAGTTTACGAGGTGAAGATCACGGCGCATGATGGGGAATACTACAGCACGAGCGCGATTACGGAGGTTGACGCCACCACCGGTGAGTTTTGTACGTTATTTTCTTGCACACGACTTTATTTCTTTTACGAAGTAACTTTGCGTAATTATGGAATAGACTATTTGCTATATTTATATTATTCAGTTAATTTATTAGCTTATTTGATTATAGTTAAAATGGGTATTCATCACGAGCCTTCGCTGTATTTCTGCTAACAGATCGCGAAACACTTCGAAAGTCAGTCGGAAACAAATGTACCTATTCCTGTGATACGCATGGTTATGAGTAAAAGAATTGGTGTTTTGATACTTTCTGTTGCACTGTACAATGTTTACTATTCGCTTTGTATTAACGACTGTGAGTGAAGGTGATCACACAGTCTATTGTGTACATTTCACGCATTTCGGTGGATAAAAATAGACACCTAAATTGCAAGAACGTTTTTATTTAAGTGAGTGACGGTGCTGTTAGTTATTCGGAAACCGCGACGCACGCAATAAATACGTGAAAAGTTTGATCTGTAGAGATCAAACTTTTCACGGGAAGGCTGTAGAGCCTTCCGTGGATTTCTCAGTTTCGCAATCCGCTCGTGCGACGCACCGTTATTTAGAGCATATAATCATTGTGGTAAACATTATTTAGTATTTTTCTCCCGCTAATCTCACTTGTCATCATCTCTTCGATTTATTTGATGCTCTCCCATCCTTTGGTTCACAGCACTCTGATTCCTAATCGCGTTATTCCCTTCCAGATCCGCTGATAAAACCAGACGACAAAATGGCGACAGCAGGCTGGTTCATCGGAGTAATGGTCGCTCTGGCCTTCCTATTACTAGTGCTGGTCCTAGTTTGCGTCGCGCGCAGGAACCGCGGCGGGAAATACGACGTGCACGATAGAGAGTTGCAGCACGGCAGGAGGGACTATCCTGACGCTTTCCACGAGTACACGCATCCGTTAGTAACATACACACATACATATCTCATCACCACACATATGTACGTCCACTGCTGAACATCCCTCCAACACGAAACAAAGGGGGCTTTTGTCGTAATTACCACGCTTGGCAGGCGGACTGGTTATCGCAGTGAATATATAAAAATACACAGAAAATGCAGCCCTTCCTCTGGTAGCTTCCCTTAGTCGACTCTTGCGACATCCACGGGCTGAGTACGGGGTTTTGATTACATAGTAAATACGACGCGGACGATAGAGAGTTGCAGCACGGCAGGAGGGACTACCCTGAACCCATCCACGAGTACACGAATCCGTTATTAACATACAAACCTACACTTGTGTACCAACCGCGGAAAGTAATATGGATTAACTTTCATTGATCAAGCTTTTTAAAGCATTCCGCTGCTGCGACTTCACCGAGTTTCATGATGACACCGACAAAAGAATAAGACAAAATAATATAGTTACGGATTCGATATCACATACTCAAACATTACTTAAGTAACCACATGCTTATTTAAAGCAAAATATACGTTCTCGGATAGTGATTTGAAACAAATAATTGGCTCAGACACTTTCCGGTGGTTGATTCAAACTATCAAATAATTAATGTTAGTTATTCCGTGATCATGGCGCATGAAACTGTGCAGATATATTGCAAAGCTCAAAACTCAAATCATAGTACTAATTATCCCGTTATAAATGACTTAATGTGCTTTAAACACGCCATCGTATACAATTCAGCAAAACTACTAACGGCGGGTGGAATTCATACAAAACTAATAAATAAAAATAAACATGCATTTACTTTGATATTTATATTTTAACTTATTGTTATTCGCAGGCTCGACAACAAGTCGCGGCATTCGATGAGCAGCGGCAACAAGCCCGGTCCTGAGAGCGACACCGATTCTATGGCAGAGTATGGCGAAGGCGAAACAGGTAATATAAGCTTTGCAAAACAACCCTAAAACAACTTGACTATAGATACTAGGTCCAGTATAGGACTTACAAACAAAGTCTTTTAGTAGTTTTTCAATTGTGTCAATTATTTATTATTCAGATGTCACAAAAACTAAACTAACATACAATTTGACAACAGTAATAGCCATATTTTTTATTCAATAGAGATCAATAAGAGTGGGGAGCGGGGAGGCAACATTTTGAATACTGTGAAATTTGTCAAGTTTATTTTTTGTAATATCTGAATTATACCATTACCTCGTTTATTTTACATGCATTTAATTTTGCAGTTGTTTTTATAATGCATTTTATTCATCGCAGCTGACTTTTAATTTTACAAAGCTATTTTTCAAGAAACAATAGAAATTAGATTTTCCATAAAATAATATTTAGATTTTTGTCATTTTTATTTTAATACATTTTGAATCATCTACCACTATTTGTTAATTTATTTTCGTCATTTTTGTTTGTAATGTAACGCTAACATTTTATTTATTTTTTGTTGTTTTCTTTGGACGTTCCACCGAAGGCATGTGAGTTAGTTTTGTGTGCGCTCGGCTGATGCATGTTATTTCCAGCGGGCATGAACGAGGACGGGTCGTTCATCGGACAGTACGGCCGTAAGCGACGACCCCCAAACCCTTCGGCCCAGGATTCCGCCTCGGGAGCCTTCGCTACGCTCGTCTAAACCCACCCTTACTTCCCAACATCCTTAAATCAAATTTAATTAGAACCGTCCTATCACCACTGGCTGAATAGAAAAAAAAAAACATATATTTTTTTATCAATTTGAATTAACAAATTTCTTTCACTGGCTGAATAGAAAATTGAATTTATAACACATCACAGTTTAAAGATGGAACAGCTAATAGCTGGCCAATCTCCGCAAGCTCTTCGATCTTCGTATTTGATTGGTTATTCTAAAAGTGAAATTGCCCGCCAAATTTTTAACATTATTATTTTAAAATCAAGTTTGTGAATTTAGTTGTGAATTATATTTTTGCGGTATATTTACCGCGCGTTTAGTTAATCCGGGCGTTCAGGGTCTTTATTGGACTATTTCCAAAATAGTGTTAGTAAAGGCTTTTTCACATGACACTATTGGATCTAGAATTTCGCACCGAATCTCTTTTTTTACTTATTTTACATAAGTTAGGTTTATAAGTACACTTTAGTTTAGTTAGGTTGTAAAAATGATATTATTTGGAGTGAGTTGCAGTGTATTTCCTACTTTTTCTATTTTATACATAACACGTTGCTTTGTTGTTTTTTCGCATTTAATTATGGTAGTTTTTTATTTTTGAATTTATCCCTGTTTCCGCCCCCTTTCCATCCCTTGCAAATGCACGAGCGACGATTGTTTTTTTGTTTATTTTTTGAGGTATGATTTTGTTTTGCTTTTATTTTAAGTTTAATTCGCTAAGCTAGTTTCATTGCACGTTTGTTGCTTTGCTTCAAATTTGATAGGTAAAGGAATGCCTTTGCATGCAGTGAAACTAGTGAGTTTCACTGCAATCTTACATCTTCCTATCTACTATGTAATAAAAGATCAGAATAATGGACTTGTATCTATGAACACATTTGTTTTTCTATTTATGTCCCATTATGTAATTGAGAATCGATATTACAAACTCTATTCACTTGAAAACAATATCAGCAACACGACTTAACTTGTTACTACTCTCAGTTTGTCCATGATGAAACTGAATAGTAGATTAATTTCCTATTTGCATCATGCACCAGGTACGAGTAAAGTTTAATCTTTATGTTATCTTGCAGGTCGCTTCACAGAAGACGGTTCGTTCATAGGCCAGTACGTGCCGGGCGCTCGCGTGCTGCCCCCGCCCCCCGTGCCGACGGTTCCTCCCGCGTCACCCCCTGTCACTGCAGCTATCTCGACCGGGGGGAACGCTCAACCACCCACTTACGTCTAGCGAGGGCTAACCACCCACACTAATATACGTCTAGGGGGTCTAACCACCCCTTCTAGAGTATAGGGGGGCTCAACCCCCATAACATCGTTTAGATGGGAGGCTCAACCATACGCTCTAAGAGTATATGGGCCACTTAACCCCCCTTATCATTTGCATGGGGGGCTTTAACACTCGTTTACATCTAGGGGGGGGGATTTAATCAAACTATCGGGGAAGTTTTTACATCTGCCTACTGCCAATTTTTATATCGATGAATCTACCGTCGAAGTTCAGCGTTATTTTCCAAAACTTTAGTGATCGGATGTACCCATTACTGTGGTGTGAATGGTTATGTTTTATTTATCTCATCTACAACAGGCAGCCATCTTGAATTAGCCATTTTAAACATGGCGTCCCATTATAATTTTATTATGATACGAAGGCAGATTATCATTTAGCTAAAATTTATTAGAGTAACGGCGACGTTAGGTTGGTTAGTATAAGATGAGAGCCTACATTTTATTGTAGCCCTAAACATGAAGCGAGGGCTGTTTTCTTTACACTTTAGCATTTCATCTTGAGATGTACATATAGTACATTATATAGGCTTGTCACTGGTATTCTCTAGGTTTAGGGAACTTGCAACTTTATCAGAATGAATGTTGGTTTATTTTCTTATGAGACTGATTTTAAGTAATGAAATAGTCATCATAATGTGACCCGTGCACTAGGTTTTGGAACTTCTGGTAGATAGCACAGTATTTTAACCCAGTTTACCTATATATATATATATATTTAGAAATATTGTTAATAATAATATCATTAAAATATTAACGATCATTCACGGTCGATGTTAAACTCTCACGTTACATTTTTCCTTATAGTAATAGTTTTGAATAATGTTTGGTCACCAGTTTTTCAAGATCTACGTGTTTTATAGCTGCATCTTTATAATCTGACGGCGTTTTCATTGTTTTTATAACCGTGGTAACATATCTGATTATATACACTGCAGTATACCTATCTGACTACAGAATTCTTATTAAAAAGTATAGAAACATTGTGAAAATGTCAGTTTATAAAGAATTTTCAGCGAAATCTGCTTTTTTGTGAAAGTAGGCTGTCGGCTCGATATCAATTATGCGTAATTAAGGGAATCGAAATGTAAGAAAAGCTATTTTTGTCAATGAATAATGTAATTAGCTCTGGTAACCGGTGGTCGGGCTCGCCCTAAATTTGTCTATTATTACGGCACAGAAAAATATGTCAGGTAATGCGTGTAACAAATTACTGCAATAATAGTTTACTTTTGAAGAAAAATACGATAACCTATATAATAGTAGGAGCGTAGTTTTACCCACACATACTACCAACATATTTTTCGAAGCCAATATCTTCGTACCTATCGCTATTTATTTTTGTACGCTATTTATAATAGATCTAATAACAAAAGTACCTTCTCTATGGACCATGAAAGAGTTATTTTCCGAAATTAACCATTTATAAATTTGTCACTATCAAATTTCTATTTCTACAAAAAAATAAGCTGGATTTCATACTATATTCGCTTCACGTAAAAAGAACGCTGGAGAAAGTGGAAGGTGTATGTTTGCGCATGTTTACACTCGCGCCCGAAAGTTGATCGATAAATCGCCTAATGCGCAGCTTGGAGCCAGCGTTCTTTTTACATGACGCGAACTATACCAAAGATGTCTACAGAACGTAATCGAAAATCGTAATTTTGGGGTAAATTCCAGGCGAGAATTCCAGTTTCCTAGTTTCTTGTTTTGGCTATAAATGTATATAATATTTTTGATACTAGCGGTCGGGCCACCGGGCGTTTGGTGCTTGGAGCGAGGCGTTCTTAAAGTTATGTCGGTATTGTGCCGTGGTAGGATAGTTCCGGTTGCAAATCATTCGGGAATGTGCGATATTCAGATTATGGTACCTTGAGATAAGGCTACGATACGAATGTCTCTTGAAGTGTTATATAGAAGGCCAGGCTGGAGAATTAGAATGGAATGTATCGCGAAAACTAAGGGGGCTTTCAAGTATTACGTAACGCAGTTTGGGGGGGAGGGGGGTCTTGTCAAACGTTACGATGCGTTACAGAGGGGTTGTTCGAAAATGCGTTACGTAACATTGTTTTTACAAAAAAAAAAAAAACCGGTTTCCGTTTTTAATTGCTTAACTAACCGACGGTTAAAATAAATAATAAGTTATTTTATTTTAAGAGTTTATTAGTATACAAAAGCTAAAATAGAAGAATGCGTGAGAAGAACAATGGTGTATGATACCAAATATGTATATAACAGGGCCTAGTCAAGAAAACGGCATAATTTAATGTAAGATTTACTAGGTACTTACATATTTTAAATTATGCCGTTGGTCACTTGGGTGTTACGTAAAGTTTAGGGGGGGGGGGGGGGGGGGGGGGGGGGGAGAGGAGGGGTAAAGAAAAACGTTACGGCGCGTTACATGAGGGTCAAAAATCTTCAAAAATTGCGTTACGTAATACTTGGACGGTCCCTAACTCAAAGGCACATTATTATGATCTGTATCAAAATGTTTACTATTTGGAATCTCATATTTTGAATTTTACAACTATCATCACATTCATCACACTAAGCTGAATGTGTATATATTCAAATTGCATATTTTACAACTGGTTTTAAAGACCATTTCATCTCGTACCCGAAATTCATCGTCTCTCTTGTGTAGTTTTAAGACCTCTGTATGTATAGGCTTGTGTATTTCAATATTTAAAACTTTTCTATATAAAATTTGTTCGCACTTTATCTGTATCCGGTTAAATTCTTTTTTGGGGTAGCTATGGGGTAGAGACAATGGAACGGTTGTGAACAAATCAGCTGATTCACAATTGTAAGGGCCTTGTCTCTCGAGTGGTATCTCAAACTTAGTTCGTAAGGCTAGGGTCTCGTGTTAACTAATGTTAGGCAGCTAACGCGCTCGCTTTCGCATCTGTATACTTTATTTGCATGTATTCTCAGTTTATTTGGCAGCGTCCTTATTCCATTTATTTGTGTATGTTTATTTATTTCTTCGCCTGAAAGGTGTCGGGTCCTTCATAATACATTCCATGCGGTCAAACCATGTTGATTTTGGGAATATTATACTTTTATTTATGCGTCGCGCCAGTCAGATGTAATCGGAACGCCGTTTTTAAAACTGGACTGCCGTCGACGAATGAGACGGTTCAACGCAGAGCAAATGATTTGTTTTGATTTAGTTTATGGTATTATAATTATGCTATCATCATACGGAGGCGTTTCGATGCAAGGTTTGATCGTTCTGATTTAGAGCTTACTCTTACTATTGGTACAATGCATATTTATATTTGAAGGCACTGTTATCGTAACCCCTTTAAGTTATTTGTTAAGGAGTCTTTATCATGTCTATGAGTGTAAGAATTTGATATTATATTAATACGGTAGGAGCCTCGTTCGATTCTCGTCTGTTTTGTCGCTTCTTGTACCGCGCTGTTGAATTGTAAATCTTCTTGATATTTGTTACGGTTCAAAACTCAACTTGATGGTTACATTGTTGTACACCGACCTCGATGGTCCTGTACGTCACTGCCTTTTCCTCCAAAATTCTAAGAATTGTACGTTGTGTTCATTTTCTATTTAAATTGTACTAGGAGAATACTTGCCTTATAAACTCGTATGAAAATGTAATTTTCATGTTCTGATATTCAAACAGCACAACGACCGCATTTGTAATGTTGATGGCACAATCACAATCACGATCAAGTTCATCAACATTTACCTACATCATAGTAGTCACAACGCGAACTGATAAAATTAAATTATACATTTTATTTCTTCAAATTTATGACTATTTACAAAATTCAACAATCGATCAAGTATTCTATAATAATTAGCTGAGCAGTATTTTTTCCTTTTCAAATAGCCTTGTTTGTTTTTCATCTATATAGGTAAGTAAATAGGTTTCCGCGTTAGTATCACGTTAACGAAATAGCTGAATATCGTTACATAATTACATTGTATTGTATGTAGTAGTTATTAATTGTTGTAAGGTACATTCTCTCAGTGTTATCTGTGTCGATTTACAAGCGTTTTTCTATTTGCTGTTTTCTGACCGTGGAGATAAAAACGTCTGTATACTTATTGCTAAGCAAGCTTTTGTATTGGACATTGTATTTGTTGAATTAGATGACTTGTTTGCAATTTTGCATTTATATTTAAAATTTTAAACATGACAACTATGTAACTCTTCTTCATTGGTTTGTGAAATTCAGATGTGACCTCGTGCGAACACTTTCTGTTCACGAAATTATAATAATTTACATTTTAGTTCGCATAAGTAACTGTAATTTATTGTAACTATGATGAATATTTTTTTATGTTGCATAGAAAATAAATTTTAAGAAATTATTTGTGTTTTTTTCCTGTTGAACGAGTATTCCTTCTGACCGCAGGTAGGTTAGCTACCATGTATGTAGGTAAATACAACAAGCCATGTTATTAAACCGCATAGTCATAGGTACATACCTTATATTGATTATGTTGGTATTATTTTCTCTTATCTTTGCGTAGCTGAGGTAATTTTTAATGTACCTACATACAGACAGACCGCAAAACGAACCATGTGACCATGTGGTTTCACCTAGCTTACTTGAAGCTAAGATAACGAATGATACCTAGGTATCTGTACGTATAATAGTTACCCTGTACTATGTAGGTACGTAACTGTTAAGAAGGTAGGTCTTTGTGTGGTGTCTACCTATAGGTAGGTGTAGGTATTATTAAAATGCCATTAAATTACTTTTCGAACGTGGAACATCCGTACCTACAATAAATACGTGCCACTCTTCGTAGGCCTGAATTTATTCGCCATCATTGCCTTTTTCTTCTCGCCTAATTTATGGGCTTAGTTTCAACTAAACAATGGGCCACTGTCAGGTAGACTTAAGTGACCATAATCTTAACGTCATTCATTCCCAGCCCTGGCAAAAAGGGCTTCTTATTGTAGTTCATTACACCCACACGCAATTAACAAAAGCTTTAGGTGATTGCTTCTATTTTAATTACGGATAAATGAAAACGGCTACCTCACCTAGCTAAGAAAAAAAGGCTAGTAAACATTAAGTAGCTTCATTAAAAAAAATATTTAATACGACAGACTTCATCGAACTTTTTAAAGCTGTGGAGCGAGGGACGACTCTGTGTTAAGAGTGGAAGAGTCTAGAATCGAGTGCGGTGGAACTTTAAGCTAGCTGTGTATGGTATGGTATGGACGTAGGGCAGGCAGGCAAGGCAGGCAGATAGACAGTCAGTCTGTGCCCGGACGCCGAAGGTGGCACTCGTCCAGAGCTGCCACTTTTCAGTAACGAGTTCGCGAAACGAGTGGTGCCCATCTCAAAGTATGATTGTGTGTGCTGTGACTTCACTCTGATCGGAAACAAACCACAGGTAAAAACATTTCAATCAAGCATTAATTATTTGATCACGTATCGCGAATTTAGATAAGGTCGGAACAATATATAAAGGATCGTTGATCCCACTTAAAAGTTAATTGTCTGATCGAAACGGAATTTTACTGCATTGTTCTCTCCCGGCTAAGTTTTTATTGCATCGACTGATTTGTTCCATTTCTAATAAGTAGGTTAGGAACAGGCCACTCGAGGGACAAAGTCACAAAAATCTGGATATTTGTTAAAGTATTCCATTAAAAATAAGAATACAAAAGGGATTCATTCACTTTGAACCGTGAGATTAAAGCTAAATATTGCTACGCGTAAACATTGCTATCTACTTCTGTAAACAATGTGTTATTAATAGATAACTACCTATGGGATCCTCAGTGTTGTTCAGTGCGATGCACCGACACAGGGTTTTATTATATTTGAACATTTACGAATAAACTACATACTTACTCAGTTTGGATTAAAACTTAAGTCAACTTTGAGATAAGTTATCTTTACTTAGTACAGCAGATATTCCTGATAGAATAAAAATCTATGCAATCATAATCTGGGAATTTATTAAGTACCTACATAATTGAATATTTGGTTCAAATTTAGCCCGATTTTTGGGTATTTCTATAAAATAGGTATTTTGAAAAAGGAGCCTAAGTTATTCAAAACACTCGTATAAAAAACTAGTTTCTATAATCGAGTCAAGATCCAAAACGGCCGTCTTGGCTTAAAATAAGCAAATACATACTTACCTATCTAAAAATGGATTTTCCTTTAGGTGCTTATGCTAACTTAACACTTGTATTCTAATTGACGAGTCTATATTATATCTAGACAGTCATTTACACATACAATTTATCAGGCACCCTAATGACATGAAGCATAATATTGTGACCATAATGTATGGCCAATAAAATGGATAAAAAGTAAAAAAGCTGTCGTCGGAGCGCAGGACAGAGGCGAGCGCTGCCCGTCAGCCGGACTTTACTTTTTTTGCTTTTTACACGCTTACCTGTTCCCCTCAACGGGTATCGACTGAGCGGCTGGTTAGGTTTACAAGTGCATTCGACAGGGGTGCGCAACATTTAGGACTCCCGAGAAATAAAAATTAGCCCCGGGACGCGGGGTGGTGCAACGTCGTCTTGGTTAGGTGACAATAGGTCACGGTGACCATTTATAGAAATAGAATATCAAGACGCGAGTTGGTTAAATTTTAAACAGTTGTTTTGACATTTTTACCACAAGTTTTCATACATTAAACGTTAAAGTTTTAGTTTATCTTTTGGTGAACACCAGCCTTAGTGATTTTGAGAAAATATTGCCCGTCAGATATCATAATGTGTAGTATCATATTATGGTTGTCTACTAGTAAGTACTTTTTTTTATCTAAAATGGGTGTTTGTTGTGAGATGGTAATTTAGAAACTAAGGAAAACAAAATATTACAAGTACTTGGTTAAAAATCCCATAGTGAGTGCGCCACTGGTAAGCACAGTTATTTCACGAGTCGCGTAAAATGGTGACGGTTTACTTTAACCTGCGGTTGTGGTCTGACAGGCTAAATATAATGTATTAGGTCGTGTTACTTGGGGCCCGGTCATTCGCACAACATATCGCCAGGATGCGTCGGCTTCGCAAAGCGACCTCTCCAATGACTTACCGATGCGTCGGCCTCGACCGATCCTAAGGTATTCCCGAGAGTTAGTAATCTTCTAGTAAAAACTAGCTAATGTTGAAAGTTGCGCATTAAATGCCACTTTCTTGACGTTGTGTGAGTTTTAATAGTTTTGTATAGGTACGAGTAGGTACCAACCGAAAAGGATAATGTAGGTACTTATGTACCTACCTACTTAGATGGATCTACCTATAGGTAGAGTTTGGTACACAATACTCATCGAGAAACATAATCAGGGTAGTTTAGATAGTACTTACATATATGTAGGTAATTAATATGGATAAACCGAGATTAATATTTTATATTTACAACTTTGCCATTACAGTTTATTATTATCAATTAGCTTGCATTTGTTGATAAGTTTGTCGACGTTGTGCTAATTTGGGGTTATCTGTTTTAGGCAAGTTGACCAATAAATTAGATAGTGCGTACCTAGATGGGTTATCGCTTTATGAATAAATAACAAAAACGTCAAGTGGGAGTTAGAATCGTGCACCGCGGGTTCCGTAATTATAAGACCTTGTTTTTTGCCAAATTTCATGATTCTAGGTCAACGGGATGTACATAGGTTTTAGTCGCTTGCAAAAACAAACAAATTTGTTTTGTGTATGTATAAACTACATATTTACGGTTTTCGGAATTTTCTCTTTACTTGTGCTTACCAAACATGATTCTAGGTAAACCCTGAGAACTTTTGGACCTTTTACAATACCTACCTACCGAAGTGCCTTTTATTAGGAAGGATAATTAAGGAAGCATATTGAGACCGCTTTTGTTCCTACTATATATTAATGACCTTCCTGACATAATAATACATGAATCAATATTATTTGCGGATGACACTACCATACTAATTAGATGCAAAAACAATGACATTACCCAATTTGAATTAGAAATTAATGATACAATCCGTAAAGTAATCTGTTGGCTGAATGATAATAACTTAAGAGTAAACATTGACAAAACAAAGGCGATGCTATTTCGAACATTACGAGCAAAACCAATAATACTAGACTTAAAATACAATGACAAGAAAATTGAAATAGTAAATAGCATTAAGTTTCTAGGAGTTAACCTGGACAGCCATTTAGGCTGGACCGATCATGTGAACGAAGTGACAAAAAAACTTAATAAATTTGTATATGCTCTACGACGTATAAGAGATATATCTTCTTTAGATGCAGCCCTTAAGGCTTATCATGGTTATGTTGGAGCAACACTCCAATACGGTTTATTGCTTTGGGGTAATTCAACCGTAAGTAATAGGGCTTTCATTGTTCAAAAAAAGTGTATAAGATCAATTTGTAGGGCATATAGACTGGATTCTTGTGTACCGCTGTTTAAAAAGCTAGGAATATTGCCGCTCCCTTGCCTCTACATCAAACAGGCTATTTTATTTGTAAAGTCTCAGCACACTTATTTTAAAACGAACAAAGATATTAAACTTTCTCGTAAAAATCTATATGGATGTGAAAGACAGTTAAGAAACAAGTCCTATAATAAGCTTTTTTACCCCGGGTTTAATCTGGCACTCACTAGAAGGAATGCATTCTGTATGAGTATTAACATATAAAACGCTTTACCTGATGGATTCAAGGAGCTACCCTTCAATAGCCTGAAACTAAAGCTGCATAAATGGTTACTTGACTGCTGCTTTTACTCAGGCAGTGAATATTTTGAGTACTGTAAAAAAAAAGCTGACCCGAATTATGAACCTCCTGGGAAATGACATGTAATTAACCTATTAATAATAAAAATTGTCTAACTCGTTGTTTCATTCTTTGTTCAATATATTACTTGTGTTTAATTTAAATTTTTGCATGCCAAATTATCATGGTAAAACATAATGGACCTGTACCTAAATTAAGACCTTATTTTGTATGCACATATGTTTCCTGCAAATAAATATAAGACTATGACTATTGTTTAATAATTACGACATTATTTGTATAGTAAATAAAGATATCTATGTTTGATATAAAAATAAGGTTAAACAAAAACGCAAATCATAGATAAACTGTTGGTCATCCCTAAACACAGCTAGTCGTTCTCTAGTGTTGAGTATTCTTTTTTGTTAACACCTTTTGTAAGTATAATTTGACATCGGGAGCGAGTAGAAAAAACTAGTATACACATTACATTTTGACAGGGGATATTTAATGAAGTTGTCGGTTTTTTATGCTGCCCAGTCGTTTCTCACGATAATTTCATTGTGGGAGCACGTCCCAAACGGGCCCAATCAATTATGTTAACTGTGATAATTTCTTTTTTCTTTTCTTTTTTGTGGTCCTTCGATCCGGACTCTGTAAGATTCACAAACAAATTATACGCTAGTTAAACGCTCGTTATTGGACAAAGTTTTGAGGGGAAGCATAAACGTAGGTACTTTTTTAAAATCAGCTGTCTTACACCTACAATGCAGTATCTAAGCTGACATTTAGATAATTATTTTCAAGCTTATGTCAGAACTTTTTACGCGATTTTCCGGGCTAAAAATTGCCTATGTTCTTCCCCAGAAGATACAATCTATCTTCTACAATTCATTTCCAGAATGTGGCGATCAGCGTCGCTGGGCGCGCGCGTTTGCGCTGGCATCGCGCTGGCTATGTCCCTGTCACTGGGTGCTGGCCGCCGCGAGTATCGCGACCCTGAGGCCAAGCAGCACGACATATCAATGTGGATAGATGAGCGGCAAGTTAGGATGTTCAGTGGTAAGTGTACAATAGCTTGAGCGAGGATTTAAAGCGGTTGATGGAGATCTTCATAAAAAATCAAGTAAATAACCCTTTAAAAAAAATTCAAAACTTTGGTAAATGAGTTTAGAGTCTCAATAGAAACCGACTGTTGATGCTGGCACAACACCGCTAGGAGTGATTTGATAAAGACGAAGCCTATACACGTAGCGATAAGTAAATTATGTAGTAAGATAATCATAAAAGGTAGATTTCAACTTTTACTTTGTTTTAATTTTTATTCTGCAAAATGGATGAATGAATGATATCCAAACTTTCGCATTTGTAATATTAGTATGATTTCTATTTTACAGGTATATCTATGCAAGTTTTTGCAATACTAAACGGGCACGTATCCCCTTACGTGCTCGACCCCAACTTCTCTCTCAAACTACCGATAATACCCTCAGAAGTAGGGTACGTGAACTTCACTTGGAGATCCAAGAAGAAATATTTTTACAACTTCGACACGTTGACGTCATCCGATCTAAAAGTTTTGAAACCGCCAGTGCTGTCTATCAAAACACAGGGTCGGGTGCCTAAAACGCCTAAAGGTGATTTAAGACTTTTATATCCAGACCGCAAAACCTTAATAGCATTCAAACATCAACAGGTTTTATTATTATTTACAAACCAAAACAATAGCAATCAGTTTTGTGGCTTGTTTTTTAATTTCACAACCGTTTTGTTTCCAGAATTCAGTATTGTATTGCCTTGCGTTGGCAACAGCAGTGGAATAGCCACATTAGAAATCGGTTTGGTACTGAAAAATGGCCGAAATCTACCTTTAAAAGGCACCCCATTAAGATTAAATCTAAAGAAGGAATGCGCACAGAGAGGTGTGTATTTAGAAAGGACAGGTATTGTATCGCCAACGCATTTTTAACACTTACGTATCCGTGTTTCTGGTGTTGTTTCTATGCTCGTGCTTTCGATAACGAAGATAGCTAACGTTGGTCCGAATTTATAACTACGAAACTAGATTCAATAAAACTTAATAAAAGCCGAGATCATTCTTGGAAACAGCTTCAGATATACCGATATAACGCTTTATTTATATAAGTTAACAAAGCAATTAAAAAAGCCCTGCACCGAGTCACCAGTCCATTACATCTAATCTGTGAAAGCTGGCAAAGCTTATTAATCCTCTATTATATCACGCTAACGACCGGAGCCATGGCAGGACCGGCAACTTCATCTATTTTCAGATCATATTGTTTGCTTACGCTACTAATTTACGGGAGCCGGAACATACAGACCGATTACCGTAACTTATATTTGGTTTACGGGTTGAACAATACAACAATTGACATTTAATTGCGGTTTGTTTAATGATTTATGAGAATTTCATACCTACGTTATTCACACTTCGTCAAAATAACTTTTTAAGATTAACCGCAGATTTTCAACAAATAACTTCAGTTCTCAAATTGAGTCAAATCGACGTTACATACTTGTTAAAGAAAAATAAAAGTTTTATTTAGAAGTGAAAAGAGCCAGACAGGCTTTTCACTGATTATTTCAAGACATTGTCCTATTTTTCATATGTCGTATTTTTTTTCTAAAACACTTTCGTATGTTCTTTTTTCTCTACAAATTATGGCCACATTTAATGCTAAAGATAGGAAACCTTTCTATAGCAATCTGCAAATTCATCCCAAAAGTTTGAAACCATTCTGCCAAATTAAATTGGTGGGAATGGCCCCACGATGGTGAATCTAGTGTGAAGTATTGATAATTAATATAGTTGATAGTTCATTCCAAAAGTTGGCACCCCTGCAGGCATTTTCTTCATAATCATGTAATTTTGCCCAATAATAGTGCCAAAGTACATCCATAGCAATAGTCCATGACCAAAGTTGACCACCCCTGCCTCAGGCGCGTAGCGTATTATATACCTAGTGGCCATTTTAGTGGTCGTCCATAGCAGTAGCCAACTTCATTGTGCTCATCGAGTTTGATTGTGCTAAAGGTCATCCATGGCAATAGCTGTACCTCTGTATGTTGATCCTAAGTTGGCAACTGACCCCTGCATTAAAACATTGATTGCATTGTTTTCCGGGTGCCGATGCCGCCGGGGCCGACAGCGGCGGCGGCGCGGTGCTCTGCTCACAGCATTTGCGTTTTTAGGTTCGTATCTCATTTGCTTTTATGGCCAAACTGTAGATACAATGTTTATAAACATTTTAAGCCCCCATACACAACCGATAATCACTTTTTTGATAGATTTTTTGACAGTTTTTTTCTAAAATATAGGAACAATGTGACACCGATTTTTCAAAAAACTCGCCATGGTTATGAATTTCGTATTTATGTCTTATGAACTGTTTACAAACGTTGTATCTTGAGAATGGCTTACTTAGACTATGCTATGGGTAGGTGTACTGTTAAATCCAAAGAAAAAAAATCTAAGGTTTTTGTTATTATAGTGCTTATGCTGGCACTTTGGGTAATCTTAAAGAATTTTAATAATATCCCAAAAATTTACGACGAGTTGGTTAGCGCATCCTCGTATTCAGAGGAGGGTCGCGGGTTCAAGTCCCGCCGGAGTCGTACATTATTGGGATATTATTAAAATTCTTTTAAAAAAATCTAAGTTTATGGTTAAACCTATATTGGCCTACATACATTCAAAAAATATCTATCGTTCCCATCTTTAAATTTGACAACAGATGTGGCTAGCTTTAGGGTAGATGATGCTGCGTGGATTGTCCAGCAATATTTATTTATAAATGCTAGTAGTTACCTCTTGAAAAGTAGATCAATAAATCTAGTCCTGCCCTATGGCAGGGAATAGTGTCCGACTGAAGGTTCAGTTTCGCAGGTTCGGTCAAAAAATCAAGGTTCGGCGTTCGACAAATTAAATACATGTGACTGTTTTTGCTACTTACCTACACAACTTATAGCTTTATCTAAGTAATTTTCAATGGATTTTGTACGAAAGATCAGTAGGTAGATTTTATAAGTTGATCGACTATTAGTCTAGTAAAGCTTATGAAGCTTTGATAGTTTTTGGAATTTTTCCACAGTTGCAAAAAGCCGTGTAGACAACTTAATTTTTTTTTTCACTTGACCACTGATATTATATTGTTTAATTACGATTGCACATGTAATTATTACATAATACTTTAAGTAAGAATGTACCTATACAATTAGACCTGTAACTTTGTTGCCAATAAACAATCTGAATCTGACCGACGGACACGTGGCGAATCTATTATGGATTTCTTGTTAACTACAGAACCCTAAAATCAGTTTATTCGCTTGGGAGCTATGATATACACAGATGGACACGTTAAACCTAGGTACATCATGCAAGAAGCGTTTTGCGCTGTGGTGAGAGTGCCCGAGATTTAAGGATATAATTACGAGTATGTTTAAAAAATGTTCAGTTTCGGCCGAAATGACACCGTGGCCGAAGGTTCGGTTTCTGTTTCGGTTAAAAATTCAGATTCGGTCGGACACTAGCAAAGAATATAATATCGCCTATTGCGGCTTTGGTTTCATTTATTTACCGAATTACTATTTACCGTCTGTATTTATTAACTCGCATTACCATTTCATAACCACACATACCTAATCTAGCATTCACTTCTCGACTTAACTACTTTCTATTAACAATAATATACGACTTTTCATAAATTACCGATATTTTTGAAATTATATGTACTTTGCTAAACCGCCATATTGAATGCAGGGCCGGATCCAGAATGCGACAAAAAGTGCGCGAACCAAGGCTGGTGCAACCACGAGAAGATCTGCCAGTGCCCCGACGGCTACATGGGGCAGCACTGTCGCACGGCTCTATGCTACCCACAGTGCATGAATGGAGGGAATTGCACTGCGCCCGGGATATGCTCCTGTCCTACCGGGTACCAGGGCAGGAATTGTGAGGGAGGTAAGGATCTAGTCTTATATACCGGAAGGTATTGTGAAAGAGGTAAGTACCTACTGTAATATAACAGGGAGTGTAACACATACCAGAGAGAGAATAGAGAGAGATGGACGGAGGGAGGTAAGGAGCTAAAACTATATAAGGGTATATTGCAACGGATCCCTGAATCGTACGAGCAATATTTAACGATACCCCACACCATGGGCTTACACGTAAAAACATCACCCCACTTTAGGTACAATCCAATACGGAAAATCCACAAAAATATTTGTTACAGGGTTTTACCACTTACAATAAGTCGGCGTGATTATTATGTTTACCAAATACCTAGCACCTTTCTAGTACGACTCCATGCTTATAGCTAAGCCGCGGAAATACAGACAAGGAAATGGCTAAACTACGAGGGTATTACCTTGTTGACTACGGAACTCTAAAATCGGTACATCTTGGGATTTATCATATACACATACACGTTAAACCTACATCATGCAAAAAAGTTTTGCGTTGGGGTAAAATGCACGAGATTTCGTGACGTAGTTATGTTTAAAAAAAGGTTTGGTTTCGGCCTAAACTAGCACCGAGGCCGAAGATTCGGTTTCGGCTGAAAATCCCAGGTCGGACACTAGGTACTTACCTTGTTCGTAAATTCCATTGTTGATATTAAACTAATTTAAACAGAATTTTAGAACAGAGTAGGTATAGTTCGTTAACCGAACCAACGGGGGGGGGTCACGTCGTGGTTGATGCCCATCAAAGCTTACAAAATGAGAGAAGAAACAAAAATATTAGCCTCCCAGTCTCCTAAAACCTTTTACGAACCCTGGCTGAGGGATGAGGGGTATTTAATCTCGTGATTAATTGAAAATGCTTCGTCAATTAACTAACCTATATTGAAAAATATAATAATACAGAATTTACTTACATAATGAGGTATTAAGACATTCCAGTCTTACGTCAACCTTCATATGTTGGCAACTCTTTCTGTTTTAAACTTTAATCGCACCTAAGAACTCTTATTCACTTAACTTCACGATGCTAATTATAATTAAGCAATAGTTTAATATCTATTAGCTAACATAATTTCATGCAAACTTTATGTCTCATTCTCGTTTTATTTATCAGTTATCTTTCTCGTTCGTAATTCCAACAGTTTTGAAGGTGACTTACATTTTAAATTTACGTGCCTTAAATTATATTCTCTTGGAGATCTCAATGGCGACTTTGCACCCACCCTTGATAACTTCAGTGAGCGCTTTGTAGAATGGTGCTTGCTCCGCTCCATGTTTTATCCCTAAAAACAAATATATTTATTTTATTATGTCCACCAAAAGGATCTTAAAAGAGGGAAGACGACCAGGCTGGTCCACCCAAGTATGTGTTATACCATGATCATCATCATCATCAGCCCGTACACGTCCACTGCTGGACATAGGCCTCCCCAAACGATGCCACGATAGCGGTCCTGAGCCACCTCCATCCAACGACTCCTTGCGACCGCTATGATGTCGTCGGTCCATCGAGTGGGAGGTCTTCCCACACTCCGTTTCGCATTCATTGCATCGCGGTAGCCACTCGAGAACCTTTACTCCCCTCCTTCTATGAGCTATATGGCCTGCCCATCGCCACTTCAGCCTGCTGATTCTGAGAGCTATGTCGGTAACTTTGGTTCTTCTACGAATTTCCGTATTCCGGACCCTATCGCGTAGAGAAACTGCGAGCATAGCTCTCTCCATAGATCTCGCCATATCATAATATGTGGGACAAACTATACACTTATTATATTACTCAGATTGGTGGACTGAACGTGATGAATTTAGGACTTTTTACCGAACCATTGGGCTCTTGAGTTCATTTAGATTGATAGTACAATATTTGTTCTGATATCCTCGTCATCAAGTCATAGCGAATTCGAACAGATTTAATATGGCGTATTTAAAAAAACGATAACTCTTACTAACACTTATTTTAAGTTTTGTGGGATAAATACTAATCCCCTGGGGATAAAAAATTTATGGAATCATTTTCTATACAATAGTGAAAGAATTTTTAAAATCTGTCCATAATTGGCGGAGATATCGCGTAACATACATACAAAAAAAAACAGACGAATTGATAACCTCTTCCTCTTCTTGAAGTCGGTTAAAAACTAAAAATAGGGATAGTGCAACCAAAGCCATGGTCAGACTAGCCTTTCATATTCAAACGATCATGTACATTGTACGGGATTTAATACAACGCCTCTAGCGTGCGGACATGGAACTAAGCAAATCCCACACAAAATAGGAAAGTCTCTATGGCGTCTCCATACTATCGACAAACCAAAATCAGGACTGAGGATGATTGTTCGAATATGAAAGACATGAAGACTCTGACCAAGGCTTTGCACTATCGTCAAACCCAGAACTCAGGGCACAAAAAAATACTGGTGAAATCTATCTGTTGTACCTGTATCATGATGCTCCTGTTCCTCGTCCCTAAACTTGGTGATGGTCTCGAGGATCTTAGGATCCACGTCGGGGTCCTGCATCAAGGTCCGCAGCTGGTCGTTGTAGTGATCAACGATAACCGTTTCGACGGCCACCGTGCACGCCATCGCTGCTTCCTTGCCGAGGAGTGCCGTGCCTGAAAGGATAGTCTGTTGTAAATGTATATTGGTTTAATTGCTAAGGAGTTTCTATTTTCAACATATGTAGATTCTGTGACCACCCAATCACCATCCCCAAACGATGTGGTTTTCGATAAAGGAACTTTCTGAGCGAATTATACGTTGATGTCATCAGAGAAGCAGTGACAGTCTGTCTTTGACACAGAAGATTACTAGTTTTATTCACAAGAATTATCCAAATGACGATATCTCGACCTAGTTTGCGGATGTTTTCTAATTATTATAGGTTATAGGTTTAAAGAACTTTATGCTCATACAAACACATGGTTCACTTATAATGAGATCATCATCATCATCATCAGCCTATACACGTCCACTGCTGGACATAGGCCTCCCCCGTACGACGCCAAAAATAGCGGTCCTGAGCCGCCTCCATCCATCGACTCCCTGCGACCGCTACGATGTCGGTCCATCCGAGTGGATGGTCTCCCATGTAGGGGGGGATTTGCCATAATCACCACGCTTGGCAGGCGGATTGGTGATCGCAGTGTAGGTGTTTAAAAATACTCAGAAGGAAGCTGCTGCCCATCCTCTGGTAAGTTCCCTTAGTCGGCTGTTAAGACATCCACGGGTTGAGTTGGAGGGGTCGATATTCGTACGCCGCGGCCCCACGGCACGGGATAATGAGATACATGAGAAAAAATTAATCTAGGTTAGACAATGTTTAAAGTAACCTCCTGGCCTAAAATTTAATTATAACTAGATATTGCTTTAATCATAAATCATTTATGTATGTGCAGGAATGTCGGTACAATAGGTCTACATAATAAAATAATAGCTCCAATACATTCTGCCTCCTCAGGGCGTGCAAAATTATTATAATGTAAGGGTTAATAAAATTTATCAGAGATGTAATAATAAACAATAAAAGACAGATAACTTAAACAAAAAAAAAAACACCAAAAAATATAAAAAAACTTGTTACTTATGTTTACCTATTATATTAAAGAAGTTTACCATGACACAAGGTCTGCTCTGCTTAGTTTGGGGCTAGACTAGATGATGTTGTTTGAACTGTCCAGCACCATTGATTTGTTTTAAGCCAACTCACCTGCTCCTAGAACGAACCCAGCCACGTTCCATATGGGCGTCAGCGCAGTCGGCCGTACGCGGTACTCGTTGATAAGCCCCTCGAAGCGCTCCCGGTGCTTCTTCTCCTGGTCCCACATGTGTTGGATGGTTGGACCTTCGGCGGTGCGTCCTAGGATGGCCATCTGACCGGCGTAGATGCGGTCCGCACCTAGCTCGCCTGCATGGTCTACGCGGATTATTTTGTCTAGCTGTAAAAGAAAGGGTATCATTTAAACGGTCAGCAAATTAAGAGGTCAACCGAAACATTAATATTGCCAGCAAAAAAAAGTTAATTGAGGTGCTTCTATTGGTCGGCAAAAATTACTAAATTTGTCAGCGAGTAATGTGACATTGATTAAATATTTCTGCAGCAATACATAAGTAAAGTAGCAGCGAATCGTAATTCTGATTTACATATACTAGGTATATATTACTTATCGCCGCCGTATCGATAGGCCGCGGGGCCGCGGCGTACGAATATCGACCCCTCCAACTCAACCCGTGGATGTCGTAAGAGCCGACTAAGGGAACCTACCAGAAGAAGGGCAGCAGCTTCTTTCTGAGTATTTTTCAACACCAACACTGCGATCACCAATCCGCCTGCCAAGCGTGGTGATTATGGCAAATCCCCCCCTACATGGGAGAACATCCACTCGATGGACCGACGACATCGTAGCGGTCGCAGGGAGTCGATGGATGGAGGCGGCTCAGGACCGCTATTTGTGGCGTCGTCGTACGGGGGAGGCCTATGTCCGGCAGTGGACGTGTATGGGCTGATGATGATATTACTTATCGTGATTCAGACTAACATTGAGATTTTTCGACCCTTACTTAGACCCCCGCTATCACGTTAGACTCACCACTTTTATCTGACGTCACATAGCCTGTAACCATCGGGGTATAAAAACGAATCATACGACACCTCATTTGTTGAAATCGGACCAGTAGTTTCAGCGCTACGTGGGAACATAAAAATCGGCTACATACATACTACATAGGCTGTCAAACTCATAACCCTCGTCCTTCGGTAGTCGGGGAAAAATTAACTTACATTAGGATTCTTAATCCAATAAGGCCTGGCACTGCTGTGGACCCTCCTTACTTGTTGCAGCATTATACGACGCATGTTCCTATAACAAAGAAGCTATTTTTTTATTAATGATTTTGTTGTTTTCAGGAATTTGCTCGCAAAAGTGCCTCAATGGAGGGAAGTGTATACAGAAAGACACTTGTGACTGCCCTAAGGGCTATTATGGACGCAGATGCGAATTTTGTAAGTATCTTAGTCGATTAGCCAAAAACGATTAAAATTCCATAAAATTTTTGTTATGAATATTAGCTGCTGCCCGCGCCTTCGCCCGCGTTTTATCGGGATAAAAAATAGCCTTTAATTTATACGAGTTCCCAAACTATACCCATATCAAATTTCAGCCTAATCTGTTCAGTAGTTTTTGCGTGAAAGAGTAACAAATATCCATACATCCATCCTTACAAACTTAGACATTTATAATATTAGTAGGATTTTCAAGAAACCGGGTTATTCTCATCCATTAATATCGATCGGTGCCATGCTTTAACTAAGTATGAACCTAAGAACCTGTCTATTAACGCATTCACTGCCCGTCAAGCGTCCGTGGAGCTCGCTGCACAGCATACTGCGCAATGTAAATTACTTTCCTTAAAGTTTGATTAGGTTTGGGACTCCCTTAGAAATTAGCAGGTTCGTTTGACATGGTGGGGCTCGACAAGATTGTGATGTTATTCTTCTAATTACAGCAAAATGCGTGATCCCCTGCCTAAACGGCGGTCGCTGCAAAGGCGTGAACAAATGTCGCTGCCCCGCTGGGCTGGGGGGGAACCACTGCGAGGTGGGGCGGCGCGGTGGCGAATGCGGGCGCGCGTGTCGCCACGGACGCTGCATCGGCGGCGGATGCGTCTGCGAGCCCGGCTGGAGGGGCCGGTACTGCCATCGTTCGACAGGTATACTGCCTGGAAGAAATCGCTTCTAAGCGATAAGGCCGCCCATTGTACTTGTTTATGTTAATGTCTATGTTTTTTATTTAACTTTGTGGTGTACAATAAAGAGTTTTGTATTGTATTTCTATAATTAAGGGGACTGGAGGAAACACACTGCGATGTGCAATAGTATCTCCTTTTGCCAACAGCGGCATGTGTGGGGCTAAAAGATACTGCACTCTAATACAGAAGTTAGACGTGTATGTCAATGCTGTGACAGCTCCACACCATTCAAACCACACATAAACAAATTGTGTAGTTTGTAATTATAAAAGTGTAATCTTTCTGTTACAGGATCTTCTGAAGAATCCAGTGAATTCAAGCGGCCACGGTGAAAGAGCTTATACTAACTAAAATTAATTGAGCAGAACTACTTAATGTGATTTGTAGGGTTCTGTACATCCAATGTTAAAAGAGCAACTTAAGTTATCACTTTTGTATCCATCTCTCCGTCCTAACTAACACAGTCAAATGTGTTGTATAAATTATGTAATTTTGGAAAATATCTTAATCTGAGCCCGCCATAACTTTATGTATTTTTTATACTGCTTAATAATAAGGAACCCATGTGAGTCTGACTCGCACTTGCCCAGTTTTTTATTACTTTTAATAGGATTTTTATATAATTTAGTCATTTAGATTGTAAGCCTTTAGATAGGTATTAATTGTACTTAGGCATAGAGATTACAATGCAATATATAAAATTGAAATCAAGAGATTATATTAATTACAGATTATTTTGTTTGATTTTAGTTTAAATCCTTTACTTAAAACAATCCTTCACTATAGATAGAAGAACAGACTGTCACTAAAAGAATGTAGTTTATAGAAAGTAAATTTATTGACAAAGAAAATAACAATCAAATAATATAAATAAATTAAACTAGAATTTACAATTGAGTTAACTGCAGAAGGTTGGAAATAATCTATAGATAGCTCAACTAGTCCATATCAATACCAGTCGGAAGCGTCCCCAAGACGCTGGCTGCATTGCCTTGCTGTAAATTATTTATCAAATCAGGGACCGTCTCATATTGGCGGCCGCCATGGTGCAAAAATGGGTCTGCACCCCCTAGCCACCAAAATAAATCATAATTTTTGAAAAAAGCTTTCACAATTAAGTTTAAATTTTCTTTTGTATTTTATTTTATCCTTGAATTTTATTGTAAAAAATGTTGTTGTATGTGCTTAATTATGGACAGATGTCTGAATAAACAAACTTTCTATTTTATTTATTATTTTATAAACTTTCATAAAATGTCAGATTTGAAGGGAGGGCCTAAAAACATTGCTACTATTATGAGATGAAATAAAGGAGAGCCTCTGGCGCCACCTAAGACCAGGTGCCCGGGTGCCCCACACCTCTTGCACTGAGGACAGCTCAAACTGAGACTTCATATTTTAGATAAAACAATAGCCCATTAAAGGAAAAGAATATGTTGTGTTTAACCATGACACAAAGTATGAGGCGGCCTAATACTCGGCAGCAGATGAAGTACATTGTTTTGATATATGTACCTTCTGCCTCTCAATTTATAGATCTTCAAACGAAACATCTTTGGCTTTAATCGCAGCCATCAATTAACCTCGCAGAGTAGATAAATGATTCTCAGAGCTGCATGAGCCTTCATTAAAACATAGGTTAAGTAATTCATTACATTGATCAGAAAAAAAGTCTATTTATTGATTCACACTGTATTCATCACTTGAAACGAGAAAAAGCGTACCACAATCTTATGATGAGATTGTAGATGAAAGCACTATGAGATTTGATGCCAGAACTTGATAAATAAGTGTGTGTTGATAATTTTTTTATTTTTAAGATGAAGTAAATACAATTTAGACTTACCTGATAGATAGAAAGCACTAACACTATTTTAGATAATTTCGTGGAAGAAGACAATGCAATACAACGCGTAATTTTTCACAATCAAAAATAAAAATAATAAATAAATTTTGACAGTCAGCCGGAAGTTTGTTTGTTTTACTTTTTTTTCTGACGTCATGAAGATAGTTGCGGAAAATGCCATGAGATGGCAGTAGTGTAGTGACACAATTAGTCAATTTCGAAAATAAACCAGGATTTTCCTGGATGACTGGGGCTACAGAACAATCATAAAAAATCTGAAGAAATATTATAAATTAATACTCGGTAAGTGTATCAAAGATAAAACCTATATTTTAGGACAAAACTAAAATTTCAATCCCCCCTCACACCGAGGGGCAATTTCCTTTTCCATGGGAAAACTGCACCGCGCAGACTCGTACAAAATGGCGACCCCAAGACATGAAGTTTATTCGGCTCTTGTTTCGCGTTCACCGATCGATATCAATGGAGGACAGAGAATTTTCGGGGTCTCTAGTGCTCTGTGTGAGTTTCATAAAATCTGTGATAAAAAAAGTGCAATAGTTCTGAAAAATATTGTTTTGAACCGGTTACATCACAAAGAGACAGCTGAACTTCTAATTGGATTGGAAAATGTGCCTCAAATCACGCAGGTGCGTACGCAGCCGTAGTCTTTCTATGCTGTCTGAGCCTGCTCGAATGCGCGGCTCCCCATGATGGCTATTCGTTTTGGACTTCGTAGCCTGTACGCCGCCGCAAAGAATTTGTGTCATGCGTCGACTCGGATGTCTTTTCGGCACCATGCACCACATAAACAAAACAAAATGCGTCACTGTGATGCATAACTTTTCGCTGATTCTGAGCTAATTGTACTTTATTATCTCTAAACCCAGCAATAATTATCGTGCTACCGATGATGAACAAAACGTCTGATATGATAATCTTTCGATTCTTGTCTCCTATTCTTCGTCAATCAATGGTTTGTCTAAGTTTTCCTTGTATTTTACGTGCAGGAAGCTCGATTATTGATTTTTCCTAATTTACCAGCTTACAATATAATCATAGCAGTTGTGGAGCCAAGTCTCAGAGACTTAAATAATGGTTTCTTGACAGAATTAATCCAATAACTTATTACTGTGATATGAATCTAAACCTACATTCTAAAGCTCTATCAGAAAAATCAATACCATGACAGATATGGCTGACCTACATCCAACATCCCAATTTACTGCCCACTAGGTATTACATAAATTTACATACTTACCAACTGTGATGATATGTTTTGACCTTTTATATCTACATAGATGGAGAATAAACTACTGATAAGTATAATGCAGACTTATGCCTTACTGTATATTACATACATTTCATCCTAGTTGTAATGGTAGACTTAGGTTCTGTCCTATGTGTGTAAATGACAGTCTAAGCTAAATTAAATAATTTTATACAAAATAAATAAGAAAAAAGTCCATTGTCCAACTTTGTTCTTCATCTACATTTTATTCTACCTATGCTTAGCTAAATAGCAGATTTCATACATTTTCCTTAAGTGATAAAAGCAAGTAAACTTTAGTCTCCAATTCTCAATGAATCAAGAAATTTTCTGCAATAGTTTTAAAATATAATTCCTTTTTGAAAAGTTTTTTTGACAACATTATTCATAAAATTCTTATGCCATCTTAGATTTTAAGGAAGCATTTATTTACAACATGTACCTATTACCTACATTCACATTAATTTGTCAAAATAACTGTTTGTTGCCTGCGGTTCTACAGTGTAGTCTCATATGTTAGCAGTTTGTAAATACTATTATCCATCTAATAACTAAACTACAGATTACATGATTTGTCTAATACCTAAGCAATTCGTCAAGAATCGGTATGCAGTTTGTTCAATTCTTACTACTTTTACTTTAGAATTGTCCAACATATGTATATTTTTCTGTTTCTCATCAACATTCATCATCAAGTGGTCTTCAACATAGCAACATCTCTGATCCCACCTAATGTGGGATAAGGGACAGAAGAAGTTGCTCTACTTTGTTAAGTCCAGGCAAGAAACGAAGTAGAGTTATTTATTCCGGTGTCTACATCAAGAAAGGCTTTTCTCATGTCCTGTGCTGTTGCTCAGAGGGCCTTACTGGCTCCTCAACAGCTTTTTGTTAGCCTGTTGGCTGTGTTCTTCTGGATATAGGTCTCCCCCATACGACGACGCCACAAATAGCGATCCTGAGCCGCCTCCATCCATCGATTCCCTGCGACCGACAATGTCGCGATCCATCGAGTGGACAGTCTTCCAACACTCCGTTTCGTATTGCATCGCGGTCGCCACTCAAGAATCTTTACTCCCGATAGTTTATCAGTTCTGCGAGCTATATCACCTGCCAGTTCAGGTCACTAACTCTGAAAGCTATGTCTGGATATGGATTTCCGCGTTCCGGATTCTATCAAGTAGAAAAACTTCAACCTCTCTCCATAGCTCGCTGAGCGATTCATAATGGTCATCACTGGCAACACACATTCATTGAAGACCGTACGACGAATCATTCGACGACCTCTATTGCGCGGCGGGCGAAGGTCCGCCTGCAACGCAGGAGATTGCGGGTTCGATTCCCGCTTCGGGACATGTTTGTACGATCTGCAAATATTTGTTCAGGGTGTTCTGGATGTTTTATATGCATAATAAAAAATATCTATCTATGTAGTCTATTATATTAAGTACATATATCAGTTATCTAGTACCCATAACACAAGCTCTGTGTTGCTTGGGGGCTAGATAATGCTGTGTGAATTGTCCAACATTATTTATTTATTTTAAGACCTTCCTGTCAAGTAACAGTGTCGAGGTCTCTGAGCATCTTGTTAAGGTCTTCTAGCGATTTGGCGATATAATTATTATTTCGTCGGAAAACCTAGTGTGTAATGTAATCGCCATTGATTTTGATGCTAGGAGCTTAAATTTATTCTCTTGTGCAGAGGTTCTTTATGAGGGCATTGTCACAACAGTTTACTTTCTTATGGAATAGTACAGTTCTGTTCCACACCTCTGGTGTTTGTTGTGTGCTCGAGAATGATGGAGTTGAACATCCCCTGAGGGACATTAAGTCTCGGTGATCGACTAGCTTTCAGAAAATCACTTATTCTTCCAAATGATCTGTAATTTATTCTAAATGTAATAAAAGTCTTTAAATCATATACGCTGGAACTGGTTGCCCAGGTTCTAACAGTGTACCCAGGTTCTAACAGTGTACCCTAACCGGGTTTCAGAATTCTAGAATTGGGTACATGCTCTAACATCAAAAAAGAAGTCAAGTATGGAAACAGACGAGTGCACAAAGTTATTACCCTTGGTCCCTTTACTACCAGTAGGACTAAGGGATACAATTTGATAATTTTCTAGAGATAGACTATACAGTAGGACCATAGGTAACAACTGAAAATAACAAACAGTAAAAATATTAAAGATTATTTATCGCGTACCTTTTGTAAGTAAACATAGGGGAAAATATAACAAAAGGTACACAATAAATTATCTTTAATAGGTATGTTAACCAATCGCGAAAGTTAAAACAGTCAAAATATCTTCAATAAAATCCAGATAATGTTTTGTTAATAACAGCCAGTGAGCAGAGTGAAGCTAAAGCAGGGTTTCAGCCGCTGTTGCACTACCAATACTTGAATCAATGGTCCATGACAAGGACTCTGAAGATCACAACATGAACTCTGCAGTCAGCACTGAGTCCATGGATATTGGGGATGAAGTGGAGGTAACATCTATTTTAATAACTTATATTAGGTACATATGTATTTATTTGACTTTAGGTACATATGTATTTTTTGGTCTTCAAGATCGAAAAAGTAAGATGCAGAAAGAATCTACATTCTTAAAAAGAAAGAACAAGGAAGGTGTATCTGTAAATTCTAAACCATAGTTTGCTCTTTTATGACAAAATTAATAGTAGGTGTTAATATTGGTAAATTCAAAATCTAAGATCTCTTTTCTGGTGAATAATTTTACTGATATATTTATTATCCTTCAAGACATTTATTGCACGTAGGGGTTTCATACCCCTTTGATGTTTTTTTTAATCTATCTGATATAATCAAGTAAATTTCGCTTGGGGTTTCGCAAGGTCTTCGGTATTCCGCAGAGTATTTAATGCGTTGATGTATGTATGTGAATAGACGTCAATAAATTAGGTTACATTCAAAACTTTTTTATCCGTAATCTTCATCTAAAAAGGTTCGAAAACCATAATGATCTATGCGATAAAAGACAAGTACCCTTCTTTTAAAAACACTAAAAAAAAACTTACGGAAGACCGAGGCAACCTTCAGCTTATTTTCGCATATAAATGTCCTCATGTAAAGATAATAAGCAAAAACATGATTTTCCGCTTACGACGCTCTGCTCTGTCTCGCTCATATGAACGCAAAATCCTATGCCTATCCATTTCACAAAATGGCGTTATATATTGCCCTCTCAAGTGACAGTACGATTTGATTCTTATGATTGACTCTACAGACAAGAGCCAAAAAAATACAGGGGGCTATTTTTTGGATTTTACTGTGCTTAAATTATGAGAAGGAACACTGACATACAACAACAGGTCGAACAGGCCTATATTATAGGTAGGTAAATCTGTCAAGTTTAAACAAAATAATCATCGAAGTCGAATGAAACCCCTAAGTGCCCACTTCAAGGATAATAAAATTGATTAGTAGGTGAAGTAATTGTTTCACTTAGTAATTGTTTTGAAAAGAGTAAATATAGATTTTTTATTTATACTTACGTCATATACAAGAATACAACCTTTTCTTTTGTAAGTATGTAGCGGTCGCAGGGAGTAGATAGATGGAGACTGTTCAGCAGGCCCGTTATTTGCTTCGGGGATGCCTATGTTCAGCAGTGGAGTATACGGGCTGATGATGATGCTTGTGTCTGCATAGGAAATGTCCCAAGTGGAAGGATGCGGCCTGAGCGGCGGATCCGACGATGAAGACGAGTGCGCCTCATCGCCCGCTGCTTCCAATTACGGCGACGGAGAGCTGCTGAAGTCAGCCATGCAGGATGATGTTACCAAGACGCTGGCCGCCGCAGGTAAGGCATCATCCACATGTAGACTTCACACACCACATTCACTGTCCAGCGCGCCCTTTCTGCTTGCACTACTACAAGCGGGTGACTCTGGACATGAGAGTCATCATTGGCAATGAAAGTTCTTGTATACATATGTTGGCGTCTTTTCTTTCTGAACTGCAACACAACAGAACGACCCGCAGGAGGTTCCGGGTTCGATTCCCGCTTTGGGACAAATGTTTGTACGATCGGCAAATATTTGATCCGGGTGTTCTGGATGTTTTCTATGTATAACAAAGAATATCTATGTAATTATTGTATAAAGTACATCAGTCATCTAGTACCCATAACACAAGCTCTGCTTAGCTTCAGGATAGATGATGCTGTGTGGATTCTCCAGCTTTATTAATTTAAATGGCTAAGCTTGAACACAATTCATTTTAACACAAACTTGCTTATAAGCCTATGGTCGTAAAAAGCCACCATAGGGATCGAATATGGATGGAATTTTATTTTAAATATAAGATACTACTACTGCTGCCCGCGGATTCGCATGCGCTTTTCAAGTAGGCTATTTCCATCCCCCACCTTTGACGTCCCTGCCAAATTTCATTAAGATCGGTTCAGCCGTTTAGGCGTGAAAGGTAACAGACAGAGTCACTGTCGAATTTATAATATTGTATGCACAATTGTATCAATCTAACCTGTTTGATTACTTAAAATTAATTGAGGTTAATTAAATTAACTAACTTCACCTTGTACAATAAGAAGTGTAAACTGTACCTAAATGGGTCCAAGAGACATTACATCTTTTTAGCATTTCTGCTAAAATAGTTAACAGCCTTTCGTTGTGCTGCTCGCGCTTTATGCAGTACCCATACTCAATCAACCACAAGACTTTGGAGGCACAAGACGGTACATCTACATTGAATTCCGGCTCTGATATCCAGGTCCGGTGGGTATGGCGGCGGCGGCTGCGATCGCGTCCTCCAAGAAGCGCAAGCGACCGCACTCCTTCGAGACCAACCCATCAGTCAGGAAGCGCCATCAGAACCGGCTGCTTAGGAAATTGAGAGTGAGTCTATAACCTTACTGCGGTCTATTAAACATGTGTTCGAATTGAACTGCAGCAGGTATCAATTTTGCCGTTCTATCGCCCTTGTAACACTTGTTACACCCCTTCTACACTGCACTGGCAACATTTAATTCTTCTCTTTTATAAAATGTTTTGGTTCGCAAAGCAAAAGAAACACGCTCTCTTAACAGACGAGTTTAAAATTTTGATTTCTTATTCAGTTCACAAAGTCATAAGTTTTATTACATTCAAGATCTAATTGAAAATAATGTTGTCAAAAGTGTTAAATTTGACCATTCTCTAACAGCAAACAATAGAAGAGTTCGCGACCCGCGTGGGCCAGCAAGCCGTGGTATTGATCGCAACGCCAGGCAAGCCCAACGCGTCCTACCGCGTGTTCGGAGCCAAGCCGCTGGAGGATGTGGTCCGTAACCTGCGCTGTATGATCATGGAGGAGCTGGAGAATGCACTGGCTCAGCAGGTAACATCATCAGATCATGGTAGTCCACTGCTGCATACAGGTCTCTCCTACAAATAGCGGTCCTGATCCGCCTCCATCTATCGACTCCCTGCGACCGCTAGAATGTCGACGGTTCTTCCAGTGGGAGGTCTTTCTACACTCCGTTTCGCGATGCATTGCGGTCGCCACACGAGAACAGGGGAGAATCGGGGGTTATGGCATAAGGTGCGAGCTATATGGCTAGCAGAATGCTCACTAATATACATAGGTACAACTTACTGGTTAGTGCTGGTAACGCATTCTTGCCCAGTCTGAATGGCGGATGCAAGGTCGGCTGTTATCGTAGCACGAAGACTTCAGATAGGTATAGTCTGTGTTGTCTTCTTTTTATATTATTCTTTCAAAAGTTAAAACATTTATAATACTAAAAATATACTGTGAAAGTGGATGAAAATTTCTCTAAAATTATGGATATTCTCCTAGGACCATTTTCCGGTAGCACCGGTCAAGGAACTTCTCCTTACTGTCCCGTGCAAAAATCCTCCATGAACCCACCAATCCATTCGATTGAAATTTGTTGTTCATAGCAAATAAATGGTTTTCAATTAATATCAAACTACGCAGGAAAACAGAAAATAAAAACCGCAAAAATAGCGTATCGCGAACCGTATAAGATAAAAGTTGAATAAAACATTTGACTCTATATATATTATTATTCTAAAAAAACTGCGCGCGCTCCACTGACCCATTTTCGGAGTCCATTTATGACCATTCTGGAAGCTCCTGGCGCAGATCTTTTATTACTAGCCTCTGCCTGCGACTTCTCACGCGTTTATTTATGAAATAAGAAGTAATGTCTTATTCCGACGCGACGTAGACCTGTAAGTATGTAATTTTAGTTTTTCGTCAGTCCGATGCGTTCAATCGTTTTGGCGTGAAGATGTAACAAACATCCAAACTTTCGCATTTATAATATGAGTGTGATGTTTCTTTAGTTCGGACTAGGCGGTCACGGCGCGGCGCCGGCGCCGCCGGTCGAGGACCCGTCTCTGTTCGAGCTGCCGCCGCTCATCATCGACGGCATACCCACGCCGGTCGAGAAGATGACGCAGGCGCAGCTGCGGGCGTTCATACCGCTCATGCTCAAGTATTCTATGGGTAAGTGGAGATTGATTAAACTAGTAATAAGAGCCCTGAATTAAGCTTTACCATACGAGATGAGATACAGAGATGTTCCATATTTGTAAGAGTCGTGATTTGTCATACCAACGGAATAATACGACCGAAACTTCAGCCGCTGAACTTTGATCGCTGTACCTTCGGCTGATGTGTCACTAAGGGATTTGGGTAGTTACATACATATACATTTCACTGTAGGATACTAGGCCGTAGCATTTCAAATGTAACGCTTACTAATAAGCTATAAAATACTTTCAAATACTACATCTGAAATGTAATAATTGAGTGTTATGTTAGTTCGCGGAAAGCCGGGCTGGGGTCGCGAGTCAACGCGACCGCCGTGGTGGCCCAAGGACCTGCCGTGGGCCAACGTACGCATGGACGCGCGCACTGACGACGAGAAACAGAAGGTAACACTCTACATACTCTACAATCTATAATAGGTACATCTTTCATGGGACGGACAAAAAACCCGTTAGGACTAATCAAAGGAATGCGCCTGAAGACTGTTATATCATCAGGTTATCGACTTCATCACTTCATTGTGGGACCACTCCTTAGGTACCCATGCTCCTTCCGCCAATCCCGCAAATATCAATTTTTACGAACAAACGCTGGCAATGACTGAAATTTTTGTAATGTTATTGAAGTTACTGTTATTAAATGTACTGTTTGTGTAAGTAATCTTCAAAAGGTATTGAGAAAACAATGGCAAAGAGGATTCATATTGATTCATACTATAATATCTCCAGATGTCGTGGACGCACGCGCTGCGCCAGATCGTGGTCAATTGCTACAAGTTCCACGGACGCGAGGATCTGCTGCCTGCTTTCAATGAAGACGAGGACAAACCGTCTACCACCTCCGTAAGTTTTCTTCTATTTGGGTGGATCATATTTGGTCTTAGAAACTCATTTACTAACTACAAAATAAAATGTATACTACACGTTGAAAGGTCAACAATCAACAAATATCATGTTCTTTACTAATCATATCTCTCTATCACCTCTGCTGTCATCTTTGGATTGCTGCTTGGATCTGGTAACGTACTTAACGTAACTCCATGTATCATGTTCCTTCGATTCCCTACCAATGTGGAATTCCTTGTCATGGTGCCTGTTGGGACCTGTAACGTGTGATCCCTGGTGATCTCTGACGGTACCTGTCCTGTCACGGTTCCCGGTGGCTGTCGGTACAGATGTGCTCGGAAGGCGGCGGCGCATCCCCACAGCAGCACGAGCACGAGTCTCAGCAGCAAGCCGTACTGACCACGCAGCAAGTCTGCATCGATCAGATGACGCTCACCGATGTCGAAGTACGCAATAAACACAAACAAAACTTTCGTATTGTTAAATATCTTAATTTCTTCTTCTTTTATGCCATGTTCTCAGACGCAACCCGCGCGAGTGAGAACATGGCACATTAAAAAAAATTACTTAGTCTAATGTGTTCTTCTACTTTCAAGTTTTTGAACTCTTTTAGATTTATATTTTGAACTGTTATTTAGTCGAATCCACTGGGAAAATAGTAGCCTGACTGATCGAACTGTCCAACCGAGTTTGTGGCTCATTGCATTGAGGACCCATATTCTACTTTAACTCTTCTGATGATCAACTATGCAGCGGATTATGAACATCGCACAGCAGCAATGCAATGTCGGTAGATAAAGTAGATGGGCAAACGATGCGCTCCCTATCGTTAGGCTACTTTACCGCTCAATGCGGGTATTACTTGATGAGCCGTCTGCACTTTCTATACCCAACGAAACAATATTTTTGCGTGGAACGTTCCAGAACATGCAGTACGCACCGGCAGTGCTCCACTCCATTACGAACCCAGACGGTAGCGTGTCCATCCTCAACCTGGACCCCAACAACCCCATCATCACGCTGCCTGACGGGACCACGGCGCAGGTGGTGAGTGTTAGTACCCTCCACCTTACTAACTCACTACTCACTTACTCTGGACTATAGAGAAGAAGATAAAGCAGGCCACATAGGCAGTTCTATGATGGGATCCGGCTCGTTCTTGGTAGGTATATGATAGTTGCCGTCCTGCAGGTAAGTTCAGCAGCTTTGTATTAACAGTGGTTTTGAGCTCGGCTTAATTGAGTACCCATGATTAACCCCTGGCGATCTTGAGTGAAAACACGTCACACGCGACGATTTCCGATACCATGTAATTACGACTATTTTAAACGAGGGTATTTTTCTACTGACGCTGGCGCCGGTTACTGATCATAAAAGGTAATCAGTAGAAACTAATTTGAACCTGTGTGCAAGCTTCCTTTGTGTTTCCCTTAACTGACCTGCCTGTGCATACTTTTCTAATTATTCGTATGTAATCAAATCAACCATGCCCTCAAATTCTGGACTATGCTTTGTCTGTCACTCAAGCAGGGATAATATGGTTACTATACGAATTATTTTAATCGAATGGATGAGTTCTAACTTTGCCACTATCAAGCCACCATCTAACCACTAACACCAATCAGTGATCTAATCCACTGAACGTCTAACGTTTCAGATCCACACGGGCGACGTAGGCGCGGGCAGCGTCGTACAAACTCTGGACGCGGACGGAAACGCCGTGGCGCTAGATATCAACTCTGTGGAAGCGCTCGGAGAGAATCAGATTATTATTACTGGAGAGGATGGCGAGTGTTAGTGCATTTATTATATTTTTTGAGCTTTAATTGTGCTAATAGGTAAGTAGGTTGCCCAAGCTGCGTCAGTTTCTGGACGCGGATGGGAAAGCTTTGGCCTTATTTCCTAACTGTTAGGTGACATTTTGGTTCGAGATACGAATACTCTTCTCTCGCGGTCGCTGACTGGTCGATGTCACGATCCGCTCTTCCCTGCGACAATAAGAATTTTATTTATGTATTATATTTATTTTACACCATATTGCACATAATGGTGTCGATTCTTTTGGCACCAGTACCTTAATGTTGCCACCTTCAATCGTAAAAAAGGTACCGCAATATTTTTACGCTAGTTTAGATGTTTTTGCTTGGTAACAAACAAATATTTTATCTTCTTGCAGGTCGTCCACTATCCCAGGTGGTGACGCTGCCCATGTACCAGCAGATGGTCGCGCAGATGGCGAACGGCGAGGGCGTCTGCGTCACGCCTATCGTGCAGGTCAGACTCATCAAGCAGGAAAACGAGCATGACTACTTCTAGAAATTACATTACTTACCTTTCTAGTCTCCTATAGCTAATGCGTAGGTATATACATATGTAGGTCGTGTTTGCCAGATTGTCAAGCAAGGACATGACTACATGTAGAAATTACATAACTTACTGTTCCATCGTCTCCTTTAGCAAATGCATAAATGTATTAGCAAGGAGATTATCAAGCAAGGATATGACTATTTCTACATGTTTCATAACTAACTTTTAGTATCCTATAGCTAATGCCCTACGGATTAGCATTATACGTATTATTAGGAGACTAAAAGTAAGTTATGTCTGTGTTGCCAGGATATTTCGAACAAGGTCATGATGACTAGGACGCTATTATTTACTACACGATAGGCACAACCTGCCTACCTATAGTTAGAATAAATTCCAGCCAAATTTAAGATACAATAGTTTTAAACATTAAACATTTTAAAGATATTTTTATAAACATTGACCTCATACTTATCCTAAAAATGACTTTAAAATTGTTGATTTTTTGATTAAAGTTTACACTTGAGGTCTTTCCTACAATGCATGCATACTGTTTCTCATACTCGACGCCATAAACAGAAGTTTAGATTTTTAAGTTAACACAACTTAAAAATCTAAACTTATTTACAAACATTGTATCTTAAAAATGGCTAAGTATATGCTCCTGTACCACTAGAGCTATAGCATATCACAACCTGACCTACCATTCTAGTCCCCAAAAGCCAATGCGTAGGTGCAGGGTTTAAAAGAGAAACAGGCAAGTGTCTCTAGACCTTCGTGGTAAATCCTCGGCCACATCGTCACCATCAGGTGAGATTGTGGTCAAACAAAGGTCACGGTAAAGAAAGCAAAAACACAGCTGACAGCTGCTATAACCGCTATAGCTGTTGCTATAGCTTGTACTAGGAATATGGCCCAACATAACCAACCGTTTTAGAAATGAAATGAAATGAAATGAATGAAATGAAATGAAATGAAATGAAAATATTTATTGAAAAAGAAATACACAATAACAATGGTTAACTCAATGTTAATCTAAAGTAAGGTGTTATCAGTTTCTCGTCAATTCACTTAGGTTTAAATTACATCTATTAATTTGAAATTGAATTAGGCATGTAGAGTTCAGGAAAGGTTCGTCTTTGGGGAATTACAAATTGTTTATAGTCATTGTCTAGAAATTCACTTACAGAGTATATGGTTTTATCTAGCAGAAGAAGTTTCACATTATTTAAAAATGATTGTTCACAAGTTATGAGTCGAATACACAATGGAAGTTTGTTAAAAAATTTAGGGCCAATAACTTCCGGTTGCTTTTTAGAGATGTATTTGAGTCTATGAGCAGTTGATTCTAAATACATTTGATGCCTACTACTGTATTTGCTTTGGCTTCCTCTTACCTTGAATTGAGACATATTTTGTATTACAAACTTTAATATTTCGTAGATGTATAGCGCGGCAGAAGTTAGTATTTTCAGATTCTTAAAATGTTCTCTACAAGAGTCTTTAAATTTGGCGCTAACCAGCACCCTTATTGCACGTTTCTGCATCTTTAAGACTCTTTCACAGTCGGTAGAGTTGCCCCACAGTATAATGCCATAACCCATTAAAGAGTGTATATACGAGTAATAAATATCTTTCAGATTTAATTGGGATGTCATAGGGCGCAGTTGTTTTAGAGCATATATACCTTTAGCCATTTTTGTACAGGTAGAGTCTATATGATTTTTCCAAGTTAGGGCCGGATCTAATTCAAAACCCAACAGTTTTGTTAATTTCGCACTACCTATTGATCTACCACTTTTCAAGGGGATATTTAGTGATGGTCGTCTAGCAGACACTGCATTAAACACCATAACACTAGTTTTCTCCTCGTTTAGCATTAGTCCATTCCTTGTGAACCAATTTCCTAAAGTACTAATTGTGTCGCTAATGGTATTCAGTAGTCCTTCCATAGTGTCTGAAGAAACTACTATGGTGGTATCGTCCGCATACTGTATTATCTCCCCTGATATATTTACATGGGCAATGTCGTTCAAAAAGATTAAAAATAGAGTATTTCCAAGCGACGACCCCTGTGGAACCCCTGTACTTATACATTTCGGCTTCGATCTAAGATGTTTATCATTTATTTTAATTTCTATCGTCTGTTCCCTACGCTCTAGAAAAGATTTTAGAAGATTGTGACTACTGCCTTTAATCCCATAGACCTTGAGCTTCTCTAATAGTAGTTGATGGTTAACAGAATCAAAAGCTTTAGAAAGGTCTAAAAAGATACCTGCTACTTGCTTTTTGTTCTCCAGACCTTTGTATATGGTATGTATGACTTTCAGGGTTGCTAACGTAGTTGATTTACCGGGTCTGTACGCATATTGACAGTCTGATAAGAGTTTGTTATGCTGTAGATGCTTCATTATTGATTCCGACATGATTGACTCTATCAGCTTAGTGTCCAATGCATATGAATAAGATAGATATATTTATTAAAAAACATGGTTACTAGTCATCACCCTTATATGCTTATGGGTATAAACCAAATCCCAACATGGATAAACCATGTAACGCGAGATACTTGCTCGAGTTGGATAGTCCGTGCTGTAAGTTATGGTATATAATTTATAGGGGCGTAGTGAAAATACTAGACTGATAAAGCTTGACGTCAAAGTCAACTGCTTATAATAACTGAATTCCTAAGATTGTATTTGACTAGTCTTACTAGAAGGATGTTCCAATGGAACATAGGCAATTAAATTGCCTGATATTATTATAATCTAGTTTGTAATTCCAAAGATAATGGTACAATTTAATTTTTTACAATGGTTCCGAAAACTGCCATTGAATGTCCTAAGTGCCAGTGAGACAATTTGTGATATTTGTTACTTCTAGTTGAAAGATCTCTGTGTGTTTGAGTATTTTATTAGTAGGTACATAAGGTACAGTTTCCTCTAGCATTAGTTTTAGATTACGCAACACAAAAGATGGCGTTATGTTATAATGATGGATGAATATTATATTTTGCCAATTAAGGGCAATTTGCCAAACTTTTACTATTCCGAACTTCAGTAAGAAGAGTGATTTAATTTATTGAAACTCACGTCAAAAAAGAGTGATAGATGTGTTTTGCATTTCGTCAATTAAATTCTTAAGTATTTTACTTATTTTAGTATTTTAACTATATGAAGTGTTATGCATGCTTATATTTTTATTTGTTGTAGTACAAAATTGAGTGTTGTATTGCTTTGTTGTATTTATAATTTACTTCTGGTAACAACTTAATTTATTTCAAAGACGTGACATGTTATAAACATTTAATACCCGAGTTGCTGCACTGTTTCTTGCTAGATTCAGAAATCTGAATCTCACAAGGAACAGTGCAAAAAGTGCACTGTAAATACAGTGTACAGAACTTGAGAGTGCAAGATTCAGCATAATTTATCATAGCTTTATTAATGTGGTCCAAGTTACATCACAGTAGTCACAAAGCAGTTTATTATTATAATGAAATGACACTTGGGTCCCTACCTCACCGGGACACCACGGCGACGTATCGCTAGCAACGTATTCAATCTATTGTATGGCAGACGACGTTTCCAAACCGTCGCCAAGTAAGCTGCCATAATACAGAATTAAATACGTTGCCAGCGACATCGCCGTGGCGTCCCGGTGAGGTAGGGCCCTAGGAGTCTACACTACTACTTGACTACTAGATGAGAGCCCGGCGCGGCGGCGACGGGTTGGTGCATGCATTTCAATGTTAAGTTGCGAGTCCACTGCATCTGAATCGGAGCTTACGAAACGTACGAGAAATTGGTATTTACTATGTGCGTCGGTATTAACAGGGTACGTCTACTGCTTTCGGATTTTGCATCGGCATTGTAGGTTCGTCAAAGCAATCGAGTTTGCCGATCACGTCTTCGGCAGTAATGCCGGGCTCTGGTTTCGGTATCGGCAGTTATGCACATCCAGTGCATGCTTTATCGGTAAATTACTAAGAGCTGGAACGTTCATAGTACTCAAATTAATGCAGTTTCAATATACAACATGTCTAAAATTATGTGAGTAGTAGATAGTTTCCTCTAGTGTTTGTAAGGTTCCTTAGGCATACATTTTTAAAAAAATTGTCTGGATGGTACCTGGGTAATTAATATGAAATTGAATTTGGAACATCAGATTTGAGATTTGTGAATTCTTTTACCAAGGAGATCGAATTTCGAAGGTCTGGATCGGATATCCAGACTTTCGAAATTCGATCGAACCTCTGTTCAGAAGGCTGAATGCTTTAATTTGCCTACCTACATAGATTTTCTTATCTCGCAGAAAGTGTTAAGGTAGAGGGTTATTCTAGTATTCAATAATTTCAAATAATTATTTTTTTAAAAGTAAATAAAAGATAAATCACTCTGTTTATATTAAACACAGTAGCAAAAGCAAAACTATGATCCTTTCTTTCACGCTCTTACTCTTGACCGCGTGCGAGAGAGACGGACAGACTTCGCGATGCGCATCAATGAGACGTCACGCCGCGCTTTTTCGCAGACACTACACATACGCAACGTGTAAATTTATTGAAGGTTCCAGCTCATAACCAAGCAAAATAGTGTACAAATCTAAAAATCGACTTCTGCGCATCAAGTTCAGCGCTATTAACCATGACGCAATATAGAAGTACATACAAAGCAACAAATCCTTACGCTCCGTTTCCGATGCAGTGGACGCACAGTGATATTAATTATGAATAAACAGCTTTGCGCTTCCTTTATTGTCATTTTAGGTTCTTTTTTATTTAGAATCATAAATTTATTTTCTGTTATAGGCTATGTTGTTAATTTTTGCCTACCTAGATTTAACAAGCGCTAGTACCGAGTGAGTTGTTTGTTAAAAAAATAAATGTGAATGTGTAAGTTTTGTTTTATTTGTTTGCACAAGTTTCAGATTGCACTGTGTTGATGTTCTGTTCTGCCTCACAGGTGTGTATTTTTGCGTTATTTCATTGCTGTTCTATAAGCTAATACATGTGTACGTGCCCCTTCTTTTCACGACGCTTTGTTTAATTTTATATTGTACATAGAATAGAACGTAGAACGCACATTTATGTGACACTTATGTTAGAGTAAAACCTAAATACTCTGTTACTTGCTGTTACCTAGTTTTTTAATAGTATTCATTCATAAATGCCTTTGTTTACAAAAAAATTCTTGGAATCTATAACCGAGTATTGCCATCTCCTGCATCAACTTCTGCTTCAAACTTGTTATTTTACTGTGTGTGTTGGTTGCTAAAGTATAGTTGTGTGTAGGTGGACCAAAACGGCGACACGATCGAGACGATCTCGATGGGCGGCGGCGTCGCGCAGATGATGATGACATCGGACACGCAGGTTCTGCAGGTGCTCAGCCTCAAGGACGCTACGGTGCTCACCAAAGCTATGGTATGTTTGCTTCCTTACTATCCTAGGCAAGAAGTGAGTAGGGCTCGGACACAATACCAACATCCAGGGCTTAGTACCGATACCATAGCGCTAAGTATCGGTATTTTCCATTTAGGTACCTGAGTATCGACATTTTTAAAGTATCGGTATATGAGCTCAAAGTATCGATCGTTCTTGCGACGTTGCCAGCTCGCATGAAGGTACACCGCCGGCACCGCTCTGCGGCGCGGGTGGTACCGATACTTTACGTAGATAGTATCGATATTTTATAGTTAAGGAACCGGTAAAAGTACCGGTACTCATGAAAAATTACGATACTTTGGTACCGGTACTGTTGTTAGTATCGATATAAATTATATCGATACTTAAAAAGTATCGATACTGCGTCGAGGTCAGTGGAACCGGTATTCAAAGCCCTGCCTACATCGCCACCGGTTTCTCTCCTGCACCACCTCCGTCGGACTTTTACTTCATTTAATTGGAAGAAGGTGATGATAATCTAGATATACATCAAATTTTAACCCTACAGTAGTCGCGTTCCAAATCGTAACTCGAGTGGTCGCGCGGATTACAGATGTATGCCAAATATTAGTTAAAAGTGCGTGAGCATTTATTCTTGGTTATTCATATTTAAGTCTTTTAATCAAAGCTTTGCTTCATAGATATAATAAAATTAAAATAATAATAACATTTGTGTATCTAAAAATTCAACATAACAAATAAACCTTTCATTCGGCACTGGTGTTTTTGACACACGATAGATACATAGCAGATTAGCAATCACCAAAGTATTATTATTTTCATGCGTTACACATTTTTTTATTGCTTTAGTTCCTCTTTATTCCTCAGTCGTGGTCAGTGAATGCGACGGGCGGACTTATTCAGACTTCGTACCGAATTTAATATGCTAGTTTTCTGGTTCTTAATATTATTTATATTTATTATTATTCTGGGTGATATTAATCTTGACTTTTTGGTAGACGTGGCAATATTTTTTAAATAAATAATGCACATAAATGTAAATATCTATTTCGTATTTATTAGTCTTATAGGAAAAGTTATGTTAAAAAAACTAATGGAGGTGCGCGCGGCATATAATTGCAATTCACGGACTTTGTAGATTCACATGTCGTAACCATGAGAGACCCATACAAAATCTGAGATCGCGTTCTAGATATCTAGTTTTTATAAAATTTTCAGTTTTTGATAAATTTAAGGTTTTACACCACTAGGGTTAACCAAACGAATAAGCTTGCTTTTCATTTGAAAATATGATTATGTTATGTAATACATTCTATTTGACGTGGAAATATATTACATAATTTACTATAAAAATCTTGAATATAACACCGACATCTGTGGTCGCATAATTCTATGAAATAGTACTGACTGCTGTCTCACTGCCCCGACGCGACCCCGACAGTCGGTGCCGACGTGCAGTATAGTTATCACTATCTAGGTCTAGATCGGCGTCTCTGTTGATGACAGTTTCGGTAAAATTATAATTCGTTCCTTTCAGAGTGTTAAATCGGAGCGTGAATCAGTGGTAACGGAGTCCTAGCTACCGAGCTTGTCGCCGCCGCCGCTCGTGCGCCGATCCTAGCCCGCGGCTGCGGGGCGGTGCGTCCACGGGCGCAGGACCAGGGGCGCCCTGAAGCATCGCCCTGGACGACAAGCCAGCTGATTGTCCAAGTGTCAAAGTGACCGGAACTTTAGCCCTTTCTCATGTGTGTAGGTAGATACTTGTCTTGCCATTCTCTTTTGAACGACTGACGAGTCGAATTATTACCTCGTACGTACATAATAGTAGCGAAACCAATGGTAAAACGCAAACCATAACATTTATTCTGACTTTTCTAATAAAAAGAAAATAAAGAACGGCAATACCTATGTCACGAGTTTAGTTCCGATTATGTATAAAAAAGTGAAAACGAAGTCTGACATACGACTTGTCTTGCACAGTAGAATGAAAGTTCTAATTTAAGGCCTCATATAAATTATTGAGGACAGTTATGCGTATTTCGGGCATAAGCTAAACACGTCAGTCTGGTAGTTTTTCATAGAAACGAACCTATCAAGTGTATATAAGTATTCCTGTAGGTAGTTCATATTGTATCCTGGCTTAGTACATAAATGGTAGGTGGGAATTGTCCTAAACTGAATTAAACTAGTCAACCCCTATCTCTAGTCGAAAGTAAAGCAGTGGTGGTGAGAAATTGACTGTTTATACAGAACCGTTTTGAGTGAGTAATTTAGTACTGGCGAAATTAAGATGCCATAAAATGGGTGTAAATTATTTTTAATGATTATTAATTTATTGAAAAGATAAGACTTTATTTATATGACTATTTCTATTTTATTTATTGGATGAGGGCGCGAGGATTTTTTGTGCAATACATACGTTTTTTTTCGTACGAACTTTTCTTGTACTAGACGTTTTGTAGCGATACTGCAGAAGTACAAGGAAATGTTCACTTCTAACATGACTTATACATTCCTTTAATATAATTTACCTAAAAAGTGTTTGTTGAACTGTTTTGTTAATTTGTTTAATTTATTATTTACTTTACTAATTTATTTATATTTGACTGTTTGTTACTTGCCTATCTATTTTATGTCCTTTATAGTCGAGAAAACATAATTCTAGTCTTAACTAACTTAATTTTAGGTATTTAAATTATTTATATTAGGAAGATACTTTTGTATTAGCATAAGTTTTGTAAAATATACCTAGCTAAAATATAAATCTAATTTACCTTCCTAGTCCATATTGTAAACTCGTTATTACGAAGAAAATATTTAGGTCCTACGTCAGAGTTAATGTTCAATAGTATTATAGTTCGTGTACTAGATGTTTGAACACTAGTCAAAATTACATTGTTGTTAGATTTGAAGCTTTTATACAACCCTTGCTCAGTTGCTGGTCTTTATAGATTATCAATAAAGGCAACGTTAACTTATGCTTGATCGTTCATGTTGGGATTCAATTTTATTATGTTTTTTTTTCTGCGTTTACGAGGCATAATACTAACGGAAAAGTAATTTGTAGCAAATCATAAACCATTTTCTATTAACTTATGAAAAAAGTTACTTCGATTCACTGCTAGTTTAGCATTTGGGAGAGTAAGAGATTTTGAGCTAATCATTTTCCCAAATGCTCCCGAAACACAATGGAATTGAAATGGTTTTATCATAGAAAATGGTGTACGATTTGCGGCCAATTACTTTTCTGCTAGATTTATTCCTCATGGAATGCAGAAAAACCACAAAAAAAATAATCTCGCTCCTATATCAACCTTAAAACGTTAATTGTTGTAAAACTAAAACACTTTTATCACTAACTGTACTCTAAGACATGTCAAAACCCAGATTGGTTGATACCGAGGGATGTTAATGTTAATACGCAGGGAATCGAAACCGGGGTAACAAATCTCAACAATGTGTTTGGAACATGTAAATAATTCAAAAAAGCATAGAGTAAAATCTCGCTGCCAATGAAAAAAAGATTAACTATCAAAATCAAGCATGAAATAAATGTTATACCTACCAACCGAATGCGAACTACATAGCAAATAAAGCAAGTGGAAATTGTCACGTGTGGGAAGTGCGAGTTTGAGAGTTTAATTTTGAACTCTCAAACTCGCACTTCCCACACGTGAGCATGATTTCTAGAATGTTTATTGAAACCAAAAATGTTTTTATCAATAAGGGCAAAATTTCCTCATTCTTAGTTGCAGCCAGTCTGGTTAGATTGCCTGAGCGGCCAGTGCCAGTGCTATTTTCTGGTCAGCCCATAATTAACCTAATTAAATATAAAATTAATAGAAAAATTAACAAAGTTTAAACTTATTGTTATTGAATGTAACAAGTATATTTTGTTTTATTATTATTTAGTCTACCAAAGAAGAATTAATGTTTTTTTCAAACTAAGTGAATGTCTTAAATTATTACGCGATTGAAGCACAATTATGTTTGTGAACGTAAGTACATTTTGGAGTAAAAGTGTAAATAAATGGTATGACTGTGTGCATTACAATCATTAAAGTATTTACGTAAAAAAAATATAGTGTTTTTATTCCTAAGTAATATCAAGTGTCCAGTGATCACGATATTTCAGAAGTGGGATGAACCCAGGTATGTTGTGGTTCATCCTAAGTATTTAAAATACTGAAAAGTTCTTGGACGGATTGTCTAGGATTATTTTAATCGATTTAAATAAACCTTCCTCAAAATGTTCCAATTTAAATAGCTTTTCGAACGAATGGTCGGTAAATATATGGAGGCTATCCAGGCGTGATCACGCTTTTATGGGAAAGTTTTCACACTGAGTACCTATCTATAGGTACCTGTTCTTAAATCAAAATTCCCGACATTCCTGAGACCCCGGGATAGATTTGAGGGTTTATTTACCTTTGAAAGTTGATAAATGTAGAAAGGTAAGCGATCTAAATACTGATGTGTCAATTTGCGAATTGGTTAATATGCTGAATTGCTGATGTATCATTTTACAAATGCGTCGTTATGGGATAAAAACCAGATTCTATTGGACATTATGCGTGAGTACATAGAATAAGTAGGTATTGTTTAAGAAGTTAACCACCAAAACTTAGTATAGGTACCTACTATACTACATTAAGAGAAAACGTACAAGATAAAAAAAAAACTAACAAAGTCAGCATGTGAACCAAAACGGTCCTGCCTCAGCTTAATGTTGCTCAACAGAAAATTTAGCAATGCTGGTTTTCTAGCAGGACCTCTGAAAAATGTAAGTGGTTTAGTACAGTTCGTACAGTCAGCGTCAAATTGATATTAGCGTCTAGAGTAGGTAGTCAAAATGATCTGAAAAACATAAAAGCAATTTGACATACCCAGTTCGAATCATCATATTGTTGTAAGCACCCAAGGCCAAGATGGTCAAAATATCTTACTACTCATTGTTTAATATTTATATGAGCAGTCAGGGTGTTCAAAATTATGTTAGCTAACAAAGCTCTCAAAGTTATCTGTACATACAATGTACCTTCAAAAATATTTACTCAAAAGAGTTTGCATAATACATTTGAGAGTTTTGTGTGCTAAGATAATTTGGGTATTCAAAATTATTTTGACTGCTCTGCACAGCTATTCTAACTCAATCGAAAAGTTTCAGTGACTCGAAATCTGACACAAATCCGCGCGAAATTCAAATATTTAGCGGTTTTTAATATTTTCTGCATTCTACAAGCAATATCAATAGCAGAAAAGTAGTTTACCGTAAATCGTAAAACATTTTCTATGAACCCATGTTTTAATTAATTTCGATTGGACTTCTGGAGAAATTAATAATTTATGAGATGTTTTAATAAAAATCAACATCATTACCTAAAGCCCCATTAATCGTACTTCATTGGAACATGGATTCATAGAAAATGGTCAGCGATTTATGAAAAACTACTTTTTAGGTAGTTTTATTCCTTGTAGAACGCAGAAAATATTAAAAACCACTAAAATTTCGCGCGGATTTGTGTCAGATTTCGAGTCACTGAAACTTCGTTGAGTTAAAATAGCCGTGCTGTGTGACTGCTCACATAAATATGAAACAATGAGTAGTAAGATATTTTGCACACCGTGCTGACAACAATATGATGATTCGAAATGCGTATGTCAAATACATTTTGTTTTTCAGATCATTTTGACTACTTTAGATGCTCATATCAATTTGACGCTGACTGTAGATGTCTTTATAAAAAAAATAGAAGAGTATCAATTTTTCATTTGCCTCAGTGCTAACATACGAGATTTTAGAAATTTTGGATGCATTATTCACCATAATGACAAAAACTGGCATTGTACCAATAAAAATCAGCTCCTTTTGTTATTTATTATGTGTAAGGTAGTGTGTACTCAGGGTAATTTCTTAGAACCCCTGATGTTGTAAAATTTTTGGGATATTATTAAATCTCTTAAAATACAGCCGATTGGAAAGTCGCAGAGCAAAAGTTGTTTGCCAGTGCTGCATCTCTATACCTGCAGTCCCCTTTCGGCTAAGATCAGATAATATGTGACAAATTTTGATTGCCCATAATGCACATCTCTTTGTTTGAGCTGTGTGGCAAACCCTCTCCTCCGAATGGGTTGATTACAGTAAAAAGAACAAAAAGACAAGCCTATGTTTCTTAATTACAGCAAATAAACTACTTGCATCAAAACAATATGTATGTTAGTATGTATTTATTTATTAGAATGAAAACATAACAACGTGTCTATTTTATATGGTGGCCCAAATAATACGTCAAGGAGAGATGATGTCCCTCATAGTAAAACAAGGTCTACAACAAAACTATACAAATTTTCCAACTTAGTAGCTGGCCTTACATCTCATATACATTCTCTAATGCTAACTCTGGCCTGTCATAGCCAAGTTCCTCAGGTGTATCAATACCAAGCTCCACCAGTGTGGGTTTAATTTCTTGAATAATGTATGGGTAGATTTCGCCAACTTTTGGGCCACATTTGTCTTTGCAGGCCTCAATGAACCTGATAGCGAGGGCATAGTCATTCACCCTTCTGCATGCGTGCATGGCTGCTTTGATGATCCTTGGGTCAGGAACCAAATCCATACCACACAAGTCATTCATCCCCTTGCGGATTTCCCAGCCGTCAATGTCTTTACGGTTGAAGAAAGCTTCATACCTGAAATGAATATTTGATCGGTATAAAACATTGAAGATCTTTCATAAATGTAACAGTTTTCTGTTCGTGTTATTTAGAAGTCCTATCGGAATCTGCTACTATTAAAAATTTCCTTATTGAAAAACAACTTCACAAAACTATTGTTCATCAGCTGTTATCTATGCTAACATGAAAGGATATTCCTTAGCGCTTCCATGTGTGTAAGCTTTTCAGGCCCGTAGAAACAATTTTCGCAGTTATTTAGAATGTTTTTTTTACATAACGAAGGAAGAAAATGATCACAACCGGCAGGATTGGAACAATTTTCAGTTACATAACGTGATTAGATCCCACCACAGGTGGCTCACCTGCAGTCGAATTCTTCATCAGACTCTGCGTGGCCATGGGATCTGCGCACCGAGATGGCACCAATTCTAGTCGCGGGCACCACGGACTTTTTTAGCACCGTGACAAGGGCACTAGAGGCTGATTTCAGCATTTTCAAAGGATTCACGAAATCTTTCTCGACAGGGATAACAAATGGCTGCCGAAAAATCCAATCCAATCAGTCAATGACAAGCAGTGCTGCCAACTGGGTTTCAAGTTTTCGGGCTAGATCAAGGATAAAAGCTGACATGACGGCGGCGGCGGCGGCGTCATGCGTCAAAGATCTTATAGCCCAGCCACACGCTCCGTCTTACTTGAAAGCATGCCTGGACAAATCAGCTTTCTTAGGTATGATAGAGCGTGTCGTGTGGATGGCAAGACGGTAGCTTGCGTAAGCCCGAAAGGGCGGCGGCTTGTGCAATCGTTGACATGCTACCGATAGGACTGTTAAAATTTAGTTAGTACGTGTTTACTAGAGAGTGTGACCGGTAATTTATGCGTCAGTCCAAATAAATTATTATTTATTATAAACTAACTGCGCCCCGTAGCTACGCCCGCGTGAAAAAAGTTCAGTAGTTATTACGGAGATACGTGGTAACAAACATTCACACATCACATTTATTATATTATTAGGATTTGTATCTAGTTTTGAGCGAATCTAACCAGGGAAAAAACTTTCACAATAACTCTACGACCCTTTTTAACATTAAATTTTGTTGTAGTAAAAATTAATGATTTATTTATACAGAGTTTTGAGTGAATCGAATCAAGATATAATAATTTTCCATACAAACTTTACCACCATTTTTAACCCTCTCAGAGATGAATTTATCACAATGAAATTATCCAATGTGTGAACTTAAACTATGATAGGATATAAATAAACATTTTCAATTTTTTTCTTTTTCCATTAGAAACACAGCGTATGAAGCCACAGGCAGAGATTAGTTGTTTGTTTGTTGGTTGGTTTGCACCTTTGTTAAAGCTAAGCAAACAACTCCGAAAAAAAATATTTTGGTATAGGAGACCCACATAATTTTAACAATTCTTGATATACATATTTATTTTATTTGTTCTTATTGCATCAAAAAATAACAAAATAAAAAACTGATTAAAATAGTAATTTAATTTTATTCCGAAATTTTGTTTTAAAAATAATCATGCTTATATGGTTTTTATAATTTTATATGAATATTTTATTAATTAAAAAATACAATATCTTAAAATTGCAACTGTCTGTCTACCTTTTACGGTTCATGAGAGAGATAAATTATCCTGCTTAAGGACGACGGATGGACGGACAGACAGGCAGCGGAGGCTTAGTAATAAATAGGGTCCCTTTTGTTACCGAATCATAAAGGAGGATAATTAGCCACAACAGTTAAAACTTCAAAATAGGGGCTAAATTATTTAGAAAGGTATTTCTGTAACAAAGGTATTGCATAAATACCTACAGAATAATAAATATGGCTGATAAAAGACGAAAAAATATCGGTAGTTTTCTGAACGCTAGATTTCTCGAGTTGGGTAGGAGGCTGGGCTAATATAAATCATAATATTGGGGCTTAATAAGGAGAAAAATAGCTAAATCTAACCTGGAAGAGGCCAAGTTGGTAGCACTGAAGACAAGCAAGTTTGACAGTCCGAGTTTGACAGCAGCTAGCAGGAACTATTTCGTCTATGGTTCAGTCTGTCAAACACTTCAAACACAAACATTTTCTCAACAATATTGCCATTTCATGCAGTAGTGATGTGCCAGCTTTTATTAAACCAACAGTTGATCGACTGTATTTGAATTGAACCTTTGTTCTGAGATCGGCTAAAGGCACCTACATACAGGTGCGTTTTTGTATCGGTTTATAATATCGACGTTGTTTTCAGTCCATTTTGTGTTAGGACACGAAATTACACACTGTTGCAATAAAAGTACGGCGAATCGGAACGCATTGCGATATTATCGACGAACAAAAACGCATCTGTGGCGCGCACAGATGTACAGATGCTGTGGCGTAAAGGTTGCCGCAGATCACCACGGCCGCACAGCACAAATTATGTGTATTCCATTGTATTATACTTATTTGGATATAATTTAGTAATTTACCTTAATGACGAACCGAGTCAGGAGAAGGAATGGTTAAAGGATATTTTATAAACTAAATTTAAAGGACTACTTTTGTGATAATAGGTAGGTACTTTACTTATCTATGTGGTCTGTTAACAGGAGAACATAATAGAGTGCTTATTACCAACATTTAGTAGTCATTTATGCCTAGGTTTTACAAAATTACACTTAAACAATAGTACAATATTTTATGTAAATTATATATAATATTTATCTAGGTGTAGATAAGGCTAGATGGTCCCTCCTATAGTTTCTTTCTACGCTTCTTCTTGTGTGCTGTGATGCTTTCTTGGCCACTATCTTCACCAGAGCTGTCGGAAGAACTGTCACTGTCACTGCTGGAAGAGCTGCTATTGGACGAGCTGTCAGAGGCAACGCCTGTGCCTTGGCTCAAATCCATACCACTTGCCACTTTATATAGGTCAGGTTCATTAGCCTCAAGAACCTTTAGCCATTTCTTGGACAGCTTGGGGCGGCCTCTTACTGTCTTGTGCCAGACCACTGGGAAATTGGTACGGCTGCAAAAGTTCTGCGTAACAGCCACAGTGTCATCAAGGTTCAGGACAACATGCCACCAGCCTCCAGGCACAAACACTGTCTCTCCAGGCTTTTGGAGTATCTCAACCTAAAAACCAAATACAAGGTTTACTTATAATTTATAGCAAGTAATGAGATCATATGATGTGGCATGGCAGGCGAAAGTCTGTGTGCGACGCAAGAGGTTGTAGGTTCGATTCCCGCACTGAGACAAATGTTTGTATGATCTGCAAATATTTGTTGCTGGTGTTCTAGGTATTTCTATGTATAATTAAAATGTCCAGTTATAAGTTACATTTTGTATTATATATATATCAGTTATCTTGTGTAGTTTGAAAGCTTTATTACTGACATTCCAATCTCTACTACGAAGTGTCTGAACTCTTCTCATTTAATCGCTGAGTGATTACTAAAAGAAAATGGCATATTACTGTGGGGGAACGCTGCAGATATTATTAACACCATATTTATGCTGCCGAAGAGGGCTGTTCATGCTTTCTATAACATGGGTCCTAGAGAATCCCTGTGTGATAAATTCAAAGAAATAAATATAATGACAGTACAGTCAATATATTTATGAAAACTTATTGTATTCTCATAGAAATATTGATAGATTCCCTAATAATTGTGACAAACATAATGTTAATACTAGAAATAAGAACAAACTCGCTTTGCCCACAACTAGGCTGCACAAGATTAGTGTATACGCTTCTACAACAAAACTCCGAGTGAGTTGCAAAAATTAACAATAAATAAATTCAAACAAACTATCAAACATATCCTTTGTAAAAAGGCTTATTACAAAATATCAGATTATCTAGAGGATAAAAAAGCATGGTACGACTTTTGCTCCAACTCGAAAACTAACAACCTAACAAGATAAAGGTTTCTTGTTCGCTTCTTTACTTTACCTTAAAAATATTGAAGTGAACAAAAAATCTAAGTGATCACTTTATTTCCCTGTTTTACTTAAGTAATTTCAATTTTGACGTGACGTGACGTGTCCAAGAGTCCTAAAGGAAATAAAGCGCTTTGATATTTGAGTACTCATAACACAAACTCTGCTTATCTTAGATCTAGGTGATACTGTGTGGATTGTCCAGCATTATATTATTTATGTTTTTATGGAGAAAAATATTGTCATGTCAGAGCGAGATTCCCTAACACAGGTATTTATTTTACTTAATTCGGAATCTGAATCACTGTTATATTACTATACATTAAGTTAAAGAAACAATTATTTTGTAAATATGTACATACCGGCTTATACTCTTTGGGCCATGAATCCAGCTGAGTCTTTGGATAGATAAGTTTGAACCAGGTGATTGCCTCATCTCTCTGTTTCCCGCCTATAGCACCCGTCACTTTGATCAGTTCTCTTGGAGTTTGTGTTGGGAATAAGCACCATCTTTTGTGGCCAAACACCAAGGCATTCCAAGCACTTGTACCAAGAGGATCAATATGGATCCCTGTACCAGAGCGCTGAGGCCCCATGACAAACCAGCGGTAAGGAGGCCTCCTCTCCTCTCCGCAATATTTAAACAAATCATCTCTGAAGTACAAGGGGGCTGCATAGTCTTCCAGAAGTTTCTTCCTCCTCAGGTGTTCACCAAAACTACTATCAAAAATATAAAGCGGACTATCATCAGTCGTTGTCCTGCTGTACTCTACATAATACTTCATTTTCATCTTAACACTATATCCCTCATTATCTTCACCACACTTGAATTTTTGGTTTCTATATTTTTTGGCAAGTCTGTCTGCAGTCCATTTGTAATTAGCCTTCCAGTTGGTTTGGACATTGGTGATGACGACTGGTTTGTATATTTTTTCATACTTATCAATGAACTCCTGGGGAGTCACATCTGTTTCGCTGATCCTGTCAACATTGTCATTACATTTGAGGAACTCTTCAAAGTTGTTAGCATATTTCAAGGCTGTCCATTGATATTTGTCTGCTAACTCTGAAATCACAAGCAAAAGTCAAATGATTTGAAGATAATGCAATCATTGGTTGTTATAAAAGTATGTTATCTAAAAAGGTTGAAAACCAAATAAGGGGGGTAGGTATGTGTTTTGCAACTCTTGTTACATTTAATTTAGGTACAAAAAGGTGAAGGAATATTTTTATAATGAGTCCAATCATAAAAAATACTCAAAAGTAAGTAGTCCAAATTGCTGATATAGAAATTTTCCTGGATGTGATGACATCATCACATTTCTTAATTTCTAAAGTTTATTTTTCAGTACAAGCTACAAAGTTCTCATTGTTTAACTCCTTTAAAATGGAAGGTAGGAAGTAGGACCTATTGAAACAAAACAATGTTGTTTAGGGAATGCATGGATGGACTATTGTCTTGATAACCTTGCCTGTGACCTACTTTCTAGCACAATTTTATGAAAATAATGATGCTTATAGTTGTTTAGCAAGTGAGAAGTAGTGATAGTCTATCAGTATAAAGAAAGTGTAGAATGATATGAAATAATAGGAATGTGTTTATCTCTTAGTAGCATGTAAGTAGGTACATCATCTTCTTATGTAGGTAAATGTAGATTGGTATATTTTTTGATGGTGAAACGAAACCATAGTTCAAACTATAGGTACAAGGAAGTGTATATCCGAATAATAAATTAAATGCACTAGGAGGTAGCGGAAGAAGGGAATACAATTTAGGTTATAGCGAGCGATCATTCATCAGTGCCATCAAAGGAGTATCTAGGTACATACCAGGGCGAGCCTTCCTTTTAACTTCTTTTATACGTTTCTTAGTTTTGTGAGACAGTTTGGGCTCACTGTCCATTCTATTATAAACAGAGTAGGTCTTGATAAATGCAAAAATGTAAAAAAAAACAGCCTGATAAAAGATGTCTGAATTGCGACAAACACTGAAGCGAATGCTCGGAGTCCTCGGTCGCAACTCGGTCGGAGAGTAGATCAGTGTTGCCAACAGTAAGACTAGCTCTCCACCACTAACAAAAAACGATCATTAATCCCAGAAAACCACTGACGAAAAACGATCATTCTGTAAAAATCACTAAAATTTTTAATTTTAAATTTTATTTTTTACGAACGACAACAGTACCAGTATGTAGTTTCGTAAGCAATTTCCTTTATAATAGCATAAGTAATATACTAGGGTAAACCCAGGATACATGCCCCACTACGATAGGTGCATTGTTTTCAAAAAACTTAACTTCCCAAAGTCGTAAAATAAAACTAATAGGTTAAATAAGGAGCGTATGCACCACACACCTTTTCCCCTGCAGGTCATTCTGTGGATCAGACGCGTCTCGCTCCTACGTGCGATCACCTTCGTGGAGAACGCAAAAAACGCGTCACAATTTTGTAGTAGACTATTTATTGTTTCATAACTTTTAATGTTGTAATAAATTCCTTTCTATTTTTATTTTATCGATACACTGGTTCATTAAGTACACACATAGGGCTCAATAATCGCTCAAGCGAATTCCAAACTCCAAAACTCGAATTTTAAAAATAAAAGGGCATCTGTCCATAGCGAAAAGTATAGACGCCTCATTTTCCGCAGTATAGATGCCCTTTAAGGGCATCTATACTGCCATAAATACATAATACCATAAATACATCAGAGTGTTTTTGATGTTTTTTGTTATCTGTCACTATGTTTATTGCTAGTTTCCAGCTTAGCCTAAATTAAGTTGCATATCATTATTTTAAGAATGTAGGTGTGCAAAATACGTAATAATTACGTATTTTTCATCATCATAGTGAATGTTAAAACTCAGATTTTGTTTTTTTAGGCATTACTTAAATCATTTTTAATAGGTATTTATTTTACTCATTTTATTTGAAAAGGCATCTATCCTCGTTCCCATTTTCATGGTAGAACATCTATCCATATAGGTAAGCATCTATTCCCAAAAAAGGGTCTGCAAAAATTCAATTCCTGAACAATTAATAATTGTTATGGCAATAAAGCCAATTAGTAATGTTAAATAAATCATTAAACATATTCATTGAAATTATTTACGAAAGATAAATAATTTCAAAACTACAAGGCACTTTCAAAAAGTGTGGCATTTATCCCGGGTTTACCCTATACGTATATGAAATAATAGTAAAGTAAACTAGCATGATCATCAAAATGATTGAATAACAATAACTGCTATTTAGCGCAAAATCGGTCATTGTGGAGATCCTTAGGGGAGGCCTATGTCCAGCAGTGGACGTCGATCGGCTGATATGATGATGATGATGAACTGCTATTTTAAAATAGTAGGTACGTCTACTTCAGATAAATAATTTTGGTCTGCACCTTCTTCATAGGTTTTTTGTTGTTGTAATTCTTAGTATAGGAGTTTAAAGGGTTCTTTGCCAGATATGTCTCTCCCACTGCCACTCAACGTGCTAATTCTCTGAGTTATGTCGTCAACTTTTACGAATCCTAACCCTCAGAGAAACTATGAACATAATGTCTCTCCATAGGTAGTATCTCAGCTTCAACAATTGTCACAGGCACAAGTTGAAAAATTAACTTTTCAGGTATAGATAACGAGAAAACGTAAGGCCGCTAAACCAGACACTGACAAGCACTCATATTATTGAAAGTCGAACTATAATTAGTATTTATAAGGCAATAAATGATTTTTCTATTCTATGCTATTCTAAAGTGGATTTTATTAAACCACTAGAAAAATCCACTAGCCACTAAAACCACTAAATATTTCACCACTAAATCGAGGGTCGAAACCACCAGTTTTAGTGGAAAATCCACTAAGGTGGCAACACTGATATATCTTTTCTTTATTATAAGTTCAACAGATTTGTAAGTTAGTGAATAATAAAGATGAGAGAAAATTAAAAGGGGACTCGGTATATACCCAAGGGATGTTATCAAATATGTAGGATGGGCTTTCAACATACAATACTTTCAAAGCTTTGTTTTGTTAGTTCTAGCAACGCTGTGTTACAGTTGGAAGTACTAGCTTGCTTGTAATGGTGACGTCAACTGTCAGATGTCAAATGACATTATATATATTTATGTATATATTTATAGTGATGTAGTAATCAGATTATAAAATGATTATTAAACAAAAGTTAGTCGATTAATTTTGTAAGCCATTAAACGAGGACTTCCACCATTTACAGCTATTGTCATGGAAACGGTCTTAGAAAGTTAGGTGATCATTTATTCGGAAAAATCTTAGTGCAATTTTGTTGTAATTCGCTTTGCATATGAATGGATACTCGATTATATTTATATAACACGATCAATGATCCCTGGATGCACCATAGACAATTTTCACTTGCTTTATTTGCTATGGCAATAATTAAAATGGACAAAGAAGTAAATTGAAAAAAAAAACAAGTTCGTCGCATGGCAGAATAATATTTTTTGTGGTTTCAACCGAAATAATTTAAACATTTTTGATTTTTCAATCATAATTTCTTAAATGCCTTTACAACTTTCAAATCAATCGCACTTTTTGCGATTTCGGCTAAAATAAAGTGATTGATTTGACTTTTGTAGTGAAACAAATTTCAAACGTTCCAGTCTGAAGTGTGTAGCTAGCTCGATATAACTGTCAATCTGGGTGTAGAAATTTATTTTGTAATTTTCACCGGTTCTATGTGTATTTTCCGAAAGTGTTAGACTATTTTGAACTAGGGTTCATAGCAAGATAATGTTCTTTAGTGTATGTGGTGTATAAATCAGTGCAAAAATGGATGACGGTACCGTGAAGATCCAATCTGGAGTCAACATCAACATCAAACGAACAGATGGTGAGTGTGCCAATCATGATTTACTGATATGATATTGTATTTTCACCCTTGCGTTGGATCAACATTTGGTGCCTACAGTTCGAAGAACTTAACGAAAGTATTTTTTTCATGAATAACCGACACCTCAGAATACCACATAAAATTTAGATTTTCTTAAATTTCACAAGCCAAGTACAGGATAACGTTAGATAGGGTAAAAAAAATATTGATTTTCCACATCCAGTTTATTCATAATCTGTAAAAGGTGCTTTGAACCTCTAAAAAGAAAGAGAAAACAAAGTGGTCGACCACAGTATGAGGCAGTGACTTATCATACTCATGCCATCCTCCTGCCTCGTTTCAAGAATTTCATAAAATTAACAGTCATCAAAGCATTGATTTGCTATCATAACAACTATCTGTGAGATTTGACTAAGAACTTCTTAGTCAAATCAGCAAATTAAATGAGCCCATTATGCACTCTGCACGGTATACTTACCAACTAGGTATAGTTTGGGACCTGGAATAACATATAGGCTATTTTTATCCCGATAAAATGTGGGCGAAGGCGCTGGCAGCAGTTAGATAAATATAAAGGTATAAAGGAAAACTCTTTTTGGGAATGCCACAAAACCTTAATCCAACAGATTGCTTCTGGATTGCGGATTGATTAAGCAGATTCTCTGGAACCATGGACAATCAAATAATTTTAAAGCCTATTATCTATCCAGTGCATGTGCAAAATGATCTGTTAAGTGCCCAAAATAAAATGAAACTATTAGAACAGAAGCTCATGTTAATTTGTGAATTAATCATAAATTCAATGACAAAATATTAAAAAAAATGAATGCTTTCTTGAATATGGCAGCAATATTTAATTTGGTAATAAAGTAAAATCAAAATTAGACCTACACTCAGCTATGTGTATTATTTTTCAACAGATCCATGCTAATCGTAATGATGGAGGAGGATGATGATGGTGTGAACAGAAGTAATTGTTTTCATCAACATCATCAGCCCTTTATATGTATTAATGTTACAAAAACAGAGTGCATGGTCTTTAGGGCACCGGTAATTGAACCATCAATACTAATTCTATTACCCTATATGGCTTGATCATTAAATGAGTATCAAAATTTAAACACCTGGGACATATAATTATTGACCTCCTTAAAGACGATGCTGATATTGAGAGGGAGCGAAGAGCTGCAACAGTGAGAGGTAATATGGTGGCGCACATATTTTCCCGTTGTACTGGAGAAGTTAAACTCACACTTTTCAAAGTTTACTGCCAGAGTATGTACACGGGAAGTCTGTGTAGTGTTGCGATTTCCCTGCTTCTGTAGAGCATCGGGGATGTTTGCGGAATACGAAACCGATGATTTTGACACAATCATCCGCAAAACAGCATCCCTGATCTACAGAATACGAGCAGTCGCAACTGCATCCTGAGGACTTTATCTGATGGATGTCTCCTCTTTATTCTCAGTAAGCCTTATCCGGAATGCGATCTAGAGAGGATACCTATACTAACAACTTTAATTCTACTTTTTTTTTTAAAGTACTACTGACACTATTTCTTCGGGTTCTAAATTGTCCGAAATAAACGAATTTTATCATTTATTTATATATTTTATAATATTAATGAACTATATTATAGCCCACTGCTGCACATAGGCGTTTCCTAATGAGCGCCATAGCGCCATCCGTGCCGCCCGCCCGTGTCTCATTTTCCGAATAGCTTTTATAAAACCTTCTATACGAAATAATCGAACAGAGCAATAAACGGCTATCAAAACTTAATATCCTTTAAATGCGACAAGCTAGCGTGGTCGGAGGCGGCCTTGCCTCGCGTACTGCCTTAAAAGGGCAGGAAGCCGCCACAGCTATCTGAATAAAATAAAGGAACGATCTTCCGCCACTGAGCTAGCTTTGGCATGTTAGCTCAAAATACATTTGGCCAAAAATGCATTTCTGTAAACTTACTCGATTTTATTATCACTATCACATAATTTCAGCAGCTAAAACGTGAATTTCAATACCAAAAGAACTCTAAAATAAATCTTATTAGCCAAGGAATTACAAAGTACTTACTGTTCAAGATTGTATGCATAATGAATGAGTCCGTAAAGTCCCGAACTCTCTTACAAGATCGTGTAATGCAACTTCGAACAATTGACCATGTTTTTTTAGAAAACCTGTTATTATGAAACAAAATATTATGATATGTTAGTCATTCATAGGACTGACAGGAAACCATCTATGCGGCCGGTGCGCCTCGCATGTTATTAGACAAGGTCAAACCATCTGGTTCAAGGGGAATACAATGGTTCATATCAATTACATTTAGTGAGGAAGAGCTCTAGATCATGAAATTTCGCCTTAACTGAAACAAACAGATCGCAAGAAATTAAGACATTTAAATGAATATCTTTATTTTTCTTTCTAAATTGTTGAAACAAGCAAATGCACCAGACCCTATATTTGAATGCATCACCAGAACATATTTCGGTTTTCCTTTTTAATTTCCGATTTATTCAAGTATCAGCCTGTTATTGACTAACCCACTCGTACGTAGGCACAGCAGACAATGAGTGCAACTTTTTCTTCATACCTTCAATCCCAATCCTGTGTACTGTCATTGTATCTAAGCACCTACTGATGATGCTCTTGTCTGTTATTTGATATGAGGCACACAGGGTCAATGACCAAATTATCAATATTGATAAATTCGGCGAACAAGATGTAACGGCAGTTTACTCCGTTACCTACAAAAAAAATACGGACAATCTTATCAGTTTATACAGTCAAGCAGATTCCTCTCTAGACAATGAAGACACGAAGTGGATGTACTGTATTTTTTTGTTGTGGTTAATGGTGTTACGGACACTTCCTAGTCGCATGGCGTGCCGCCCACGAAGCTCTCTGGCCAAGGTTGCGTCATCGATCGAGGGCCTCTGCCTGATTCTATAGACACACAATGTACGTAGGAATCCACTTATCCACTCAATCATAGTCACGGAAAAGAATCTTGGGTTACTGACGGCAAAGAGTTGAGGCATGGAGGTCTACAGGAATCAGGAACAGGAAACTTGCGCCTGCAGGCCAGTCTTATCATCGCATTGGACGTATGGAAGTTGAATAAACGTGACAAAATTCGGTTTTTTCAATAATTCTGATGAATAAGTTTTGTACCGTCGACACACAAGTCAGTTAAAGAAAAGTACTTGAAGAAATTTAACGCATCAAAAATAAGTTCTTAATTGTATGCTAAGGAAAATAGCTAATTTAAAAAAAAGGAGTTCTAAAAAACCTTGCGCTCTGTCTAGTTCCCACAGAATAGCGGGCAATTGCGCGGATAAAAACTCAGAGTCGCAGTCCGCTACATCCAATCGAGTCAAACCAGTGTTTTGTATGTCGACTCGTTGAGGGAAGCCGCTCTCCCATGCATGAGTCATGACTCCATTAGCCACGCGTTCACGTCGTTGCCTTCACTAGATTGCATTGCAGCGACGAACGCGAATAGTGATAGCAAGAGCTTTAGATTTCGTAGAGATTGAGCTCTTCATTGAAACTTTTCAAATCTCTGCTAGGTGTGCCTTACTTAATTTCTTATGATTTTTCTAGAGCAGAACTGACTAGAACAAATCGATTATATTATTCATACGCCAGCTAAACTCAGGAAGTAATTTAATCGATTGCAAATCTTAACTTTTTTAATACGTAGTTTCAAACGTAAGCAAACATAAAAACACGGTCTTACAAATTTTGTGGTTTTTATTCGGATTGCCACATCTTTGAAGATTAGTCATGCTCTCTATATGGGTTCACCATATAAAGAAGTGCGTCATTTCACCTGCAAATGTTCACCTTTTTAGTTTGTTGACGATATTTTCACCAGACTGATGGTAGAAAATTGAGATAAAATAGCGCTGCGTTATTTTACCTCAAATGACTCCAGCATTAACTACTTATTCAATAATAGATATATCTTCCTCTTTTCACTTTGGCAGTCTTCTGACCAAGAAAATCAAGCTCACCTTATCAACAAGATATATATATCTAGACATATTCTATCAATCAAACACGTTATAAATGATCAGATATCTTGTAAAACTGGTTTTACATAATGTACATTGCGGTATCCATCCTATCAGGTTCTAATGTTTTTTGACTACAATCAGTAATATCTTCCATCTTTATTAATTTGATATTCAATGCTTAAGGAATTAAGGAAAAAATTACCTAACTAAATTTTGAATCACGACTTCTCGGTAATTTACTTACTTATTTTCTGTAGTACTTATTAGGTCTGCAATTTTAGAAAAATCTAGGTGATCAAATATTTTTTTCTCAGTGAAAAAACTGTTCAATCACAGGTTCATTGAATGATGGATGGTCCAAACTTCTAGAGGGTTAAAACTTTCTTATTATCTATCAGCTATCTCGTACCCATACTGTAAGCTCTGCTTAGTTTGGGGCTGGATGATGCTGTGTGAAATGTCCAACATTATTTATTAATTTTTCCCGCGTCATTCATTCTAAGCATCCTTATTTATTCAAGCTCTCGCCCAGTAAACAAGGCTGTTGTACAGGCCGGTTTAGTGACCTTGCACAGCCACGTGGGCGAATGTCCTCAGGCCACTTCTATTCTAAATGTCCTAATTTATATACTGATCAATGAACGCCGATTCTTGAATTGGATTGGTTTGGTGGTGGTTGTGACAGTTTTGGACACTGTCGTAACTTATTGAACTAATTTGGAGAATGATTATATTCGATTCACTACGTAATTCTTACATAGCAAAACTTTCAAAGTCCATCTAAGTGAAATAGATAGCTTTTTCATGTTGACGAATTTGGTAGAGCTACAAAACAGCGCTGCTCGAACTCCCTTGCCTATTGAGTATTACATTGTAAAACCACGGATCAGGGAACTCTTAAACCTGCATAATATCTCTCGCATTAAAATCGGGTTGTGGATTAGCATTAGCGTTACCCAGCGCTGTTACATAAGTCGTTGCATCTGCAATATTTGCAAACAGTACAGAAATAGCCACAGCAAGCTTTCGATTTTATTTATGAAGTCATCACTGTGTGGGCTGTATTTGTTACTCGATGGCGTATGTTTTAAATGTCAATAGATATTTAAGTATAACCTTTATGTTAGGTATGTGATTTATGCTGTCACGGGCTTGTGTCGCATTTTGGTTATGCATACTACCATCATATGAGCGACGCTAATAAATAGGTATCATTCACTATCTGAATAAATATCATTACTACCTACGTAAATATCATTCATTACATTCAATTCAATAACTGTAATTAATACCTACATATTTAAAGATACAAAATGTTTCTCTTTTCATTCATACGTACTTTAAGTTTAATCAGATTTTGATGTGTCAATCATAGCAAATAAGTAAAGTATTATAGTTACGCCATGACAGTATTTTGTGGTCACACAAATTCTGTACTACATACTACACTAGCTTGTTACTTTTGTTAATGGTACTATTTTATAAGCACAAAAGAAATAAGACTAATCGATATTTATTATGGGATTCGAAATAGGGTCAGTCTTTCAGGTCAGTAGGTGCTCAGCTTCAAATATTGACTACAATATAATAAGTACGCCAAGTTTATAACTGATATGTGTTCCTAATTCCGTTTAGGCTATGTAAATTGTAGACTTTCAGATAATTACAACATTGTGACCTATACCACACCTGTACGTGACTGATAATATTGTAATACTCTAAAAATATAAAGGTTTTATGTTTTTTTTCTAAATTTATACGATTTATATTATATTTTTTCGCTGTAGCTTTCCTTTTACTTTTTACTTTGTATGTATTTTCTTCGACCTTTGCATCTTCTGTTAACTTTTCTAACGGAACTTAGCCACTCTAATAATAAATCTTAAACAATGTGAAACCTTCATACTCTATCAAGGTTTGACGTCAGAAAATACTAAACGAAGTATAAGGAAATGAGGATGCAATAATAGAGGAAGTTATTCCATCTCCTTTGTTGCCTAATCATCAGGTGTGGGTGACATCATACTGACTTATTTACCTTTAAAGTCTCAATAGATGTAATTAATGCAGTCGATATAATAAAAAAGATTTGAGAGCACTTCCACCAGCGTGTCTGTCGTTTTTCACATTTCAAGTATCAGAATAGTTGTAGGACACAATTTATTGTACCTAATGATATCTACGTATAACTTGGTTTCCCTTTCGCACACGAAGGAACCGCAAATTTGGTTAAAATTACCGTGGTCAAGGCAATTGCTTATCTGGATTTGAATCAATTGTTTTTGAGAACGAGGAACCTTCAACGCCCACTGGCAGACTACCATGATGCTGCAACCTTGGTAATTGAATTAAAGACAGTCCATCCTCAACAACTGCTCAAGAACATGTTGTATTGTTTTGGCGCGCTTAGAAAATGTATTGGCTGGGTTTTCCGCAGGTTCTTGCTGCCTTTATGGACGCTATTTGGTAAGAAACCCTGTATCTTGTATTATCCTAATAAATTCAAAACATGTATCATTTCCTGGGCTCCAAAAAAATTCTTTCGAAAATATGTCCAAATATTTTTGGATTTCCTTTTGCAAATTCTTACAGCGTCTTGGCTCCGTTATTTAATACTCGCAGTCATCTTCTTTCAGTTCATCGACCAAGTCGTTATTTTCAATTGGAGTCGCTTACAGGACCAATTATCGTGTCTTAGGTACGTGTTATTAGTAGACTTGGATCAATGACTTTCGTCTTGTTAGCGTTTACTTATTTCAAACCTACAAAATCTCTAAACCTATCTGCAAGGGATGATTGATGACCTGCAAAGTTTACAATGCTGCCATCGCAAAACGATACTGTTAGTATAATGATGTTACCTATATCAAAATTTGACAGGGGAAAAATGGGTCAAACTAAAGCCAGCCGTACAGATAATTCGAGTCCTTAATGGTAGTGGTATTTCGCAACCCATTACGCCAAGCTCTGTCTCAGGGTTTTGCAAGGCTCCAGCCGTGGGCGTCGCGTGGGAGACGAGTTGTTCCGTCTACTGATGTCATACTTCGAGCCTGAGGCCTTAGAGTACGTGCTTTTGTTAGGCCAATTGATTTTAAACGCTACCGGAATGCCTTGTCTCATTAATTTTGACTTGTCTGATGACTGTATGGGGTTAAGAGCTTTGGAGACTTCCTTCTGCTACTTTTAAACACTATAAAAGCTTTATCTTTAACAACGCAAACCCAATAAAGGCCCTACCGCATGATATTCTATTTTAATATATTTTCGCAGCAAAAGTTTTCAAAGGTTTTACCCCAATTTTTGCCGTGCTTGATATATTCATGAGATGACAAAGTAACTAAATCGATCCTCACTCAAAGTGAAATTCATTTATCAGCGAAGCACAAAATGATATACGCCCAACACAATATAGTAACGGAATCTGTGTTGAAATATTCATAGCTTTCGTGGAGAACCATACAAAATGTGTTTCCATTTCGTTTTTATTGTTCTGACGTCAGTAGTCTATGTTTTCATTTATATGGAAAACAGGTATAACAATTTATCAATGCGTCTTGTTGCAGTTTGCTTTTATTCATGTTGGTGTTTGTGTGTGTATGTATGATAGACTGAAAACCTGTAACCAGCGAGATTCGTTCAACTGCGTCTTAAGTTCTAGTACTCAATTACTTTTCATTTCGCCACTTATGACCTTAAGCCCTGGCCACCAAAGAAGACCAAAGTATGGAATGATCTGCTCTTCTGTCAGATATTTAGTGATTTTTTCTGTTTTATCGACTATACTGTGTGACATGTGGATCTGTTTTAACACTTCTATGATGGCTTCTGTATTAGGACGCTTGCAAGTGTCCTACTATAAATTCATGTCATATTGTTCTGGCGGGCGCCCATGCCCTATTCCGCTTTATTATCTGTTAGTCATTGAATCGATAACTTTGTAGGATTGGTTATTCATGATTAGCCGCGTACTGACCAAGCGAGCGCCTTCGCGAGGCACCCTGGGCAATTGCCAGGCTGCCTCGGTCTGTAAGTTTTCTAATCCGAGGCTGCCTCGCGCGGCAAGGCCGTGCCACCGTGAGCATCGACGCTCAGTTTAACTTGAGGTCGAATAGAGACAGCGCGTGCGTATAGTTTGTCCGAGACCACCATGAGGTTCATTTCCTGGCTTATTTTTCTCCATGCATCTTCCCTTAGTCCTCTATTTGTGAAATCAGGACATTGCGCATCCCAAAGTCGTCTATATTCACCATATAGTTGTATTAATTTAAGACAATGTTCTTTATCCATGACGCACAACTAACACGCAAAGAATAAGCGAGGCAAAACACTACCGTCTTGAGTGAGCATCGACAAAAACCGACAACGCTCGACCCGGGCCGCGGCACGCTCGGGCGAGGCAGGGCGTGCGTTTGCCTCGGGCGAGGCACGTCTTGACTGACCGAGAATTTGCCTCGCGAGGCTGCTCGCTCAATCAGTACGCGGCTATTAGCATTTTCAATGCAAATATGTATTAATTTTATTTATAAAAGGTATCGTAGGTACTAATAGGAAAGTTTATGAAGACTTTTTTTTGGCTGCAGACAACGCCAATACTACTAAATTGATTGGGCTGAAATGTTTCACACAGATCTGGACCTATAATAACATTATAGTCTACTTTATATTCTTAAAAAAGCGTGCGGAACCACGAACAGAAGCTAGTATCATATAGTTCTGCTAATTGTATTGGAATGCTGTTCAATCTTGCGTATTTGAGCTTTGCTAAATAGCATGCTTACCTCACCGCGACAGCTGTATTAATTTGTTTGCGCTTAGCGGTCCTTGTCGCGCATACCAATCAAAACGGTTCTTTGAAAGACTTTTGGTAAAACCTGTGCAACTAACACACAAGGTTTGAATTGAACAACATATAATGTACCTAATTTTTGTAAAAGTTTTTTATTTTAAGAACGTGATGATAATATTTCACGTCTCTTTATAAGTCCATCATTGGTGAAATCGCTATGTTCAGTTAATAACATACATCAAGGTGAAGCCTGTAGGTGTAAAGATAATAATAAATAAGGTGCTATCTCGTTTTCTTTGGCAATCTGATTCTGACCTAGTTTCTTGACCTTCTAAATTGCAATTTGCTTATCATTAACTACACTACAGCGTACAGTGCACTTACGGAAGTAATGATTCTCCTAGTAAGGCTATTAGCTACGAGTCTTTTGAAAAGCTAACAACAAACTCTAGAGTTTTTATGAATTTGTGTATCTAGTTTGAATGCGTGATTGAGTATGGCTGGTATTGTGAGGTGCGCGGGCGCCGCCGACCGTCTGGACCGGATCGCTGACTCACGCACCTCCATCCACAATGCAACCTCCATTATATCGGCTGTACATTATACTAACACAAACACGACATGCTGGGTACACGATTTCAGACTGTCGCATGTCTTGTTAGTTTTATTCGTGAGACAGGGTTTGAATTGTGGCATTCATTTAATTCGGATTATGCTCTAACAATTAGTTGACCACTATTTTTCAAAACTTTTTAAGTACTTAACATTTTGCACCGTCAGAATGAATGAATAATGATACACAAAATACATAATTCAGTTCATTGACTGACAAATAAAATAAACAAAGTTTAAAAGCCTAAAGAGTTACGACCATAAAACTACAAAGCTCAAACAGAAGGCGAGAAAATGTACAAAAAACCGGAACACGTATCCATAAATATGTTAAAATTAAAGCAATTGTTGCCGAAGTGGGCCACGGCCGCCTTGCGAAATTACTACGCACGTAACCGGCTTATTACTGGCTACTTTTACTTTGGCTGATAGGCACAGTTCCACTTAAACTATCTCATACTTATACCAAAGAATATTGCAAATAATGCCTTTAGATAGATGCTATTGCTTTCTCTTTGTTTTGCTTCTATTTGCCTTAAGGATGTCCTTAAGGATGTCAGCATCAGCACAAAAGAGGATAAGTAATAAGGTGTAAGATTAAACTTCTTACTTAATGTATAATGAAGTTCTTGCTTTCTATTCAATGTTATGGTGAGGAGATAATAATCAGAGCAAATATAAATAGGCGTGAGCTCGTGAGCCCTTACGCTAATTTATAACTTTTACCGTAACCGTTCACCATTCTTGTCGTGTACTCGTGACATTGCTATTCATTCTACTGAGCCCGTAGAATGGATAGCAATGTCTAGTCTAGTCTAGTCTGTATAGCGAGATCTAGTCAATTTGAGTGCTTTGGCTGCATTCACAATATCCACATTTATTTCCCATGTTTGTCCGCAGGGTTTGCAATATAGTGTCAAGTAGAGCAAGCAATAGAGCTTGTCAGAATACTTATGCTTTTTCTGGAAAGGTCAGTGAAGATCGAGACAGGACCAAAAAGATCACCGAACTTTGAACTTGAGAGATTGTAGAAATTTCTCTCCACTGTTTTTGGGCGCATCTTTATTTTATTAACACCTTTAGGAATATGACTCCCCTTTAACACACCACGTGTTCTTCGAACACAAACTAGTTTCCTAGTTGACCCGCTTACATTCATGAAATATTATGTGATTTATTTTCTAAGCTAATGCAGCATGTGTATAAGTCAAAAGCGGTGCGGTTACGTTTAGCTCGGGAAAGCAGAGTGCGACCTTAGCCGTCATTTCACGAGTTTGACCTTATACGGATACGTTAGATTGCTTTGCAGAGATCTTTGAACTCGCCATTGTTGCTGTGAGGAATTACTTTGTTTGCTGATGTGAGGTCAATTGTACTTTCTTGTTCCGGATTTACCGAACTTTATTTTGTGATTGAAAGATTTGAAAGAATTCGGGAGAGCAACAAGATAATGAAATAAAATAGTTTCTCTGAAAAGGTTCTTGATTCATGATTCTTGTAAAGAAAGGGAAATCCTTGTCACTTCCAAATTCTATATCAACATTGGAGAAAATACATAAAATGTTACTTATATGTACGTAGTTATAATTTTGTTGAATTGACGCCTTCTTTATTCCACGGTAGATTATTATGTGTTGCTGCTTTTGTTCTCGCTCGGGTTTGCTGCAGTGCACCGTGGGAAGTGCGTAAGTTTCTTTTCTACTTTTACCATTGAACTGATTAGTCTCGTTATTTAATTGTAGAGCTTTTATCCAGTTCCTCTTTTTACGCTTCTTGTCATGTTTTCAATGCGTTTTTCTATTTATCACTTTAGGTTCCTTGACAGACCGATCACGAGTGGAGTGGCTTTATATGGTCATTTTACTTTGCTCTAACAATATTGTATTTCCTATTCCTAGTGTCTGTTGATACGTGACGTCGACAATATGAAATTATTATATTGCTGATTTATTTCTTGTACGCTTATTGAGGAAATGTCGATATGTTTGCTTGTTAGACTAGCGAATTTGAACGGGCTTGCAAGGAAACAGATTATAATTAGCTCAGAGCCGATGCGTTAAAGGGTCAATGACACGATCACACCGCACCCGAATAAAATGCCTCAGTATTTCCCTGCCAGTATAGGATGACCCTCTTCTCTTCTCCGTCCCTATGAAGAGTGGGATCTTTGGAAGTTGGAGTTACAGGTGCTCAATTTGGCAGCGAGCCACATTTCTGGGTTATTCCTTACTAATATGTATATCGTCAACTAGGATCTAATTGCATGTGCGTTCATGTGCTTAAAATACGAATCAATATTTCTTTTTACTTTTCTTTCACGTCACAATTCTAATTTTAGTAGTAGTAAGAAAATAAACTGTTCATTTATTCTCCACTTTATTTTATTTCAACTAGGTACTAGCAGAAGAAGTGAAATAGAAACCTCTAGCACGTTTAAATATTATATTCTTATGTTTACCTTTATTACATAACGTTATAATTGTAACTCTTTGCTTTACATATGTACATAGATATTGCAAAGAATATCTTCCATAAAATTACCTTCTTATACAAATATTCCATTCAATTTGATTTGATATCTCTGAGAATTTTCCTGCATTGGTTTCTTGTCAATGAAGTCACTCGGTCTATGCCTACAGGATGTTTGGTTTCACACCATGAGGAAGACACTGCGTTTGCTTGTTTAATAACTTGTTTCGCTTTGTCTACGTTATATCTGAAATACAACATTCTCGATAATGTGTGCAGATGTAAACATTTGGACTACCTTTTCATCTGAAACGGAAACAGAACAATATGTATGTACTAATCTGACCTCTATACTGCAATCTATAGTTTGTTCCTGACTTTCGTAAGTAAGGGTACTCAATTTGCCGAAACGTTTTGAAACTTTACCTTATTCACTTTTTGGAGCGGTTGTGTTGTTGCTAAATATGTATTTGGATGTGAAAGGTCCAACGACTACGCCCACCTTGTTACCATTAATTAGATGGTTCTGGTAAGTTGCCAATTTGAAAATAAAAACCAAACTAAAAGTTGATTTTTATTTTCATAACATCCCATAAACAATTGTTTATCTTCTCGTAATCGATTTCTCATCAACGCGACGACGTGGGATTTCGAATTTAAGTCGGCGAGACAGTAAACAAGAACAACGTTTGTCATTATCGATTACCGTTCTATCTAGCTCTATCTATATATATTACTACCCCTGCGCCTGATGCTTTTCGTTAAAACAAAGCCCCATTATAGTAGGAGGTCGAATCAAGGTTGGTTTTGTAAAGCGCCCATTAGATACTTTAGATACGTGTCGTGACCAATCGCAGTGTCACCAACATAATTTCAGTAACGGCATTTTGTTGTTTTATTTTGGCGTTTCGTTCCACTTTCGTTGCCTCAGTTTGATGTTCCATTTATTCTATTCTGTGGTTCATTGTAGTACTACTTTGCTTCTTTTGTTGGTTTGCCTACAGTACGTACGTAACGTAACCATGGTGATAGTGTGTTCGATTTCAGACCTTGTACTTTTTGCCTGCATGTCTGATGAAAACTGCACTTCCGTTTGTCTTTCATTTACTAAGTACGTGTAATTTAATATTACTACCAGGTCCTTAGCTTATCCACTATGCACGCTAATTTCACTCAATCTTTTGTGGGAGTTAAAAACTTTCGAAATAGATTTTCAGTCATAAAACAGAAGCATTATTATGATTTATGACTACCCGGTACCACCCAACTCGTTACCGGTTCATTCCATATCTTTGTGAAAGTGTGATATTATCTAGATGACATTGTTTCACTATTGTTCCCTTTAAAAATATGTACTTATTAATACAGGGTGGCTTTTTGAGATGGGAGTGGATGGCCAAATGCTAAACTGGGAGAGCAAGAGAAAAGTCGTGAAAGGAGTAATGACCTCTATTTTTGAGATAATAAAAACTGCTTATTTAGATTTTTTTATATTCACCTGTAAGTATAGTTTGTTTATAAGTAGCTTTATGAGTGCTATATCAATTAAAATACTTCACCTGAACCGCGAACGCGTTCGCGGTCTTGGCCTTGACAATTTTATAAGTTATAGAAGTTATCTCGCTTTGTATTGCACGCGTGTGCCTGTTTGAACTCTTTGTTACTGTTCATTCATTGACACGTCAGTTACTTTATTCATTGTAACCGGCCGGTCTAATCATTGCACAAATAACATTCGAAGCACCACGTAACAATTATCGCTGTGCTAGGTATTTAGATTTGGTCGGGTTTCAGAATTTTTTCTGTTTGATCGATCTAAGTATATCACACTTTAAATAAATATATAATAATAGTACCTGAACGTCTGAGACTTTCTTCCGTTTTTTTTATTAATCCTTGTTTTTTGTAGGATGAAGAACCTGCGTGGAATAAAACTTCTAATCTCCATTGCGCTTTAAAATGTTGTAATTGTAATGAGTTTGGCATTTAAAATACTTTCCCAAGCCATTTTGTGTTCTTTCTATTTTCTTGCTAAACTACGGGTTTACACATTCTATAGCAGCGTACGTATGTAAAAAAATACAAATTGTAGTGACATTAACTTTAATTTCCTTGTCTTCATGAAGAGTTGGTTAGTCTCACTTTGGACCATAAACAGTTGAATCGCGCGGGCCCAAGTGATCGGCTGATCCTGTCACTCGCGTCAATAATCCCCGAGACGGCTCACAAATGGGAAAGTTCGCTGACCTTGTCCTGCCGCTATAATTAGCTCTTTGTTTAAGCTATTTGTGCTGCACGCAATACAGATGAAAAAGGGAAAGTACTAATTGTCGGAAATGTATGACAGAAGGTTAATTGAGATGTCTTTGTCTAGAGATGGGAACATAATGCTGAGACAGGTACTTTTTTGGATACTTATATAACATATTATTTGCATCTGTTTTTAGATATTTTTTCCCCTTGTCCTTACCTGTTATTTTAATATGTCGTATTAATCAAAGTATGATTAAAAAAAAATCTTACTTTCTTCTTTCTAAGGTACAAATGTATACTTAGTAATTTAAATTACTTCTACTGCGGCTCACCGTTTGCCATATGAAACTTTCATTTTCGGTTTTTCAAAAGGTTCTATGTTAGGCTGATTCTAAACTCTGTTGTTTTAAAATGGCTACATGTACAGTAAAGCCTCCATTATAGATATTTTATGCGTCTAGTCTGGCTAGGCTGGACCCACCCTCTCAGACTACCGCACAGTTTTCTAAACTGTAGCATCACGTAGAGCGAGAAATGTTTCAGCAAATTCCGCTTATCTAATTAAACTTTGACCTGGCTTATCTGGCCGTTCATGGGATCTTGAGTTTTATTGTTATGATATGATAGCAGCTTTAGTGATTGAGACCGAACCCCTATTTGAACTTACCATCCCTTACCATGACCATCGTCCATCAATCATATGTAAGGTATTGTAATATGTTTATCAGTAACCACCTATAAAATAACACAAGCTCTGCTTAGCTTGGAGCTAGATGATGCTGTGTGAATTGTCTAGCATTCTTTATTTATTTATTACTAGCTGACCCGACAGACTTCGTCCTGTCTAAAAGATTTGTAATGTGGCAGTTCTTGTGCCTACGTACTTTAAAAAATTCTCCTGAACAGAACCGTCACCCTGGTGATAGGGCGTTGTGAATAAAAAATTAACGCGATTTTTGTTTGACTGATGTAATGACGTGGAAACTGATGCATTTTATCTCGCGTGCCGAAACTAATAAAAAGAAACGCGAGTTTCGGAACGCGACATTAAACTCCTCCAACTATGTATTCTGTGCTCCAACGCACACACGCACATTGTTTTGATAGATATGATCTTTGACGTTAGGAACACACCTACATTGCTTAGACAACAGTGAGTGCTTGTAATTTAATATGAACTTTATACCATAGCAATAAAGCTCAAATTGACTACGTTTTAGTTACAAATCATTTGTATGGGAAAAAGAAAAGGGCTATTTTTAGGGTTTTTCAAGCAATAATTCTAATTTTTCTCGCCGTAAAAACCATCCTTGAACTTCAACGAACATTTTAAAAAAAGATTTGGCCAAATTGGTCCAGGCGTTGTTGAGTTATGCGCTTACCAACACATTTTGCGATTCATTTTTATATTATAGATTTATCAATTCCAGGACGCATTCACTCCGCGATCGTGTCGGGGGTCAACTTGGAGACGCGGTCCGTCACTGTGGAGTGGTACGAGCGCGGCGAGACTAAGGGCAAAGAGGTGGAGATCGACGCCATCCTGGCTCTCAACCCCGAGCTCAATGCAGGACCTAGGCACCACACGTCGCACCTACAGTCAATGCCTAACAAACTGGCCAGGGTGAGTCGACTGACGATATTAGGATAAGGTTATTTAAATTTATCGATCCCAAACTACAGGTGTTGAACTAATAGAACAGTTATCCTTACCCAAAATCCCTGGGTGTGGTGTTGTTGTTTGAACTAATCTAGCCCAAGATCCTTACCAATTTAAGCATTTCAAATGGAATCTAACTTGTAATTGACTTTGTGCAATTCTGTCTCAGTATTAAAGATTATTTATCGAGTATTTATCGCGTACTTTTTTCATATTTTCCCCTACGTTTCTGTCGGTCTGTCTCATTAGCTACGTGTGTTGTTATTTTTTTGGGGAATGGATTGTTTTTTTCTCAGCTGTACTAAATTCGTAGATAAGGTAATGTTGCTTCGTAAGTTAAGTATATATTCTTTGGTAAAGTGTATTTTTGTCAGTAGTAAGTTCTCATATAGGTAATATTGCAAAGCTGTAAATATCAAGACAAAGACAGAAATGCCGTAAGTTTCCGCGGCTTCCCCCAAATCACAGATCAATTTTATCGCCGTTTAAATTGCCTTGGAGGGCGACTCGGCGAATTGGCGAAAACAGAATTTGGTTTCATTGAATTTCCCTGAAGCAATTTTACTTTTAACTGAAAACGAAATGAAGACGATTTCAAGATTCCATTTGAAAATTGCGTCCATTTTTTTCTTCCTAGTTAAGTTTCTGTGAGAATGAGAATTTTTAACTAGCCTTGAATGTTTAGAGTCAATAACCTGATGTTGTAATATTATAGACCAATTTTCCAATCTAACACTCGTCCGTTTCGCGAGGTCGTAACCGTTAATTCACTCTATTTTACAGTGTGCATTAATACTTGCCTCATAATTAGTTACGTGTGTGTTTTGAAATTAATATGAATGCCCTATGAATAAACATGTCTGAGCAGTCCTTGCTTTCTGTTAACACCTCTTTGCATATTCGTTACATAAATTCCATTAGGATTATTACTGCAGCTTACTCGAAGATTTATGACGAAGCTTGCGGTTGCCGCTTACTCGCTTTGAAAACAATAGTCGTAGGTTATGGTAGATCATGTGTATCTATCACTAGTTAAGCCCTTTAGTTTCACGATAAAAATTGTACGGAAGCTCTAGTATTATTGATTAGCGAGGGCGTCCGCGTACCAACCGGCGACCACTCTCATTGTTTGACTTGTGAAGAACCAGTTGCTAATCGACGCCGCCACAGTTGTACTCGCATACTCGACACAGGCGAATGTGCTTCGCTAATGAAGCCCTGCACTCCCCTAGTTACGTTGAAAACAATGACGTCACATCGGTGTTCCGTTCACAAGTAACAACCGCTCGCAACAAGAAAGAACCTCCAGTTCCGGTTGTGCCGCGAGAAGAAAATGTAGAATATGTTCTCATACATCATCAGCTGGCAGGTGACCATTGACAGTGTCGCACAGTAGCGGTCATTGCTAGTTATTCATTTATTTAGTTAGAAAGCACCACCGTTACCAAGGCAACCGTTTGAGCACGCTAAACACCTCGGTGATCCTGATCACGTAAATGAGTAGCTTGCCGGTGAACGCCTTGCACCGGCCGACAGCGTTCGATAGTGTCCAATAGTTGCGTGCTCCCAGTAGTGGTGGAGTCGCTCAATCACAATGATTAATGAGAGGGCGACCTTCCGACGTGTGCCTATAGGTACGTGTGTACGGCAAGCACGTGTCCGACAGTAGCAATCTCATCGATTTTCCACACTAGACAAGGCATTCAAGTTTCACTTTCAACCCGTAGACCATTAAGAACGCACTTTCGTGGCATTTTTCATTTATAAATAAATGATAGGCTGGTTCGAAGGTGCCGGCTATACTATCGAGTAAGTTGTAGCACCGTGTTATGTTCTGTTTGATTGGCACGTGATTGTTTGCGGCAAGGATGGCTCCGGGTCGTCGTCGGACGAGGGCGGGTTCGCCGAGGAGGGCGCCGCGCCCGCGGACGCCGGACACACGCTGCCCGTGCGCAACTCACGATCGGTACCGACAAAGACACAATGCATACATAAGTACCCGCACGGGAGTGCACGCTCCGTTCCGCTGTCACCATGTTTTGTTCTCTCACTTTCGATTCCGTTGCTCCACGATCTATGATTTGCACACGAACGGCTTGTTATGGTGTTTTGTTGGTTGTGTGGAGTGTGCTTTTGTCACGTTTATCTCTTTGTCCGATTGAACGCTTTCGAGTCGCGATTCGATTTGCATTATTCGTATCGAACCGTTACAAAAACACAATCCAGTTTCTATGTTGTAGTTCTGTAAATATTGTACCTATTGTATTATTATAAATAACTACTGATTTATCGATCGATGTGTACATATTAGTCTGAAGTACGAGTATGTATGACCTGGTTTGTTATTGCCCGATTACCTACCAATACATTTTTTCATCATAAGTGACATCACCAATGATTCATCTTCCCACGAAGCTGGTGTCACTTATCGGAAATTTTAGAGCATGATGAAAAATCAAATACCTAGCCAATTGCATTCTCCAATTTGGGAAGAAATTAATCACATACGGCTTTTATGGGATAATCTTTATGTTCGCACCATTTAGAAGCGTGCTTCCTTACCACAAGAGGTATATTTCTTCCTCATTTAAGCGATAATGTAACAGAAATGAAACAAACTTGTAGCACAATCAAAACGTGTACCTACATAACATCAGTAAAGTAAGATTTATTTTAAATTTCACACGAGTTCTACTTGAACGAAACATCCTCATATCGTCCAAAACTCTACCTACCTCTTCAAAACGAAGAGATCTATGAACATTTATACATTGATGATATTCGGCGCTGCAATGACCACCGTGAATGTCTCCATTGAACCTGACAAGTGCACGTGTGACTCATCCCAAACACAAACTGGGTAGGTATTCAAGCCGCTGTTCAGCAGTCCGCTCTATCAATGAATGGCTCACTCAGGACTGAACCTAGCTGATAGCCATGTATGAATTTCTCAGTAATACTCATTTGCAGTGACTTGCTGTAAATGAAAGAGCCAGTTCAACACAAAAATTGTTTGTTAGTACTGGTAGTGACCTCTATCGTAGGTTTGTGGATGTTTTCATGCGGATGTTTCGTAATAGATGGCGCTTATCAATGGTGGGTGATACAGTTGTCTAAATTATAAATTTTGAAAGTTTACTTCATAGTCAAATTAAAATGGTCAGTTAAATATTTTCTATGAAAGTTCCTCAAATCCAAGAGAACTTCCTCAAGTCTGCTACGTGTATCTTTAACTAAAAATATTATCCGCCAAGAAAAGTTACTCTACCACACGATTTTACCGCTGTATTTTCGGAGTTACTCACTCGAAATTTAAGGTAAATTACTGTAATAGCAGTATTGTGGAAGAGATAGGCCAAGGCTTCGCTCTGAGATTAACGATGTTCTATAATTGCCCCAATTACTGATTGTGGGCGGTAAATTAAAGAAAGCAGTTTTTGCTAAGGGGTTAATTTGATTTCAGCTTCCTATTATGTACTTAATAAAAGGCAAAAGTGTCTAAAATGAATTATAAACTATGCCTCTGAACAGGCTGTTACGAATCTTGGCGAATATTATGTAATAAAAAATATTTAATCTAAGAGCTTAGCGACTGAATATGTACCAAGATTTTCGTTGTTAAGTTAGTAAAATTACGATAAAATAAATATGGTGTACCTTCCCCTAATTTTCAATTTATAAAAAAATTCCATTGCGGATACCGGTGTTGAACAATGGAGTGAAAACAGATAGGCATATTGTTTTCCATCTACGAGTAGTCACACTGTTTTCAGCTTAAAATTGTGGCGGACATAAAAAGCTTATCCAGCATCAAGGAGTTATTCCTTCAGAGACTTCTTAGTCAGTCCACATGTACACGCGAAGACGAGTCAATCAATATACTGAATCTAACCGACAAAACTTCAAGTTATACATGATAAAAAGAGCAAAGCATGTCATCAAAACATAAACCGATGTTTTGATATTTATTACACATAGTTAAAACGTTTTTATACCTAAGCTCTAAGTTCCGCAATCAAGCTTGCAATCAAAGTCTAAATCAGATTAGAGTGCGGCGCAGGAAGCGCCCCATCAGAGTGCATATGCATCCTGCAAACTGCAGACGTACCTAGTTATCGTGTGAATAAGGAAATAACCGCGTGCCCTACTTTTGTGGGGTTGGACTTGATGAACGATAATCTATACTCCGTCAACGCATTTATTTTCCTTGACTTTATGAAAGAATGTAATATTTCATACAAGTAATCTGTTTGCTCGATAAATATCGAAGTTCTCTCTCATTAGTGCCGTTATTTTTCGAGACGACAAATTCGCATCTCTATTCTTAAAAAGAAGAAAGTGTGGATGAAATATTGCATTCTGTCTTTCATTCAAGAAAATAAATGCGTAGACATTATCTGTCTTTTATGACAATCTAGAAAAGTACGTGTCCATTTCAAAGTTCGCAAGATTGTAACTGATATGATAATAGGTACTCTGTTATCTAGACTTCAATACATACACAATATGGCAACAAAGACATTTATGAACGAAAAGTTATCAAAAGCTGGTTACAAACTAAACACAAAGTTCAGTAATGAAAACGGACATGACAGAGAGACGAATGAAATTAAAAAAGAAAGCTTTCAAAACCAAAAATTTACTCGACTTTCTGCGATTTGCGCCGACGATACCAATGTTGTAAAATATTTTCCAGTTTCCACCAACATTTCATTGGTTTTGTAAACCCTTGTTCACAAAAACTATTTAGGATTCTCGAAGCGTGTATACCATAGCTGTCAGTCGGTTTTATGATAAACTTATTATAACTTATGTGTCCATTTTAATGTTCGCAAGATTTTAACATGTAGCTAACCAGTCCTGACTTTATGATAATGATAAACTAGGATGAACTATAAAAGCAGTTATTCATTTTAAAGTAAGCAAGATTTAACAGATATGCTTACTAATAACATAAGTGTTTTTTAAGTAATATTTAAATGGAACTTAATTATTGATAGAAAGCAGCGTTGCGTCCTTGCCGAAAGTTTAGAACCAGGGTTTGGGTATCGTACAACCCATTAACATTCATACTTTACAAAGATGCGCCGCACCAACCGTACAGTTTTTAGCTTTAAAAAGTACAACAGGTTTCATACTATTTTGCTTATTTCATCAAACTTTTGTAAAATCATAATTTTTTGTTGTTAAATTTTGGGGATATAGATTTGTAAGGTGGTCTATATTTGCAAAAATTTGCATGTTCGGTAATGTGTTGTAAATGTAAATTGTCTTTGTCACCAATGTATTCTGGGAAATGGCGATGCACTCTGTCTCATAGTTGTTAGACAATTTTTGTGGGAAGGTTACAGGATTTACATTCTCTATGAGAAATCCAAGGAATATGCATCAAATTGTAAATTAAATTTTAGTACAATTCAATTTCTTGCCAACACGTTGCTGTAATTTAATTTAACCCTTAGTAGTCATTCAAATAAATTCTCGGACAGACCCGACAAATAAATACTGTACATTTTCAGTATCACATAAAAAATTCATTACATTTATTCGTATTTCTTCGAGATTTTTCAAAATTCCTTGATGATCTATTCACGCAATACTGTAAGCAGTAAATTTTCACGTCCAATTCTGGAATAAAGAAAGGTTAATTTAAGGATCTGGTATTAGAATGTAGCGGGTTTGAATTATGTTTCCATTCCAATTTCCTGTGGCTTCTTACTATAATTTACTCTAGAATGCTCTGCGCTTACACCTAACTCTCCTAACTTGTCTTTTCTGTTTTAGGATATGACGCGACAATCTATTCCAGTGGCCACAAAAGGTGAGTGATACTTTACAACACACTAATTATGTCGAAAATGCTTAGTCTTGCGAATAAAATATTTGTCTTTAGTCCGTCCATGAATCATACTAGCTGAGTCTAATAATCCTACCGTAGTAAATATAGAAATTACTGCGACTAATCTCAACCGACATTTAGTTCATGTCGTCGAGTAGAATTTACTGACGTAAACGACAGTAATAATTATGATGGTTCGCATAATATTGGTTTATCAATTATAAGCTATCACTCTAGCCATAGGTCATTTCTAAATATAACAAAAATAAAAATAAAGCACAGCACACTGCACTTTACCTCTTTTGCCTCTGCGTTTATGAACCTCAATTACTCGAATATTAAAGCTTATTTTGAACCATAAAGACGGAACAAGCATTTGTTAAAATTTATTTATTGAACTAAATCAAATCTTCCATCTTGATTGTATCTGCGTCATATCATGAGGCTCAGCGCAGCACAAATCCAAGTTTTTAATCGTCCTAATAGCACCACGTCTCCCCACCACAGGCACTATCTTCGTAACAATCTTTTGACGTCTTTGTCTGCTATTCTTTTCTATTTTTGAGATATGATTCGGGTTCGTCTTTGTTTTTGTCTCTCCATAAAAAGAGCTGTCTTGTCTCTTTATGCTGATATATATGTCACCATCCTTGACAACATGTTAGATAATTTCCTGAAATACCCATTATGAAACTGTTCGGAACTGTTTTATCATCTTAGCGGAAAGTAACCTATCTAAACACGATAATCTCCACTAATCAAAAACGTTACCAAGTACGCCCCGCCCCATCAGCCGTCTGGTAAATTTACTACTTATTACGTATTTGTTTTTAATTAGATAAACACTTAGTTACGTTACTCCCAGAAGCACCTTAAATTTCCCTGAAATTGCAATCGACAAAAGAAAGCATTATAAAGAGTGTCAACAATCAACATCGAAAGCAGGGCGCTCGTCATCTTCGATCATGCTATCATCCACCGGCCGGCACCCATCGCGTTAACCCAGTTTCTCACACTCTCTATCGCTCTCGATTAGAACGAGATAAAATATTACTCTTACTTCTGCACGGTTATCGCGGGGTCAATGGTCTCGGTCCATTTGTTGTCCAAACAGGTGGACGGTCACGCAAATATAATCGTCGATGTCTAAATATTTAGGCGGCTACTTGTTGAACTAATGTTTGTTGTAGAATCAGATATATGTACTTTCCTTCATGCTATACTACATAATGACACCCTTGAGGATCCTACACTTACGTTAGGTTAATCAATCCAGCTAGTTTGTTTGTTGACATATGACTAAACGTTGCGTTTGACCTTTTTTAAAAGGTTACGTCCTTTGTGTTTCGTTTCATCCCCATTCATACCTTTCATAATTCAAAACAATGAAACTAAGTTTCGCGATCTAAAGCAACTGTTTACAAAATAAACAGCTATGTCAACCACTCGTCGCATGTCACCTTCGTGATTATAAAATATTCATAATTACGCTGGCACGCGCTACTGTTGGAATAGCGGTTTGCGAGTCTAGGATCTACGTCCTCTATTAAACAAACTACCTTAAACTTTAGCTTTCAACCTTTGTTAGTTTTATCACAAATCCTTAATATTACATTCAAAACATGATGACGATTATTCTGTTTTTTTTCGTCCTCTGGGCTTCATAACCACCTGAACACACCTTTGGGTATTGTGATGTAGATATTTTATCCCAATCGCTGTGAGCTTTGAGGAATAAAGCTAGAGGTGTAGGCAGGCGGGAGATTCCTTAGGGTTCGCTTGCGTCAATCAATCTTGCGCAACGTTCTGGCAACGAGCGGGACTCTAGTGTCCAGTTTCTCGGCGGCATTGCGTGTCCCAATTAATTAGACATTGCTAAGCTGTTGTTTGTTGTAGTTGGTAGATACCGTCGATTTTATTGAAATTAGAAAGCTTCTTATCTGAAATCTTTGTCAAAAGTTTAAAAAGTTGCCTCGAATGTTAATATAAGTATTAGTCCTTCTACTACACAGAGTTGGCGTCCAAATTAGACGCAAGAGGTACAAGGCCATGGTCACGGACGATAACGCTTATTCAGTGTTGACATTGCATTCGTTTGAAGGTTCACATTTTCGTCACTAAACATTATTTTATGCTTTTAAAAAGACTTCTTGTAGTGCCATTTGTTTAGAACAGGCTTGCATGATCTTCGTGTTCTGTTCTGAGATTCAATCCCAGTTATTAAGAAAGAAATAAAAAATATGTATGTAAGGTTTAAAATTTGTACACACACACATCACATCGCAATCGTAACTCACAGTTCACATGTTCACACCGTTGTTGGCTCTGGCGCCATAGCTTTATATTATTCTCTCTTTTTCTGTGGGAAACTACCTGCTCACTACAAAGTGCATTGCTTCTAGATTCAAAAACTTTAATAGACTAATAAATGGAACGGTAAATAAAAAATTTTTCACACTACGTGCTCGTAAAGGTACTTTATACGTCATGTAATGTAACCCTAGCCGAAAGGAAGTGATTATGATAGCCTTATAGGCTGGATAAGGTGAATTTTTTTCCTAATTCAAACAAATCGAACAATCTCTGTTCCGAAAGTGTGAAAAGTAGAATTATATCTTCGTGGATAAAGCTGTCTTCGTCTTGGATGTGATTAAACCCCTCTCGCAGGATTATAGATTTATTCTATAATTCTGAGTTTCCTTCGGGATTCAATGACGCCCGCATGACGTTAGACACGGCTTTATCCCCTAGGTAAATAACTAGTTTCCGAACGAAGCTGGATTTTCAGCCGAAACCAACACCTTTTATAAACAAAATTAGGTATATCGTAAAATTTCGTGCGTTTTTACCCCAACGCAAAACGTGTCCACCATGTGTATCTATTGTATATCATAGTTCACAAGCGGAATAACCGATTTTAGGGTTCAGTCAACAAGAAACCAGTGATATAATATCGCTGTCATGTTAATTTATCTGTCTGTATGTCCGCGACCCACGTATAGCTTAGCAAATAGTAGGTAGTACTAGAAAACTGTTATTTCGTATCGTATTGTTCGATCAAGCTCTTATCATCCCCAACGAAATTCTATCAAATTCTGCCCTAAGTTTTGTGTATGTATATGAGGAACTAACCCTCCATTTCTATTAATTTTGCAGAAAAAAGATTTAAAATTATTAACCACTAGCGGGCCGCCCCGGCTGCGCACGGGTATTTAATAAAAATTTCAAGCTCCCTAATTTTTTTGAAAATATAATATTGCCTATGCCACCCGGGGATAGTTTAGCTTCCCAACGGTGAAAGAATTATTCAAATCGGTGCAGTAGTTCGAAGCCTATTCAATGCAAACAAACAATCAAATCTTTCTTCTTTATAATATTAGTATAGAGATATGTGAAAAATCATAAAGGTTTGACGCGGCCGAAGGTTCAGTCCATTTTTGGCCGAAACCGAAAGCGAACCATCATCGGTCGGAATATAAATAACCTATAAATAATAGATAGCTTGACGATTCACAGATACGATTATTTAATAGGTTAAAGCGGAATTTCTTGAAACTTAACATGCAACATTATGCAAGTTGCATTCTCACTGCCGAGTATCTCCAGTCTCTTCAGTTTCCGCAAACTTAGAAATGGAACTCGTCAAAGGCCGTCAATGACCGGATTCTTCGAGATAGCATTTAAAGTAGCAAATACCAGAGGTCGACCACAATGTATACCTAATGGAATCTTATTCAAATTCTGACCTTTACTCTTCCTGGGTATGTTACCAATGAGTTTTCAGTTCCTTTCGTCTGAAAAACGCTTTCCTACATGGCGTATCGTGTATGGTATGCCATGACCATATTTTTTCACATTATCATTAATGCACATGGCGATAGCGTGTCACGATAACGTGTATTTTGGGGTTGGTATGAATTTAACATGGGGCGGCTGACTCCGTTAGTTCCATCGCCCGCTATAAGTGTGGGTTGGAGGTACGCGCGGACAGTGCGCGGCCGGCCGTGTACACCACTGGCTGGCACCGGCACTTGAGAAACCAAAATCTAATGGATTACACGGTAGTGTTGTGAACCTGACCTTCGATACACTCCTATTTCTTTCAAAACTTCGCTATGCCCGTGCTTTCTGAAACTCGCGTTCGCCCAAATGTACAGACGCGGCGTGCGAACACAGGCAGTAAGTTATCTCCCATTGTGTAAATGAATCTTGATCTTATCTTCCTACACTGAAGTTCTTATGTGCAGTGGATTGCTCCAGGGAATTGGTTTCCGTCTACAAGCGCTGCATACTGATGGCGGACGGGAAAGTTTCCCTATTCGGAAAGCCGTCAAGGTATTATGCTAAAGGGAAGTTGTTGACATTACCAAGTTGGGTCACTAAGTGACCTTCTCGAAGATATGAATGGTAATGCTATAAATGAACTGCAATGTTAACTTTTTGCTTGCTGATCCTATTTAAATAAATTACAAAGGAGTTAAGTACTACCGACTTTATTCTATGATTCATGCTGGCTTTATTTGGAGTTTACAATTGTTTTGAGTCAAGGAACTCTGTATTATTCCCATACAAAGTTGTGTGTCATGGACTGAGTTTCCAACTTATGAACTCTTTAGTCATTAAAGTCTTCACTTCCCAACTTCTGGCTTGTTGGTGGAACAGCCTCGGGTCATTGATCACTAAATGTCCTGGTTCTGTCGAATCTACCCACATGGCCCGATCCGCGCCATAACATAGTTGTTGTTTATGATGCTTCTGAGGATATCGCACCGTTTGAATCAGTCCCTCTGCCGCGTGGGCGCTACATACCGCTGCGCTGGCTAACGACCCCACGACCCTTGTGATTATTGTATTACAATAATCACATCTGATTGAATAGGCGTAGCTCTACCATGTCTGTGATGACTTGACTTCTTTGTTATTGGCAATATGTGTCTAGGTTGCCACTTTTCTGCCAGTGTCCAGTTCATGTCTGTGATTGACGATCATTTGAGCTGAGATAATGATACTGACTTTGACATGTGATTTTACAATAGTTCTGTTTGTAATAAAACCATAAACAACATCCGAGATCAATCAATCCCCGAAATGTCTATTGGCTCTTTGTGCAAAATCTCGTGTGTCATGGTTTTGTTTTGGCATACAAATCACTAAATAAGAAATCAATATTTTTTTACTTTTACCTGAAAAGTATGCTGGGAAAAACATCTCCCAAAGTCAATTAAATTTTCCACACTGAATCCTGCAATTCGATGTAGTCGCTCTCAATTGTGCGAAGTCAGATAGTTCATCAGGCATATCAAACTGAAGCAAAAGCATAAATTGACATGCAGTGGTAATTAATCTTGTTCTGATGTAAGGGAATAAAGGAAATAAGTCTTTCGGGTACTAAACCTGCACTCGTCCTTTGCACTCCTTTGCAGAACTGGTGGGTGTTATTGTGCGTGATCGACTCATTTACCCCAACGCATTTGCTCCATGTAACTATGAACAGATTTATTTTATTATTTATTTAGTGTGATGGAAAATCAACAACTATTATAACTTAAATAGTTTTATGTCATAATAACTAATTAGTTATTATCGATTTTCACGTATAAAACAACAGATGAGGTACCATATTGATCTTGTTCTCGAGCTTATAATCAATTGTATGATGACTTTCGTAAACATTGCAAAGCGCAGCTCATCTCATCCACCATAACTCTATTCGACAGTTAGGCATTGCTTATCATCTGGTTTAACTCCTCTTTTTTCATGGAGGTAAGAGCTTTACCATGAATCTACGCTTCATTGGAAAATGCCCGCGATAAGATCGGCTGGTACTGCAAGGTTTGCAGGTCAGGCCAGTTCATACTATAAATCTTCGATGTGTCTTCGCGTAGTTGCCGCCTTCGCACGATATTTTACAAATAGTATAGAAGTTATGAGGATTGATTACGAATTTGGCAGAACCATTGATTTATTTGCGGTATTCCGAATCATTCTTACAACGTCATTTAGAAATCGAAAAGGCGGCGCTACCACCCGTGCATCATTAATTATGATTATCTGCCAAATGAGCGGTATTAAACCTTGTAGCTCCTCGGTTTACGGTTTCTAATTACATTATTATGGTCTGCCGCACGTAATCTGTCTGACCTGAATGAAGACCTATTGATCAGTAGAACCTGTACCGTTGCCAGGTGAACCGTTGTTATGCGCCATCGTCAGTCTCCTTTCGATTTCCTTCCGTATCTTGCTCCTAGTAATACCTGTTTTCATTTTAAAATCAAACTTTTGTTATCAAAACGAATCGTACTTGGTGCTCGTTAAAATTTTTGATAGATCGATGCGTATAAGTGATGTCTGAAACTGCATACCTTGTCGTGATTCACATTGAGTCAGGTCATGAACTTTTGTCCTGATCCATAAGGTCTATATTCGTGTTGTTTGTTGACAAATGAACTCTATTTTCGGTAAGGAAAATCTGACAGTTTATTATCTGATTTAAAAGCCGATTTAAAATACAATTAGTACAACTATAGGTAAGTCAAGTTCCAAGCCTTATTAGTCTGCCGTTTGGAAGTCGGACTAACCAGATAAGATAATCTTTTACTGCGGTTTTATTTTATAATAAAAAATTTAAACCGTCGGCTTAGAAAATTTCAGTTTCGCGGTTTCATCAGTTCTTCTATCTAGTTCTTTTATCAGACCAACTTGAAAACCCTCCATTGCCAAGTTCATAATGAATGTTTGATTGTTGAACCGCCACGGTCTATCGATTTCAGTCGTGGGTTCGAGGTTCATGACGTCACACGTTCATATTTCAGTAGTCTACAGGACAAAGGGACCCGATGTTAATAGATCGAGCATTATTTTCCAATTTTAGTTGATTGTCCAAGCGTTTTCTGTAATTGAAGTTGCAAGGCAGTCGGTCTTGTTTCGTCGGTTGACAAAGACTTTCAACTTTTCTTTCTAACGTTTTGCGTATATAAACAAACGCATGTACGGTCGCAAATTTATTGTATTGTATTATGATCCAAACTCAGTATGCGAATAATTTTTTTTTCGTTTCCGTACCTGTATGTCAAAACAAGTTGATTACCGGTCCTGCGGTTATCCCTTTTGGAAGTTGTTCGGCACTCTACCTCAATTGTATTTGTTTGTGTATTCAAATTGTGATTTATTAAAACAATTATGCGTTGCCTTGTCGCACATGCGTCATGGTTCATTGCCTTGAGTACGGAAAGAGTGCCTAATAAGGCGGTCGCAAGATTGCCTTGCGCCAACGCAGGCCGCTCTCATTCCGAATCAGTCTAGCGATGCAAACTGGTCATCTGATTTAAAACTAATAAATAACAAAATAATTTTATCTTCTTTTATAACCTAGCCTTAAACTAATATGAAATCGTAACATACGAGATAAGTGAAACTAGTGACCATGATTGCCATATTAGCCCTAGACCTGATCAACCTATCTACGTGTTAGTCTTAGAGAATCTGATGTCAAAAATGTGTTGCTCATGGCTGCGATGGCGGCATCGCGTAGCAGACTCAGACATCGAGCAGAATGCTCCATACGAGGCGTTTGAGAAGCCAGCCTCGCCAGCGGAAGACCAGAAGCCAACCTCACGTAAGAGAGCACCCCGTAACATCGATGTTCCACTCCTCATAAGGAGCACTCTATTTACTATTTTATTTTCGCTTCTCCACCTTATCAGTTGCCGCTAGAACGTTGTCAAGTTTTGTGTTGGTTGCAAATTGATCTTATTGTATGTAGTTGTGTGATTCATGGACTTGTAAATTAATCTGTATTATCGATGTTTAGAAGCTATTGTTAGATTCTGTCATGAATTGTTATCAGTGAGACTATTGGTTTGGTAGAGTTTTTGTGTATACCCTGTAAACGAAATGTCATTTATTTGCATTATCATTATTCATTTGCTGTCTTTTGCATCAAGATTGACTTCAAGTTATTGGAAATTGTATCTATTCTTTAATATAAAAGTCACCGAATCTAGATGCCAAAGGCCTATTTAGTATCTCTTCTCGTTTTCTACTACTCTAATATTTAAGTAAAAAATTACAACAACGCCTCTACTGGATGATTAGGCCTCCAGTGGAGGCTTTAATATGTATTTTTAAAATTTTAAACGCTTTGGCTAGACGAGACTATGAAACTTATGGCAGTACCTATAATGTAGGTTGGCCGAGTGCCGACATGGTGAGCCTTGACTCGTTTAGGCTCAGACAGGCTATCAAATAGGGCATCCTTCACCATCAGGCTAGCGTTTTAGCAAGATATACATGACCGTGACCGTTTCGCAGTCTTTGGTGAACTTACCTAAAGCTTAATACTTTTACAGTTATATTTAAAGTGTTTTGTGTAATTCCAGCGCAAACTCGAGTAACGCGGAACAACCAGATGCGTATGTCGAACGCGCCGGGCGTCACGAGCGCTAACAACTACACGAACGGACACGGCGGCGACACGACGGGCCGGCGCGGCGCCGAAAATGTCCCGCCGCCGCAGCCGCAGCCGCCACCACAGGTCCCTAACTCTAGGATCACTCAGCAGGTGGGTACAGAATCTCCACACCACACATCCCACAAGTGGGTTTTGTCATCAACACTACGCGCAGGCGGAAGGGAAGGTCGTGGCTACACGTTAAACGGGCTACTGAGTCTATCTCAGTCGGGCTGCCGCCGGCGACGCCTGAGATCGACTGAGTAATTTGTTGCGACCTTGAGCCGGTCCGGGGCCCAAGATTCCCCTCTACGTATGTTGTTGTCTACTCATATGCTACTGCCCTGCCTTTCGTTGATTCACTTATAGCCCAGCTACCCTTATAGCTTGCGCAAACTGTATTTGTGTAAACGTGCATGCACAAATGTTTGAGCGTGTAGCCGGGCTATTAGTCTATTCATTGACATTTATGGGTTGCGCTGGAGGATCGATTCTCTTGCGTCGCGACGCGATTTCCTCGCTGCCACAGCTGCCAGATACAAAACGTATATGATGAAAGGTTGAAGCAGAGTAGTTCAACAGATCAACGTCAGCGGTTGTCTCATAAATTACAAACGTGCCTGATTTACAAAACGATATTATAATGATGGGTTGTGCATGTTTTTCCGACAGAGCCGTTTCGCGAGTCCTAGAAGCCAAAGTAGTTATACAACCTAGTAGTTATCAACCAAATTATTTATGAAACAGCTGCTGCTAAAATGCAACTATCCAACACCAAACTTCCTACCGACGAATTCGCTACTTCAAGGATATTGGGCCTGATCAAGCAGCAGGATAATTTACTCCCATGCGAGATGGCGGAGCAGGTCGCATTATACTCATTTAGAATTAGATCTAGTTCCTTCTCTCTACCCTTTCCTATCTAGCCCTACCCTACCCTACCCCCTCCCTCCCTTCCAGACCCCCGTCTCTGGCAGGCGCGCGCGCGCCGGCAGCACGCCGAGCACTGCGTCGGTCCAGCAGACGCTCCACATGGCTCACTTCCCGCGACGACAGCAGAATAACTACAAGGAGGTTAGATATGTGTTACTAGAGGGCGCAGGTAAAAGACATTGTGAAGAGGTTGGTCGGCTTTGTGTTTAGATGGCGCTGATAAAAATTAAACTGAAACTGAGTTGGTGAAGCGAGCTATTGAACGTGCTGTGGTTGTTGAATTGGTTTACGGTAATCAGTTGACGTTACTCAGGGCCGTTCCGATATATTCTCTAGTTTTATATATATATATATATCTCTAGTTTTACGAATTTTACCCACCGCTGCGGTCTCGTCACGGTTTAATAGCGCTTGGCGAAAATGCAGGGGGTTCTGCGCAGGTGTAAAACGGTGTAAAAATCTATAAATCGACTTCTGCGCATCAAACTCGGTGCTATTAAACCGTGACCCGATCTGTTACTACCGATGGACAAAACTCAACTGAATTTTGTAATTTTATGTGTCAAAATTTTGCTGTAGTAGTAGTTATAGTTACACTAGCCGAGAAAGTAGTAACAAAGGTAAGACCCGCGTGCACCTAAATTGTGCCTTTAATTTATGTGCATCCAGGGGGCCTACTCGGAAAAGGAAAATCGAAGTTTCTTTTTCGTTTTCGTGCAAAACCAACTCTTATGTCGCTTGCATAAGATTAGAGTTTGCACGAAAAATTATCAGAAACTTCGATTTCGTTTTTACGAATACGGGCCCAGGTCTTATTTGAGAAGGTACACCTAAGTGGGTGGATACGTGTCGATGATGATGAACAGGCGAACCACATCGCACGACCCCGAATCATTAATCCCAGAGCTCAACAGGGCCAAGAGCTGGCAATTACTTCCCACGATATTTAACGCCATTTTTCACTTGTATGTGGAAGATGGACTTAGGTAGACCCAGATAGACTCCATTGTGAGTCATTTCTTTATTAAACGCATCTAGTAAAACAACTAGTTGAGCAATATTCTGGTCAATTTGCATCTGTCCTTTGTTCAGATTTGTCGCTTTCCATATCTGTGCCATACCACCAATCGATGTAACAAAGTTAAACAATCACGAATAAGCAAGTGTTAAATTTAGTATAAGGTGCCTAATTGTTAAGTTTGCCTAACGAACATTATGAGCAACAGCAGTAAAAGCGAGCCCTAACCTTGTAACCTCGTTTTTCAGTTCACTGCCTCTAGTGTCGGGGGCGGCGGCGGCGGGGCCGGCGGCGCATCAGCGCGAGCTGGTGGTGTTTCCTCCACAGTTTCGGTGCCGCATGCCGTGGCGTCGGGCGCCGTGCGACGGTCCAACGTCGTCAAGGAGGTGGAACGACTCAAGGAGAATAGAGAGAAGCGGAGACAGAGACAGGCTGAACTCAAGGAAGAAAAGGTACCTACCTAGCTCAGTATTGAAGATCTATGCGATCTATGACACAAAACTTTCCCAGGCATCTAGGTACTAACACGTCTCTCGCTAGCAGCGTCGAGTTTGCGAAGATCGGCTTCAACTTCGACAATTCAGCGATATCTAGGGCAGACTGGAGGTATTAATATTTAGTACTGCATCTCAAAACTGGCCAAACACGGTCTACTACTCCATCCGATTGAAACTAACCCTAATTTCTTGTATCCCCAGGAAGCCCTAATGAACATGGACCCCGGCAACCCGAACTGGGAGTTCCTAGCCATGATCCGCGAATACACCAACACGCTAGACTTCCGGCCGCTGACCGGCTCCGAGGCACCTGAGGACCACCAGATCACGGTCTGCGTCCGGAAACGACCGCTCAACAAAAAGGAGATCAACAAGAAGGAGGTACTGTCTGGGGGGAAACATCTCATACAAAGCATTGTGTCTCGCTTCGCTCGCCGTAATACAGTTCCCAAAATAAAAGCTTAAAAATGAATAGATACGAAAAAAACCGATACGGGCAGTATTAGTTTTTACAAGCTTTTTTCGTTCATACTGGTTGAGAACCCGTCTATATCTATAGTACTAGTTTCTACACACTGCTTCGCACGCGTTGCTTCTATCGAAACTTTAATAGGTTATTCCTATCACATGGAACTGATTTACGGGATAAAAATTAGCCTGTGTGTTTCCTTTACCGAATTCCCCTAACCAAGGACAATTAGGTCCTCAATGTTACATCAAAACTATGACACTTGTTTGACCAGAAATATCTACGAGGTTTGAGTCAGCTGATAAATATAGTTTTTTGTTCCAGGTGGACGTAATTAGCGTGCCCATGAAGGACACGATGATAGTGCACGAGCCCAAGAACAAAGTGGACCTCACCAAGTATTTAGAGAACCAGAAGTTCAGATTCGACTATGCTTTCGACGACTCCTGCACTAATGAAATTGTTTACAAGTTAGTAGCGAAACTATTTTTACAACGCGTATCGTGACGATAACAGTAAATGCTATGACCTTTCTCCAATTTCTACTATGCTTTATCTATGTTATTCATATAATTTTGTAACTCCTATTATGGTGTTATATTTTTCATATTTTTCAATAAATATAAATTTCACGACTCGCCCTTCGTATAATAGAATCTAAGATTTTTTTCAAATTGATTAGATATTGTTGATTATACTCAGAGGTCACTGAAAGCGAATAGAAGCGTCAATCTAAAAATTTACATAACGTAGTGAAAGAATTTAAAGGTTGTGTTGTTTTATTAGATACACAGCGAAACCCCTGGTCGCGACGATATTCGAAGGTGGCATGGCGACGTGTTTTGCGTACGGACAGACCGGCTCTGGGAAAACGCATACTATGGGCGGAGATTTTCAGGTAAACTATTTAAATATATCGTTAAATACTGCTGCCCTATGACACAATACTTGCTGACAAATTTCGTAATTCGGCCGACCAGTAGATGCAGCTCAATTCACTTTTTCTGCTGGCAATATCCTTTTTTTTGACTGACTAAAACCTATGCTTTGCTGACCGTTTAATTGATACCCCTTTTTTAATCTAAATTTTCTTTTTGGATATGCGTAAGGGACGCGTAAGGGTAACAAATATGATAGATAAGACTAACGTCCAATTAGCTTGCAACCACAATCGCAGAAATCATAAAATTGACTGTTGTTTTCGGTACAGTTGCGTTGGGACAAAAATCAATAGTTCCGATGTTAGAACTAATTTAATTTTAGAAATTTTACCTTTTTTACCATCGATTGTATTTACGGACATAAATAGTTTTTGATTCATTTGAAACTTGATTCTTCTGCTATTTTAATATTATCTAACAATTATTTAAAATACTAAATGAAAAGCCTCTTTGCTATTCCAGGGTAAAACACAGGACTGCAAGAAAGGTATCTACGCGATGGCCGCACGGGATGTCTTCATGTACCTCCGCTCTGTCAAGTACAAGCCGCTCAACCTCATCGTGTCCGCCTCATTCTTTGAAATATACTCCGGAAAGGTAGATATCTATACAAAATATTGATAAAACTGCAGCTGCGAATAGTCGGTGTTGGTCTTTTTGGACAACATTAATTTCTTCCCAAGAAACGGCGGCGGTTAATAAGATAAACGGAATGATCAATAAATGTATTTTTGCCTGTACGTAAAGCCAGTGTAAACTTGTTATATAAACAGTGAAGAATGAATGCTGCCTTGATGAACCCCAGTGTCTGGCTGTTTCTAAGTGACAAGGTGGGCTATTTTTTCACTTCTTCCACTAGTGTACAAAAAATTGAAGGGAAGAGAAAATCAATAACACCTTGTTTCTTTTTTGATAATAATAACTGTATTTATAACTGTTTCTTGTCTAAGTGCTTATTTAGAAATAAAGTTATTGATTCTGATTTACTTTATGACTTGTTAAGTCTTGTCGCCTGAATATGGTGATTATTATTTCTAGATTTATAATGACGCCGTCGTTCGCGGTTGTTCAAACGCAACAGTCTGAACATAACAGTGTGTATGTTATGTTGTCAGGTATTCGACCTCCTAGCAGACAAGGCGAAGCTGCGCGTGTTAGAAGACGGCAAGCAGCAGGTGCAGATCGTAGGACTGACGGAGAAGGTGGTTGACAACGTGGACGAGGTGCTCAAGCTGATCCACCACGGGAACGCGGCAAGGACCTCGGGACAGGTGGGGTTACTCGCCTTACATTTAATACTGTTTCAACTTTAAGCAATGGCTTGGGCTGGGAGCAAAGCGATCCTCGTTGGTTAACACTTTCACCGCAATCGGCGCACTTAACCTTTTTCGGTGGCGTGCTACTCGGCGACGTGCCCCTTCGAGTCGTATCGATGAAATCGATGGCGGTTAACGCGTTTACGACATTCTATCTCAGAGCAGCGAGCGAAGCGAGCCGCAAACCCTCGCACAGCGCGGCGAACGAAGCGCTCGTAAACGACTTGGCATTATTTCAATGCGCATAAATCCTCACAGCGCCTTGTGCTGTTCTCTAGCACGTATAAGAATTATCTTATCACCTATACTCTGGTCAGAATGAAGATACAATATTTCTAAACATAGGCTCTCCCTTGCTAACTTCTTACTTAAAATCACTTTCTGGTTTTTGATTTGACAGAAATTGCACTACTTGTCATTTGAGCTTTTTTTTTGTGACAATTATATTTCAAACTCGACGCCAAACAAGAATGTTGAATTTTTGTGTTGAGTTGCTTACAAAATCTATTTCATGAACAAAATCGTCAAATCCTTTTCCAGACAAGTGCAAACTCGAACTCGTCCCGATCGCACGCCGTGTTCCAAATAATCGTGCGCTCCCCGGGCATGCACCGCGTGCACGGCAAGTTCTCGCTCATCGACCTGGCCGGCAACGAGCGCGGCGCGGACACCTCCTCCGCCAACAGACAGACACGTGAGTTATCAGATTATTCATTCCATTGACGTCCACCGGTGCAATTACTCCAGTGAGGTATGCTTCATGAAAATGCCTCGCCCAAAGGAGGTTTTTTCATAATCATCATCACCACGCTTTGGTGGATTGGTGATTGTAGTAAATTTGTGAAAATCAACTGGTAGGTTCCCTTTCGGCTCTTACAATAACTACGGGCTGAGTTGGAGGGATCGATTCTTACGCCACGACCGCCTCAGCCATGCGTGCACTTGAATTGCTGGCTATAGACCTCCCGTAATAAGCGCCCTTTTCGCTTGCAATGGCAAGAGCCATTCTTGCTCTCTCATGCATGTGTGGAAGTGACGAACTGACGACTATCTGTCTTGTAATGCGGCGCGAACCGCCTCTTTTACTTGTGATTCTTGTCCACAGTGCAAACACTTGCTCTAATTGTTTGTACGTTTTGTTGCAGGAATGGAGAGCGCAGAGATCAACAAATCCCTACTCGCGCTGAAGGAGTGCATTCGAGCCCTCGGCATGAAGGGCAACAACCATCTACCCTTCCGCGTATCTAAGCTCACACAGGTTGATTTATTTATTCTAATCGAAACCGGAATTCCTTTTGTTACCAGTTAAACTCTATTTGTATAAATTACAAGCTAAACTCTATTTGTAATATTACTAGCTAAACTCGATTATCTTCTCAGTTAAAGCCAAATTGAGGAGAATGTATGCCCATTTTTAAAAGGCATCCTAAGGCCACGATGACAGCACGTGCGGTTTTTTGATATTTCAATGAAATATTTAAGAAAATCAATTTGAGATTTCAATTAACAGAATTCAATTGAAATCTCGCTCACGAGGGCAGAATAAAATTCCCCACTCGCTTATTTATCAAAAATAGACCCCTCGATTCCACTCCAAACCAAATCCATTTTATGGTTGGGCTTAATTAAAGCATACGAAATTGAGCTGAGATTTTATTCTTTAATTGTTTATAGCTGTAAAACAAGTACATTTGATACAGGTGCTGCGCGACTCATTCATAGGCGACAAGTCGCGCACGTGCATGATCGCCATGATATCTCCCGCCATGTCGTCCTGCGAACACAGTCTCAACACGCTCCGATACGCAGACAGGTGACCACTTTAATGTACCTACAATTAATTACTCTTAAAGTTGTTGTCTATTAGATTTAGGTTACTAAAAATATGTTGTTTCTTTCACTTATCACTGAAACATTTAATGCGCTTACCGGCCGAGCGTTATACGGCCGCGTGCGGCGAGACGGCCTTCTAGCTTTGGGCGCCTTTCGCATGTACGCGTGTCTCTGATCAAGATCTGTTTTATTGGCATTTGATAGGAAACCGTGCCGTGTGGTGCCCGCTTATAATTAGCACCATCCCAACTCATCCCGCGAGTGTTGTAAAATGTGACTAATGGACAAAATGTAAATAAGGGACACGAGGGCGGGCAACAGCGCCTCCTGCAAAATAATTCTACCACTGAACTGCGATCGCCAACCCGCGTGTCCAGCGTGGGGATTATGGGCATTACCCCCCATGAGATAAAAGCTAAGGCGCTTATCAGGGCCTACGTTGAGCAGTGGACCAATATAGGCTGTTAAGGATAGTAATTCCAATCTGGTACAGTAACAGTCAGTAGATAGGACATCTACTTGGTACGTAGTGATAAAGGAGTTTACAAAGAATAAATAAATGTTTATTCAAGAAGGTCTTAATAGTAACTGGTAATAGTTAACTTGTCTTAGTTTTAACACCTCGCTCTAACAAAGTTCAAAACTTGTAATTTACTAAATCGGTGACTCAACGAAAAAATCTCTTACGCCGGCACTAGCTAAGCTAACAGATGTTGCAGCTGCACTGCACAGCTCCTAATTCATTTGACGATAGTATCGAGACGTGACGTCTCATTTTTCCATAGGTTTTGGTACAGCACCTCTAACGTGCGGACAGGGAACTACGCAAATCCCATACAAATATGAGACGTAACGATCACGTTTCGATATAAGTTATCTAGCATAGTTGTAAGTAACCTGCCGAATCAGACAAATGGTGCCAATACCATTTGTCTGAGTCGGCAGTAAATGTACTGTAAAATAAAATTATTTGTCAAAACCTGTGACCGTCTCAAAATTATTGTTCCATACAATGACAAAATCGTCTACCACACGTTTGTTATAGCAGAGCAGATCATACCATAACGCAATCTGCGATGGTCTGTAATGGTATCGCCCAAGTTAAACCAATGAGTTCTGCCCAACTAAAACTTTTATAATCCCACAGGGTAAAGGAGTTAGGAACATCGGAGCCCCGCGGCGGGCCGCGGGCCGAGTCACCGGCCGACCGTGACGTCGATATGGAGGTCGCACAAGACGACCTGGCACAACTTAGATCTCTCAATGTAAGTATACTTAATGCTCTAAAAATTTAAAGATGCCGTAAAGCATTTGCGCATTCAATTCATATGAACACAATATGAAATAAGCAGTAGAAAGCGCAAACAAACCGATTTATATCTACTCATTATGAATGTAAGCGGGTTAACTACGAACCCGGTTTGTGTTGGAAGAACACCAACGTTTCATCCCTTAACGAGGGACTTCTTCAGGGTGAGTGCGGTTCGCGTCGCGCTCGTTCAGCGTCGCGGCTCACACTGAATTCCAACACAAACTAGGTTCGTATTTAACCCGCTTACATTCATAATGAATTTATAAAACTACGAAAGTTTTATAGTAAAAAAAATAAAAATATATCTACTTGACGGACCGACGACATTGTAGCGGTTGCAGGGAGTTGATGAATGGTGGCGGCTCAGGAACACTATTTGTGGCGTCGTTTGAGGGAGACATATAAACTGCGAAATACTGTACCTATACTCTGGCCAAACTCAATATAAAATGTTTGTAAACATTGCCTCCACACTTAACCTTAAAATCACTTTCTTGCTGCTGTTTTTTTTTTCACAGTAGTGACACTACGATTTAAATCGAAAAATACAATGTATATTGTATTTATTGCTGACATTTAATTTTCACAATGGATGCCAATTATTAAATTTTTATTGATTGTGCATTATTACATTAAATTTTTTATAACTTAATATTATTTATTTGTTTAATATTGTCCTCAGGAGGGCGACATGTCAGCAGAGATGTACAACTTCCACGAAGCAATAGATGAGATGCAACGAGCCGAAGAGGAAGTACTAGACAACCATAAGGCCATCTCGGATTACATGGCGCATTCCTTGCAGCGCACCGCACAGCTGCTGCAGCTCACCAGAGACGTGGATTACGATCAGGAAGGTACATATGTCTCACTAAATTATATTACAAATCTCTGTTGACGGTGACTACACATTCTGTCAGCATTGCTGTCGAGCTCACCCGCATTTTGTGCCCGCGCTTAAAAATGTCGGCGGTCTTACCTGTGCTCACAGGGCTATCCGACGTTTCCAAACATTATGCTGAAACGAAAAAGTTGGCGGCCCTGCCAGTCTGGCCTGCCGGCGTTGGCGACGAGTTCCTAACCCTGTAAAACTAACTTGAACCAGTAAACAGTATTTTTGTCTTTCTAAGTAAAGCCCATCACAGACGTGGCTATAATATGTATATACCGTGCTATAAAGCAAGCAATACAAGCAATTACAGTATAGCTTGGTGACATCATAGAAATAAAAAATATAGCTGCTTGTGCGGTCACTCAAAAATTTGTATAGAAAATATATCGCGCTATGCCTTGCTATGATTCATATGAATATATATATTATAGCTACGTCTGTGATGGGCCTTATGACAAAATAAGAAAATAAACAACCCGTTGATATTGCTGAAGTTGAGGGAGGTTTACAAGTATGAGCCTGAAGAGTTGTGCTTTCTGTGGCATCAACCAAGTGAAGGAAGACGCGGGCAAAGGCGTGTTGTAGTATAGACTGCTTTGTATGTTTGCATGTGTAGTGTTCTAACGGCGTAGTATTGCAGGGTACTGGCGCGTGAAGCGGGTTCGCTTCCATGCGAGCAATGGCAATGGCAATCGACGTTCGCACAGGATTCTAGGTACAGCGAACATTCGCCTATTGTGCGCGTAACATTCGCAATTTATCGCTTAAACGTTAATGCCAATGTTAATGCCAATGCTGTCGCTCATCGGGGTTGATTGGATATTAAAACTATTACTACATTTTAATATGCATCAAAACTTTACAATCTTTTAAAATATAAAGTTCGTTTATAAAAAACGTTTTACCTTCCTACATCGTTTTCGTTGTACCTACATGTATAATCATTTTTAGATAAGATAATCTTCAGGCAGCAATTTAGCTGCTAATTGTTACATAAGTTAGTCTATATAATTATTACTTTTTTGATAAAAAAAAAAAACTCATGCAAGCCTTATTCAAAACGTGCTAGCCATCTAGCGTAACCAATGCTTATCGGCCTATCAAACAATACTCGTACTTCTAATAATAACCTAGCCTAGCTCTAATAAAAATAACATGACACCTATCCTAGCCAAGCCTAATTTTATTTTCGTCTGAAAGTAGTATTTGTATTTATTTATTAATACTATGGGATCACAAGGAACCACTTAGTCAAGTCAAATACTAAGATTAAATTACATTTCAAAATCACATAACATAGAACGATTGAATTTTTTTTTATTAATTAAACCAAAACCTAATTTTAGGTAGGTGCAAAAGCATTGTCAGAAATGTATAAGTTTAGAATATAATTAAAAAGATAATGTCAGATTACACAAGCAAAAATATTTTTGTCAGCACCTCTATCTAGTCTATATATAAATAATTCTTAAAGTAGGTAGGTTTGGGCTTTCCTAAGAATAAAAAAACATGTTAGTACTTGAAATAGGATTATTATTGATCTAAAAGATAACGATGCTAGTACTCCGATACTACACGCATTCTTTGACACTTTTCTCGCTACAAATCCTTGTTACAGGATGTTTATGCTAGGTAGGGGACGACAGATTGCCGATAAATAAATCGACCTAGGCCTTACTCAAGGAGGAGGGGTGTTCATAATCGCCATCTTTGGCAGGCGGGTTGGCGATCGTAGTTTGGTGGTGGGCCTGTTCAGGGGCGCCGCTAACCGCCCCACTGTGAATATCCCGTAGTCGCCTTCATCCCATCATTTATTTACTTCGTCATTCTTCGCAGCGTACGCGACACAATGGGAGCAGCTACTCAATGAACAGCTAGCAGTGTTGGCGCAGTCTCGCGACCTGGTCGCGGAGTTCCGCTCCAAGATGCAGCAGGAGGAACACATCTCGCGACGCATCCAGCCGAGACATCACTAGCGCGACTTCATGTCGCGTCATCACTGGGCGCGACTTGTGTAATGCTGAGGTGGAGATTGCATTTGATTGATGGGGTGTTTTACAGGTTTTATGAGGACTTGCCTTGGACCTCCTACAAGAGTTACTTACATAAAAAAAATTGTGCTTTCGAGATAGGATGTTGTGTCACGATGTGCATGTTCTGATATTTTTACTGTTCATTGCTTGAAAGTATTTTAGAAAATGTTTTGTTTGTGGGAAGTTAAGTTTTAGCGGTTAAAACATGCATGCACCTAACTGGGAAGTTAAAAGTAGGCATATTTCGTATATGCCTACGTTTAACATCCCAGTAACCATAAATGGCTTATTAGGCCTTTCGCGGAGTTGGATATGGCAGATGTCAATTAATGGAAAGCTTTTCTAGATTGAGCTACAAGCAAACTCTGTTAGTTTATACATTGACCTGTGAGTGAAATAATTTATTTCTTATTTATTCAAAACCGATAAAAATGAAAAGCTTTATGAAAAAAAATTTTTTTTTGGCCACATGACTGTTTATACCCAGTAAAGCAATCTTCACCTCGAGCAAACGGGAGCGTAAATATAATGAACTGTTGCACTTGTGCGAAGAATGGACTCGCAGAGCAGTGACTTTAGTCTATGGTTGTGCTCGAACACATCCTTTGTGACGCCCTCTGACTAAAGGGAGACTAAAATTTGTCCTAGAGAACTCTAAATTATGTTTAAACTACTAATCGCATTACATCGCCTCAAGAGTAAAGCGCGCATCGCAGCCATAAAATGGCGGCCATCACAAGATGGCGTACGGAGACGTTGCAACTTGAAATCTTTATAGACAAATCAATCAGTATTGAAAGTTTTGACTATGTGTAGCTGGCCTACTGAGATGTTTGCGTTGCCGTTACCAATCGGTTTGTTTTACGCGACTGCCGAAGGGTTATATTTGTTGGATGTTTTGTGTAGCTTTTTATAAAGTTGTGCCGTCGGAACCGAGAGACTGTTTGTTTACTGTAGGGGTGTTTGCACAAAGATATACTTTTCCGGTCCTTACGGATGATAGTGTGGTATTATTACTGAGACTGCATTCGAAAGCTAGCGTAGCCTCGCCAGTCTTCGAACGGGATGTCCAAGCTCTATGGGTACTTGATAATGTTCCTTACCTACAGATGTTTTAGATCAACTTACTGAGGTGCGATACATTTTAATTTTAATAAAGTATTCATTTCATTTTCGTGTAACATTTAAGTGCCTGTTTCCTGAAATGCATTTAACAACACTAATGGCCTATAACGTTTTGTAAATATGGGAGATTCGGAAGTACAAAAGATTGTTAGTGATTACTCATTCATTTAGGTCTTGTGAAAATATACAGGGTGGCTTTTTGAGATGGGACTGGATGGCCAAATCAGAAACCATTAGAGTTAGAAAAAGTCGTTAAACCTGTATGATTCCACTGCAGGGCAAAGAACGAACTTGACTTTTCTCCAACTTTCATGGTTTCGGATTTGGCCATCCACTCCCATCTCAAAAAGCCACCCTGTATAGTGAACCCGAACGGTTCCTATTGAACCCTAATTCTGATGCAGAATGTGTTTAGTTTAAAGCAAAGAAATTATATTATATCAGACACGAAATCAGAGATGTGAGACAGCTTTCGATATTTTGTAGTAAGAGTATTTTTGCATGACAAACCAGACTATTAAATTTATTGATTGTTAAATCTCGCTAGAGTAGATTTACTAATGGAGACTGTTTTTGTTTAGTGTAAAACTAATTTCATTTCCTGCACTCTTCATCTACACTTGATTTTGTATGTTAAATTATTTCTCTACAAAAACTCAATGTCTATAAACATATCTATTAGCGAAGAGTGTTTCTTACTTAGCATTCCTTTTTAGCCTATCCAATTATCGGTTTTCTTTTAGAATGCTATTGAGATTCTAGCAACACTCCTTTATAAATACTTCTCTACTGTAATCTCTGAAGAATCTATACTGTTATTTTATCATAGAATAACATAGTTATGGACAATGGAAGGTGGAACGTTGCCATCAAATGGCATGAATTAGAGGAATGCGTGACATGCGCGAGAGCTAGGCTCTGCGCGCGGCTCTGCTCGCCTCGCTCGAACTAACGACGCGACAACAGATGGACGAATAAATTTCTATACATAGATGTTTTACTTGCTGAAGCTATACTTCAATCTGTCGCCATAATTAAAAATCGTAAAACGTGTTTTATGTACCTAATGTTTTATGTTATTAATTGATAAAAATAGTAAAACTAATAAAGACTTGTGTTTATTGTCACTTGACTTATTTATTTATGATGTGATTTCATTGTGACGTAGAGTGAGTTCCCGGCGATGGTTTTGTTCGAAGTTTATACCTCTTTTGTTTGATGCCGTGGATATGGAATATTGTCCAGATAATATAAATTCCCAGTTGTAACTAATAAAGATATTAGAGACATGCAGTGTTCTCACTGGTGCTAGGTAGCTCGCTTCTCTTAGCTCTCTGTCGTGATATACAAATCTGATCAATCTGTGAAGGTTTTTCTAAGAGTGGGATGACCCACGCATCGACCCTATGTGTACTAGCTTACAAATAGATAGCGCTTATTAAATTAATTATAAATTGTACTAGATCGGGTACTCTGTATCAGAGTGGCTGAGTGCGCCGATTATTTATTGTACTGAACGAAATCTCTCATAATAATGTACTTTTTTTAAATAATTTAATATTGATATTGTAACTTTACCTTCTGGAATGAAGTCGATTGTGAAATGTTTGCGTTGTGGAGAAGTGGCTGGAAGCGCGGGCTTCCCCTCTGGTTGTCTAGTTTAAATACTTTGTTATTATAAACATATTTTAACATCGCACATTATAATAAATTAATCAAAATTGACTTTATTGTTTTATTTTTTGTAGCAGTTTTATTGTCTCTGCTGTTGTGATTCTACTATTTTCTTTTTTTTTGTTCTTATGAAGGTACATAGGGACCTACTTGTGTTATAGGTAGGACTTAAATGGGGTTCTACTATAAATTTTAAAATAAACAATGTTTAAGTTTTCAGTTTATTACAAAAGTTTGTACTGGTATCATGGAAATGCAAAATAAATACAAAACTGGAAGACAGGTATTATGCAGAGGCAATGAAATCGACAAAGTATTACAATTTTCAATATTTGAGAGAATTAGAAACTTAGAAGAGTATCTGGTACCTACACTTAAAATTACTAAAGCTTCGCTTATTATTTAGCATATAGAATTTTATAAATAATAATCAACAAAGGGTAGAGGCGTTATATTTATCACAGAAAACTCAATAATAAACTTATCATAAACACGCAAATAACTTACGGCGTAAGGCATTAAGGGGGATCGTCACTGGTTGGCGCGGGTTCAAATTATTTTGTGATTTTTAATTTTTTCTGCGTTTTACAGAGAATAAAATTACCGGAAAAGTAATTTGGCACAAATCGTGACCTATTTTCTATGAACCCATCATAAAACCAACTTCGATATAATTTTATTTTGGGAGCATTTATGATAATGTTGATTTTTAGTCCAAAATCTCTTATTTTCTCAAATGCTCCAAAACTACCAATAAGCCGAAGTTTGTTTTTCATAAGTAAATAGAAAATGGTTTACAATTTGCGCCAACTTACTTTTCCGCTAGATTTATTCCTTTAAGAAAGCAGAATAAATTAAAAACTACAAAAAATTTGAATCTCGCGCCAACCCGCGACGATCCCCCTTAATGCCTTACGCCGTAAGTTATTTAATAAGTGAAATAAGCCCCATTTCACGAAACAAAACGGAATAATAATAAATTGTTATTACCATTTTAACTGAATTCAGGAGCGTTTGAATTCCAGCTTAATATATTTCACTAAGAACATCATTCTTTGGTCAAAATTATATTATGTTTATGAATTTATCTATATTACATATATTTACAGAATACTGTACAACTTCACAGAAAGACTAAGGTTAGCATCTAATTTCTAAAATAGTAACCTGCCTGCAGGTGGAATCGTCAATGGAAGTTTGTCTGACAAATAAATAAGAATTAAACCTAAATATGTAAGTATCAAAATCAATTTATTACAAATTTACAATTTCCTAAGCTTAGAATAATAAATGTTTCCGCGATCTGTCGTAAGTCGACTGATATGCGCGCGGTGGTGAAACCGATGACGTTGAGATATAAGGGTGAGGTATAACCAAAATGGTTTTTCATCGATAAATAATTAGCTATTATGCTAGGGCCCGTACTTGTAAAAACGAAAAACTAAGTTTGATTCGTTTTCGTAAAAATGCTATCTTGTACAAGCGACATAAAAGTAGGTTTTGCACGAGAACAAATCAGAAACTTTGTTTCTAATTTTCCGAGTATCTCTGTATCTATCGATTGCAATTTAACTAATTTGTGCTTGACGTCCATAGCGCTTTAAACCACACATTGATTTCAACAAATTTGTGCCTAAAGTCCACTGGTTAAGGGTCATAGCAAGTGATCATCTTCCTCCATCGGCTCTCCGGTGAGAATGTGGGGCTCCCCGATGGCGGGCACCATGTGAGAGAACTCGCTCGTCGCCCAGAGGTATAGGTTGAGCGTACGTTCTGTACTTTGTGCTATGAATCTGGAATTACAAGAGTTCCGTTAGCGTTTTATCTGACTTCGAAAAAAGGAGGAGGTTCTATGTTCGGCTGTATATATGATTTTTATATATGACTGTCGATTTCTCGTTGCTAATGATCGATTTGCATGATTCTTTTGCAGTTGGATAGAGGTGATTTTGATTCCGATTTTGACGATTTTTATGCTATCGTAGAAAAATTATCCCGAAAATTCTGTTCCAATACTGGACAAATACTGATCCCTGGCAGGGATCAGTATTTATCCCGCAAAACTGAAAAAAAAAAACTGTTTACTGATTCAAAGTAGTTTTTTAGTTTTGTCAAAACAATTTAAATGTCTCAAACATGTAGGTACTCTATCTATTGATTCTTGCTAGTTTCCAAAAGCCGACTTAAATTTTTATGTAACCATCATGGCATACCTCATTCTTTATAAAATTTTATTTCAAAATTGGTCCACAATTTACAAACAAATCGGCGAACTTAAAAAAAAAACTTACATACAGCCAAACATCATTTTTGAAGTACATAGGTATAGGCAATTTTTATTCTGGCAAAGTACGTGCGAAGCCGCAGTTAGAAGCTAGTAAAAGGTTTCTTACCTCACAAAAGGTCTCACATCCCCCTCATTGGCGGTCTGTAGATGCTGGTAGTACAGGTGCCGATGCTGCTTTGCGATGATAACCGGCGGATACCCAGCCTGCATCAGGACCAGGTTCATCAGCAACCGGGATGTCCGTCCGTTGCCGTCTATGAAGGGATGGATGTGGACGAGCTTGTAGTGCGCTAGGGCTGCGTATCTGAAAGAATAGGGCTGTACTTGTTAATTGTGAGTTTAGCTGGTAACTTGTTGGACAGTGGAACTGAACGGATGGAGTCTATTGATATGAGATTTATTAATTAATTTATCCGTATTATTTGATTAAACGATCAGCAGATTAAAGAGGAAAACCTCTATAATCAGTCTAATCTAATTATCAGCTGACCAAAAGGTCAGCTGTAATTAGGCGTGTTTTAAAAAACGATCCGGCTCCAAATTCCCTTACTTTTATACTGTTTTTAAGTTTCGTGACAAATACATATCTTCTGTCTGGGGATAAAAAAATTATGGGCACACCTCTGGATCATTTTCTATAGGTATAATTGTGAAAGAATATTCAAAATCTGTCCATAATTGGCGGAAATATCGCGTAAACATACAAAAAAAAATTACAAAAACATACAGTCGAATTGAGAACCTCCTCCTTTTTTGAAGTCTGTTAAAAAATAGATTTTGCCAGCGGAAAAAGTGAATTGAGCTGATTAAGTGTATATTTTTGCAGCAACAAATCGTGATTCGGATTTTATAAAATTTGGAACAGAGGGGCCAAAAAATATTCCTCTCAGTTTTACATACCTACCTTCTAATATATGCATCTACAACTCGGACTGCTGATCAAATAATCGTGACGCGTCAGATGCATATCAATTACAAACATTTAGTACCTATGGATACAAAATGAAATTAATAAGCTTGTTGTGAAGAACCATGATAGTTTCAAAAGTCACAATACAGGACCTACTAATGTGTCAGAAGTGATAACATAAGGAGGGAGTTGATGGTTGGAGCCGGCTCAGGACCGCTATTTGTGGCGTCGTATAGGGGAGGCCTATGTCCAAAAGTGGATGTATATGGGCTGATATGATGATGATTACATAAGCAATTTGTAACATTTAAGTTTTAAATTTTTTTATGGTCTATGTTAGAAATTAGATTCAGTTGGAATTGTATAAGTACCTTATGCTATATATAAAGATTTCTTATTCTTATAACGAAAAACTAAACATATGCCAACTGCCATACTCTCCATCTTAAAACGAAATGGGCAGGACACAGCACCTGACACATCTCACAGACAAAATATGGACAGGAATAGAGAAGTTTGGAATATGCTGGAAGATGTCTATACCAAAAATGGGGAAAATTAATTTACATACAGAATAATATTGTTTTGTTGTAAAAGGATTGGAAATAAAATATTTTTGAGCCTATTATTCAGGAAATAAAATTCTATATTGTAAATTCTTCTGTAATAAACCATCAAGATGCTAGGTATGGTAAAAAACTAGAGGTGGCTCTGTGTAGCCTGTGAGCTTCCAAGGAAGATTCTGGAATTTTAGTTGGAAAACTGTATACATTTAAATTATTGTAGATAAGGTTAGTTAAGTTGGATAAGGGGGCGCTTACCTAACAGGATGCAAGTCCAAAGCATCCTCAGAATTAAGCCAATCTAAAAACTGTCTCATCAGCTCCAGTATCTCTGATGGCCCAGGAGGGATGTGCCCTCCGACATAAACTTGTGTCCTCCTGAATTGTCCCCCTTCTATTGGATCCACATGACCCAAGACCCTTTTATGTATTTCTAGTATATCACCCATTGTTATCTCCCTCAATCTGTATAACAAAGTGGAGTTTATGTATTTCATAGCAGCATCCAAGCCGAGAATCTCATTGTGCTCATCAATGCTTTTCCCAGACACTGCAACTCTGGTTTCTAGGATGCTTCTAGTTTGTGACAATGTCATTGTATTTCCTTCTATGGCTACCGTGTGGTAGATGTGTTGAAAGTAAGCCTCTTTCTTTGCTCTTCTTAGAGCCGAGTTGTTCTCAGGTATTGATTGTAATGCATCTCGTTTATCATCTATTTTTCTTAGCATCTCTCGGTCAAGGTTTTCCACTATGCTGGCTGTTCTCTGTCTATTCATCAAAGCGCCAGTGTGATCAGGATAATTAGTCAGTGCTAAGGTGTACAGTTGATCTGCTTTGACGACATCGTTTTTTGTATCTTCTAAGAACTCTCCATAGTGGTTGAGTATATCTGCGTGTTTGGGAGAGAGTGCAAACGCATGCTGGAAGAGTTTCAGCGCCTTGTCAGCCTTACCGTTCTTTTTCATATCTAAAGCGGCGTTGAGGGACACCACGGCTTCGGAATCACGTACTCCATCCTGGTTGTTCCGCGCCTGCGAACGAGCGCTGTCCGACACAGGCTGAATGTAGTTTCCGTACAACCCAGCTGGTAGTGGCGCAAAGGGCTTTGAGAATCTACCATCGTAACTCAATAACTTATGAAGGGATATCACTACGGCAAGTGTACACACAATGCTAGATAGAATCAACACGGTTTTACACCTATCTACTATCATTTTAGTGAATAAATGCGTTTTGTTGCTGCTCGTCATGGTTTCGCTCTCTTTCAGTCTACCTATGATCAACATTGTCACTGAAATAGCTGAAACATATGCTTCGCGATAAAATCTCTGTGTTAGTCACTGGACACGACTCAGATCGCATTGTATAATGTAAATAAATAAAAACTCAAACAAATAGCAAAAATCCACGTAAGGCCATCTATGTTTTGACTTGACATTCCAACAGCAACTTCACAAACTTCAACTTTTTGGTTGACTTGACTTCTTTCTTATTGGCAATATATGTCTGGGTTGCCACTTTTCTGCCAGTGTCCAGTTCATGGAAATTTCTTAGTCATGGAATGGAGGCGGGATTACAACAATAATATGAGCGGTAAATTTGAAAAACACCAATCAGATTTTAACAACTTTTTGGTTAATGGCTCTGCGTCTGGATTGACACAATTCCAACAGCAAGAGCAAGCTGAGCAGCGAGTAACTGACACGAACACATGATTGATATGACAGTGACTTCGACTTATCAAAGTTTTACAAGGTTGGTTTTTGTTACCATGGAATAGAGAGAACATTCATATTAGGCTTGTTTTGGCTAGGTCAGTAAAGAGATCGCTATGTCCTAGTACAATCTCACTAATGTACTAGTTCGGACTTCTAGTTCTATTAGTACCCCACTCGGCAAAACTTTCGGGTCGTTTTAATCACAAAAGAGCTCCTATTTAATGCTTCAAAATACGCAATCGATTGTTTTGTGTCAGAAACTAGATTGAATACTATTTACATTTACTGAATATTAATTATAATATTATTTCACCAACACATAGACGAAACCGGACGAAATATCCATTTACCGACGAATTATCGAAATACAATGCTCCTTCCTTGCTCGTAACAAAAATAATACAAGTAGGTACATACATACATATTACACTTACAAAAGTTGGAAACAAAATACTAACAGGGCAATTTGATCTCTATCTTCAAACAAATAAAGTTTCTCATTCATTACCCCTCCATCTCTTTTACTACCGGGGATTATGCGCTGTCTATCTCTGTTTTCCCTTATTCGTTCCTTTGAGACAAGTCTCTACTGAACTAGAGAACTAGATACATATCTCCGTCTCTCTTAATACCGCGGAATATGTGCTCTCTCTATCTTTGTTCTCCCTTAATAATTCCCTTGTCTTCTAGTTCCGTCTGACACGGAATCACGGAATGTAACAGTGAACTAAAAGAAACATTGTACCTGCTAGGGAACGAGTAATCGAAATGCATTCTCAAACAGTTCTTTTTATTCTTGTTATTGGATTTTAAACTTTATGTCATAGAAAATAGTGATACAGACGCCAACGTTTTAGTGGTTTCAAGATTTTGTGACTGAAGAGCAAGTGAACTACAAGGAACTAGTTCAGCTGAATCGTTCTTACTAGTTCACTGGTCGGAACTAATTCATTTTAGTTCATTATTCCTGAACTACACAAGACTAATTCATAAGATTTCAATTTCATAGCCCGGACACACGCTCCCTCTTATTTGCGCACTCAGATAAGTATGACTGTACATAAAATCGAACACTGTGCTCTGGCCACACGTGGTAGGAAACTCGTGGAAACTGAACTGTGAAAACCAACAAGTAAACAACCAACTAGTTTTTGGGGGGTTAGGGCCCTAGGGGTTAAAAACCCGTCGTATTTCAGACGTAGAGCCATGCAGAAGGCAGAACTGCGGAGGAAAAAATTGTATTTCGATTGCATGGTAATCATGCAATCTGTGATTAAAGCACTTCCGTTCAGTACCTATGACATTGTGTGGACTGGGGACGGTTGAAACGTGTGATGGTTGAAACATAACATTTATAGGTACTCGTAGGTACAGAGATAAATATGATGTCCATAGTCAGTGGCGTCCATACGCTTGTGACGATCGTCACACTCGCCACTCCGTGTTGCGATATACGCATCTAACGTCATTCGGCAGATCGGCAGGCGGCAGCTAGCTAGTAGCGCTTGGAACACCGAGCTAAGCAGTCAGACACAGTGCGGGTTGTTGTTTTCGCGCCATCACAGTAAGTTTTGTTTCCTCGTATTATTTATATACTTCTTGTTTTGATTTGTATATCTGTGGTATAGTGTGTATTTTAGATATATTTAGGAATGCATCTGTTCATTGCATACCTACATGATATAAAACCAAGTGATAAAATTGTACGTATCGTATGGTATGGATGGGGGACATTAGACCACAGACATGGTTGAGCTGCGCTTTTAGACACAACTCTTTAGGGGACGTTTGAAACTTTCAAGCACAGCGCAGCGACACGACGACGACGACGACCGACGTGACGCGAGTCGCTCGCCCCGCCCCGCAACGATTCTGGTCAAATTTGATGTCATTTTTTAAAATTTAATATTTGACCCTTTGACCCGTAAAGTCATCAAGCAAGATCAAGCAGCCTACTTTCCGCGTAGAGTAATATTGTTCCATCTCATCTTTGAGACTGTGAGTTTGAAACTGAGAGTACCTACCCGCCGCCGCCTCTGAATTGAACCTCAGCGAAGCGAGCTAAAAATAGAATACCTAGGCAGATCGTGACCTAGGTAGATCATGGTACTTTCAAAGCATACGGTGGTAAGCATGATTCCCACCCAATTTCAATTTGCATGAAGTTTTGTGGGTTGATTATTATGTTAGTTAGGTATGCCTACTTAGATCTCTAAGATCAAGCAGCGTATGTTCCGCTATAGGTGGGTAGCTACTTAGAAAATATTTTACTCGTCCCTGTACTTATGTAGGTAGTAGGTACCCTGTACCTTTCTACCTATCTTATTTTTTTTGTCTTTTGATGTGGGTACATAGGTAAGGAACCTATACCTACCACCAGCACCTTACTACTGAATAAGCTCCTGATGGATTGAACATAAGTTTTGTTTTGTTACGTAGATACTTACCTACCTACCTACTAGGTAGGTATTACAAGTTCAATCGAAATAAGTTTAGCTAGGTACTGGGTATTATCAATTGGCGCCTTGGCGGTGAGAATTTTTGGTATTCTTTTCCATAACAACAATAGAAGAAAAAATAAAGAGTGGCAGCTGTCACCAATTTTATCGTAATAATTTATTACAATATACAAAGGAATAATCAAAAATCCCTTGCCCCGTTTGTGAATTGTGATACCTATCATAAAATTATTTTTAATGCCTCTGTAAAACTATTACAGAGGCATTAAAGATATTGTATAGCTTAGGAGGAGATGCGAAAACCAAGTTTGGTGGCCAAAAAGTGCAACTTCGCATCTTTTCCTAAACTATACAAAACAAAACTGTTACAAAGACATTAAAATTGCTTATATAGGTCTCACTAACTGGCCAAGGGATTTTTGAAAATTCCTTTGTTTATCGTAATAATACGATAAAATAGGTGGCGGCGCTAGTTTAGGTCTGGGAACCGCCTTAAGTTGATTGTGTATAAATGCAATGGTAAAATTGGACCTAAGTAGGTAAGTAGTTACAACTAAAGGTACCATACCAACCTAGTTTTAAGAATTGAAATAAAAGAAGCCATTTTTTTTCAGATGCCTAGGAAGCGCAAGACTCTCACCAATAGGAACGCAAAGGATCTGCGGTCATACCAAGAGGCATATAAAGAAGTTCAGAGAGGAAAGCCTATTAGACGGGTTGCTAAGATGTTTGATTTAAACCACGTCTCGCTAATGCGATACAAAAGAAAACGAGAGCAGGCACTAGCAGGCACTCCTATAGAAGACGTAACTATGGGATATAATTCTGCAAATAAGGTGTTTAGTATCGCTCAAGAAACAGAAATAGAAAATTACGCGATGAAATCGGCTGAAATTTACTTTGGGCTGTCAGCAAAAGACTTGAGAACAATGGCCTATGATTTGACTCTCCGGTACAATTTAGCAAAGCCACCTTCATGGGACGCTAATGGAGTTGCCGGAATAGAATGGTTCAAAAGTTTTTTAGATCGGCATCCACAGGTGGCAGTTAGATGTGCCCAAGCTACTAGTTATACACAAGCAACAAGTTTTAATAAACAGAATGTCCATGAATTCTACGATAATTTAGAGAAAGCACTAGACGAACACAAGTTTAAACCGCAAGATATCTACATAGTCGATGAAACAGGTATTACGGCAGAGCAGAAACCTAACCGGATACTTGCTAAGAAGGGAACTCGACTAGGTCCCGTGTCATGGGCCGAACGTGAGATTCTTGTAACAGTCACTGTAGCAGCAAATGCTATCGGTAATGTAATAGAACCGATGTTCACATTCACAACTGGTAACAAACCTGGTTGGATGCAAGAAGAAGATTTACTTGTATTTCTGCAACACTTCCAAAGACATACGAAATGTTCTTTAAATCACCAAGTCCTAATGCTGTTAGACAACCAGACCTCGCATGTGTCTATAGAATGCATCGATTATTGCTACGCCAATGGTATTGTCGTGCTTTCTTTCCCTCCATATTGCAGTCGCAAGCTGCAACCATTAGCCTGCTCAGTTTACGGGCCCTTCAAAATAGCAGTCAATACAGCATGCGATGGATGGAAGAAGTCAAATCCAGGAGCAACAATTACTATTTACGATATCCCAAGAATAGTGACGGATGCTTTGCCCCAGGCGGTTCCTGAAACCAACGTTCAAGCTGGGTTTAGATGTACCGGAATTTATCCATTTAACAGAGAAATATTCAGTGACGTGGATTTTGCACCTTCGAATGCCACCGAAATGGTTCTAGTAGACCAGATGAATTCTGGAATATATTGACATGATACTGATCTTGTGTTTTCTATTGAATTGCACGAACAGCACCCTTCTGTAGCAGAAATACGGTGTGGAATGGCTTGAGGGAACGCAGCAGTATCCATAAAAAATATATATTTATATATCTACCTTGGAAGTAGCTCCATAAACTAGTCTCGAAGTCTGTAAGATGACGAATTTTGTGAAGTGTTTTCGTTAGCTTATCTATTTTTGAGCCCGATTGAAGTTGAATATCCTCGGTGATTTCCAAGAACACGGGCGGGCGGCGGCGGCGGGCGGTGCCTTCTAACATTTATAACGATTCTCCTTTTACGTTGACGTCAAACCTTAGAAAATGAGAATAACCCTAATACCTACTTATTTTTTTTTGTAAAACTTGATTTACGCTACCTAAACCAATGGATTAGGTTTTAGGTACGCAGTCTACAACGTCATCAGGTAGTTGACCTGCCTCAAATAGTTTAAAAATATGTAGAGCTTCGTAGTGTGAACTACGTGCTACGGTGCTACGGTGCTACGCCGGGACCCGTGAAGCAAACAAAAGATTTCAACGCGCACGCTTTTGAATTTTATTGTTAGCTTTTCCAATCCAATCCTTCTTAGGTCATAGATAAAGAAAATACTTAAGTTCACACACGCTGTGACCCCTTTTACTGGAACACAATGATTTGCGGAAAATTCGCCGAGAACAAATCGTCGAAAACAATTAGTCGAGAACAATTCGCCGAAAACACAATTTGCCGAAAATAGAATTTGACGAGAAATAGTTATAAAGATTTTCAAGTATAGCGAGAAATACCCAGTTTTGTCCTATATCTGAAAAATTGCGTTTTCGGCGAATTTTTCTCGACAAAATTGTTTTCGACGACTTAGCATCTGAGGGCTGGATTCCGTCCTATCCTAGTAACACTTGGGCTAAAGGTTGAAATAAGTGTAACACAGTTACTGTAATTCATAGTTTTATTTTATTCATTTCTTTATACGTTGCTAAACTAAAAACTTCATTCGTTCAGTCGCAAATAAATAATGCACAAGAACACTCAGATCGTAAATAATTAAACACTTGGATATTAGTATTGATAATTAAATTATTAAAATTAAAATTAGGCACATTATTATTCACTTGTATATCATACAGACAAAAAGCTGCTTGACCAAGCCGCACAAAACATATTTTTGGGTTTTTAGGCCCCGATCCGACTAACATACGAATTGCAGACCACTCAAACAATTCCGGCCGAATGATAGCTCCGCATGTTGCTGACTAGTCACAACATTCTACTAGCAGCACAAATTCCGAAACTTCATAAACGCGGGCACCAACAAGAGAGCAAAAACACATGCAAAATAATCAGCACAAAAATCGAATCTCTCGAATCGTTGGCGCATACCGCTGCAAAAGTTGCGTGCTTCGTAACTTCCTGCATTGTAAGCATATTTGCGACGTATTCGATGACGAGAACTTTGCACTTACAAATAGACATAAATTAGTTTACTAGGTACTAATGGCAGTTGCAGGAAATTAGAGAGCAGACAACATGAGTTTCATTATCAAGCAGCTTTATAGCACTACCACATTGGCGATTTGCAAACGGGTTACTTCGAAATGGTCGATCAAAGTCGTTTGAAAACCAATAATGTGATAGGACTTTCAGATGGGATAGCTGCGGCCTGATCGGCTCAAACGAGTTCCTACACTCCTTAATCTACTTTATTGGCAAGAATCCACTACCCATCAGTCGTTAAACCGATGCCTCAGGCAAACCTACTTAAATGCTACAGTAAATTCCTTAATAACCAAGCTTTAATTCAACTGCAATTAAATACAGCGTCCAGCGCTATAAACATTTTCACTTGAATTTTGCTAATTCATTAAAATTAAATAATAATACTATGCATTTTTAGCAATTTGTGCAGACTTCACAGCCCAATTTATTACGTAAAATAATGCATTTAAAACAGTATCTTAATTTAGATCCATCTTGACAGATTATACAATAAAATCAAGTGGACCCAGTGCGGTTCAATCTTTCAAAGGCAAGGCTAATTCGACCAATCAACGCCAGTTTCAGAAAAAGCCCACGTGATTGTCTTATTAACATACCTTCAGCAAGCGTCTATTTTGAGTACAGGTCACATTTAGGCTTCACATCCACGGGCGAGATCATGAACAATAGTCTTGCGCGTTGTTCTATAGAAATAGTAAGAATCAATCAATTTGTCATCGCTGTCATAACTTGTCGATAATATCGCTGTCTATTGTTCTCCGACATTCGCTCGTAGAGGTGATCCCTGAATCCTGGCCTGTTGACTACATCTGTGTGGTTGAACAGCGCTCCAGCCATAGAGCCCTAGCGCACGTGAGATCTCTATTTCCATCCGTGAACCACCTAACGACACATAGAGTCGACTATGATCATGGTGGAGTAGACGGAGCAGCCAAGAGTGATCATGGTCCCCATGGCGATAGTGGAGTGGTAGGTACGGAAGGTTCGCAGCACGCGGAGGTAGCGCGGGCAGTGAGCCAACTCGCCTAGGACGAGCTTTCCTACCTGAGGACAAGAGAGAGCGGCATCAGTATAATTGTTATAAAATAAACTTCAAAGTATTCCAAAGAAACTACTTGAGTTTCGCAGCCAGCAGGATTTATTAGACTCTTTATGGCAGATTATAATGAGTAACTGACAAGATAAGAGAATTAGGAACGCTTTTTACGACACAAAGCTCGTACGACGCTCTTACAAGAACGGGCCTTCTACGAGAAGTAAATAGCTGGAAAGGTTCTAGCTAATAGATTGTAGAAGCCAGTACCTACTTTCCTACGGAATAGATGTTAAGCAGCCCACAATAAAAGTACCTACTTACTTTAAGTACATAGCTAAGTGCTTGAAATATTATGTAAGTTAGTGGGATTTGTTTAGAAACACAAATCGCCAGACAATGGACATCAGCTGACCTGTCCTGTGATTGATGGTGATTCATTCCACGTGTAGGTATTTGTATCTACCGATTATAATGCAAAGTCGACGTATGTTGAAGGTGTGTCAAATGCGGTTATTGTTTAATGATGTAACAATTTAGTGACTACATCAGATCAACTAGCAACAGAATCACTTAATAATTCGGTTTGCGTGCCAAAAAGAGTTTGTATACATTTCGTGATAAGTAAAAGAAGCTCTATATTTTCTTCTAAGACAGATTTTATGTATCTATAGCAGATCCAGTTTTTTTATAAGCATAACCGTAAAATGTCCTGTAAAGGATTTGGTAAAATCTTTAACTGCGTTTTTCTCGAAAGTAGCTCAGACCGAGTTATTGCACTTTTGATAAGGACGGTAGTACAGGTTACATAATTTGCCTACCAAGCCATTGTCATGTCAATATTTCGCATCATTGACTGGTTATCGGTTGTTATTTATCACTAGCTTGCTTGCCCCTTTTCATCCAAAAACCTACGTAACCCTTCTAGTGGGAACACAGCTTAACAGTCTCCTAAAAAGGCTGAGATTGATTCTATGACTTTAATTTTATACTTAGCTTAAATTTTAAAATCGAAGCGATGGATGCTGAAATCTATCAACCAATTCCTTTATCTACACGTATCACTGGGAGCAGGTCACCTAAGAATAATACCAAATGCACTTTGAACCTACATACCTACTATTTTCAATCTGCATGCATCCATTTCATGATAAGACTGAAGTCTGTGATAAGAGAAACGTTGCAATACACGCGCTCTCAAATATCATTTCACTGATATGATTTGATGAATACAATTTATCAAATGAAGTGTCTAAATAATCTAAAAAACATAATACATTACAAAGTACAAAAAAGTTATTTTTAATAAAATTTATCAAACTGTCTCGAAATCTTATCAAAGAACAAAGGATACAAAGGTTGCTTATAGATAAATTACTTAAACTTTTTTAATTCTTAAACTGGTTATATTAATTTCCAATTTTTTTTACAAAATTTGGACCCCCCTCCAGAATTTGGCATACTACTGTCATACTATGATACTTCACCTATTATTTCGTATGAGGTAAGATGGTAAGAGCCGACTAAGGGAACCTGAAAAAGGGCTTCCTTCTGCCGTTACCAATCCGTCTGCCAAGCGTAGTGGTTATTACAAAACGTTACTTGGGCAGCACACGTCCACTGCTGCAAATGCAGTCTGCATGTCAGCGCGACGTGTGTTGATGATAACTTTGAATATCTTTCTAAACCCTAAGGAAGGTATGTGTTCACCTCATGTCCACCTCCAGCGGTCTCCTCCATCTGTGTCTTGACGTGCTTGGCGCGCAGCATAGGGTGCACCAGGCGAAGACGGACGTACGCCTCGATGGTGAAAACGGCTAGCAGGAGCGCTAGCTGCAACAATAACATAACGTAACATAAGTCACCGGTAATATAACATCGCAACTCATAATTTAAAGCAGCAACAGGAAGGATCCTGGATGAGTGAAATTTCATTCTATAATGTTACGGAAGAGCGTAGAAGGCGTGGCAGCGAGGCGAGGTGGAGGACTCTTCCCAGCAGTGGATGTGGTAAGTCAGGTGCTGAATAAATAATAGACGTTACTTTGCGGAAATCCATTGCATAATAAAATATAAAATATTTAGTAACATCACTGGCTGGACTCTGTCGGTGTTGCTGTGCTGACCAATCTCAATGTCAAGGTCAAGTATTGTGGTGTCCTGAAGATGTCTCGTGGAGAGACGAAACTAGTAGACAACTTACTTTGATGAATACTATCAGAGAAGGTTATACGCGGAATTGTTACTAAATATTTTTTCATTCTAATATTATGCAGGTGGTGAAAGTTACTCATTTTGTTTAAAAAAATCTAGTATCCAGGTATCCGAGGACTTTTTGGAAAAGGATTTATTTTTATTTTCCATAAAAAAAAACTCGAATCTAGAGATAACATCAACCCAATAGTAAGGTATACTATTGGGTTGATGTTATCTCTTGTTCTTCTGTTTTTAGAGTGGTTTTAAAAATCTAACCATTTAATTTTCCACACCAAGTTTCCCAAAAGTTAATTTCTTCAATTGATTGAAATCGCCGAGATTTATTAATTAGTAGTGTTTCTACCTGCGTTGTTATTGTTTCCAACACCACCTCCCGCGCTCCTCCGTTACAAGGTAATATTTTACAAATACATATATTTACAGAATATTTTTGGTTTCTGGTTCCTGTGCTGACCTTAAACGAAGACGCTCTGTTTAAGAAATTTTATAATATCCCAAAAAGTATTCGACTTAGACGGGTCTTGAACCCGCAACCCTCTTTTTTAGTTTAGTGACTTTTTGCGTTCCATTCTGTTTTCATGTCTGACGATTCAAGCGAAACATACCCAATAAGTTCAATCACTAGTGATGTAGAACGTGAGGAACTTATCACAATTCTCTGACGGATATCCGGTTTACAGGTAAGACAGTAATAAACAGATTTTACGTTTCTTAATCCACTTAGCAAATCATTGACCTTTAAACGGAACCTTGCTTTTACCTTTATACATTGTATATTATTATTTGATTAATGACCAATTTATTTAATCCCAACCTGACCTCAATGAAAGATTCACATTCGCAAAAAACTAATTAAGACTATTATACGAAGTTTTTTACTTATGCTCTTAATAATACCACAGATTAGGTAATGTTACTTAAACTTTGACATTTATAATATTAAATATTATAAATGTCAAAGCATGGATGGATGTATAGATGTATGGATATTTGTGTACGCAAAAACAACTGAACCGATTGGACTGAAATTTAACATGGGTATAGCTTGGGACCTGGAATAACATACATATGTATATGTAGGCTATTTTTATCCCAATAAAACGCGGTCTTAAATAATACTGTAGGAACCTAGGTAATGTAGGTACCTAGTGGGTTAGCCAGGTTAACTAGGTATTATCCGTAAGCTTTTATGCATCATTTGAGCTACCTGTAGATTGTTTGCAACAGCATTAGTTGTCTCAATTGTTTAAATTGTAAATAAGGTTCTAAATTGTTTCTATTATTATATAGAAATTTTCTTTGTCAGTAGAGTTTTATGTATGTATGTAAGTATAACACTTAATTGTAATTAAGCCTCTATTTTATTGCCAGTTTATTAAAGGCCTCATGTGAAGTGATCAAGGTAGGGCTTAATTTAACTTTATAAATTATTTACAACCTGAGGCTTATTTATTATACGAGCTGTCAAAGTGGATAATGTTAAGTAAAGTCTGGCGCCGTTTAATAAATTGCTAATTAACTATTACAATCGTAATGGTCCTGAGCTTTTAATCCATGATAAAGAACTTTTATGGTATTAGGTATTTATATTTTATATTTGCGTAATATAAAATATAACCTTTTGCACCGACTTTTGCTCCCCAACTTCTTAAGATTTTTTGTAGGCAAAGATTAATGGCGTAGATTACTTGATGGGAAGATTAAGAACAATACTGAGTAAATAGTGAAGCAAAGCTTCATAAACTGCTCTACCAAGATTTTAACGTACGCGTTGGCGTTGATGACGGACTGTTGCTCCTGTCCTGACTTTTCAATGGTGGCAAATACGTAAAGATTCATAGTATTCATTAGTTATAAAATACTAATAGCTGCTGCCTACGGCTTCGCATACTTTTTTCCGGTATAAAAAGTAGCCCGGTAAGGTATTTTCTACCTCCCTGCCAAATTTCATTATGATCCGTTCAGCCGGTTAGGCGTGAAAAGGTAACAGATAGTATTATTTACATCTATACTTACTCTAAACTTTGACATTTATAATATTTGTAGAATTATTATTATAGCTAAACAATATTTAGTCATATATAATATTTAGTTAGGCCTAATTTAATTTTAGGTAACTACCAGTAGACTCATTCTATTAATTCACTAGCTGCTGCCCGTGCCTTCGCCCGCGTTTTATCGGGATAACAAATAGCCTATATGTTATTCCAGGTCCCAAAAATAACAAATTTCAGCCTAATCGGTTCAGTAGTTTTTGCGTAAAAGAGTAACAAATATCCATACATTACATCCATCCATCCAAACTTTGACATTTATGATATTAATAGGATTTCGAAACTATTAAGCTGAATCCGCAGTGAGTTTAAAGTTTTATATACTGTATAACTCGATATTATATCTGGATATACCTACACATTGTTTAAACATTGTAACCGCATTGTTACGTTAACCTAGATTAATTTGTTTCTCATGTATTTCATTATAAGTGAACTATGTTTTTGTATGTGAATAATGTTCTATAAACCTATGTATGTATGTGTAGTTACCTGTATCCACGAGGTGTGCTCAAACTTGGTGAGACACTGCGTCCGGAAGTATGCGAGCACGGCGATCAGACTGACCGCGGCGTTGAACACGTAGTACACGGGAAATAGCACGGTCTGCACGCGACCGAACTCGTGCCGAGGGAGGGAGAAGTATAGGACTACACCTGGGGAAAAACGAGAAGGAGATTGACATAAAAAAATGGAATATCAAAATCGGACGGATTACTCTGTATAAAGATATGCGTGAGGAATAAAAATATAGGTACGCTTAGATTTGAGAATCTCTCTTCTTTAGCTTATACACTTCCATGCGAGATGTGAGAGCAGATCTCTGTTTTTTTAATAAATAAATATAACATTCAAACTTTTGCATTATTAATATTGGTATGATTTTTATGGCAGTACCACAAAATAAAGAGCCATGTTTATCTTTTCATTGAACTAAAAGCTCGAAGCTGCTAATACCGAGGCCACGGATGGCATGGTGGTAAAAATAATTACGGACCATCTCAAAATCATCCCATGGATATCATTTCTAGCGAATAAACCTAGGCTATGGCCTCAATACTCCAGAAAAAAGCTAAGTATAACTCCTTATTGTGCAGTCGTTGGATAAATTAAGTACTTTTGGTCTGTCCAGGGCATCGAGCACATCACATACCGAATTGCATTGCATTGGGTTGCTCGATGGTCCAGGATTATGTACAAAGCAGTCCACGGTTAATACAATAACTGCTTTTGAAGCGAAAGGTACGTTAATATGTACGGAGAAGGTATTCAGTAGGTATTAACTTGCTGTCAATTTAAAAGGCTGCACAATTTGTGAACAAAATACTTTCAACATTGCCAATTGCATGCACATTGCAACGAGCATCGAGTTCTGCGAACTGAATTCCATACACTGAACTGTACCTACTTGCAGAATTAATAAAGATTATACACAGAGTTGGTTAAAGTTAACCGATGGATTAAAGACAGGTTGGCATATCTAGCTTAATCCTTTATTGTCCAGTCTAATGATGAACTACAAACCTGGGCGCGGTGCAATACAATGGACAGATGACTACACATAAACGCACAATTAAAAAAAAAAAAATAAGTACAAAAATTTATAACCGAGAGTCAGACTAAATCATATTTATGTATGTGAAGCTGGCAGTTAACATAATTAAGTGTTCGTTAATTAAGTGACCTCACCAAGCAAGGGTTTAAAACTAACGAAATACCTATACTTTGCATCTTTTATATTAACCAGTTGTTAATTTGTTGGTGAACCTGACCCTGCTTCGAAGTCAGAGTCAATTAGTTGTCATTACATTGTACAAAATGACGAAACTGCACGATCTTCAGGTTCCCAAATTGCAACATTATAATCGCCCGTTGTTAGTGAAAAAGGAATTTGATTGGTTAACAAATTCCAGTAAATTACTGTCAGGTAAAGTCCCTGCTTTATATTTTTTTCAACAGAATTTTTGTTCATGTTCTCCTCTTTAAATTTTGCAAAATTAAATAGTAAAGTTTTGCAAATATTTTCAAATCACGTCATTATCTCGAAAACTTTGCATTCAGGAGCGAGTTTTTAGTCTATGTTTGCATATTACCTGGATTTCGTTTAACCCCTCTTTAGCCGAGATACCTTGCCGTTATTAATGATATTCAGAGATACAAGGTGTCCCATGAGTACCTACCACTCATAGTCGGCAAACTCTCTAACTCAAGAATTAACTCAAATATGCACCCTAACGAGCTGTCGATCACTAATAATTATTATGCTTTTCAACAAGTAAACGATTCCCAGAAGCAGATGGAGATGTCGTAATCAGGAACTCGAAATGCAATTATAATGCATTTACCACATTATCGTCTGAGCCCGGCCAGTTTGGGCTTACAGAAAAAATGCAGTAGGATGGGCTTCTGTAATTTCAGTTATTTGTGATAATGGGTGGTCGTTTTTGATGATTTCGAGCAGAAACATACTCCTTTTAAGGAGGCGGTCGAGTTTAGAATAAAAGCTTGTGGATTGTTCATTATCTACCATGCACTATGTAGGTAGTTTATGTACATTGGAATTTTTGATTAAAAAACTCGTAACTACCTACGACTAGCCAGTAGGCAGGTTATTTTTTTTCCTGATTAGAACTTTCTACTTAAATGTTAGTAGGTTCTTTACTTATCTACCCTATTATGTAAGTACCTACTTAGTAGTACGTAGTAATAACTTATCTCTACTGAACGTAAAAACTATAAACCCAATAAAAAACAGCTCTATTTCTGACCAGCAAGGATACTTCTAAAAAGGCATTTTACATTTTGACAATCTTTGTTTCGAAGTGGGCCGCTGATTATATCGGGTCCACTGTCCAGCATCTGCGGTGCGACCCGAAAGTGCGCGCCGCAGCTCCAGGAGAACGACGACATCCATCATAGCCATTATAAAATTGAAATGAAGAGAAAATCAATAACACCTTATTTCTAATACAAAAATAAGCGTAAATTGTATACTAGGGGGGCATAATCCTCCTCAGATAACGACTGCTTAAACAATTTTCATGACTAAATATTTGAATTTCATTAAATACTGAATCGTATTACAATCATTTATTGACCAACTAATTCAAATTTTACAGGCTAAAAACAAAATGAGAGCCCACCACACTTCTTCTACCATTCACTTCTTTTCTATTACTCTTAATCTATGCATTGCGTTCTTATTTTCAATTTCACCTAAACATAGAGCTTTTTTTTGTTACATTGTTCATTTTATAAATGAACAGGCGATAGCGTTATTAGCCATATTGCCTTGTCTTACGTTAGTTTTATTTTCTTTAGTTTTGTGTAAAATACACATCTTTACTGGTCGGCCATTTTCTTTTTCCTCCTAACCATAGAGTTTAGAAGGCGCATAGACTCACCTGACACAAGCGTCATCCAGATCTGCGCTCCTAAATGCGTGGCCACGGCCCCGACGTACAGCGCCGTCCATCCCCGGACATTACTGGCGGATCCGGGACGGGTCAGGCACGCTAGCAGGACCAGGACTGCGAGGGTGATGTGCACGGGCTGTGGGGTTCGAGTTGCGATCCTGTGAACAAGGAGATAAGAGTTAGTTTCAACATTATTTGATGATCTCTGTAGAGCAAAGGTCCTGAGGACTAGGAGGCATAGGCTTTTTTACTTTACCCTTTTACCAAAGAATAATGTTATTCAATTCAATTCAATTCAATACGTTTATTTCAGACAACCAATATTTACAATACAAAAAAAAAAAAGTGTCCAAATTCGAGTAAAAGTACCTTACAAATAAGTCAATATTAAAATTAAATACCAAATTAAAATTAAATTAAATACACAATTAAATAGAAATCAAAATTAAATTAAATACAAAATTAAAATCAATATTAAAAGTAATAAAAATCACAATCCACAATCCAAGTAGGTATGGAACACTGTTCAAGAGAGCACAATTTACGCTCTTGTCCAGTGTTCCATAAAGAGACAGTCAGTGTCCAGCCTGTGTGCTATGAGCTGTAGGTAGCAGTTGGAGCTGTCGCGCACCCGGCGCATCAGGGACGCAGATCTTTTGCGCATTATCGCCGCGAATCCGTCTACTAGTGTGATTTTCACCTGCCGAGTGCAACGTGCAAACCTACGGGCCAGCATGTTCGCCCTAATGGATAATGCCCTGCGTTCCTTTTCCATGTCCTGATCGTCTGTAAGAGACTCGTTGACCCAATGGCCCAGATACTTAAAGCAAGCTACTCGCTTCAGTTCGCTGCCGTTCAGGAAAACCGGCGGAATGGTGGTGTAAGTCTTGGTGCCTGATTTGAAGACCATGAATTCGCTTTTGCTTGCATTGTATCTGAGCCCGTGGGCCCCCGCATATCTCTCACAAATCCTTATCAGTTTTCTGAGAGCACTGATCGATGGGCTCAGCAGCACCATATCATCGGCATAGCATAGTTATAGTTATGAGAAAGCCAAACTTTTCAAGTTCGTTTTCTTGACGACTTTTAGTGAAACACTACGAGGCTGTTCGGTGCTATTGACAAAATGTCACGTTTTTTTACCCTGGTGTTCACTTAAAATATAATTGGGAAATTACGTTTTAATTGAGGTTTTTAATAGGAGTTTTAACATATTAAACGTCAATAACTGTCATATTATATTTAAGTACACACCAGTTTTAGCCTATACTCTATCTATAGGTACTACGCAGGGGTAACAACGGTAACTCACACGCACCGCCAAATCATAAGTTTCGCTCGCCACCGTTATATCTTTTTTCTAATTCTTCAGTTTATGTTTATAGCTGAAAAACGAAATCCGAAAAATGTTACGGCTATCACCGCTCGTTGTCGTCTTACATCGAGCACATTGCTCTATGTCGTCTCAGCTTATGTGTCTTTGATGCTAAACCCACCTCACCAACCTCCAAAAATACTGCGGCTCACGCTTAGTTTCAGTGCTGGGCCACATGAGCTTAACATTAGCATAATTATGGCTATCTCATTGCCATCCTCTTTAATTGGTAAAATGTTTTTCAGCTTTTACTAGATCTGTTGTTTGTAGACAATCGAGTTAGGTATTTGTTTAGGTTTTATGCCCAGTTGCTTTATCGAATGACCACGACCGCAAATTATAATATGAGTTTAACAACCTGTGTGTGTGTTCTATTTGTATGGTGTCAATAAAATAAATATAGCCGTTAGCCACGAGTTAGGTACAAGACAAATTCCATCCAAGGATCATAAATAGACTAACTTTTTATTCAATAGACTTTGACCGCAATGTGACCCGACTGAAAGTGACGATGTGTCACGTCACGGATCCGTCACGTCACAAAAGTCTAGTCATCTATTCACATCTTGTCTTGAAGAGACACAATTTCGTGTTTGAATTGGGTGTGGCTCTATACGTCACCTTTTTGAACATTTTGTGTGATAATTTATAGATATGATAATATTATATTGTGATAATTTATAGGTAACGTTTGAGATGATAGTCCATTTAGCATCAATTTATTAATAGGCTGTCAATCTGATAAATATTTTTATAATCTAATTGCTTTAGCCAACCTTTGATGAAATCGCTATTTATTATATTTAGACTGAAACCAAGCCTCTGCAAATATTTAGCGAAGAACAGAGGTGGGTGCATTTGGCCAAGATGTGGTTGGCTCCTGGCCACCACACGCACTCATTAGACAACTATTTATAGGGTGTCGTTTTTGTCTGCGCCTACTTTGATACCTATTTATTTATAATGCATGCATTTTAAATACATAGATATGTATGTTAATGATTTATTACGTTTACGCCTATGTCGCCTCACTGTGGGGCAAAGACCTCTATATTCTCCTTTCACACTCAACATTCTTTAAACAAAATTATAAACAAAGAATAGAAACAAATTAGAACGAGTAAATAATTGAGCTTATCTACTACAAATTGTTGGAAACAATCTACAGGTAGCTCAACTGATCCATAATTATCAATACCGTCGGAAGCGTCCCCAAGATGTTGTCTGCATTGCTGCTTCCTCTACATAGTATATTTTGAACGAAGATCCAATATGTATGTAAATTTTTGTTGCCATCAGACCAGAGGTCTAATTTTATTAGACCAGTTCCTATAATAAAGTGTACCTAACTAATCTATAACCGAAGAGACTGACCTAGGCTACTTTAGACTTTACCTACAGGGACTCATCTAATAAACCTTTTTTTTTGCTTATGTGTTAGTAGGTATTAAGGTACTAAAGCAGACAAAAATGGATCTGGGTCTCCGACTTGACTAGACATCTCGGTTTTGATCTGTTTCTTGCCGGCTAGACCTTTTGCGCTGACCAATTATGTTGTTATATCTGGGTTTTTTTTCAGCAAAAATATCATCGGATTTCCTATTATTTCCACCTTTTAGTAGCATTATCAGTAATTGCGAATGTCGTTTGCACTGTTATCGGTTTTTACGTGCTTCGCCTCACGTCGTCGTCAGCCCACTTTCTATAACGTTGGAGTTGAGAAATTCTAAGGATTTCGAGGCTATGTATTTGATTGTCACACACACCACTGACAAAATTATATTAACTAAGTAAAACGTTAGTTTTATAAATGTTTAGCGTTTTTTGGAAAATTATGTATTGTTTCATAAATTACTGTACAGCACTCGTGACAAAAATATAATAACTGAGTAAGACGTTAGTTTTATAAAATTTTCTTTAAATTCTTCTTTCTGGAAAATTACTATTGGAAGATTAAAATTGAAAATTGGTGTTCATAGATTTCTGTAACAGTACCACGACAAGAAAATTTCGTTGGTTAGTCTGTTCACTTAATTATGAAACGGTTTAATTGTTTGTAATGTTGGATGTGTTCATGAATTTTCGTTGCTGACTGTACTACAGCTTCAAACCACAGAATTCAGTGTACAGCATGCTCTGTCTGTGACGAGATATTTGACGTCCGTTCGTACCTTTCTATTATTGGTAACGTCACACGGAAGAGGTCCTGTGGTCACCATGTGGTCACACGTAATTTCAACACATTGCAAAAGCCGTATGAACATGTAAGAAGAATACCTAAGCAATGCCGCAATATTGTCATAGGTTTTGTTTGACTTATCATTGGTGAAGGTTAGAGTTATGCTGGTAAATTTCAATACCGTAATAGCCCGACGGTTGCATTGGCTAGTCGATAAAAATCTATGAACTCAAACGGTTACCCAATATTAGGTAATTCCCGTAGATGGCAGAAATCTATATTATTTTCCGCATTATAAAGATGCGGAAAATTTTAAGTCGACACTTTTAGATAAGTTTATCTGCACTGCGTAGAGGTTTATCTGTTATCTCTTAGCGGAAAAATACTTACATAAATGTAGGCCTCCGAGTACTCTTAGCCTCACAGTAGATAAGTTGAGATAAAAGAAATAGACTTCTTTCTTCGGGTTTTCACTATCTAGGATTTGTTACACAATTGCCAACAATAACATGTTTTGATCACTGTTTTGTACCTAGTTTGATTTGCATTTTTATGCAGATTATTATTCCACATGGAGTCGAAACTTTGAGGTTTTTGACGTACCTACTTACCCAGACTTTGAGAGATTTCAAAATTTACCAGGACTGTAAAACTTGCCTAAGGTATCTGCCTAAAAAGAACAATTCTGATTGCCTCTCTATAATATTTATTGCGAACCGGTACAAAAGCAGTAGCGAATTTATAATCGATTTACGTAATAAATCACGGGAATTGCAAATGGCGGGTATTGTTTGTACAAAGGTTGAATTATGCATGGTTTTGTTTTATTGTAGGTTTGTATTTCGACAAAAAACCGCTCTTTCTCATCTTCTACCTAATAATAGATAAAATGAATAATTTAATAAATAAAATGTAAAATTAAGTCATTTTATATCATATCAGCCCATACACGTCCACTGCTGGACATTGGCCTCCCCCATACGACGCCACAAATAGCGGTCCTGAGCTGCCTCCATAACATCCTTGACTCCCTGCGACCGCTACATGCCGTCGGTCCATCGAGTGGATGGTTTCCCATGTAGGGGGGGATTTGCCATAATCACCACGCTTGGCAGCCGTATTGGTGATCGCAGTGTTGGTGTTGAAAAATACTCAGAAGGAAGCTCCTGCCCTTCCTCTGGTAGGTCATAGTCATTTGATGAGGACTAAGGGAATTTCTACTTTCGCGAAATACCAACCTCCGGGAATGTAGGTAACTCATCGTCGCAGTGGTAAAATTTCTACCTAGTTCGCATGGTAAAGAGTTCAGATGTCCATCTTTGCCAAATGTTGCTAGTTTTTTTATATTTAGCATCTAGACTGGCCCTCTATACAGAATAGTGAGTGAATTGTACACTAAAATTATAAACAATACGTGAGGCAGATTTAAAAATATTATTTTGTGGGGTAAAAATATAATAAATATTGTTTTAGGTGCCTTTGCTCAACACTTGATATAGAATTCCAACTACTTAGGTATTTTCTCATTATGAATTGCTTTGCTCCGGTTGTTGACTGGGAACCAGTTGTTTACGTTCTTGATAACTACTAAATCACGTTAACAGATAATGGTTGACCGTTGTCGGGCGTTGCAAATGATTGCCGTTATCACGGGCAAATCACGAATGTGAGATGTGAGCGTTCAGGACAAGTTCGAATACACATTTACACTTTCTAATACCTAAGCAATAGAATATATTTGAGAGTTACGTTTGAGAGGGTTTCCGAGTGTAGCATCCCTAGTATATCTGTGCTGTCAGTTTTTATTGACTGACGAAGAAAAAGAAAATGGCTGACCAGTAAAGACGTGTATTTTATACAAAACTAAAGAAAATAAAACTAACGTAAGACAAGGCAATATGGCTAATAACGCTATCGCCTGTTCATTTATAAAATGAAGAATGTAAAAAAAAAAAATTTGAGGTTTTCCGTAGCTGTAATTTTGTGGTAAATATTAAACTAGTATTTCCCAATGGTAAGGAAAAAATTGCTTTAATAATACTACAGATCTCTTTCACACTATATGCTTGAAAAACGCGCCATGTAACCGGAAACGAAAACAAAATGATTATAACCCAGGTTTTACCAAAGTCAAATAAATAGAACGATATCTTAAGAGTGCGGGTCTCCATGGTCAAGATTTCCATACATATATTGACGTTCGAATTTCAAAACACATTACTCCCTTTGGAATTATGAACAATACTCCTAAGGAAATAATGAGATTGAATTTAGAACATCAAAATAACGCGTGATTTTTTTACCAAGGAGATCAGTTGTACTGTAAGATCTTTTTGAAATTTGAACTAACCTCTGTTCCATAGGCAGAAAAAAGGTATACTTACCGCGAAATACGTTACCAAGCCTTTATTATTTTCTCGCAAGCAAAGTGTGAAATGTAGAGTTCAGTACATATTTGAGTATTTTTATTTATTGCATTCTTGGTCTTATTGATTAGGTGAGTTTATACAATATTCACAGTATCCCATTTAGGGAGTTCTGCTCGTGCATAAAGCTGTCTTCGTCTTGGGCGTGTTTAAATCCCTTTTTGTTAACTCTCTCGCTTCGCTGCTGAGTTATTCTAGAATCCTGAGTCGCGCTCGCGATTCAATGACACCCGTGATGTAAGACATTGCTTTACACACTCGGTGCATAATCTACTATAACGTGAGTAGTACCTTGTTTGTGGTTACATATAGGTAAGTTACAATATTATTCTGTGGATACAATAACTGTGATAATAACTGTAGTGCTAAGATCGCCGGTTTGTTGCTATGTGCTTGTAAGTCATGGAGGTCAGCAACCAGCCAGCACGCACTGACCTTGTAATGACGTGTCATGACGTCTAACACAAAGTACATAATATTGTATATTGGATGTAGTTAGTTGTAGAATCAGCTGTGTCGTTGTCATATATGCTCACGTGATGCTATCTAACCTCGTTACATTATTTTTAGTTCGGTAAAATGTGTAATGTTTTTAGCAGGAAAACGTTAGTGAAGAGTCGATGGAATTTTGGGCTTTATTGAAAAAAAAAAAAAAAAAAAAATGTTGTTGCGATCGACTGAAATCCATAGGTCCCCTATTAATGGAATGGAAGAAAGACGAAATATGTCAAAAGATTTCGATAACTACCTCACAAACCAAAAAACCAGGAACCCTATACAGGTACTGTAACTCTACATCACCATTTTTATTCGACCACGCGAAGAAGCCAGAATTATTCATTACGATAAATAAATCGCATATTGGTCAATAATTTGTGAATGCCACCAAAAGAAATGAATCGCTCATTCAATGTTATGTAGGACAACTTTTATCAGACGATCTCTACATAAATTAAGTTAAAAAGCGCGGCGCCCGCGCCGGACAGCCCCGCTTAAAAGGCAAGATGGAAAATAAATTACTGATAAAAATATACATACTGCCTGTTGCTAAGAACTTAAAATATATAGGTATCGATATTAATTGAAGAATACTGTCGAAAACTAAGCAGAATAACTTGATTCATATAAAATCAGCGTTATTATGATTTTTCACAGTGTAGGTACTTTTCAATACTTTAATATCAATTACTTTTACTCCATAGATGATTACATCAATGATGTTAATGCTTGGCCAGATGTCGCTCCGTTCCGCACTGTCAGTAGTATGTAAGAAATTCAATGTTCTGTTTAGCTTTATAGAAATATTGGCATATATTTAAATCGTATTAAATTTCGATTTAGATAGGCAAAATAAACATGTATTAGACACATAAGTGATATTATAATGTGCTAGTGGTTTATAGTATAAAATTTGACTAGTCTAAGTGCTTATTTTGTAAGCCTTAAGAAATAAAGTTATTGATTCTGATTATAAATAAATAAATAAAAATCATTTATTTCAGACCCGTAATGGTGGTCCATATGAAAAGACACAGTAAATACAATTGAAATTAAAACTAACTAGGTACATGGACAAAACATACTCTTATATATAAATTACTAAGCAACCCCTTTGACACGGGCAGGTATGCACTCAGTGCCAGGTGTAGGTCGCAAGCACCGAATGCACCCCTACCCAATGCCGCAGGAGTCGGCCGTTTACATCTTCAGCAATCGCTGCTAGAAGGCTGTTGCGGCTGGCGCGCAGGCGACGCAGTGCGGCGGCGCAGCGGGCTCGTATCACAGCTGGGAAGCTGTCCACACCCGCGTCAGCAAACATGCCCGACGCACTGCATGCATTATGATTCTTTGATTAGCTAAACGAGCTTTTGATTTTATCGAGCTGTTTTGTCAGCTGGAGTTTGGATAAAAAACTTTATTTAAAAATGGAAATTCAGATTTAATGCCATTGTTGCATTATCCCGAGGATCATAATTGCTCCTGTGTTTAACCGCAGAAACTCTTAAAATAGGTACCTACCTACTTACTTATCTATACGTACTAATTATTATAAATTAGGACATATACAGAGAAATTCTGTTTCTCTGTCTAAGTCTGTTAATTTATTTTAATTATTAATACGATATAAACCACTATCATTAATTAAAGGAGTACATTCATACAATAAGACATAGGCCACCTTACTTGATCAGCTCGCTTACATGATCAAGGCACTTATGATTGATTAATTGTATTAAAAGAACATTGAAAATAAATAATTCACAACCTGTTACATTTTTACGACCAAACTGCATAACAGATGTCAACGAAATTTGGCTGGATTATATCTCGGGGGAGATATGCTATTTTTATACTGGTAAAGTGCGTGCAAAGCCACGGACAGGAGCTTATAGCTCTATGATAAAATCGGTGACAGCTGCCTTGATTACGTAGGTAAGGTGCATGACGTTTGTGATGTTATCGTATACTCGGCGCAAATGAAAGCAATCAGTAAATAGTTATTAATGTAGCTAGTACAACCGATGACGTTATAACTATGTAACGGTGTGGTCTTTTGAACCAGTTGACTAAAAAAAGGTTGGTATGTGAAGAACCTTCTTGTAGAGAAGCCATTTTGAGTTAAATGAGTGATATAGGATTTTCTCTTAGTGTTATTTAGAGTACCTAGATATTTTAATAAATATTTAATTAAGACTCTCTTATCATATCACCACACGGAATAAAAACTATCCGTACGCAAATGACATGAGACATCGATTGTAATCGTTAATGTCGACAAAAACAATTAAATACTTACAGAGCTTGTTTGTAAGGTGTAATTAAGCATTGGTGTAGCAATGACAACGCAAAAAGTAAAGTATAGCGTATACATACGAAAATATTTTTAAAACTATTTTTAAAATTCTCGTTGGATGTGGTTGGAAACTAATGTATGAAAGTTTTCTTTTCCTAGAAAAATACGTTTCGATGTAATGGGAAGTAGTCATATTTTTTATAAGTTCTAAAGTTGCAAGGTAAACTCAATTATTCCGTCTGTGTTATTATTATCTTAGACTTATTATTAATTAATAAATAATGTTGGACGATGCACACAACCAACAATTAAATATTATGTATAATATAATGATAATCCCGCTTTTAAGCAAATAATAAAAAAAAATACTTATGGGCTTCTTTCCCTTATTTCAATATAACAAAATTGGTGTTAAACATTTGGTAAGCGCCTTAGGCTTAGTGATTTTAGTATCTACATCTTAATCTGTTAGTAGTGAGGACAAAAGATTAAATTGTAAAACTTTGATGACGTGATTTAAATAAATAAATAAACCTTATAGACACTGCAGATAACGGACAAACTTAATTCCCTATAATAGCACTAGATTTCGCTACGGGTATTATTAGAAAGTGCTATCGAAGCTACCTTTCGTCGACTTCCGAACCCAAAAATATGGGAGCTCAACTGTCTACTACCTTCGGCGTTACAATGTTATCACTTCCACATTGTTGAGATCATGGTATAAGAATATAAGGTATGCTCTTCCGAGACAACATGGTCACGTGGGTGCCTCAAGGGTACGTCATCGACGCCATCGGCGAATGAGAAGACGAATCTGCACGGCTATTCTCATAACTCGATGGAAAAGTTTCCGTGACT